>OZ007574.1:5061238-5745346 GCA_963931925.1 Onchidella celtica | reverse complement strand
CAGAAAGTCTTCAGACCACCAACGGCCCTATCAAGGATTTTCACCATTCTGCTGACCCAGTGCTCGCACAGAGGGGAAAATAAAGAAAGGGGGGGGGGTTGGGGTCTTGCGTACATCGCACATGGGAGAAAAGGGGTGGGTGGATGAGGAGGAAAAAATGGGCAAAATGTGGCGTACGTAGTTTATGGATGGCCCCTAGGAATAATCGTCTGCTATCGGCAGTATTTCTCAAATTGGTGGGATGCGACCCACTGGTGGGTGACCTGGTTGTCCGGAGTTAATGGCGGACATGGTCTGTTTTTATTATTTTCTGATTCTAAAAATTAATTAATTTATTTTTTTTGGTGACTTTTAATTTTAATGATCTGAATATTGCATTTTAATGTTGAGCCTCATTGGTCGTGAGAACATGAATAACGTTGGCGGATCGCGGCTGACATGCAGCATTCTTGCGTGGGTCGCGAAAGACAAACGTTTGAGAAACGCTGTCTGTGTTGTCCTTGGTATTCCATATCATGGACAGGAATTGTCCACCTCAGTTCTGTAAGAATTTTCATCTGCCTTCAGCTTGTTTATTTTCCATATCCGTATGTGCATTTTTGTCTTTTGGAGAAAATGGGGATCGAAGATTCGAAGAGTTGGGTAAAATCAGAGGACAGCATTACATCACAAACATGTACCTCGAAGAGTTTTAACGAATTGGAATGACACTTACACAGAATGAAATAAGGAGTGAGACAACCATTTTCATGACAAAACCTCAAAGTCCCTCCCCCTCCCTCCCTCATATCCCCCCCCCCCCAAAAAAAAACACAACAACAACAACAACATCAAAACAAAAAAGAACCCGCCGACCGGCGCTGCACTGTGGCGACGACGTGCCTGCTCCAGTTATAACTGGGCTACAATGGCACAAAGGCAAATTTCCCAAATGGGATGAAAGAAGTATACAAATGCAAATACAAATGTTGCATACAACAATATGGCAAATACCCCACAATAATTATGCACGTTTACATCTAGATTCATGCCCGCAGGGTGGTTTCTCCTACGGCGTTTCTGTCCATTTTTCAACGGTATGAAGATTTTCCAGCTCCCTGTGATAATGAATTTGGGAAGAAGGAAGAGTTGAGGCGAAGGTGGACGAAGACCGATTAATAAATCCTAATGACTTTGTACGAGACTAAGTGTCCACATTTACAATGTACGTGTGTTTAATGGGAGGGTTTATGTAATCCCTGCCGGTATCGATTTCTGCAGCAGAGATTTGATGAATAGCGCTGCTTGAAACTGCCCGGCATAGGAAGACTCCTCAAGATGTTGCTGCCAGTCAAAGCGCATACAAAGACACTATTGATTTTATTCTGGGCAAGGTTTCACATGTTGTAATCGTGCGCTTTTTGTCATCTCCTCTTGTGTGCATAATTATGCGCACGAGGATCGGGGGTGGGTGGGGATTTTGGTAGAGGAGTTCGAATGAGATTTAAAGGGAGTAAGGAATGACAGAAGAAAAAGCAGAGAAACAAAGAGTATTTATATAGTTCTGCCGTCATTTTAAACAATACAGTACATGGAGTTTGGGGGCTAAATTGACATTTTATACCCACATGAAGGGCCGAGACCTGACTCATTTTTAAAAATCTTAGTTTTATCCCTTTATCATTAACAATGACATAGCTGTGTCTGAATTTGCATATATACTGTTTTTGAGATTCTGCACCAGTTTTCAATAAAAATGTGAAGCTCATATTATCAAAAATACAGTATATGCTCACATACTGTATTTTTTAAAAGAACATACGATTTTTATCATGTTTTTTAATTTTATTTTATATATGTATATGCGATGAAGGTTTTAGGGAGAAACGGGGAGGGGAAGAGTAGAGAGAGAGAGAGAGAAATGTATTGTAAATGAAACTTGAAGAGAATTGAGAATGGTAAAATCAACAACAAAAAAAACAAACATGGAAATTTAAACACGCAAGTAGCGGTGACTCATGCTCATTTTTTGTGAGGGCTGGGTGGGTGGGTGGGTGGGTAGTTGGGGTAGTTCAAATTGGAAATGAAGAGGATTGGGATTGAAAGAAGAAAACGACGAAGAAAGAAAAATGAAACACCGCGTCGTTTTCTTGGATGGATGATAATTTTCAAAATAATTCCGGATGCATCGACCTGGTGGTAGCAGAGATCAAGGTTCAAAATTTGACGTGAGAAGAGAGGGAGAGAGAGAGAGAGAGAGAGAGGGAGAGAGAGAGAGAGAGAGAGAGAGAGAGAGAGAGAGAGAGAGAGAGAGAGAGAGAGAGAGAGAGAGAGAGAGAGTGTAATGAGTTTCATTTGGATCAATATGATCATAATCTTCTTTAACTGTCAGAAGGGCAGATAGGCTATTTTGAAGCTTAAAATGGCATTTCTTTACATGTACTATTTGATTGTTTCATTAACTACCTAACCTGTACATGTGTTTGATTTCATTACATACAGTCCTGCAATTTGGGGATGGGGGTGGCTGGCTGAAGGGGTTATAAATAAAACCAAACCTCTTGGGCACTCATCAAAGAATAATACCCCCCCCCCCCTCCCAAAATATGCTTTTCATGCGCAGGGACAAACGTCACCCCACACCCGCTTCTGTGCGTACGTCATTAATTTGTGACTGGCGCCTTTGCTGGTTGTGTATGTGTGTGTGTGGGGAGGGGGGGGGGGGAGGGGTTGGGGTTTCAGATTGTTACAGGGCGGGGAAGAAGAAGAAGAGGAAAATGAGGAAGCATTAATTGGAAAGCATTGGGCAAAGCAAAAAGAAATAAACGTAAATTGGCATGGGAAACTGAGCTTCGTGACTGAGACAAAAACTGAGTAATTTGATATGCTGTACTTTAGGCTGAATGACAGAAGGTAATCACATGAGGGGAATGAAGTCCCGTGAGGGTGGAGGGGTGAAAGGATGTAGAAGGGGAGGTGGTAAAGGGGAGAAGCAAAATATAAACTAAAATGATAGAACATGAAGGGTCGTGGGTTCCACTGGGAAGGCAGGGGGATGTAAACATGTCGTTAGTGGACGCTGATTGGTATGGGCTTTGTTGAGAGAGAAATGAAGAGAGAGACAGACAGACAGACAGAGACAGATAGACAGGCACACACAGACAGAGAGACATACGGACAGACGGAGACCGGGAGAGAGAGACATACAGACAGACAGACAAAGAGACGCAGAGTCAGACAGACATACAGAGAGAGAGAGAGAGAGAGAGAATTGCTGTTTACTGTTGGAAGATAGGTTGAAGGAATGAAAAAAAAAAAAAAGAAGATAAATGGATGATTAAAGTAAGGAAGAAAGAATACTAATAACAAATAATGTAAACATTTTCTGTGAATGACGTGCGGGTTCATTACACTCAATACCTTATTAGTTTTGATGTTGGAGCTAGTTGCTTGTTTGACATAGAGTCGTTATCACTAGAATGACTGAAGAGAAATGGCATGGGTGGTGAGCGGGTTGATGGTCAAAGCAAACAGGCTGGGGTGGAACCTGTCGGATAGTGGCGGGAAGTCTCAAATGTTTTTTTGTTTTGTTTGAGGAAGTTCGTGACTTTTGGCGTTTATACTTCAGTTTTCTTCTTTTTATTTGGCCTGTTCTTCTTTCTGTGCATTCGGTTTTTTTTTTTAAATTTTAGAATTTTGTCCGGGCAGCCGCCTTGTGCGGCCTGCTCTTCTCGACTTTCAACTGCCATGTATCTTTAACGTGCGCAACCTGTACACGGGCCCTCTGAGTTTTTCGTCCTTATCCGAGAAGACTAGATGCTCGATCCTACCTACTATAGGAGTAGGAATAGGAATTCCCCCCCTCGCCCCCCCCCCTTCGGCGTGAAAGGCGAGCACCTGGCGTCTATACCAACATGCCCCCCCCCCCCATGTCTCACATGTTTTTTGGTCTGGTGAGCAAGTTTTGTACTGGGTGATAAGGTACTCTTACATAAGTATCCTTTTTTTGTGACAATTTCATGATTAATTTTGTTTTTATACTGTCACATTTTTGTTCCTGATCCATTGCCCGAAAGCCCGAGTTGACTTTCCTTTTCCTCTGCGTTTTACAGGGTTTATACGGGTCCTTAAAAGTCCTTTAAAGTCCTTAATTTTCATGAAAGAAAAAATAAGTTCTCAAAAAGTCCTTAAATTCTGAAAACGATGCCGAAGTCCGTAAAAAGTGCTTAAAATTTGTGTTTCAGTTGAAACATTTGAGATTCAAATCCTCCAATTGCACACTGGATAATTGGTACTTTGAAATAACTGGACTTTTCAAAATGAATTTACTGTGTTTGAACTCTGGATACAGAAACATTCCGTTTCAATGAGTGCTGCACACCACTCGTATAGTTGTAATATTTCTTGGTGACAGGCACGCAGGTCCTTAATTTGTTTCCTGTGAGTCCTTAGGAAGTCCTTAAAAAGTCCTTAAATTTAGTTTTCAAGACTTTGTATGAACCCTGGTTTTATTGTATCGCTCTGTGTTATTTCCGCCGGGAGACTTTGCTACATACACCTTTTTCTTCGTGCCACATTTTGACTCGGGTATTCTGGAAATGTAAGCTTAATTCTTCATTCTGTTTTCTTTTATTTCACATTTAGCAGAAAACTTCTTGAAAGAACCGGATTTAGCTCTCCAAATCCATAAAATCTATTTTTGACCCCCATCTTGTGTTTCCTGTCCTGGTTCCATCCTCGAAACAATTAATGATCGTGATGAATGAGAGAAAGACACAGAAAGATTGGCAGATAATGAGAAAAACCGGGACAGATAGATAGATAGATAGATAGATAGATAGATAGATAGATAGATAGATAGATAGATAGATAGATAGATAGAGAGAGAGAGAGAGAGAGAGTGAGCGTGTGTGTGTGAAAGAGAGAGGGAGAGATATTGTGTGTGTGAGTGAGAGAGAGAAAGATAGAGGGAGAGAGAGCACTTGGATGGAGGATGAAGGAAAAGGTAAAGGGATACATATCTGAAGAAGATATTACTGCTGGCCAATCAAAACTACCAGAGTTGAGTAAGAAAGTGTTGTTGTTTTTTTTTTTTTTGGGGTGGGTGGGAAAGGGGGGGGGGAGGAGGAGGAGGGGAATTCCTGATTACAGTTGCAAAATCTAGGTCTGTGCTGGCCTTGTGTCACAAGAGCCACTTATTTATTGTACCCTTTGCCTGGCTCTGGGTGACGTCATCCAGCGATGTCTTGTACAAAGGGGACATAGTTAAAGTATGGACACCAACAGTTGGCGACCCCCCACCCCCTCCCCTGCACACGGGTGGTTGGCGGGCGCTTTAGGCAGGGTCTGCTTCTGCCCTATGGTTCTGTTATATTCCGTCGATCGTTTTGCTTGTTCAGAGCACAATGTGACCGGTGTCGTGTCGACGTAGTTTCTCCAAAATGAAGTCACCCCACCCTCCTCCCTCATCTCTCGAAATGTTGATTGGCCATGATACGGCCTTGATATTCCGATGCTTTAAATGGCATTTTGCGTGGCCTGTTTGATTCTTTCATTATAAACACAGCCTGCATTTGATTCTTATAATCATAACCCTTCAACCTATTTTTGTGTTGAAAAATAATAGAACTAAAACCGTACTTTTGATTCATTAGCGTAACTGAAAAGCGTACAGACGCACAGCAAGACCTTTTCTCCCCCAATATACGCTTTTCATGCGCAGGGGCAGTCCTCCTCGTCTCTTTATGAATGGCCCCTGATACGGTCAGCTAGTATAATATGCAACGTTGGGTCAGCCGGAAGGGAGAGCTAAGGGGAAAGAGAAATAATGCAGCGGTGTTATTGCAGTTAGGAGACTGAAGGATACAGGGTTAACGTAATGGTGGGTAGGATGAACACAAAAGTAGAAAACTATACGGTAAGTGTGACAGAGAAATGTACATTGTTGAAGTTTAGTTCACAGCAAATTGTGCAACATTAGAACTGTGAGGGAAAAGGGGTATTCAGTATGAGGCTCAAAGTCCAACGGTCCCGAAAAAACTGATCCGAAATTTATATGCGAAATTCGCATTAGCTTTTCGGGTCCATGGAATGTCAGCATTAGAATAGCAGAAAAAAAAAGAAATAGATTTGTATAATAGGATCACAGTAGGAAAGAGAAAATACCGAACTTGAATGATAAGTTACTGATATGACACATGAAGGAAAAGACACAGACTGTGGAGAGCTTGTCAGTTGTGTGTCCGTTTTTCCACCTGTCCGTATCAGGGTTCATACAGGTCCTTAAAAGTCCTCAAAGTCCTTAATTTTCGTAAAAGAAAAAATAAGTACCCAAAAAGTCCTTAAATTCTGAAAATGATGCCAAAGTCCGTAAAAAGCCCTTAAAATTTGTGTTCAGTTGACACATTTGAGATTCAAATCTTCCAGCTGCACACTGGATAATTGGTGCGTTGAAATAACTGAACTTTTCAGAGTGAATTTACTGAACTCTGGATACAGAAACATCCCGTATCGATGAGTGCTGCACACCACTTGTATAGTTGCAATATTTCTTGCGCATGGGTACTTGATTTTTTTTTTTGTGCTGCATACATGTAATATTTCTTGGTCACAGGCATACAGGTCCTTAATTTGTTTACGATGAGTCCTTAGGAAGTCCTTAAAATTAGTTTTCAAGACTTTGTATGAACCCTGCGGCGTATGTCCGTTTGTCAGTTTTATATTGCTAAATGTTCTTTGTATTATTTGTTTTACAGGCAAACAATGCATATATCCGAGACCAGTGGCTTCATTCCATTCAGTGGAAAGTAAGTATTTCCTTCCCACTTTTTTCTTTGTCAAATACACTGAGCCGCATAAGTCCTGCAGGAAACTTTAAATGGCTGTAACTTTTGAACCTATTCCGTTGAATCAAAAATTTAAAAAAGGAAAAAAATGAAACACACGAAGATTGTTCCCGTGAAATCAAAATCTTCCATGTTTTCTAATGACTTGATGTCCTGTTTTGGACAACCAAACTAGAAGGTTCAGAACTCTATGAGGTTTCAGCCTGTCGGGTCAAGTGTTTTTGACCGTTTCTATCTTGTCTGAAATGCTCATCTAGATCTGGTTCATTTATGGGATCAATAGAATTTGTATTAAAGATGTCCAGGCTTTTTATTTCATGCGGTTATTTTCAGCCTTCCAAATGTTCTGCGCAAGAGTTATGCGGCCTAGTGTATCTGTGTATAGATTCTGTTTATGTGGGCATAACTGTAAACCAGTGTAGCTAGAAGAATGGTTTGTTTCAGTAAGTGGTGAGCTGTACCAAGTACACGTGTACCAGTATGATAGAGTGTACTTTTTAGAATGAGGGGGATCAACGCCGACTTTCTTGAAAACTATTTGTTAGATCTACACTGGTTTCTAATTTTGCATTAACGCATAATTTCACACAAAATGTTACGGTATGGATTTTTAAAAATTTGTTTTAGACTGTAGCTTGATTTTTGAATTGCCCTTTGCATTTTGTAAAAAAAGTAATGGTAGTGATGTATGCGTGGTTGTAGAAAAAATGATGGAAAAAGCCAGTGGTGCAAATTATTATTATTATCCTTATTATTTTGGCTCTGTTTCAGCGACACATTTTCAGGTCAGAAAGGCTCTTGAAGAATGCCAGAAGACCGGAAATACTTGTCAAAGAAATTAAGGTAAGTTGTGACCCAGATACTGTTTCCAGCACTACATCCACACACTTGCACTTGCTGCTGTTGTTAGGGAGGAATGTATGTAACTATGTATGTTTGTATATTTTTTTGGAAGGGTTTGGGGGCATGGGAGCATCAGTTTTACCGTCCTTTGCCTAGTTAAACACCCTATTCTTTGGTAAAGATGTAGGAGCGAACATTAAAAAAATAAAAAATCACAAAAACTGGAGGGTCATAGTAGGAACTGGTACAAAGTTGAAATGTGACCGAAATGTTTAAAAAAAAAAAAAAAGGTTCTATTTTGCGAATATCCCTGCCCAGCGCTTCCAAGAGTCCGAGACCAAAGTCATCTCCCCAACCCACACCCCAAATGATGTTATCATGTTATCATAATGTTAACATTTTCACTGTTGTACTTATCCAGTAGTAATTATTGAAACAATTTATGAAACTGAATTTAATGGTATTGCATTAGAGACATTTATACAGACAAAGTATAGAGTACATTCTTTATTGTGTTTCATTTAACACACAGTGTACAGAATAATTCTTTCCCAGTTTGGGATCCCTCGAATGACTGAAAATCTTCCCCAATTCCTCCCCCTTATAGATTGGAATTTTCTCCCCTTTTGAGGCACGTGCCCCGCTTTTGAGAATTAGTGTTTTAGTCTCATTTCATCTCTCCATTTAATGTACGTACACGACAAACGCGCTCAACTGTTGAAGGAAGGACGCGGCATTGCGCCTGGAATCATGCACAATGACAGAAGAGAGAAACTGCGAAAAGACTGGAAGATACAGAAGAGCATACGAAACCCCTTCAGAAATCCATTGTTGTGTTTTTTAAACTGATCACGCGTTTGCTCACGTTGGCACCACGAAGTTTCTTGTGTCACAACAGCGTATTTCGTCACGACTGGGACGTGAAGGACCTGTGACCTCGTGTGATGTAACCTTAATAGACTGGACGGGCATTTCTCGTTAGCTCAGTCGCGCAAACATTCGGGGTGTGTGAAAGTACACAGGGTGGACGAGTTGAATAGGAGTGTGAGTTGGTGAAGGAGGCGCAAGGATACGAAGACACGTTGGCAGCGCCCAAGAAGGTGATTGGATCAGGATTGGACGGTACCAGTAGTGTTGTCCTTGCCTGCCGTCTATTAGGATGCTAAGGGTCGTAGATATCCAATCAAAGCTGGTAAAGAGCGGTGTGGGGGGGTGGGGGGGGGGTGTTGTCTATAAAAACATCGTCACCACAATATTCAAATGTTCTTTCTCCCTTGGCTTCATTTATGAGAAAATTTACTTCATAGTACTTTGCGCTCCCCTTAGCAAGAAACAATGAAAATGTAGAAATTTTGAGTAATGTTACCAGTTTATAGATGTCGTATATACTTGAAATTAATAGAAGATTGTATGAGATGCCAGCTGAGTCCACTGATGACGTAAATTCAAGTTTTGCGAAAATTAGACATAGAACACTTGGGAACCAGGACCATCATATTATATGTCGGACAAAAGACTACAGGAAATCACCACATGAAAAAAGCATATATGAACTGAATGTGTAGATTTCATACATAATTATCAGAAGAAGGCACTTTGCCTGCGGACCCGTGAAAGAATTATTTCCTCTCGTGGGCCCACAGCGCCCCATGTCCTTCCTGAAAGAGGTGAAGATCTACAAACTGATTTAAAAACATATGTACAAAACTCATTTCAGGTCTGTGCACAACAACTTTTGAGAATTTTGACCAGTGTAATAGCATTTACACGGAACTATTTAATTCTGTTTGTGAGATCTAGACCGATGAAAGTCTGAATACCAAATAAATATAAATAAAGCGTGCCCAAAAACACCGCGAAAAGCACAGAGTAGCCGTTATCGTGCCGACGCGCCTTAAACCCAAAACTCAAATTGGCGTGGAGCTTTGCACAAACCAACAACAAGAACTGAATAACAGAGCTCCCTGCCGTCACCATACTCAAGGTCTTTTAGCGCCATATTATATGGTCATTATTATCACACATGTCTCCGGCCTTATTGTCCCCAAGAATCAGTGCGGTCGAGTCACAAAACTGTGGTGGCGATAATTCTCGAGATAGGTCCATGTTGGTCCACGGTGTTGGAGAAATAGGTGTCAAGCGAGCCAGAGTTAAGAACCTTCTCTTTCGTTAAGGATCTACTAGTGGTCTTTCTGGCAACGCAATCGGCAAGCCAGGCAACTGTTAATGACGCATTGGAATTGTCTGAAGTGTAACTATGGTGATGTTCATGTGGAAGGAAAAAGTTGTATAGTCCCACTGGACCCTGTACCTCAAATGCTTGTATAGACCCTTTTTATTTACCGTCCTCCATATCACGCGGTTTGCAAACAAAATGGCGGCGTGCCCCACTTGTAGGGCGGAAGCGGTGGACAACAGTCGAACGATGCCATCCTCTTGTTGGGCACCCAACTGTACAAACCGGTTACGTGCTGGTTCTGGCTTAAAAATGCATCTTTGCTTAGACTGTGCACATATTCAGATACCATCACTAAGGCAAGTGGAGGTTTTTGCCCTACACAGTGCTTTTCGATGCCGTGCGGCTCCCCGCAAACAACCATAACGCGGAAGTGAAAAGGGTCTGTAAATAAATCCACGTCCGTCTTAAATGACAGTCACCATCCCCTGTTTCATCAAATGTCTAGATCACCCAGAAGCAGTAGAATAATACACAATGAAAGTAAACAGAGAAAGATACAACAGATCGTTTTGCACTCCGCAGTTTGCCTCAACAAGACATTTCAACTGGATGTATGCCATATTTCACGAAGGTTTCTCATCATGTCACTCCATCTATGCCTGTTATTGAGTTGTGATCTACGTTTATGTAATGATGCAAAAGATGTACAAATTCATGAGACGACACAAACTTATATTGGAAAGTATTTTAAGCGAAAATGGACTCCTGCATTGTAACGTTTCCAGCGTATTTGTTGTATTAGATGTTAGTGTGAACACAATTGTAATGCTTCAGTGTCAAAGTGGAGGATTTGTTGTGGTCGTGAACAGTGAAGAAAAATAAATAATGGTGTAACAGGTGAGGTTGTTCTAGCACGTTATAGTAAGGGGGGGGGGGGGAGTTAGTTGATCTAACTACAACCCTTTAGAAAACGAAACTATTACAGCTGTAGAAAAAATAAACACGAGATCCGACGATCGATTAAATAATATTAAAGTTTAATAACTGTATACTGAACAATAAACTATTAGGAAGGCACCAGAGAACGCCTAACAACTGACTATCCTATGCTACACGAGGAAACGCACAAGAGCTGAAAACTCACTGACTCACCAACCTTTACCACTTACATGGGTCTATGTATATAGATATTTCTATAGAAAATTCCCGAAATTAATCTAACCTCTGCCCTCGCCCGAAACACACAAACTAACCAATCACGTATCAATACGTCACCAGGTTACATCATTCAAGGCCAAATCTGGCGTAAACATCTACATTTACGGCATTATCGAATGTTCAGGAATATACTAATATTTACAAAAAGGGTCAAATCACCCAACAACAACCGACCGAGGAAAAAAACTACTCACAATAAAAGGAAGGTCGGGTCACTGAGTACACGCTGGCCAAACGTCAACGATAAAAGGAAAAAAGAAGTGAACACATGCTCAGTCACCAGTATGACGAGCAAAACGGGGGGTGGGGGGGGGGGCAAGGGGTAGCTTGCAGATGCTACATGTGGAAATGCAAGTTACAGAACAACAGAATTTAATTTCACACAGCCAGGAAGAAGGTCATTAATTTCATTTAATATAATTAGCCAGTGATGACTATTTCACCTGGAATAGGCCTATATATGTATCCCTCTCATAGCTGAAATCGACTGTTTCAGATTAATGAGAGAGTAGCATATCGATGGTGTCAGGAGCAAGCCGGCCAAATCGAAATAAGCAAATTTTACAGGAGAAACAAAAAACTGCCTCTAAAACTAATGGGAAATGGACCTAGCCGGTTTGATCACATGCTCATTTTGAGTATTTCTACTGGATAATGGTAACAGCTACTTCTACATATGATGCAGGATTCCAGGCTTCATAAATTGGTACTATATAAAGTAATATGACATTTTTGGACTTGGCCGGTTTGCGCCTGACACCATCGATGTTCAAAGGTCGGATAAGTTTTGTATATTTGGAAGCAGTGATGTTAGAGGTGATTGTGTAATAGGCCCGCCTTACGTCACAGCATCACAGGATTGGGCGTAATACCTGGACCGGGAGGTGGTGGAATCAGTTTATGTCAGGCTGTCAATGCTATTATTTGTGTTATGTCAGTGGGCGTTGTCTTCCATCATGTTACGTGGTGTCAGAGTGTCGATGAGAACCCAACCCATAGTCAGTGTTGTATAAGGTGTACTTGTTGGCCCGAAGAATAAACTCGAAGGAGAAATCACAGAATGTGATAATCAAAGTTGATGTTCGACCAGCAGTGTGTAAAAAGAGGAGAAGAGCGGAATTTCCTATCATACTTTTCGATTCTACTCGATAAAAATGCGTCTCTGTCTCTTATTATTTTGGGGACTAAAAAATCGTACGTAAATTTTAAAGAACAAGTATTGAACCCGCGAAATTCGCGGGGGGGGGGGGGGGGGGGAGGGAAGTGAAAAGTGTTGTGAGTAGGTCTGGGGGTGGCTGCAATGGAGGGAGCATTACTTGACCGTTGGCACAGCAAAGTGCAGCAAGAACCACGAATGTTATGAATGGACTCGGAAGCACGGTTTCAAATTTGGGGAACCGGACGTTGAGATCGCAGGGTGGACCGCAAATTCAGTGACGTCATGCCACATAAAAACTCACGCCTTGGAACAAATGCAAATTTGCGTAGTTCAAAAAAATACTTACGGAGAGTGTTCAGCAATGAGTGTAGCAAGGAATCAACTTCAGACCAAAAGAAATTTGTATGCAAAATTTGAGCTCGATTGGTGCACAGATAGCCGAGCTACGGCTTTTACAAAAAAAGCGAGTTTTTTTTTAATAATAGATAACGTTTTTCCAGATTTGAAGTGTCTACGTACTTTATCGTCAAAAATTGGGGCAAAACACAAAATCTCGTAATTTTTGGTCACATAGTTGGGTGCTGGCATCGTGCCTTTAGAATGGCAAGGTTCTAACCCCCTTCCATCAACTTTTGAGAAACTGATGATTGAAGTTTCATGTGCCCGTAGCTTTTGATGATAGGATTTTTTTTTCTTTTTAGTACTACTTACAAATTTCACACCGAATCACTTGATACTTTGACACAGAATGGGAGAGGTCTGGAGAAGTAGTGTGTAGTATAATACTCAGTTTAGATAGATCCTTGTCATTGCAGTATGATGTGAACGGATATCGTGTGTTGCGTGTGGCAAACACAGAAAGATGGACTTTCAGAAGACAGGGTGTGATGACAGTGTTTGGTCCGTAGTTTATTGGTAGTTCTGGTAGTTCATCAAGCCGTAATTTGTGCCGGATAGTCAAAGGGAAAAAGGGGGTAGGCGCGGTGGAAAAAACAACAAACAAACGAAGAAAGGAATGAGATCGAGAGAAAACGAGGGAGGATGAAGAAAAACACACAAAAAAAGGGCTTGTTATCTCTCTCTCTCTATCTCTATCTCTCTCTCTCTCTCTCTCTCTCTCTCTCCGGACTGACATATAGGCGCTATCTTTTAAATAGATATATGCCGGTATCTGGTTTACATCAAATCTGAGACTGGAAAACGTCTCTCTCTGTCAGAATATTCACACCTTTACTTGGTTTCATCTGGTTCATTTTTGACCGGTCTCATGTTTTGCCTCTTTGTTACATCTCTAAATGTGTACCCATGCGGAAACCCAGAAAGGATATTATTGGGCACAGTGCGTAACATCATTCTTTCCCATGAAAGTCTGGTTTTATTCATTGACATTTGCAGCTTTTGAATAATTAGGAACAAACCCCTGTACGATATTTTCACTGTCAAGTTCTCTGGATCACTTCTTATTTTTCTGTCAGTGGACAGTCCTGCCCTTTAAACTGCCGTCCATTATCATGACCAAGGCCACCATTTCCAGAAATGGCGTGACAGACAAGATGGTGGATATGCGCATTCTACCCATACGTTTTTTCACCGACGTTCAGACAAAACATCTTTCTGACTGACATGGGGGTCTTTCAAAAAGTGCCGAAACGTGCGCACTGAGCTGGGGTGGGGGGGGGGGGGAATAGTATAATGGGGTGGGGGTCTAGGGGAGCGTACGGGCGGTTTCCAGTTATGGTAATGAAATAAAAAAAAATTTTTTACTTACTACAATGGAGCTAGAGAGTGAACCTGTCAGCAGCTAAAACTTCGCGTCTACGCCATAAAAAATTATGAAACCTGGTGTACTGCGTTAATTTTTGACGAAGAGTTAGTGAACACATTCATTTTGAACAAAAATTAGTCTTTACTATTATTCATATTAAATTTTTTTGAGCCGCAAAAACAGCATTTTCGACGGATGGAGCCGTAAACGGAAAATACGTCCTTGGCCTCTCTTTACACACTGGTAGTCGAAAATCAACGTAATCACATCTGTGTATTTCATCGTGAAATGGTGATGTAACTGTAAGTTCTATTAGTCATTGCATCAAATCCAAATGCCGTTTTAATGTAGCCTAGGTCTAGATATACGGTTAGGCTTGGTACATGGTACATCTTGCGCGGGTCAGCTAGACTTATATAATTAAAACACTCACGTGATTTTTAACACGATCTGGCGCCGCTCACACAGCGGCGATTTGCGTGAAATTTAACATGTACCTTCCTTTCGACCTGCAGAAAATTCTTCTCTAGACTTGGAGACTTGAAAAGGCGGGGAAGTTTTTTTTTTTTTTTTTAGTTTGCTTTGTGTCGCTAACTGACTATCCTTCATTTTCATGAACGCACGAGTACTGGACATCATCACTTCCTGAAAAAATTTTGGGTGCGCACCACTGCACATTGTCTTATCGCTTAGTTTTGTGGATGATCCTGCTCATCTCGGCGTCAATGTTTTGTGCTGATTCCTGTCAGTCCGAAGTGACGTCTTTTTTTTTGGTGCCATTGGAAGAATAGGGCAGTTACTATTTACTTCATAAGGAAAAAAAAAAAAAAGATGGATTATATAAAATTCGAATACATGTAAACTGTGTGCCTAATAAAACAATCATGTAGTCCATTTATAGTTTTAAATCATGAAGACATTATCATGGACATTCTCGATTCTAAAGGTCGTTCGCTAGTTTGGGGGGGGGGGGGGGTGGAGGCATATAAAATAAGGCTAAATGCGTGTTGTTGGGGGGGGGGGGGGCAAAATCGCCAAAATCGAGCTTGTGTCCTTTTACGCATGGCCCCGGTGATTTCCTTGCATCGGTAGACACGCTGAATTTCATAGCGCTTTGTGTGTGCATGTCTGTATTTTTGCAGTCAGACAACTTGTTGCAGTTCTTTATACAGAGAGGCACCTGGGAGTCATAACCTAGGTGTGGCCCGGCCCCCTTAGAGTGTAAGGAGTTCAGGGCCGAAACGCTTGAACAAGGGGGGTTTCTTCTCTGAAGACTCTCTGCTGTCCGGTTACCTCATGAGTTTCTGGTTACACTTCTTTAAGAACGGGTTTTTAACTGGGATGGGGGGTCCCAGTGTGCGGCCACGCATTGTGTGTGTGTGTGTGTGTGTGTGTGTGTGTGTGCGCGTGCGCGCGCGGGGAGGGGGTAGACAGAAGGATGGACCAGCCAAAGGTCATGGTAGAAGAACTTAAAAACAGAGGAGGAAAATAAAGAGCAGAAAAAAAAAAGTGTCCAGTATGAGTAGCTTCCACCAACTCATGTGCCAGACTGGTTTCTGTCTGGCTTTTTTTGGCATCTCACTAATATCCACTCAGTACCCTCCTGCTTACTCTCCCTCTGTCCTCCCCTCCGTGTCTCCTTTGCCGATCTATTCTCTGCATCTTCTCTCCGGCTCAAGTGTCGACAGCTCCCCTGTTCCATGCCATGTTTCTATAAGTCTGACATCGCTGGGCCATAATCCAATCACCTGATATCACGCAAGGCCAACATCTCTTGTCATTAGACACCGTCGCCAGCCCGGCGTCGCTTCAGATGCCTTGTTCTCTTTTGGAAATACCGTTTGTCACAGTCATGTCCTTGCCAGGCTTGAACCTTACCTGGTTGTCACACCTTTTGTCATTAATTAACAACATTGCCAACAAGTAAGAACATTGCTCACACACACACACACACACACACTGTAAGAACAATCCATTAGGAAAAACTAACAACAGCATACTGCATCAAGAAACACTGCTACTTCGGATTGCGGATGGCAAAAAAGATCGTCTATAGGGCTCTTTGTTTGTTTTTAAATAATTTTATAGTATTCGTCCACTTCTTTGGGATCGGACTATCTGATGGAACGAGGGGCGGGAGCAATCATTTAGAACTGATTTTAGTTTCTGTTTGCACGAATGCACAAATGACTGATCAGAGTTCACGTATTCACTGTTAGATGGCAAGCTTTTTTGATAATGGAGTTGTTAAGTTCGTTCTTGTCTTGCTCCTTTGAATTTCATCCCCAAGCTGTAATACAAAATAGAATGATAATAAAAGGGATGACTTCAGTACCGTGCCTAAGTCAGGAAAGGCTAAAATTGAGATGTTGAACAAAAAGTGCTGTGTCTATGCCAATGTCCGCTGTTTCAGTGTGCCTCAGTCCAGTAACAAAGTCAAAATCGGGCAAAAAGAAAAGGTTGTATGTTTTCTTTTTGCCCAATTTTGACTTAGCTTATAGCCCTGCTGCGACCCCACAGTTTTTCTGTGGTTTTTATGATATTTCGTGAATTTCTCACTCCAGTACCGTAACAACAGACCTTGAGTTAATGTGCTTTGCCGAGGAGACAGTATATTCGCTGATCTTTCTGTACAGCCATGCCGTTTGTTTTGGAGTCCTGGTACACCTAGGCAGAGTCAAGAACTGACCTTTGTTTAGAAGGACATATCGATGATGTCGAGCGCAAACCAGTCAAGTCAAGATAAGCAAATTTTACAGGAGGAACAAAAAGTTGCGGATAACATAAAAGGGAAATGTACTTAGCTGGTTTGATCACATGTCTGTTTTGAAGGTTTCTATTGAATTATGGTAAGAGCTATTTTTACAGATGATGCGGGGTTCCAATCTTCATAAATTGGTACTATAAAAAGAAATATGAAATTTTCGGACTTGGCTGGTTTGCCCCCGACACCATCAATATCATGAAACAGATTAATGGGTATACACATAAATTGTGAGAACACGCACATTCTCACATTCTTAGAAGGAGGGGGGGGGGGCATGAAAGAGCAATACTGTATTTGAGAAATATGAGAACAGGATGAGGACAGAGAGGAGAGAGGAATAATGCGCCCTGAAGGATCTGGGGTATCAGATTGTTGAAAAATGAAATCTCCAGTCGACGCGAAAGCCGCTCATGGAAGTTTATTTGTTTTTTACCACGCTTTGTGCTGCCCTTGCTGGTAAGCATCACCAAAATAATCGTATTTATTTCAGTGTGCATGCTGTTTGACACCAAGATGAAGGAAATGTAACCCCACTATTGGTAAGCACAATCGTCAGACAAAAGTTATAAGACTTAGTGGAAAACGCGCCTAGTTTGATTCAGAGCTTGGGGTTTAAACCTTTTTTTTTTTTTTTTAAATAAAATGAGCCAATTAATTTTTTTTATTTTTGCGGGGGGGGGGGGTGTCATGTAACCCCGATCCCTGTTATCACAATTGCTCCAAATGATTAATACTCTTTACAGCTAGAGCCTGTGGACATGATTAACCGTAGGTGTTGAGTATGATTGTCAGTGCCACACTAAAAGACTTTATAATATTACAAAATCTGTTACAAAGAAGTGCAACCCGGCCCCGCTGCCGGGCTCAGCGTCTAGTATCGTAATGAGCAAGGCTCAGTGCTACTGCATGTATCATTAACATCGTTAATTAGGGAGGCCTTCCTGGCCTTTGTTTAATGTTATCAAGTCAGGTCATCAGCGCTGTGTCATAGGCAACAAAACGAAATCGATCAGTATTTCGTAATACCAGCTGAACTCGTGAAGATTTGGTCAAGATTTGTCGCCAAGGCTACGCGGGTTTTACCTGTTAAAGATTTCACAGCATGCACGGTACACTGTCAGTTTATGTAATTGTAATGATAGTCATGAATATTCTATCATTCCTGCAGTCAGGGCTTGATTACTACTACTACTATTTCCTATTGCACCCACTGGTGCTTAGGGCAGCAACAAAGGATCTCCAGCCCTGTCTGTCCTGGGCCATCTTTGCGAGAGTTCCCCCATGAGTGATTGAAGGATTTCATCTCTGCCTCGATCGTTTGATTACGGTGAGGGCAAAATAAACAAAAAAATTGCTCAACCCTACGGGAGTGGTGTAGGTTTAGAGAGAGAGAGAGAGAGAGAGAGAGAGAGAGAGAGAGAGAGAGAGAGAGAGAGAGAGAGAGAGAGAGAGCGAGAGAGAGAGAGCGAGAGAGAGAGAGAGAGAATGTGTGTCAGTCTCCAGAAAATACTTTAAAAAACAAAATACACAGGTAAATTGAGATTCAAAAATACAGGTTCATGAATGGACGAAGAATCAGAGGGCGAGTTCCTGTGATGGGTTTTGGTAATAGTACGTCTGAATGATGAATTCCCCTGTGTCACAGAATGATTCTCAGAATAAACTGCCACGCCAGCAGGAAAACCAAAGACTGTGTCTGAAAGCTAGGCGTGTGTCCGTCCTCTAAGTGTGACGGTAATACCTTCCTCCAGTCATAGAAATCCTGGTATGTTTGCCTTTCTGGCACGCGAGACAGGAGAAACAATTTAACAGCAGTAAAGTCACACCGATGTGGATTATTTCAGGCATTTGATTTTCTCCCGGACAGTAATCAATTCTTTGTATTAAAAAAAAAATTCCCAGTATAGTTTGGTGCTTTAGATAACCACATAGTTTTCTGTCTGATTAACCAGACAGAACAAATTCAATGGCCTGTCCTCGTGTGACGTCTGAACAGTTGCAATGAGATCTCCATGTCATTTAACCCTCTAGTGCCCAGGCGAAAATTGCCAGTCCCAGGACTTCTGAAATAATTTATATGCTGAACGGACTTTGAATAGCCAGATTATTGAAATAGTATGAATATGTAACTGGAAAAAGTATTTGATAATAAAGTTGGAAGAGTAAATATATCCAAGAGAAAGCATTTTGGCTCTATAGGAGACCTGTTTCAAATATGGTATACTGAGCGCTAGAGGGTTGACATTCCCTACGGTAACTTTTGTGAGTGTGGGCGGGAACTCGCAACACTATCCAGTTTGAAGTTTAGGCAGAGTTCAAAGATGTCTTTTCTTTCACTGGGTATAAACACAATACATAATACATTAGACATTAAAGTGAAGGAAAATCAATGAACCAGGATGGGATTCAATATTTGGAGAAGTTGGCTGAGATAGTAGTGTTGGAAAAGCGGTGTCCTCTTCCGTAGCGAAGCGAAAATCTGCGAGCCGAATATTCAGCTTACCGTAGTGAATGAGTTAAGGTTGGTTTTATATCTGTCTTTCAGCCGCGTTTGTCGTAGGTCACCTGATTTCATTTGAAAGGAAGTAGATAGTGTGGGGCAAGCAAACAGACAGACAAACAGTCAGTTCTAAATAAAGTCACAGATTGCCTGAATTTATTCACGCCCGACTTAATTCTGATTGTTTACGGCGGCTGGCGGCATTCAGGACACATTACTGTGGCGTCGGATTTAGTTTCACTTTTCGGTCCTTAGAGAATTTACCAACTGTGTGTTCTGTGCAACACAATTGTGTTTAGACCTAATCATTTCTGTGCCGCAAACGTACACTGTTTTGCCGTAGGGACATCGATTCGTCCACATTTTATCTAATATTCAGCCAATCTACATTGATAAATGCTTGAGATCCCTTTCCCCTACAGAAATCTCACATAACAGCGGAGATTTGCGCTCCCTGAATTCAGATTTGACGTATATCGCATTGATTACCAGGGCAAATACACGAAAGCTCATTTTCTATCAAGTCGTGGGTTTTGGATTCAAGAGGAGTTGGAAAATGGGAGAGACAGGAATGTCGGCAGAAAGGAAGAAAAATGTAAAAGAAAGAGAAAGTGAATGTCGGCATTCATTGGTTGGGCTGATTCCCAGCGGCTCCTCATATCTCATGGAACACGGTCTACACAGACGGAGAGGAGAAGGTTGAGTTTGGATTTGTCCACACAGCTAATGAGCAACATGAACACCGTCACCTTGTTTCCTCCTATTGTTTGTCCTTTAATTATTTGTTTTTCTGTCCTCTACGTGTGTGTTTGTCTGGGTATGTTTGTCTGCATGCCACCATATATCTAGGCTGCTCGGAAAGAAATACCTTTGTCTTTGTTTTGTTTAGAGAGTAAAATTACAATGGGCATATCGATTCAAGGCTTTTTGTCTTGGTTGAGAGAGAGAGAGAGAGAGAGAGAGAGAGAGAGAGAGAGAGAGAGAGAGAGAGAGAGAGAGAGAGAGAGAGAGAGAGAGAGAAGGGGGGGGGGGGGAGGGAGAGAGAGAGAGAGAGAGAGAGAGAGAGAGAGAGTATATTATTATATAAAATTTTGTCTTTAATGCTGTGGCTGTGAAAGGGGACCTGGGGGTGGATGTGGATGAGAGGTAGGGCAGCTAAATGACACTGATTATGACACACCTTAAAGTGACTTTGGTAGTCCCTATGAAAACTATCAGGACTTTACAAGATTTAGTTTACTTTCGGTTTCACCGTCAGCATTATTTCATTATATTCGCTGGCGTCGCCATGTTTATTTCGTTGTACTTTGATTTTCTCTCTCCTCCCCTATTTTCCTTCTTCCTATTCCCATAGTCCTGTCTATTCTCTCTCTTTTTCTCCCGCGCCTGTTTCCGATGGGAGAATGTGTTTATCATGCCAGTTTTACATGTATACTCATTCATTTCTGCACGCCAATCTATTATTTTGCTTTGGGCTTCCCTGACAGACGTGCTGGACAGGCAGGGCGTCTGCATATTCAGATGCTCGTCAAGATTGTCATAAACAGCTCAGGGTTCGCGCGCAACGCTGGAACTCCAAAGATCCCGGGAAAAACACTTGAGTTTAAAATCTGAGAAAAAGCTCTGGGAGTAATGGATTAGCCCTGGAATAGTCCTGAAATTCCCCTGGTGTTTTGTAAACCTTGAACGAAAATGGAAAAGATGTGAATAAAGATAAATTTATTAATTAAATTTTCTCTCGTTGCACTTAATATCAGGGGTGTAAATCTTTCAGATTTTCTCTGATTTCAGATTTTTTTCATTTTGTTAAGGGCTGTAAATATTTCTGATTTCGACCCCACCGGGGCCTGGCGTTTCATTTTCAGAGAATTTTTCAAATGTCACTTACACCCCTGACTTAGACAGCCCTGGAATGTAACATTTTAGCCCTGGAGAAACATTGCCGAAGAACAGTAGGAACCCTGACAGCAGTGTTGTTGGCCAATGCAGTTTTGCTGGAATGCGGTATTCGTCAAAGTATCTGTCTCTCAGCAGTGCAATAAGCCAGAGAGCGTTTTTCTTGGAGACTAGGTCAAGACGTCTCACCTGTCAGTCAGGTCACTGCTATGTAACACTTTCAGGTGTTGGGTTGTGAGCGTGTCGCAGTACGTCTTAATTAAGGAACTGGCATCTCTGCACGTCATAGACAACGGTATCAAAATAACAATTGCAATATAATCCACAACACTTTGAATTACATCTTAATGGTGGAATTGGCACCTCTGCACATCTGAGACTTGTGTCAAAATAATTGCAACACAAGCCACTTCCTCCTTGTGTTGTTTCCCTCTACTCCTCGTCACCACGCTGTTTGTGAATGCCTGTGCATTTGTTAGCCTTTTACGTTCGTTTTTTTTTTAAAACTCCCGACATCCAAAATATCACTGATGGTGCCGAATGAGAGATTTTGACTGCCCGACAGACAGTATTAATTTAGTGTACTAGAAGTCCTACTCGAGATGGCCATAGCAGATGAAAAAAATAACAACACAACAACACATGTATAATAATAATATTCTCGTATCCTTGGAAATGGCGTCGCGGTCACCGTGCTTTTCAGAACGAGGCTGTTCAGTTGGTGGTGCAGAGACCCCTGTGATGACGGGGCAAGGTAGTTCAGTGGGCTGCTGTCGGACATCAATGTTTGAAGACAGGAATACTTTTTCTTTACCTTCTCCTCAGATTGGTCTCAGAAGTAGGTCACCATAGAAGTGCTTTATTATGTCTCACCTAGAGTGTTAGAACTGCAAGTTTTCATCATACATATTTAGTGTTTGAGGCTGTTTTTGATTTAGAAACCTTAAGAAAGTATAATTTTCTAGGAAAGTTGATTTAATTGGCTCTAACAGACCAGGGACAAACAACTGCCAATTTAACTGTCTTCATGACAGTAGTAGGGTTAACCGATAGCCTGGTTGATTTTTTGAAAAGCAAAGTGTGTTATTATCTTCCGACGGCGCCAAGCTGGGGTCCATTACCAGTAGTCGAAAGTTCCTGCTACTTAAGGTTCATCGCTATATAATTTTATACTCACCGGCGGTTTTCAAGTTTGTTTTTACCTTGTCTGTATAACAGAAATTAAAAGCTGGATGAACCAAAACAAACTGGCACTAAATGAGGATAAAACTGAGGTTATTTTATTAGGCCGTGAGCGGGTTCTGCAAGAAGCGGACAGAACTGAGATGATAATTGGCACTTATTCAATAGAAATTTCAAAAAAAGTAAAAAACCTAGGGGTTTACATTGATTCAAATCTTTCTATGTCATCTCAGGTTAGTCACCTCATTCGTATTCTATACATGGAAATCTGGAAAATTGGTAAAATCAGACATCTTATTTCAACTGAAACTGCGGCTGTTTTAGTAAATTCTTTTGTACTTTCAAAGCTAGACTATTGCAACTCCCTTTTGGCTGGAATTTCACAAAAAAATATTAGAAAACTCCAAATTGCTCAAAACAATGCAGCGAGACTTGTTTTGAAGAAAAAGAAAAGAGATTCAGCACTGCCACTTCTGCAGAGTTTGCACTGGCTGCCAGTCGAGAAAAGAATAATGTACAAATTGTCATCCATTTGTCAGAAATGTGTCAATAATACTGCTCCATCGTACCTAGTTGATTTAACTGATTACTATGTTCCATCTCGTCAACTAAGATCATCATCTGACACTACAAAATTGAAAGTACCTAAAATGAATCTGTCCACTGTAGGAGAAAAGTCCTTTTCATTTCTTGGCCCTACCGTCTGGAACACTCTTCCAAAGACAACCAGGGAAATTAATGACATTGGTTCTTTCAAACGCCATCTGAAGACCCATTTCTTTCAGACAAACTAGGCTAGGTGTTTTTCGGCAGCAACAATAGTAAATATTTTTGAATTTCTTTTGTGTATGCGTGTGTGTGTGTGTGTGTGTGTGTAAGAGTTTGTTAAAGCGCCCAGAGCTTGTCGTCGACGGGGTTGGGCGCTATATAAATGCAATATATTATTATTATTATTATTTGTCTGCATTGGTCGTGGCATTTCAGAATTTAGAAGATGTAGTGGGGAACAGTGTCACGTTTTTCCAGTGAACCAGTTAGATTGTATTGCGAGGAAAGGTCATCTTGGCTTGGATTTTGCAAGGCAGCTGTACCTGGTAGGCTGATAGCTGCTCGCCCCATAGGTTTCGTGAAATACTCCTCAGTTGCGTTATATTACTAAAGTTAACGCCACGCCTCACCTCTCCAACCACATAAAAGAAGAATTCCCCACGAAACAATTTATACAACCGCTAATGTTATTCATGAAAGTAATTATAATACTTCCGGGTACTGTCTGTGACCGGAAGAACATTATCTTTCTCATTTTCTTCCCGCCCCTCATTTCTCCCGGGGCCAAACATTCACATGTGAGTAGCCATGCCTCAGTGGCCATGCCGCCTGTACTGCTCACTCTCCCTGACCTTCACACATTACAACACATTGGTTTGTTATCTAGGCAACAAAGAACAGATGTGGCGTTTCCGATTTCAGCCTTGCTGTTGCTTCCCCCCCCCCCCTCCTCCGTTTTTGTTTCCCACACAACGTACCTCTTTGCCCTAATGGGTGCAGGGGCCGGTCGCCCGGACCTAAGTGGGGGGTCCCACAGATGGCGCGGCTCACCTCAACACTGCCATGCTTGCATCAATCAGGCAGAGTGATATTTGAACAGTGAAATCTGCTCATGTTAAATCATCGGCCATAGTAAATAATAGATTTAAGAGAATTTATTTTTAAGGCCAGGCGCACACTAGCCGATTTGATCTGCCAACTAGTCTGGCCGATGACGGTACGACTTTGAGTTTCAGTGACGTGAGACCCCCGGGGAATTTCCAGTCCCGTTGAAACCCATTGTCATGACATCGCCATCTAACTAGTTGGCCGATGACGTTACGACTTTGAGTTTCAGTGAGACTCGCGGGGAATTTCCAGTCTCGTTGGAACTCAGTGTCATGACATCGCCATCCAACTAGTTGGCCGTTGACGTTACGACATTAAGTTTCAGTGAGACCCCCAGGGAATTTCCAGTCTCGTTGAAACTCAGTCTCATGACATCACCATCCAACTAGTTGGCCGATCAGGATCAGCTGGTGCGCGCCGGGCCGAATTCAGCGCTATAAGGTTTGAAGGCCAAGAGAAAAGGCTTGCGGCCAGGCTGTACAAGTCGAATAGTATCTCCGAACAGTTTGATGATAAAGATCCATT
The DNA here is from genome assembly GCA_963931925.1 of Onchidella celtica. Classification (NCBI taxonomy): domain Eukaryota; kingdom Metazoa; phylum Mollusca; class Gastropoda; order Systellommatophora; family Onchidiidae; genus Onchidella; species Onchidella celtica. The sequence goes on along the minus strand of OZ007574.1, from coordinate 5,720,832 downwards.
CGGAGGCAATGCCAGTGTTATGCATTGCAAATTTGCAAAAAGTATTATTAAAATGACAGTATCAAATTCCTCTGTATTTTCACATTATTCCTACGTTTATCATGGATTTCAACCACACTAAGATAAAATATAGTTGAGATTTGCTATCTTAACCTGTTCGCGTCACCCTCTTCGGTTTTTCCTCATCAATTATTAGGGCCAATGCGGTGCTATTAGGCTTCCCCGACCTGCAGAATGCCTCTCGGCATGGGTTATCGCTGAGATAAGAAAAGTTGGAAACACTGTGTGAGAGCACCTGTACGTCTCTCTCTCTCTCTCTCTCTCTCTCTCTCTCTCTCTCTCTCTCTCTCTCTCTCTCTCTCTCTCTCTCTCTGTGAGTGTGTGTGTGTGTGCAGGAGGTTGGGGGGGGGGGGGGTTACTTTGACCGAGCCCCAGCAATAATCCCATTGCTATTTTATCTGAGAGCCCAAAACACAATGGAAAAATGGCGGTGGAGGGGAAGGGTGGATTCATGGCTTTTGGATGAAACAATATCTTTGTCTTAGGCAGCAGCAAGTTTTATAATGTAATGACGTTGGACACAAGACTGCCAGATCAGTGCTGACGTTTTTGCGGGGGTATTTCTGAGGCTGAGATTCGGATTTTTTTCTTTTCTTCAAAATTTTTGGCGAAATGTTAGTTTGTGGACAAAACACATCCAGTCCCTTCTTCATTTACTTTCTACATAACTGGCAGTAAAACACAAGAGCTTGATATGGCCAGTTTTAAAATTTGTTGCCAGATGAACAACTTACTGTTGGCCAGGTTGACAACAAGTAGTGTTTCTTGTGGCGACAAACTTGAAACCCTGCTAGACCATGTTGCTTCCTCTGTTTCTGTGGAGCTGTAAGGATCATGGCACGCGACGAATGGTCATAAAATAACAAATTCATGTTCACAAACAGTATTCTTCAATGAATTAAAAGGAGTAAATCTTGCTTTAAAAGGATACAGATGGTAAGTCAGCTGCATATAAAAGCTTGCGGACAACATAAGGTCATGCCAGCATGATTAACAACATTTGAAAAAATGCCGCGTTATGCGGTAAGCTTAAGAAATAAAACAAAGGAGTTTTAGCTCTTAACCTGACTTGGGTAAACTCATGACTAAGCATTACGTTCCGTGGGTTATTAGAGGTCAGGAGTGATGTTCAGGGACGTATGGGGTTCTTTCTTTCTGGGGGCTTGTTGCCTTGGGCATTGACACCTAGGGACCTTCAAACCAAGCGATGTTTAGTTGTTGAAGCTGCACTGTCCAGTTGGCGTTTTGTCAACCTTTAATTTATTGAGGTGCTTGTGTTTACAAGGTTTGTACTTGAAGATCGATTGGCTAGCTTGGCCTTTATTGGTTAATCAGGCGTATTGATTTTTGTATTTTTCAGCCGGTACGCTTTTTTTTTTCTTTCTTTCTGTTTGTCTAGCTCTCCATCTATCTTGACTCCTCTGTTTAACCAGCCAGTCTTCGTCTTTGTCCCACAAATTCTTTCTTCCATCAACCACAGAGCCCCATCTGCTCACTCCAATGTTCTCAGCATGCCGCGTCTCCGAAATAACCAAGGCTGCTGGCGCGTTTAGTTAAGTTTGTTTGGCGTCGGCTTTGGCTCAGACCTGGAACTTCCATCGAATCAACTAGCGAGATGAACTTGTTTTAGTCTCACTAGTACAATGTGCAAGTTTTTGTTTAACTCCAAATCTCTCTCTCTCGCTCGCGCGCGCGCGCACACACACACACACACACACGCACACACAGAGGAGACAAAACAGACCTGACTAGATCGTGCCTCTAGCTATAATCGGTGACTGCAGCGAAATTAGAACCACGTTTATCAACCTGAGATCAGCTGACAGCTGCTAATGTTTGTAGTCACGATGCAACAAATTTTTCTAAATCTTCAGAGGCTTTCTTGCCACAGTAATTTATTCATATTAGATCTATATGTAGTATGTGTACTGCTTTTGTATTAATATAGAAACCATGTCAAATAGTACATTCCTAGCCCTGGATCCTTGAAACTGTATAATGCTATAGCAAACTCGCACAGTGGAAACATCATTGGGTTCATGGTAGATCTATTTGACAGCATGAGATAGCCAGAATTGAAACTTCCAAAGAACATTGTGTTTGTTGAATAACGTGATACTGGAGTGATTGAGTGTGCATAAACAACGGAAAGACATCCAGTTCTTTTGTTTTTCTTTGTCTTCCCTTTGTGATTACTTCATTTCCCCCATTTTTCTTCAGTGTCCGTTCTCCTACACTCGTTACTAGCTGTGAATACATGTTTGATGGTATTTTGGAGCCATTTTCTATTAATCTCTAAGTGTTTCTGGGTATGGGAGAGCAGTGTCCATCAGTTTAAGCTAGTGCTCAGTGTAGACTGACCTGTTGCCATCGATTAGTTTGAGAGTGCCACGTTAGACCCAGGTGGACTCAGCAGTTTGCACTTGAGCACGGGACACACCGTAGTCTGTGGAGGAACAGCTGGCCATCATTGTTATTTGTGGGAAATTACCCGGGCAAAGCTTTGGGAGTGCACTACAACATGTTACCTTGTCCTATTAAATTATTTCTTTGGAAATGTTCGTACAGGGACATTTGCTACTGCTGGAGTACTAGAATCGGCAGGGATACTCGGTTATAATGCTTTTCTGTTACTGGGGAGAACTAAAGTCCGCTGTGCCACTAAGTCTTAATTTTATTATTTTATTTTTTATTTTGATACCGACCTAAAACTGCTCTGATGTTAGCATGCGCTGCCTAGCAGGAAATATACCTTTTCACGACTCAAATCAACAACAAAAACAGTATGGTATAAATAACGGCAACTGTCCCTATACATTCCATTTTTCTCCACCATTCTTTGGCTGAGCTTTTCTGCAGGCACTTGTGTGCTGGTATGAAAAGTTAATTTAAAAAAAAGTTCTAATTGTTTCCACAATGAATACAATACACATGTCATTAATATAGAAGTTGGTAAGGAAAGGCATTGTCTGCTTCTCTGTCATATTACAGTAACATTGACTGTAATTTCTTTCTTTTTTTTTTTTCTTTTCCTCCTCAGAGTTTGATTGACGTCTCTTTAGTCACGCCCATCCAGGACGCCTCTGTTTACAGATTTCCTCTGGACCTGGTCTCGGACTTGCTACAAGAGGTAAGACACTCTGCCGCAGCTGCAGCCTTCGGGAAAAGGCTGCATAAGCCCAAAACAAACTTTTTACACTAAACGCCATCAATAACACAGCCACGTTCCCCATACGGGTTTTTTTTTTTTTTTTTGCTTTCGATCGCCAAGGGCCAAAAGAAACTATTAATCGTACAAAATTAGAACCCAGAAAGAAAGACAACAGATTTCAAACTGTAAAAAATTTGACATTGATTAGCGTATCTGGTCTTATTTCGTAGCACGGCAGCGTACTGTCACTAGCCATGTCAACCAAGTCTACAACTATCATTATAAACATTGAACAGTCACCCGGACTGAACCAAATGCCTTCGACTGCGTGAACAATCCTGCCACGTAGGCCTAATCATTGTGCATGGAGTCGTGACTAAAAGTTTTCATAACACGCCGTGACATGTTTGTTCAATACCATTACCAAAGATATACTGACAAGCAAAACAGCGAGAGCAGAATCATTGATTGAAAATGAGCCGAGTCTGCCAGGAATTCATTTTACCATTGAAATGAACACCCTTAATGTTTTTTTTTTACATACAAGTAATTTATCTTCTTTGGGAATGCAATATCCATCCAATTAATTGATGCTTGGCTAAATATTATAAAAACCACAGAAAAACTGTGGGGTGGCAGCAAGGCTTAAAGCAAAGTAAAAAATTGGCCAGTTTCTGTCTCCGCTTTTAGTTTGCGATTCACTGTGTCGTTTGGGTATCATTTATTATGCGAGGCTTTGCTACACACAACTTTTTCTTTTTGCCATTTTTTGACGTTGATGCTAGGCTGTCTGGAGGACAAAGATATTATTAAGATAGTGCCCGAGTTTTTACTTTTTAATCTCCGCCGACCAGGCAGGAAAACTGCTGTACGTCAGAATTACCATTTTTTCAGGAGAAGCAAAGAACTCTTTCGTTCCTGTTATGTGTATCGAACAGATGAATTCTGTAAATCCAGACCGATTTCTACAGATAGGAAGCAGCCGTCATCTTGTAACCCGCCGAGGTTAAATGCGATTTTTGGAAAATTTGACATACGACAGTTGACCTGGATGGCGATGAGATGCTAAACACAGATTGGCAATAGTGAAAACTCAACTAATTTATAATGGTTCAAAACCATTGATCATTGTCATCTACTCTGCCCAGCTCATAAATAGCTGGGAAGAGGCCATTGTCAGCGAGAGATAGCAATTAAGCCACGAAAAAAAAAGATGAAGTAGAATCAACATCCTATGTGTTAGTTTGCCGAAAGGTGGAAATATTACGGAAGTAATCAACATAATCATTGAGTTCATGCAATTGTTCAGCCTTCACTTTCAGTCTTCGGCAATAGTTTACTCTTTCTTTCTTCTTTGTTGTCATTTTTTTTTTTTTAAAAAAAATCTCTCATTCATTTTTGTTCTGATGTTGTGTCGTACTCTCATCCATCCATCTATCAATCTCAATCCATCCACCCGTCTATGCATGCATGCATGCATGCATGCATCCATCCATCCATTCATTCATTCATTCATTCATTCATTCATTCATTCATCATTCATTCATTCATCCATCCACCCATCCACGTGACCACTGCAGGCTTTGGTGTGCCACCCAGATTGGATTCAATCTTCAATCCATCAGTCCCAACCTTTCTACCAACCATCATCTCACTGATCTACCTGCAACCTCTCTCTTATAATTATTCTCTCACCATGTACTCTGGCCAGTGAGATGTGATACTGTCATCACACATTCTCTCTTGTTATCCAGTGTAAGTGACAATGCGAGATAATATTGCCTTGTCAACTTTGAATCGCTTTGATCATGTTTGAATCATGTAAAACTAGACAGCTGTGTAGGGATTCGTGCCCGGCAGGTTCTATGTGAACTGCGCGAGTTTGGCGAATAAAATACAGCCTGGACCGGCGTACATTGTTCAGAATGCGACCTTGTCCTAATTTAACAGGTGGACTTAGGCCCGGCGCGCACTAATCGCTTTGTATCGGCCGGTTAGTTGGGCAGTGACTTCACGGCATTTGAGGTTCAAGCCAGCCATCTTACAGGATTACATTGGGATGCAGTATCGTGACGTTACCATTCAACTATGGGGACCGATCCAAATCTGCAGATGTGCGCCTAGGCCCAGTCAGATCCTGTGAGTTGGCTGGTGTGCAGGACCTTCTGGAAACTCCATATCGTGAAGTCAGGCCCAAACTAGTCGGCTGATCAAACATTGGCTTAGGCTTAAGTGGACGTGTCAGCATCTGCATTCACTCCTTCTTGCGTTCTCTTCGCTTCATTCTTGCTTCTCTCCTCCTCACCCCCCCCCCCTCCCCGTTCAAAGTAGCTCATTCGGTGTTACCTCAATTCCATCTTGTGATGTGTGCTTGCCCGTCCCCGACAGTCTATTTTTACAACTCTTCAAAGAGAAATTAAAAGAACGCTTCAGTGTATCCTCCCAGTTCATTGATCTTTCAGGTGCTGAATCGGTGCTGTTTCATGAACACGGATTTAATCTCTGACCATTGTCTCATGGTTTACTGTAGTAAAATGCCACAGTCTTTTAACACTAGCTGTCCTAATTAGACACGGGAAAGGGCCATCCACACAATACCTAGGCTGGGAAGTTCCTCCTGCCAATGAAAAACATCCATGGGATGGTACCGCAGAACGCGTACTCTTTTAGTCATGGTTGAAAACATTTGGTATTATTAATGCTTGGGGGGGGGGGGGTTGTTTTGTGGTTGTTTTCAGTAAAGTAATTAGTGGGATTATGTAGAAATCATGTCTGTAATGAAACAGTCCATGCCAAATGACCTTGAAAGCATTAGAACGTCCATGCCTTACCAAGGTCATTCATCATTCTACTGGCCGTAGGCTTATACAAGAGGGCCGAGGGCGGTGCCCCAGGTGTTTGAAAAGCCAAGCCTACGTGGGGGGTGGGGGAATTAGGAAAAGAAAAAAAAACACCAAACAAACACATCCCCAAATCATCATGGTGCTGACCTTTTTGGCCTGAGTCATTTTTTTGCACTTCTGAGAAAATCGCAAAAAAAAAAAACAACAACAAACTATTGACATTCTTTTGCAATGCAGTCAGACTTAGGCCAAAATGACTCCAGGTAAAAGTGGCCATCATCCACGTTGGCTGAAACAACCCCAGAACCAAAATGATCTACGTCTATGAATGAGTTAGGCTCAGGCCATTACAGAAAGTTTCATTTCCAGGATAATGGCTTGGCACTTTTAAATGATTTTTACATTGATAGATGCACCATGGATAGGGCAATGACGTAACAGGTACATTCTGTTTTGGCCTAAGTCTTTTGTGCCAAAAGATTAGCACCATACTTTATGGATAGCCCCCCCCCCCCCCCCTTCTCGTGAAGTCAGTGGTGTGTGGTAGTCTTTTCATGGCAGTCAGGAATGTGAAATATGGGGGGGGGGGGGGGGGTGTCAGATTAAAATGAATCAACTTTCCAGCTCCAGTTGATGACTACAGAATTAATTTAGTTAGAAATTCTGATGAAAGTGTTTCACACAAACATGTAAATCAAATTTGGAGAGAGGTTTGATTAGATCTGGGATCTGGAATATTTCTAGTGGACATATTGTATAAGTCAAGGTTAAGGTGAAGGTACTGGGTAGACCAAGCCAAGCTCATCAGTATCCATCAGAGAGAGAGAGAGAGAGAGAGAGAGAGAGAGAGAGAGAGTGTGTGTGTGAGTGAGAGTGAGAGAGAGAGAGAGAGAGAGAAACTCTCACTCCCTGCTTCTCTCTCTCACTCTCTTCCTTTCTCTACTTCTCTGCTCTCTTTCTCTCTTCCCATCTCTTCTTTCCATTCCTCTTCGCTTTCTTTTCTTTTTACCTATAATCCACAGATGCACCAATCTCTTCTTTACTGAGGGGTGGGGGTGTGTGGAAACAAGGGGAAGGAATGCATTTTCTCTTCTTCTTCTCTCTCTCTCTTTCTCCGCGCGCGCGTGTACACACACACACACACACACGCACGCACGCACGCACACACACAGAGAGAGAGAGAGAGAGAGATTGTGGTCTGTCAAGTTATTGTTGTACTTTTTACTTTTTGCCATGTGATTCTCAGAATGACGAGTTTTTGGGCAAAGAATTCCAGGAAACCATCATCATTGCCTTGACCCCTCTCCTGGAGAAGAACCATCCCACACAAGAAATCTGTGAATTTTTCAGCAAGGTAAGCTCATAGCCAATATGGCAAGCTCACACACCAGTGATGGCAGTCTGACATAAAGTGGCCTTAAGTGGATACATTTTTGCATTGGCACTACTGTAAGATATAACCCATGAAATAAAAATGTCTATTCCTCCTTGGGGGGGGGGGGGGGTATTGGGGGGAAAATGAGAACCTTTTTTTTTTCCCGTTTCAGACTTAATCTGCTAGAGGGAAACAAAAAAAGTGAAGAAGAATTTCTCAATGGCAGCCATGCCTGTAGGGTTAAAGAAAAAAATTGCCAACAAACCCAGAAGGAATTTTGCTCTATTTCAGCAAAGCTTCAGGGCGAAAAAGCATCGTGGTTAATTGTAGGAGGAAAAATGGTAAGGAGGAGTGTTCCATTATAGATGCCAGTTGGGAGAACAGAAAGAGAAATGGAGTAGGCCTTATTATTGTGTTTCAGTTGTGCATTCTCCCAGCTGTAGGAAGATGCGACAAAAATGTCACAAAAGTCGTTGTTGAGATGTGAACAATGATGCAGGCTCGTTTAGTAGTTTTCAAAATTAGAGACAGAAGTCACCATGGAAATACTTGAAGTGTTTAGAGTTGTCATGGCAACAAAGGCTCAGCATTGTCCAGTTGTTGACAGCAGTGATACCTTTGGACTTTGGAGGTGTTTACAGCTTTGTTGAGTAGATTCAGTGAAAAACAAAAATAATATATTGACTGACACTTTCGCATCTTCCACTAGCAAAGTGCAATCAGGTATACAGGAGAGCCTAGAGTCTTATTTGCTCCATTTCTATTCAAGATTGAGGAGTCTTGTGTTAGTGATGGTTGATGTTAGATGTTCCTTTTACACAGAAATCGGGTCTGTTTTCTGTCGGGAAGTATATTTAATTATTGCTGAGCAGGAAACCTGTCCTTTGTCAAACCGTTGCTTTTCGTGAGAAGCAAAATGCTTTCTTATTCCTGTCTTTCCTGATTCCTAAACATGGGAACAGCTAATGTCTTGCAATTAAGCTAGATAGATTAGCAAAGCCAAAAAGTAACGTCCAGATTTTCAATTTCTGGAAATTGAACTCAACGACATATTTTTGTTATAGGGATGATATTTATAGTGATAGAAGATTTTGGTGCAAGTCAGCTTACGGTTTTGTTCGCGGAGGGTGCTCAAATGTTGGTAAACATTTTTTTAATGACAACATACAGCTTTATTGTGGGATGGTTCCTTGTGTAGCTATCTACAAAGTAGTGTGCCCAGGGACATCTACACATCATACAGATGACCTATAGTAGTTGATATGTTTTTATGTACTGGCAATTTGTCTTTGTTTACAGCACTGCAAAGACAGTCCACGATCTACATTGGTGATAGAATTGTTTACCCCTGTTGTTCATCGGATACTGAAACATAATACGGTAAGTAAGTGGAAAGAGAGAGAGAGAGAGTGAGAAAGAGAGAGAAAGGGAGGGAGGGAGATGGATGAGTGAGACAGAAAAGCTGAGTGATAGAGACAAGAAAGGAATGGGATAGTGATATTTTTAGTCAACTTACAGCAGAGAGTATAGATGTATAGAGAGATCTCACTTCCGCCAAATGGCGACACTGGGACGCTGCGGTAAACAAGAAATTGAAGAATTGAAAGAGACCGCCTTCACCAAAGAAAGTGTGCATATCTGTTTACTGTGGTCTATTCATAATTTTGGGCTAACGGAAACTATTTAGAACAGTTTTTAAGCTCTTACACCCCGTGGAAATGCACAAAAGGGTATTGTTTACTGCAGCGACCTACTTTTCTCTCCATGCTAACAATGGTTTCATGGAGTCTCCCGTGTCCCGCAGAGCAAATCGACCAATAGTGAAAACTCGCTATACATACATACTCTCTGCTTACAGGCAGAATTTTAACCATTTGTTATGCCTGCAGAATGTGAAAGGTAACATCTATGAGCTGTCAACCATACAAATGAGAACAATCAAAGGTATAGGCATTAGAACAATGCAGCAGCTGTAGTTACATTGATCACACAAGAGCAACTGCAAACTTTCAGGCAGATAAGAATACTCAAAAAAAAATAATTAAAAAAAATTTGATCAGATTTGAGCAGTTTACCCGGACTGTCCAACCACCCAGGCACTTGCGCCATCTTTCACCAGGTTTTGTACACAGATGTGAATTTGCTAGTTATGTAGGTTTTTTTTTATTTTTTGGCCTTAGTACTCGAAGTATCATGGTTTCATTGTATCAGTGTATGTTGACCTGCTTCACTCCAGCCATGATTTGACACAGTTATGGTACCTGTAGTTTCCCTTTGACATTTCCCTACCTCTCACTGAAAGGCCGCTTACAGTCATACCCATATTTCCGCCTTCAAATCAGCATGCTTCATTCTGCTAGCAGATTTCATTATTAGCAAAGACACATTGTGGTATTCACAGAGGGCAGTGAAAGCATATGCAAGTGTTTCTGCAGGGGCAGTTGTCCCTATGGGTTAGCCTTTAGGGTTGAAATTGGGGTTGTGTCTTCTAGGTTGATGGCTGGAAAAAAGCCCAAACTGTGATGTATATGCCCCCCCCCCCCCCCCCCCCCCAAGTTACTTCCAGGCTCCCAGACAACACTTCCTGGCTCTGGTCCCCAACCCTGACCTAAATCCTGATCCTAACCCTATTCTTTGTTTTCTATCTACAGGATTTTGGCAAGTATCCCAGGATGAGAACATTTGTCCAGGAGTACATCCAGGCCTTGAATTGCCAGAATGATGGGCTAAAAGTGGTACAGGCACTTGTGAAAAGGTCAGTGTGGATACACATCCAAATTTCACTTCATATAAGTAACTCGTCATCAAACAACCCTAGCAATGTAGGGACCTGGTGGTACAGTATATCCTATCATCCTTTAAGCAGACCACATTAGTACTGAAACTGGCCTAGATGCTGCTTTACAGTTGTTATCCAACTGACAAGTGGCATTACCAGACTAAAATCCATGCTATTAGTTTCAGACAAGCTTAGGTCATAAACACCAACGCACTTGTGATTTGGTTCAGCTTCTCCCATGGTCAGTCATCTTCTGATGAGATAAAAATACAGCTTGTCCAGGTCCCAACATGCTGTGTATAGTTCTTGTGATTGAAACATCCAGCTTATCTACTGCTCATTTCCACTGCCAATATTCAAGGATTAATCCCAACACCCCAGTAGCTTTGTAATCCCCATACAATTCATCAGAAGGACATGGCTCTTCATAACTTCACAATCATCAGGGCAGATAATCTTCCAGAGAACAACACCACCCTCCCTCACCCCTGCCTTCTCTGTCATAGGTATTACCTGTTACATAACTGTATTAACAGGCCCCCCCCCCCCCCCCCCCCCCCCCCACACACACACACGATTGATTTGCCATGACAAAACCTGAACCCCATGAGACATTGATAGACAAAGTACCGCAATCATGACAGCCTATAGTACTGTAACCATACTCACAGCCTGCAGTACAGTAACCATGATCACAGCCTGCAGTACTGTATTCATAATCACAGCCTGCAGTACTGTAACAGTGATCACAGCCTGCAATACTGTAACCATGATCACAGCCTGCAGTACTGTATAACCATGATCACAGCCTGCAGTACTGTAACCATGATCACAGCCTGCAGTACTGTAACCATGATCACAGCCTGCAGTACTGTAACCATGATTGCAGCCTGCAGTACTGTAACCATGATCGCAGCCTGCAGTACTGTAATCATGATCGCAGCCTGCAGTACTGTAACCATGATCGCAGCCTGCAGTACTGTAACCATGATCACAGCCTGCAGTACTGTAACCATGATCACAGCCTGCAGTACAGTAACCATGATCACAGCCTGCAGTACTGTAACCATAATCACAGCCTGCAGTACTGTAACCATGATCACAGCCTGCAGTACTGTAACTATGATCACAGCCTGCAGTACTGTAACCATGATCGCAGCCTGCAGTACTGTAACCATGATCACAGCCTGCAGTACTGTAACCATGATCGCAGCCTTCAGTACTGTAACCATGATCACAGCCTGCATACTGTAACCATGATCACAGCCTGCAGTACTGTAACCATGATCACAGCCTGCAGTACTGTAACCATGATCACAGCCTAACAGCCTTTCCACTAGCACCATTACCATTTCCTTGGGCCTCTTAATTTCTTCAGATTTCCCATGTTGACCTCGAGTGAGGCTCCCAACCTAGGGGAAATTTTGGCTGATCTGTTCTCATTGCCTGATTGTATTTTCTTCTGGTTTACTGATATCTGTTCATCATTAGTTGTTCATGAATAAGTGAAATAACATTATATGCTGTTACTATCATCATTATTGCTATTTGAAAGCAAAATAATCATGTTAAAAACAGTATTTAAAAAAAAAAAAAAACCTTTTGTCGGCTGCTTCATTATGGTAGAAGTGTGCACTCAAATTACTGAACAAAACAGAGTAGGGGGAAAATTTACTTTGAAAAGTTGCCAAGGGAAAGGGGAGGAAAAAGGTTGGTAACCCGTGATCTATTTGTACCAGACATTTGATCACTGCAGTCAATGCAAATCCAGTTAATGCCTCATATCCATGCAAATTCAGTTAAAGCTGTAACGTGGTGGAATCTCTGTGGTGGTTGAATAACACCTAGGCCTGGAAGCTAGTCCTTTCTGTCGTCCGAATGGCCAGCTCTCAAGAATAAACAGAGAAAAAAGGACCATGAATCAGTTGTTGCTATGGACGAATTCAGGTTAATCTTGAAAAAACTTGAACACAGTCAGTCTGGCATCCTTTAAAAACTTACAAAAGAAGAATAAGAACAAAAAACGAGCACACCCCTCCCCCTTTCCCCATTTGCCCCACGCCACCACATAACAAAGGGGAAAAAAGCGATTGCAAATGATCATGCCGACTCCCATAATATTACAGCAATTTGCTTATATTTTATTTTGACATAGCCGTGGCATTATGATTGTAACCTTGAAAACTGAAATCCGGTCCTTGAAAAATCCTGAAAAAAAAGTTGAATTTACCCTAGAGTATTTTATGTTCCCAATATGTTTTTGTCGTGTCATTCAGTGGCACTTACAATTGATTCAGCGGCAGTGTTGAGGTGAGTCAGCAGTTGTGTGTTATGGCATGAAGGTTGTCATTTATTTCATTGGCCATGTCAGTTGCTTCATGATTTCCTTCAAATCATCACCACACCAACTACAACAGCCATGTTGACAGTAGCCGTAGCAAGAAGGACAAAATGATACCTAACAAAAACAACAGTAAGCACACTTTCACTTTCGCTAGGCGTGAACATGCAATTTGCTGTTGTGTTTGTTGCAGTCCTGTCTGAGTTTCATGGTCCTATCGACTCTGCAATGTGCCTGAATCTGGCAAGTGTGCAGGTCTCCATTCATTGGCCTGGATTTCAAAAACTATGACAAGACTGCAGTGCAACAAAGTCTCATATGTAGGCCTAGCCTACAGAAGGTTAGATTAAGGGTAACAAGTTGCTCAGAAGTGACTGCATACACCATTGCAGACAAAGCTATGACTTAAACATGCCTGCATGGTTTTGTATCATCCAAAATACCACTTGTTGTGGCAGGAAATTAACACTAAAAATTGCACAGCACTATTTCAGTGTGTTTATTGAAACAAAGCTAAATATTCCACACAAGAAACAATGAGGTCGAAGATGATGAAGGATGTCCATGTTGTTTGTCTCCTCAGTATGCATGGTCCAGGCAGCAGTTGTCCTCACCCACGGGTACTGCCCAACCTGGTCGCTGTGTGCCTTGCCGCCATTTACAATTGTTATGAAGAGAGGAAAAGGTAAGTAGAGGAGTTGACGGCCTCTGTGAGTTCTATGAGTGAAAGGTTAGGGAAGTCACGATAATCTGAGCAAGTGGTGGGTGAAGAGGTGGGAGAAGGAGCAAGAACGAGAACCAGAAGGATGATGTTGGGGATGGGGGAGAGTTGTGGTTCTTGATGTGTAGCTAGCTGTGGAGATCTGTCATGTTCAAAAGGTTGGAAGACTGAATGTATGATGGTTGTACTTTCAATGTTTCATTTGTTTCAAATGTTCTGAATTATGCTGTCCGCCTGAAAGCTAAGAATTATAAATAAAGATATAAATGTTCATTGACCGCAGGCTCTGGGAAGACTGGTTTCCTCCCTCTTAGGGGTATTGTCATCTGAAAACTGAATGTCTGCCACAAGCAGTCATGATACATGTTTGCGAAAATAGTAATAATAATAATGAAGATCATTTATATAGCGCTCAGTCCAAACAAATTGCTCTAGTTCTCTCCATCTGCAACTCATCTTCTTTCTCTTTCTGTCTCCTTCCCTGTCTCTCTCCTTTCTCTATCTCTCTCTCAAACACAATCTATTGCATGTACTCTTATGCTAGAGCCACATACATACACATAACAAAATGATGCAAAATTACCTACAAATGATGGTAGGTTTTTTTTTTTTTTTTTTTGGTCTTGTATTACATTTTATGGCTGTGTGCCTGAAATTCAAAAGTTTTTACCCTTTAAATGTATTATATTTATTATGTTTATATTATTGTGTGACTTTGATATGTCGCAATGTAAGCAAAAAAGCCTGATTTGTGTACATTTGTGTCTCTCTCCCAGCTCTATGCATACCAATGTAAACGGAGAAGATTTTGATCAGATTGAGTGGGAGAACAAGTTGCTATGTTACGTGTCTATGATGGAGACCATGTAAGTATCACTGGCCAGGTTTAATTCTTGTGTCAGACAAAAAACATTTGACCCATAAGTGATTATGCACAGCATTACATATAATGAGAGGAAAGGTTAGAAATCTTTTCAGAAAGTTCAAATTTAAGATATCTTTAAGAATGCTGGCTTTTTGTAAAGGAATAAATAGCCTAAAAACCATTTGCTATTCCAGATAGGGGAACTTGGCTAGTTACTGAATGGAGATGGCTTGCTAGGGGTGAGGCAAAAGATCAAGATTCTGATCAAGGGCAGATGGACAAAGATGAGATGTTAATAGCCCCGGCTTTCCAGCCATCTTTTATGTAAATGATTTATCCCAATGTCTTTGTACTGTCAAGGGACAATTAAAACGAGTGTGGTATTTGAAGAGAACCTGATGTCATTGTTGAAAAATATGCTTCTAATAAGGCCAGGTAATTTAGAACATCTGCTGATAGAACAGACCATTTGATCTGCCAGTGCTTCTGTTGGCTGGTCATTGGGGCTCTGCTTAGTGCATTGTTTGTTGTATCATGCCAGGAATTCATGATTTGTAAGGAAAACTAACAATTTACTTGTCTTTTCTTTACTGAACCATCAGGTCAGAATTTGATGACTGGCGCTATGTATTAGGAAGTCTACTTCAGCCAATTCCGTTCCCTGACGAGTAAGTAAATCATCATGTACATGATTGTGTTCCTGTGTTTCCTAGAACAGCATTCCTTCTTTGTCCATTCTACAAGAATGCAGATGTCTCTTTCCAGATTTAGCAAATCATTTTAGTCCCCTGAAACCTAAAGGCTTATAATAAACAATTGGTATGAAATGAAATTTGGATAAAGACTGAAGTATTTGGACAGTTTGCTTAACTCTTTGAACAAGTTATCCAAATATATTGGAAGGTTAATCACATGTCACTATGCTGTGGTACTGATACTTGGAATAATAGGAGACCTTCAGTCAAGGTTTTTCGCCACTGAGAAGTCACACTGTCTTGTACTGTTTTGAGGGTATCTCGTGATCAAAAGTGGTACTTTTCAGGAACCCAGGGACTCAGTGTTTAAAGGGTTAATCAATGTCCACAGGGCGTCGTCAGTGGTGAAAGCTGTGTTGATCAGGAAGATTAAATCTTAGATTTGTCAGGCCATTGTCCTTGTTTAAGTCTCATCTGGTGGTTGTGGAACAATCATGAAAAATAATTGGATAAATACTGGTGGCTAATATAACGGTAGATATGAAGGGCCACACACGTTTCGTCCTGGACCCAGGTTCGAACATCAAATTTGCAAAACGGACGAAACTCCCAGCATGTGTGGGCAAAATTTTGCAAATCACCTTGATGCTGGCCTGAGTCCGGGTTTTCTGGATGCTCCTAATTTTTCGTCTCTGATTGGAGGTCAGAGGGAGTGGCGGAGAAGAAAGTGGACAAAATTTTTTCTTTTTTTTTTCCTTTTTTTGATTTCAGCTTCTTAATCAGCGTCAAATTTACTATAGGTTTGATACCCAAAAACCACGTCTACTTGAAAAATTGTTGAAATTGGAAAATATTTTTTTTTTAATCAACTGCCGCACATGTGAGAGGTGGAATGCAGCGCGCACCAAAAATTACCGCGGTCGCGGACGGCGTGTGTGTGGGCAAAAATTACAACCAACCAAACCTAGGTGGTGGCCTGGGTTCTCGCCTGGAGCCATTACCTGGGTCGAGGACGCAACATGTGTGTGGCCCTTTAGAGTGATGAGTTTCCCGGCCCTGGGGAAACGGCTTGGCACCGCAGCCACCACTGGATGTCCCTGAACATCTTGCACTGGTCTGGACATCGGAAATCTCTGTCTCATTAATTCTGATGTCCAGTCAGTTTGTAATTGGGAGCTTATGGCAGAGCCGTGATTAATGTGCTGGATCACAGAAATTATAATTGAGATAAATCAAACTTTTGCCTGTAGCGTTGCAACTGCTGGCTTTCCAGCTATGGCCTTGTGGGCGCATTAGTGTGATACATGTACATATTGATAGACAATTAGTGCTGACCTTCCTTATTGTTGATGTGCTATTTGGTCTCATAGAAACTGCAGAAAAGTCTCCTTGTGCCATTTTCAAGATTACTACAGACAGCTTAATCACCAAAAAGAAAAAATAACAACACACATATAAAAAGCAACAACAAAAAACAAACTAACCAACTGTATCTATTAGCATCAATATTTTTTGTTTGTTTTTCAAAGTCTGAGGAAAGTTCAAAAACTTCCTCTAGATTTGATCGTTTTGGTGTTTTTTGTATTTTGTATTTGTATTTGTAATTGTATAACTCTTTAATCCTATTTGGGAAATTTGCCTTTGTGCCATTGCAGCCCAGTTACAACTGGAGCAGGCACGTCGTCGCCACAGTGCAGCGCCAGTCGGCGGTTTTTTTTGGGGAGGGGGGGGGGGGGAGATGAGGGAAGGAGGGTTTGTTGCTTATGTAGAGCTTTGCAAAACTGTTTTTTTTTTTTTTAATAATTCTGGCAGCATTTCAACTGCGAGACGGCAATAATCACAGCGTTAATGTTGACTGAAACTTTAGGCAGAGCAACAGTCTCATGTTTAACAGTGGGACAGTGTAAGTAACTACCGATGAGGAAATGACAGAGGGAGATGAGGCTCCCAATAAACTGCTTTTTGTGCACGACATCCGCTCCGCTTCCACTATTTTTACGCACAATGACATATGAAAAACTCTCTTTGCCTTTATAGCATGGGGAGCGGATGCTATGGACAAGTATACAGAGGCAAATAGTATGTTACGTCATTGTCCGTAAAATAGCGGAGCGGATGCTGTGGACAAATATACAGAGGCTAATAGTGTGTTACGTCATTGTCCGTAAAAAAAGCGGAACCCATGCTGTCGACAAGTATACAGAGGCAAAGAGTGTGTTACCTCATTGCCCGTAAAAAAAAAAAAAAGCGTAGCGGATGCTATAGACAAGTGTACAGAGGCAAATAGTGTGTTACGTCATTGTCCGTAAAATAGCGGAGCGGATGCAGTGGACAAGAACAGTAAGACATTAACGTTACCGAGAAAGCTGTTTTCTTGGAA
Organism: Onchidella celtica; assembly: GCA_963931925.1. Lineage (NCBI taxonomy): Eukaryota > Metazoa > Mollusca > Gastropoda > Systellommatophora > Onchidiidae > Onchidella > Onchidella celtica. Next base: position 5,703,622 of record OZ007574.1, on the reverse strand, counting down.
AACTGCGGTCGAAAGGTCAAGCCATGCACTAGCCGACTAGTACGAAGGTGACGTCATCACCTTGAGTTTCAGTGAAATCCTATGAGTTGGTTGGCGCGCGGGAACTCACTGAAATTCAATTTCGTGACGTCACCATCCAACCAGTCGGTTGATCAAAGTGAGCTAGTGTAGCGCCTTGGCTGAAGGCTGCAAGTGGAGCATCTGAAGGCTGCAAGTGCAGCATCAGACAGCCCTGTTGAAAGTGAAAAGTTCCAAGGTGAACTTGAAAACCAAATAAAAACTGAAAGATTAAGGAAGAAGGGAAAAAAAAAACAACAACAGGAAGTCGTGTTGATATCTTGAGCAAAAGTTTTAACGTTTTATTTCTGTTGGATCAGTTTTGCTGTGGGTCCATCATATTATTCTCGTCATAGTTGTCACTGTTCAACATGGCTAAACAACAGGATGTATCCGTACAATCAATTATTAACCAGATGAAGCATTCCAGTAAAAGGACATCCATATCCATAAAGTACTAAAGGCTTGCTGAGGGGAGGGGTGGAGGAGGCGCATACGAACGCTTTTCAGTTATGGTAATAAATTTAAAAAAAATTAAAATGTGTATATTTGTTTTTCAACAAAGATTGTCCTAGGAATACATGTAAAAATGAACATAGGCCGTGTACCTAATGAAAGAGTCAATGCAAATAGCCCATGCCAAATAATGTCACTTCTAGTTCAAGAACATATAGGCTTATTGTGCACATTCACTTTTCTAGTGATCTTACGCCTGTACGTGGAGGTTAAAGCAAGGTGCATGAAAAACGTAAATAGAAAGAAGCAGGAGAGGGTGGTGGTGATGGTTAAAAATTACCATTCTTGATGGCCAGTAATTTAGTTCTTTTCGGATGACCACAGTAAAGTTACCGTCACCACCGACAGAGTTGGCCTGAGATTTCCATGCCCCCCACAGCACAAGTAATGACATTTCCAGAGAAGCCTCGGATCCGACTATTTTTAGCCGGGGCCACGCCCGTATTGTTTGCGTATCGCGCAGCCCTGTATCGATTGCACCCTCCAAATAGTGTAGTCGTGTCACGATTGTCACCCCGGGCACCTGACCATACAGGTGTGTGTTCCTTCAATCCATTTCTTCCTGTGGCTTTGGGGCGACAATTGTGGATTCACCTTCAAAGGCACACGAAGAAACAGTTTACTGTTATCTTTACTGTCGAACAGATAGTTAGTGAAGCCATTGAGAAAATTCCCTGCTATTCTGTCCTCCTATGTCAGCCTCATCTGGGACAATGACGCGCATGATACGTCAGTATCAACCAGACCTGCTCAGCCTTTTTCAGAATGTTCGAAAATAAAGTTATCCCCACCTTGTTTTGCTCAGTAATTTTGAGTTTGCATTTCTACCACAATAAAACAACCGACAAACGGGAAACCATTGTGGAATACTGTTTTCAACATTAGTATTTTAAGTTCAGATATTAAGAGCAACAACTATAGAACATTACTGAGTTTTTTCACTTGGTAGTGATCAAGTAATGATGAACACACATTGGAGTAGACCAGAACCTAACACAGTCAGTCAGTCAGTGAGAAACATCGGTCAGTGACACTCCTGCTCTTGCTTTTCACTCAAAATTTTGGAGAGTCTGCAGATTAAATATATATCTATCCATCCATCCATCCATCTATATATATATATATAAATAATTATGAACAATAATAATAATTTTAAAAAAAAGGAACTGGATACAAATCCCGAACCAGCAAACTTACACCCCCGGGTTGGCAAAATGTACCCCTTATCCCAGATTGAGAACCGCTGGTAGAGACAAAACAGTTTGTGACTGTCAGAATGGCAGGCATGGTTGTAGTTTCACAACGCATGATTTCTTCCATCTCTCACCCTTTCCTCCCTTTCTGGTGCCCCTCCCCCCTTTGCCCGAAGGGGAAAAAAATGAAAGCAGCTCAGCATCCCAAAATGGTAACAGTTTTGTTAAATATAGTAACACGTGATAGTAATCGAGAAGGAAAAATACTGTAATTGTGAAAACATGTCTTTACTGTGTACTTTGAACAGTCAAAGATGATAGCTTGATCGAAAATAATATACTATTGAGATTTACTCTCCTCTTTCCTTTCAGCTTTAAAAGAAAAATAAATTATATCTCTTTCGCCACATATCTCTTCCCCTTCCTCCTTTGTCTTTCCCCCTCACCACCCACTTCATGTTAATAACAGCACCTGTGAAATTGGGGGTGGGGGGAGAGTGGCCCTACATTATGAAAGCGTTTGCCACTGACATCAGTTGGACGTAAAATGATGATGCTTAACATAAATATATGAAGAGCATCGACGTCAGTTGAACGTGATCCTTATGGCGCTTTAAATAAATCTATGAAAAACACACGGACAAAGGGAGGGGGTGAAGCGGTAGAAAGGGGGCTGGGGGTGAAGAATGAAAAAAGTTAAGAGTGCTTTGATGAGCAGTTTAGGACAGAGGAGGCTGGTGTTGAATATGAAGTAACGTGAGGGGTAAAGTGCAATGCTAGTGGTCCAATTTACTGTTGCACTGTCTGTTGACTGAGAGAAAAAAAAAAAAAAAGAAGAGAGAGAGAGAGAGAGAGAAAGAGAGAGAGAGAGAGAGAGAGAGAAACGGCAGGTTTAATTTATGTACTTGTTTCTCAGGCAGTCTGACACAAAATGAGCAGTTTAAGTTCACGAGCTAGTCAAAATTTCCGTCATTTTTTTGTTTGGTGAGTGGTTTCAGTCATCATCAGTGTTGACTCTGCTCGTATACAATAGTTGTCAGTGCGTATAAATGACGGCACCTGTTGGGTAATGACTTTGTCAACTTTGAATCGCAATTTGCTCAGAGCTACGTCGCCTTGTTTGTCGACTGTGTGCATCTGCGCAATTATGTTATTTTGCAAGTTGGAAACTGGCATTCTGTTTGCTCACAGAGAAAGAAAAAATACTGGCTGGCAAGGTGGGGTCGGTGGCAGGAATATCATGTTCGTGAGTGAGTAGGAGATATAGAGAAGGATGACACATTTCAGGAAAGGGACGGATAAGTAACTTAAAAAACAGCAACAAACTATTGACATTGAGGAGAAAGGCGTCGGGAGAAAGATAGGTTCGTGATATGTTACTGACGTGAAGTGGTCGTGGCTGGCCTACAAGACTGGGGAATAGTCACGCCAGTCAGCCATGCCACAGGTCAACGGTTTGTCATCACCATGGTAACGGAACCAAACCAAACATGCAGTTAGCGACATTGGAGACCCCCAGCAGAATGTATCGTAATCTTTGCGAGAAAGGTCACAGCGTAACAGATACGACGTCGTGTCGTGTAAATGTAGTTGGGGTTAGGGGGGGGGGGTGCAACAATTCAACTCGAATAATTGTGGTCATAGTCTCAAACCAAAAAGAGAGTACGAATACAGCAGTTTCTGTGGTTTGTAGAGAAGAAAAAGGTTATTTGGAGGCGAAAGGTAAATTTCTGCATTTTTTATGATTAATTCCGCGAGGTACCCTGAGCGGCTCGTAAGTTTTCTGCTCAAATAATTTTAGCAATAGTAAAAGTTACACAAAGTATTCTGTAGCAATGCGTGTCCCCGATCCAATCTGTTGATTGTGAATGCCATATATTTTCTGCTGCTTGTACTTCCCCAAAGTTTTTCTCAGTGTTACCATTTTGACCAGTAAAGGCAGATAAGAGGCTTACTGACTTCCAGCAGAGCAGAGCAGATGAGACGTTATGCAAGATGTAAAGGAAGTGTTCGGACTGCCAGCAGAGCGGAACGGAATGAAATTATCCGGCCTTTCTTTCTGCCCGGTCTTTTCACTTATTGAGTGACATTGGTTTAGTCACGTCAGTGTGTGCATTAGCGTAGGCCTAGCGTCCTCTGCTCTGTTCTGCCCGCAGTCTGAACGAACACCCGAACTTTCTGTTCTGCTCTGCCCGCAGTATGAACGAACACCCGAACTTTCGGTATTCTGCTATCCCGGCAGTCTGAACGAACACCCGAACTTTCTGTTCTGCTTTGCCCGCAGTCTGAACGAACACCCGAACTTTCTGTTCTGCCCTGCTGGCGGTCAGTTAGGACCTTAAGAATGATATGGCCAGTGTACGAAACGTGACTGCATGTGGATGGGATGCAAAGTGCAACTCCCGGCGGAACAACAACATGAAATAATCTTGCAGGATTGTTCATGTCTGGAAGAGAAAACTGAAATCATATCGTGTCATGATGCCAAAAACCAGGCTAGTAGGAGGAGAAAAGAATTGTGTGTTTGTGAATACATGTATGTCCATCAGCCTGTGTGTATGCCAGCCTGGCTTGCGCACAAAAGGAAAAATGCCATGCATGATATTTATGCCGATTGCAATAATTTGAGATTTGTTGAGCTGAAATTTTTAAAATAGATTATTGTCAAGTATTAATGTTACAGCCTCTTGTGGTCCGTGTCGTGATAATGTTTTGGTTGATGACAGTTTGATTAGCAAGTAATTCTCTACCCAATATATCAGCAAGTTACATTGTTTAAGATGTTTCATGAAAGAGATTTACGTCCTGTCAGACACTGTGGTGGGCTATTCAGCCATAAACATCTCAAGCATGCAAATACGGTGTAAAATGGTCAGGAAATACTACAATTAAAGTATCTGTCACGAAATTTTCTTTGCTGGTCAGTGAGGAAGTTCATCAGAAGTCAAGTACTCAGCACCAGAGGATGTGTTTCAGATGTGGAACACTGGGCAGGAGAGTGTTAGCCATGGTGTGGACGACGTCATACATAATTATTGTGCATCCTAAAACTGGCTTTTCCTGTATAAGCAAGTGGCAACAGAAAGGCCAAAGACCTTTAAAGTAGTGTAATCGAGCGTTTGTTTTCCTGTATACGGAAACGCCATTTAGTTGCATATTGAAACACAATTTGTTCTATTACTTCTTGGATTTTTGACGTTTCCCTTGGCCTTTTCCTTTCCGTACACATGAAAGCACAGCTTTCCACTGGAAGTGTCTTATCCACCCCGTGTTACCAGAACCCAGAAAATCAGTTTACCGGAAATAATTATAGACTTTGTTTAGAGTTACTAGGTCAAGAAAAGCTTCACGCACCAAATTTGTATGATTACAATTTACACGTTTAAAAAAAAAAGGGGGGGGGGCAGGCACAGCCTTGGCAGTATCAGTGACAGCAAAAAAAAACCGAGATAAAAAATTGTTTTGTCATTGTTGTAGTAAACGTCTTTCTATGGCAAGTATACAACACCGTGGACATTACTTGCCAGATGGCAATTTCTTGAGAAAACACTGGTCAGGGATTTCCTTGCATGGCTCTTTATAACCGACGCTTTCCTAGTCAATTCTGGCCAAAGAGGCAGAGTCACCTTCTCACAAAACCCTGGCAGCCGGAGCAGCAACCAGAACATCAACATCAGCATCACGACAATATCGATATAGACATGTCAGTTTTCATATAAACAAGAATCATGTCATTAAAACTGGCAAAAATTCACCAGCTTCACCAGTGGTCGTGTATTGGAAAGACGGGCCAGGCCAATTTTTACGTAGAATTATGTGGAATTATTTTCCGATTTGCTACCACGTAAGCATCAGATGTCGATATAGAGAACAATAAAACAGATCTTCTGACATTTTATCTATCTGTCTGTTTGTCTCCGTCTGTCTGAAGGATACTCAGTGTGTCTCTGTCTGTCTGAGAGATACCCTATACTTGAAGTACTTGCTATCATCATGGGCTTGAAGAAAAGTCAGCACTGTCATGATACTAAGCGTTTGAGACAGTGGAATTCCTCCATCTCCACTGATTAACGTTGGTTTAGTAGAAGATTTGATACCACCGAATTTTCACTTATTTCCGACGTTAATCAACTCAACGTATTCCTTTGAGTCTTGACTAAAATATATTTTAAAGGGTTGAATATCGAGAGATGCCTGCACAAAGCGCGTATCGACAATTTTGTAAATTTTACAGGAGAGCGATTTGAAAGTTTGACATGAAGTAGCAAACGTCTGTTACGACCTATAAATGCTCATCAGTAATTAGGTCAATGGATTCGATAATGGAATTCGCATCATATCAAAATGTAGTACTTACCAAGGCTAAACCAGAATCTGCAAAAAAAAAAAAAAGAAAATCGAAAATTTTGGAGATACGGTGTTGGCGCAGGCACCCCTCGATATATTTTAAACGGTTGTATGTTGAATATGTCAACTTTTTCCCTTCGTGATTTCTAGCTTATTCCAACGCCGAGGCTTTACATTAGTTGTATAAATCTCAGTTAGAGTCAGTCGTGACTCCCCGACATTAATGGATCGTAGATTGCAAGCAGGTTTTTTTGTTTTTGTTTTTGTTTTTGTTTTTTTTTTAAAAAAAAAAGGTTAAAAAAATAATTCCAGGCAGTTTGTAATGGCAACATAGTTCACTGACATCTTGACTGTTTTCCTGGCCCGGTCCGCTTTATTTTCCCCCCTTTTTTTTTCTTTTTGAAAAGTTATTGTTGAAATTGTCAGTTGTATCTGTGAAACTAATAACATGTTTGTATTTTGCTTTCTTTCAGTGCCATTGCAGATTCCCTGTTCACCTCGTAAGTACATGAAGAGATGATGTATGATACCTGTAGTTGGTCTGTTCGTCACTTGTGTTGTTGTGTGTGGCGGGTGGTTGCTGGGTGCTTCTGGTAGGGTTGCCCCCCGCCCCCTTCCTGTGCTATGGATTTGTTATAATTTTGTTTACCGTCTGACTTTTTCCTGCCTAGCACAATGTCGTAACTTACATGTATTGTCTTGTCAGTCAACGTGTTTTCTCCAAACTCAAACTCTGTCGAATGGTACATTAGATTAAAAAAAATAAATCTGTTTATTCACGTGTCCTGCCCTTCCTGTTGTATGTATGTATATGTATGTATGTATCCATCCATCCATCCATCCATCCGTCCATCCATCTCACCCTCCATTCATTCCTCCTTTTCCACCCGTCCATCCATCCATCCATCCATCTCACCCTCCATCCCTCCTTCCAATTGTCCATCCATCCATCTCACCCTCCATCCATCTCACCCTCCATCCCTCCTTCCAATTGTCCATCCATCCATCCATCCATTCATCTCACCCTCCATCCCTCCTTCCAATTGTCCATCCATCCATCCATCCATTCATCTCACCCTCCATCCATCTCACCCTCCATCCCTCCTTCCAATTGTCCATCCATCCATCACACCCTCCATCCATCTCACCCTCCATCCCTCCTTCCAATTGTCCATCCATCCATCCATCCATTCATCTCACCCTCCATCCCTCCTTCCAATTGTCCATCCATCCATTCATCTCACCCTCCATCCATCTCACCCTCCATCCCTCCTTCCAATTGTCCATCCATCCATCCATCCATTCATCTCACCCTCCATCCCTCCTTCCAATTGTCCATCCATCCATCCATCCATTCATCTCACCCTCCATCCCTCCTTCCAATTGTCCATCCATCCATCCACCCATCCATCCATCTCACCCTCCATCCATCTCACCCTCCATCCCTCCTTCCAATTGTCCATCCATCCATCTCACCCTCCATTCCTCCCTCCCTTTCCATCCACCCATCCATCTCACCCCCCATTCCTCCTCCCCTCTTCAACTGTCCACCGATCCATCGATCCATCTCACCCTCCATCCCTCCTTCCAATTGTCCATCCATCCATCTCACCCTCCATTCCTCCCTCCCTTTCCACCCATCCATCCATCCACCCATCCATCTCACCCCCCATTCCTCCTCCCCTCTTCAACTGTCCACCCATCCATCCATCCATCCATCCATCCATCCATCTCACCCTCCATTCCTCCCTCCCTTTCCATCCACACATCCATCTCACCCCCCATTCCTCCTCCCCTCTTCAACTGTCCACCCATCCATCCATCCATCCATCCATCCATCTCACCCTCCATTCCTCCTTCCCTCTCCAACCGCCCATCCATCCATCCACCCTCACTTCTGTTCCCCTTGGTATTCAAACCTTCCAGTGAAGTATTTTTCTAACATTTCCATTTAGTAGTAATAGTACAGCAACCCACACTTTGTCTGAAACCCGTCCACTGACAGGCATAAGTAGTGTTAAGAATGACAATTTGCCCAATTTGCATTGAGTCTGTACAGTATGTGTAGTGAAACCATAGGCTGAACTGCAAGTGGAACTGAGGGTCAAGATTCACTCAATACTAGATCAAATAGAGGAAGCATGTAATTTTTTTTTTTCAAGCGAAGAGTATTATTGTAACTTAAATAAAAGAAGGGACAAGTTTATGAATTCTTTTTTTTTTCATACTTTGGGAAATTTGACATTTGTGTGTGTCAACTACTGTCAGTGACAGTTTGCTAGTAGAGACAGAACCCCTATGTACCGGGGATAAATTGACATCATTCTGCCAATGCTGCTTCAGCTGATATGATTTGATATTGACTTGTATGTCTACCTGTTGTGTGCCGCACCAGAAACCCGGGTAATTGGAAGGCGCCCACTGTCTATTTTCGTATTTACAATAACAGGTTACACGCCGTTTATTGGGACCGAATTCATACGCTAACACCGTTTTGACTTGACCGCACTGTTATAGTTTTATTAAGCCCGTGTCGTGCACGCCTCATGGCGGCCAGCTTGGGACAGTGTGGACGCTATTTTTAGAGGCATGAAGAAGACACTGTAATGTCTTAGGGACCGTTCACATATTATGTCATCACATAAGAGGGTGGGGGGGGGGGGGTCTCTTGAATAATGACAAGTGATAACAGGGGGGGGGGGGTTGAGTCCAAAGATGATGTCATCAATGTGGTTTGGTAAAATTGAAAAAGAAGAACAAATATATAGATCAGATTCATATTTTCATTTTGGTACCTGCCAATAAAATAACTAATTAATCACATGTAGGATGCTCATTACACACATGCATAAAAATTGCATTATTTCTAAAAAAAAATATTGAAATAAATTTGCCCTGTGTTGAATAAAATTTATTATTTTGCAACAATTTTAAGTTTAGTATAATTTTGGCTCTATTTTTGCATAATTTCAGAGAGTCACATCAATGTTATCTTATAATTTGGGGGGCAGCGTAGCCCAGTGGTTAGCGCGTTAGATTTGTAATCCGGTGGTTGCGAGTTCGAATCTGTCCGCTGTAGTTGCTATGGGAAAACAATTTACCTCTAACTTCCTCAGTCCACCCGTCTGTAAAACCGGTACCTGACATATAGGTGGCGGAAAGATCTTGTCAGTTTGCTCTGTATGTTCCTTGTGAGTTGAGATGGTATTAAATGGTTGAATCAGCCTGTCAGGGACAGCTTGTAAAGCGCTTTGAGCATTAGTGGATATTAAGCGCTATATAAAAGCTCTTATTGATTTTATTTTATTTATAATCTGTTAGTTTGAATTAAAATAAATAGCAAACAGCACTATACAGATATTTTTAGTCATCATTTGTCAAGTTTTGATTACGTCATCAAACAGGGGGGGGGGGGCAAAATTAGTCAATCTTTGATGACATATGTGAACGGTCCCTTACCTAGCTGTTTTGTCTTTGATGAAAAAATGGAAATTAAATTATGTTTTAGTATATTCAGCAGTGGATGCCAGTGGTGGGGCTATGCAATTCCAGTATTAACCCGCCCCCTTTCTTCTTCTCTTTTCTCTTCTCTCCTCCCATCCCCCCCCCCCCCACACACACACACTGCTTTTTTTTGTTTTTTGTTTAGATATTAATGTCCACGTATTTGTTTAACTTTCTTTCTATCCAAATTCCCTCGGCTACCAGACTCCCCCCTTCTTACACATATACGAAGACGGGGTGGAGGGAGAGTGTTCGTCCTTCCACTTTCTGTGGAGTAATTTATGCCGCCCCCCCCCCGCCACACACACACACATACATGTATCAACATACAGCGGCACACCTGCTAGGCAAGTGGACGTAGATTTGACGTCATGCGGAAGTTTAATAGCTCAAGCGTGACTCGGATAACGATTTCACAATTGAAGGTTTCTCAAAGATCCGAGCAGCCGCTCCTGGGTGGGGTTTGAACGAGAACTATTGATTGGCTCTTGTTCCAGTGTGTTCTTTTGTACTGAAATAATGTAATCCATCCCAATTGGATTATCTTTCACAAAGTAACGCTAACTTGTGGAGCACCTCAAGTTTCCTTGTTGCAGGTCAATTGACTGGTTATAGCAAGTCCTTCACGTGGCTCTGATGACCTTTCTGTTCCTGAGCTGCTTGCTCTGGGCAAATAGCATCCTGAGGGAAGCTGAAACGAGAAATTGTTTCAACGTTTTCTTTTCCACATTAAAATTAATTGAAATTATTTCAACCATTACATTTTCTCATTCAAATTATGATTAGAATTATTGAGTTCCCGGGGACGCATAATGGAAACTGTTTATTTTGCAGCCAGTTTGAATATCTAGGTTAACAAAGTTTGTCTAGAAGTTCTTGCCTGTAGATGCCGGGATGATCTTCTATTACAAATGGACATAATTTACAGTCGGAGCCTTTTCCCGTTAGATTTTTAATCATCCTTTTGTTTGATCTTATTTATAAGAATTTGAAAGCTGAAAACAAGCCCAAAGTGAGATGACGAAAAAAACGCGTGAAAGGCGCAAAGTGGCCGTTATGCTTAAACTCAGACTCAAACTCTCTCTTTGTCTCTCTCTATCTCTCTCTCTTTCCTCAGCAAGCCCGCTTACATTAACGTTTGCGGTGTTGCATGACCTAAGAGCCACTGATTAATGCTGAGTTTCAAGCATGTCTTGGTTACTGCAACTGATCTAAGCCCTTCAGTGGCCCATTCTTTTCAATGAAAGTTTTCTGTATGGAGCTTTGCGCCGGCGCGTCATCACCACGCAGTCGCTAAACAAGGCTTGAAAAAGGAACAATGGGCAAAGATTGCAAAGTAACAATCTCGGAGGATGAATTACCCTGGACGGTGCTAGTATAGAGTTGAGTCCATAGAATGATAGGCAGTCTTGGAATATTCTTGCCTTTAAGGCCGACCACGTTTGCTTATCGTACGATTGTCTTAATTCAAGTGCACTGATATCAAATTATACCATCCTCTTATCTGTCATTATTTTATCAAAGACGGAACACTGGCGTCAGGTATAATTTTGTTTGAGCCAAGAGAAAACAAAACGACCGTCATCTCACCCTGGTAATACCAGTATTTAACCCTGGAGGGCCAGTTTGTTGGGCTGTATTCATAACTAAAACTGCCATTCTTAAATTGGATTCGAAATGGTAATTGCGGGTCTTAAATAGCACAGAGAAAATATCCCCGGGCTGTTTTCAGCTTGAGCTGACAGAGAGCGGAATATAGACTAAAATTGGGAACTGGCTGGATAATTCCACTTGGTGGAGAATGAAACTGCAGGCAATTTTCTTGTGAAGTTGTCTCCCTGGGCACACTCTGTACAAGTGTGAGGTTGTCCACATAGATGGGGGAGAACGCAGAAAGACTGACAGAGGAAGAATCAGGGAAATGTTTTAGATTTGAATTTTAACATGGTACATGGAGTTCCAAGTTTGAATTAAAAATGAATTTAAAAGTAGATAAAGTTTTGGGGGCAAGAAAAGAAATAACTCTCGCGAGCAGAACAAGAATCGAAATGATTTGTTGACATTGTGAAGATTGACAATAGCCTGATGGGAGCGATTTTAGTGTGTCCTATGTCCCAACATATGCGTCACTACGAAGATCTTCTGAACACAGTAAAAAGAAGAAAGTTGAAATGGTATGGACATGTGACAAGAGCCAGGTGACTATCAAAGACCGTCCTCTAGGGTAGAGATCAGGGAATGAAGAAACGGGGGCAGACAAAGAAAGAAATGGTCGGACAGTATTACTGAATGGACAGGGGGGAAACTTTGCCACAACCCAGGCCCTTGCCCATGACCGCCAGAGGTGGAGACGGTGTAACGCTCACTAGTGCAGTGCCCTCACGACTCCGGAAGGAATTAATATTAAGGGTTCCAGAACAAGTACATGTATCTCAGACACAAGCGATCGGCAGTTTTTGTTTTTTTAACAAAATTAGTAGAGTACCCGCGATTTCTCGGGCCAAAGACAAAAATTGGATTTCTACTCATCCTTAATCTCTTTGATTTGCTTTGATCGGCGTAGTTTTCTCCCTCTCCCCAACCCTCATCCCTCAATCTCTCCTTTTCTATCCGCCCTAATCCACTAAATAAATGTTCAAGCTGAACACGTGCCCAATACAGTCTCCCTGCACTGGGCTTATCGAGGGGAGCCAAAAAAAAAAGTTCATTGTATTTTATCGCCGTAACAACATGTTTAAAAGATTGCCCGAAACTTCAATGAACGTAACAGTTCCATACAAAAGTGATTGGGTTAGATCATTTGACACCTAAGAAAATGAATTTTATAATTTTTGAAACTCATTTTTTTTTATAATAGATAACATTTCGGGAGGGGGTGGGGGAAGAAAGGAACGAGCTGCAAGATATCGAGACATTTTGTTTGAGGGGGGGGGGGGAGAGAGAAAGGAAGACACCCGTCTACCATTGTCAGCTTATAAATTCACTGATTCAGGATTTTAAACGTCCTGCACGCCGTCCCTTTGTTAAAGAAGGAAAAAAAACAACAACAATAAATCGCCACCATTGAGACGTCGTTGGCAGCTTTTGTCACACCCACCAAGCTCCAGACACATTCTTAACACATTCCATTGGTTTGAATTGTTGGTTGACAGAGTTATATGGACATGGTGTGAAAATTTGCAAAATGAACGTTTTTGTGCATGTTGCGAGTAAGCAGCTGCCAATCATGGCCAAATCTGTCTAGTACGGGAAGATATCGGGACAGTGTTTGCAGCTAAGGACTGCTGGACCCAAATGTCTCATATCGACAGCGTGTCGTCAGTCTCAAGGCATGTGGAAAGGCAAAATGAAAATTTAAGAATCAGATGCTTAAAATCGCGCCGTTTAGCGATAATTAAACAGTCACTATTGGTCCCTCGAGAAATACAAACATATGAAACTTCTTCACGCGACAGAAGAACGTCTGTTGAATTGAATGGCCAAAGGTGTTTAATGAATGCTTAATCTTATGGCACGTGGTCGGGATCCACCGTCCTCTTGGATCGAGGTGACCGGGCCAATCAGTTCGAAATAGCAGAATCGTTCCTTTTCTCTTCAACTCGAGTATGGCATGTTATGATTTTGTGTCGATTAAGGTGATTTTAGATTGAAATGTAGTCACTAATTACACTATTTTCATTTTTGTTGCCGAGCAAAGACAAGAGCTAAACGCTTAAGATAATAATAATGTTTTTGTGTAATTGGCTTAAACTTTGTGCTGGGGAAGGGGTGAATTTGGTGAACCAATTAATAGGATGTCCCGAGAAAATCGAAACACAAATGACAAATCTCAGCGGCCCTTTTCCGCCGTGGAACGAAATTGGAGACTGCCACCCGATTTGTTGCAATTTTTATACTGCGTGATTGATTTTAATAGCTCTTCAGTGGTGGCGTGACACTTGTTTGACGGAATTTGCAGCCTCTTCCTTCTTAATCATTGCAGATTTCTGTGCTTGCAGTATTGATTGCATAGCCTCCGCTACTTACGGAGTTGGCAGAGCGGTATCCGCTGGAGCAACAGAATGTAACAATTAAGTGTTTCCTGTATTCTCTGTTGCATATGGATTTCTCTGGATTCATTTCAGCGATCGGGTGTGTGTGTGTGTGTGGGGGGGGGGGGGGGAGCTGGGAGTGTAGGATCTTTGGAGTGTACTGTAGAGAGGGGGAATATTGGTTTTTCAGGATCTGAAAACTGTGATTAGTTTCTGATAACGAGGTTCAGGGGTCAGCAGAGAAAGGGGTAAAACGGATCTGCTATTTTCCAGCTGCAGCACCAGCACAACTACCTCCACCGCCACCATCACCACCAACCTGCTAATACTATCATCACTACTACTACCACCTAAAATAGCAAAAACAATTGGAGTGGAACAGTAGACGAGTTACATTTCGATCGGCCAGGAAACTCGTTTGATTTCTTCATGCATCACACTAGAGAAATACGATCGTATAATGTACATTGATATTACAAACATTTGTGGAGACCAGTTCCTGATTGTCGGTCAAATATGCCTAAAGAAATGACAAGGCTATTTCCTTGCAGGGAAAGTTAGTTTCTTGGCCCTGTAATGCCATTTCTCAGGCTACCCATACACAACCAGGGCCTGCTATCACACGTGATCTTTTAGCTCTTACAGTAAGGCACAATGGCCTATAAACTTTGTTTCTGAGGGATGACATTGATAGTATTGATTTTAACAGCATGCTCTTGCAGCCGCTGCCCTGTTGTATAAGAGATTTGACATTTTTGCACTAGTCTGACTGTGCTACATTAGGGCAAGTTAGACACCCCTCTCTTCCCCTCCCCCCCCCCCCCCGGCTTTACTAAACGTCTAATCTAGCCGCTTTTGAGATATGAACTCAGTATTAAAAAGAGGAAGAACAATAATGTGCTTAGTCCCTGGCTTTGATCGGCTAAGGAGTTGTGTTAGAAATTGGAAGAAGAAAGAAGAGAGAGGGTATTGAGTCCTCTGGAACGGGTTGTTAGAAATGATAACTGTGGTTAAAGGACGATTCAGGTGCGAGAGGTCCTATGTTCTGGTCCAGATTTTCTGGCACTGAAGCCTGGTCTATGATAGACTGTCAGGATGTGAACAGGGATGTACATAGCCTAGAAAAAAAATAAATAAAAAAAAATTGAGTTATTTGTTCACTTATTTGCCTTTTTGATGGTAAATCTGTATGTCAATCAGTTATTTGTCTTTTGGATGGTAAAAGTGTATGTCATTGAGTTATTTGTTCAGTTATTTGTCTTTTTGATGGTAAAACAGTTAGTCATACAGTTGTTTGTTCCGTTGTTTGTCTTCATAATGTGAAACTGCTCGTCAAACGCCTTTGCACCCGAGCTTGAAACTGTTTGTCTTTAACAGTTTCAATTACCAGCTGAAACATTCTTCATGTGGACTTTTTTTTTTGTGTGTGCCAATGTGGGTTGGCATGGCACAGTGTCATCCTTTGTGAGAGACATACAGACAGAACTGCAGGCTCGGGTTAACCTTCCTTCAACAATCGCGCAAGATTACCTCCATTCATTTGGCGCTCATTGTCTGAGTTGACGGCGTGATTATGAGCAAGTTGACGTCCACCACACTGGGCGATTATGTGGACGTGAGTCACAGTGGACAAGACGATAAGTGACCATAATTAAGAAATTTAATCAGCCTAATCAGCTGGACTTGTTGACATATGTCCGGTACAGGCGTGGAGCGAAACTGAGACAGTGGGCTGCGCGTAATAGAGTCATATGGCACAGTTGTATCTGCTCATTGATATCTTGCTTCTTAGATAGTGGAGCAAGCAAACAAACGAACCGACCGACAGACAGACAGACCTTCACATACATAAGAACAGATGTTGACTGATTTCCCAATGCATTATTTTCTCTCTGGCATTTACCAGCCATTGTGGAAATAATTCATCAATAATGAACAACTTATGAACGTGTCATAAGTGCCTGCTTAATGCCAGCATAGCTTTGGGATAATTGGGGAGTATTTTGAGGGTTTGGAAGTGTAAAGAGAAAGAAAGGATCACTGCTTTGTCCCTTCTGGTTTCATTGTGTGTTAACAAATGTGCTTGTGTGTGTGTGTGTGTGTGTGTGTGTGTGTGTGTGTGTGTGTTTTGTGTGTAGATATGAACTGTAACTGTCAAGATAATTGTCACCACTTATCGAGCACATAAAACGTGTCAAAGTTTCCTAAAACAACTGGAAAGAATCACTGTCAGTGTTAAGCTCCGTGGCGCCATTGCCTGTCATTTGGCAAGTAAGAGGTATTTATCGTTTGCCAGATGATTTCACTTTCCCCTCTACGATTTTAATGGCAGATGGAGGAATAATTACTTCTGATCTGCTTGGGTTAGCCAGCACTAGACTAGCACTAACACCCAGGGAGGTCTCGCAATTGTAACCTTAACGAGGAGAGGATTCAACCTGGGCATCGCAGATCTTTAGGTTTCTGCACGGCGAGTTTGAAACCTCTGAACTATTGCTATTTGAGAGCCAGAGGGTGGAAATCTCTGAACTATTGCTATTTGAGAGCCAGAGGGTGGAAATCTCTGAACTATTGCTATTTGAGAGCCAGAGGGTGGAAATCTCAGAACTATTTGCTATTTGAGAGCCAGAGGGTGGAAATCTCTGAACTATTTGCTATTTGAGAGCCAGAGGGTGGAAATCTCTGAACTATTTGCTATTTGAGAGCCAGAGGGTGGAAATCTCTGAACTATTGCTATTTGAGAGCCAGAGGGTGGAAATCTCTGAACTATTGCTATTCGAGAGCCAGAGGGTGGAAATCTCTGAACTATTTGCTATTTGAGAGCCAGAGGGTGGAAATCTCTGAACAATTTGCTATTTGAGAGCCAGAGGGTGGAAATCTCTGAACTATTGCTATTTGAGAGCCAGAGGGTGGAAATCTCTGAACTATTGCTATTTGAGAGCCAGAGGGTGGAAATCTCTGAATTATTGCTATTTGAGAGCCAGAGGGTGGAAATCTCTGAACTATTGCTATTTGAGAGCCAGAGGGTGGAAATCTCTGAACTATTGCTATTTGAAAGCCAGAGGGTGGAAATCTCTGAACTATTGCTATTTGAGAGCCAGAGGATGGAAATCTCTGAATTATTGCTATTTGAGAGCCAGAAGATGGGAATCTCTGAACTATTGCTATTTGAGAGCCGGGTGATGGGAATCTGAACTATTGCCATTTGAGAGCCAGACGGTGAAAACCTCTGAATAACTTGCTGTTTGAGAACTCTAATTGCGCTTGGAATTTGCCTGTTGCACGAGAGATGGTACGGGCTTTCCAAACAAGCATTTTTAAACAAACGGGAAAAAATTAAAGGGGGTGGAGTGGGACAAAGAGAGGAAAGAACTGATCATAATTGTTAAGGTATTCTCTTTGCACAAGCAAGATGAAATCAGATTCAGCAGCCTTCGAATATTTGTATTTCTTAAGGGACAAACACGTCAAGGGCGTTTAGGTATACAGATACACGCCGCGGAGCATTGCCTGTACACACATGGTCGGCCATCTCGCTTACTGGTGTATCGATGGTTTGGTGGGTTTGTGTTATGGCTCACTCATCACTGCTGGTGGTGAGATCCAAGTCCTACAAAGTGGCGTATCAGTATCCTTATTCAAGATTTTATAAGCAGGAACGTTTCTGTCATATCCAAGCACAAACAGTAGAGATTTCCACCCTGGCTCTCTTTGTAATGCTCTCCCATAAAATGTGAAAATTTGTTGATACGCCAGTATGTGAGATGGACGACAACATATTTCTAGGCTCATGTACATGTCAGTACATGTGTATGGATACGCGGATGTTTATCTGATGCTCATATCGATGGTATCAGGCACAAACCAGCTAAGTCCGAAAATTTCGTATTTCCTTCTATAGTACCAATCTGCGAAGCTTGGAATCCCACATCATACGGAAATACCAAAATATAATTGTAATCAAACCGGAAAGGTCCATTTCCCTTTTGTTTTATTGGCAGTGTTTTGTTCCTCCTGCAATATTTGCTCATCATGTCTTGGCTGGTTTGCGCCCGACACTATTGATATGCCCTCCCTTACACATAATTATAAAAAGATAATCATTGGAGTGAAAGAGAAAAACAAAAAAATCAAGCCATCTTTGTGTAGTAAAACATATTTAGAGTGATACAAAAACTGTAATAGGTGAAACTGCTGTGAACACTTTTACAGAAATGGTAGTCCACAGTTCTGTTTTTCTGTTTTACATTATTTTTGCCTTGAGGCTGGGCAGAGAAATTTTTGGATTGGTCGAATTTCATTTCGTTTCCTACCTCAATCACAAGGTCTGTCAACTTTTCTGTGCAGAGGTGACTTTTGTACTGACATCGTGTCAGTTTTTAAAAAAATGTAATATACAGGGTGTCTCAACACAAAACAAAATAAAAAAATGTACGCATGCGCAGATGAACTGCTTAACTCTTTGTGTGCCAATAGCTGATGAATCAGTTCTTCCGCTGCTCACGTTTGTGCCAATCACCGATGTAACGGTGCAAAAGAATGCTAGGCTATTTTGTTTCGGGCAGAAAGACAGTCGACTTTCTATTCATAAATATTGTTACAGTTAGTTTTCATTCATCTCTCTCTCTCTCTCTCTCTCTCTTTTCTTCTCCCCCCCCCCCCCCTCCATATTTTCTTTGCCTCGGCAACTGTGGAAAACTTCAGGGCACTCAAAGAGTTAAAATTGTTTGCAACCCTGTTTAATTAACGAAGTGCCTCACCATCAGTGCCTGACCCAGAATGGCATTCAGCTTAAACACCTGTGATAACTGAACTAATTACACATCTCTCCACTGTAGTTTGAATTATAAATCTTGAATGTGTCTTAATTAACATTTTATTAATGATTCGTAGTGCTATACATTTTTTTTTTCTTACATGCCCTGTGTTATGGGTTGAGGCAAGAGATTGGCCGTCGTGATCATACAGTGTAAAACTTAGTTACTCTGGCAACTGTCAGTAAACAGTGTGCAGCCAGTCTCCCAGTCCTGAACATTCAAATGTCTGGTCAGATTGACCTTTTTGAATTGGAATGGCTTGCCTGGTCCAACTAACCATTTGTATTTGTTTACTTGGTGTGAAAGGGTTTGGAAATTGAAAAGAAAGATCTGTCTTGTCTTCCTGACATGTGGTGGATATGATAACAGTTTGCCTAGATCAGCTGACTGCTGGAACCATTTGGTGGGCGTTCTTCACCCAGTCAGTGGGGAATTAATGGCTTTCTCCTCTGTATTTCTCCCCCTCCCCGTCTGTCTGTCTCTGTCTCTCTCTCGTCATCAGGAAGAAAAAACGACAAGAAGAATCGGAAGAGAAAATGACTGGTTTTTGTTGATGATAACAAGAAAGATGATCTTGGCAGAGAAGGTTATGTGATATGGGGGTCTGATTCTTATTCTTTCCTTCACTGGAATAGTAGAGAAAGTTCAAAATCTGAAAGACTTTCTAAACTGAATACAATGCCAGGGTGATTCACCTTACCACCCCACTCAGCAGTGAAAAAAATGAGATTTGTATGTACCTCAGGCAGTATGATGGCGATAATTGCCTGGCAAATCCCTATGCAATATACACAACAGATTTCTTGATGGTTTGCTGTTAGTGTTATACAGATAGGTTGGTCTATCCAGAACATCCAGGACGGAGCCAGAACAAGATGGAAGAAACTTCATCGTTCCCAGAAAGAGATACATTTATGTCAGTTTGTGTTGGGAACTACAGCATTTGTAACTTTAAACTTCTGACAGAACAATTCTTCACTGGCGTAAGATGTTGAGGGAGGGGAGGGGAGGGGATGAAAATTTTAAAAAAACAGCAAAAGACGTCATTTGAGTTTGAGCTTGAGTTTTACCGTGTGTCAGCAAGATAACGGCCACTTTGCGCTTTTCATGATTTATTTGGGTACACGTTCTGTATTTAATGTTTCTTATTCAGAACTTCTAAATTTAACAATAGAATCAAACAGTTCTGTGTTAATTATTCATTGATAAAATTTTCAAAAGTTTTGTGGTTTATCTGAAAAGAGAGTGTTACAGCCTGGAAGGCTGAACCATTGCACAGTCTTGATATTGGCATGTATTATTAGACAAATGATTGCAGTCCGGGGGCTCCATGTTTATGTAAAGGTAAATTTATGCAGAAAGTGGTGGGGGAGGGGGGCAAAATAGGCGATTTCTGCTGAACTCTGATAACCTGTTGTGTAAGTCATGCAGTCAATAAATGGAACATTCGATTTGTCCTGGAGCCTGCTGACATCTTGTGATGCTGGAAATCAATAACTAAAACAGGTGGCTATTTGTTCAATTCTCAGAGCTTACCTCAGCACTGTTGATACATGAATGGGGGGATATTGTTGTCAGTCAACCATTGCTCTTTCATGTGTGACTCTGATTGTAGGAGATTATACCTGCATTGCGAAAATCATTTCTCTTTTATTGATAACCAGCTTCGGTACCCGGCCCCCTGCCCGGGATAAATCTTCCTACCAGTTTTAGTTCTGGGTAATTTTAATGGATCTGCTTTAGCATGCCCATTCCTTTAGGTTTACTTTGTTAATATTTGAAATCAGCGACACAAAGCAAACTAAAAAAAAAAATTCCCCTACCTATTCAAATTTCCAAGTGTAAAAAAGAGCCTTCTGTAAATCAAAATGAAGGGGCCTGTGAAATTTCAGGCAAATCCGAGTTGTATGAGCAGTGGTGGGTCTTGTTAAAAAGCAGTTGAGTTTGAATCATTGTGTAAGATGTGAGAGAAAAATCCCATGTGACTGAGTGTTTGTGTATTGTTACAAAGTTGCAGATTGTTGTGAGAAAACTCCAAAAGAAAACAAAGGCCAGCAAAAGGCATCTTCTGCACAGTGAAATACATGTAACTCAGGCAGAT
This sequence comes from Onchidella celtica, assembly GCA_963931925.1. NCBI lineage: Eukaryota > Metazoa > Mollusca > Gastropoda > Systellommatophora > Onchidiidae > Onchidella > Onchidella celtica. Next base: position 5,683,056 of record OZ007574.1, on the reverse strand, counting down.
ATTTCCTTACACCAGTGGTCCCCAACCTTTTTATTGCCGTGGGCCGATCAACATTTGAGGGGAGGGGGCTCTCATGCTATTGTCTATTAAAAGCTTTCTGTTTCTTTGATGTTGAAGGCTCTTCTTCTGTCTCTTCACTGGGCCTTTTCCTTTGTGCAAGGAAACTTTCTAACGACGTCTGTTTCGTATTCATTTTTGGCTAATATATGGGTTAAATTTCAGCGCTTAAGTGACCGAGATGTAACCTGGAAAATAAAAAATAGTTTAACTCAGATGGTAGATAAAATGGAAATAATTGAATTTTTCTTGTGCGGTTCGGTACCAATCGGGGGTTGGGGACCACTGCCTTACACAATTTCTTCAATCTTCTGCAACAGGTGTCCTAGGAAACGTGACTTGTATAGACCTGCAAAACTGTTTTGGAAGTTTACTAAGATGGGGAGGGGGTGGGGGAGAGGGGGCAATGGGTGTTCAGTACTTGATACATGGGTGTTCTTTGTAGAAGTTTGGTTTTGCTTGTTGGAGGGGAAGGGAGAAGGAGAGTAGAAAAATGTTTTCATTTTTTATGCAATTCAAATATTGCAACTGAGAAATGGGGAGGGAGGGAGAAAGGGAGAGGGAGATAGATAGAGGGGGAGAAGTGAGGGAGGACGGGGCAGAGAGAGAGAGAGAGCGAGATTTTGTTACAACCTCTGTCAGACTTTCTTTTCTTTCTGTGGTGACAGGCAGATTGTCGTGACAATCCTGACCTGTTTGCGATTTTATTTGTGTGTTTATTTATCTGTTTAGCTCAGCTGTCACGGCCGGCAGCGAAAATAATAATGTCACCTGAAGTGCAGAGATTTTCCTCATCAATGATGGAAGCTGATAATGGCAGTGATAGTTTTGCAAGTGTTTGTAATTATCTGACAGAACAACATTGTTTGCCGTGTAAATATGAGATGTGGCACAGAGACGTGGCATTTGCCACATCTGCGTTCTTCTTAACTGCTATTGATTTATTATTCAAGCTTCGCCAGCCCCACCCATCATTGGAAAGATTGGTCGATGTCAGCATTGCACAATTTTCTTATCCTTTTGCACTTCGAGTTGACTGAACATTACTTTTATATGGAAAAATGACAACAACAGCAACAACAACAACAAACTGGTATTCTGGAATGAAATTAAAGTTCAGGTTAAGCATTGCCAAAGGCTTGCCGTTGGAGAATCCTGGAGTTATCCATCTGTAACATGATAATTATTTATTGAATAGAATTTTTTTTTTAAATTGCCGTGTTTCAGCTTTGCACAGTCTTACAGCATTAGCCAAGAGCTGTTGTTAACCTTAGAAAATTCAGGAAGATTATGAATATTGACCTGTAGCATGTGACACCTCAGCCTTTTTTTTTTTTTTCAAGGGGGGGGGGAAAAGTTGCATGCATCCAGTCACATCCGTAATCTAACTCATTCCTTCCTCCCATCCATCCAATCCATATCCCATCATGTTGACCTGTTCTATTTATTTTTATTTGTATTTGTATACTACTGTGAGCCATCCATCCATTCTATATCTCTTCATCCCAATTCATGCCATCTATCCGTATCTCTTCATACCAATCCATTTCATCCAACTAATCCATATCTCTCTCTCCCTCCCAATCCATCATCCATCCATTGATCCCTTCACCCATCCATCCATCATCTGTTCATTCATCCATCGGTCCGTCCACCCATGCATCCACCCATCCATCTGTTCATTCATCCATCCATTCATCCATCCATCTGTTCATTCATCCATTGGTCCATCCACCCATCCATCCATTCATCCATCCATCTGTTCATTCATCCATCGGTCCATCCATCCATCCATCCATCCATTCATCCACCCATCCATCCATCTGTTCATTCATCCATCGATCCATCCACCCATCCATCCATCCATCCATCCATCCACTTATCCCCTCATAGTTCCTCTGCAGTCAGCAAATATATGAGTGAGAATCAATCTTATTATCTATTATTCATGTCATTGTATGAATTATTCTATAGATCTGTCCTAGATGACAGACATTTACTGCAGTTAAGGGAAATTGAGGCATTTGGAGCTCGCCTCTCATTCTTAGTAATAACAGACTGCACCAATCCATATTCTATTTCACCCGTTGCACCTTTGTCTAGGATGTGTTTTGTCCTGGTTTCTCTCGCCCTTTGTTTCAGTAATAATGTTCATAATTTTCTGCCATTTCACAGCAAAGTTGTTTGCCATGCACTTGATATGAGCATTGTGGGACACTTAATGCGATAAAAGAGTAACAGAGTGACTCATATCCATCACTATATTGTATTAGATTTAAAAAAAAAGATTTTTATCCTTATTTTCAATTTCATGCTGTCATATTTATTACATTTTCAATGAAGAGGTAATTGTTGCAGTTTTTTGTTTTGTTTTGTTTGATTGCAGTAAAAGTGAAGAATGTTTTAGAGAGTAGCCCATGCTCACCATATCAGTAATGTAAGCAGGGTTCTTACAGAATCCTGCAACTCCAGCCTGAAACTAAAGAATTTGAGAAAAAGCCTAAAAATAATGAATTAGCCCTGGAATAGCCCTGGAAAAGTCCTGGAACTAAAAAAATTTTGAGAAAAAGCCTAGTAATAGTGGAATAGCCCAGGAATTCTTCTGGGTTTGGAAAACATTACAAAGATGGAAAAATAATCGGAACAAAAAACAATAAATTTCTTTCATTTTCTCACATTCAAGCAGAGCCGTCTTAATGCATGGGGACACTGTGTGGTTGCCCACGGACCCCAAGGGTTTAGGGGACCCCATGCAAATTGCTTTGCTCAGGGGCCCATAATGATGTCAATATGGTCCAGCATCTAAGTAGTCCTGGGGTTTAACATTGTAGCCTGGGAACTGTTCTCAAAGAGGTGCATGGACCCATCCTGTGTAGGGAGTAAAACTGTGGCACATAGCTACACTGCTTGTGCAGTTACACGTGTATTCTTACACTTGAACAATTTCGTACATGGTTTGTTGTGTGTGTAATTTCAGACGTATGAAAGTCACCATTCACAATGTGTCATGCGACGAGACATGCGGTGTTCACCAGACATTGCTGGGTATCCGAGAAGGCAAAGAAGGATGGTTTCACCTATACTGTCCAGGGGGTATAGCTTGTGATGATGATGGGCAGCTGTGGGGAGTTATGGTGAGTGGACGTCTTAGAGATGGGAGAGAGGAGGGAGGGAGGGTTGAGGGAAAGGAAAGGAAGGAGGGAGATGTAGAGACAAGAGAGTTGTTGAAATGTGGAGAAGGAAATTTGAGCAAGATAATTTGTAGTTTCAATATGACATCCTGTAATAAACGACCATATCTCAAAAACTATTTGAGATATTGACTTCAAATAAAAAGCAAAATACACAGAAAATGTCTCTCTTTCACAATAGTTGTATATCTCAAAATGTGAAATTTGACCCATGTGAAAGGTTTTCCTAGAGCACCACACATGTGCCATAAGTGTCAGGTGTAGTAAAAGGAGAAACTGAGAAAAATTACTTTGCAGACCTGTATCTCAAAAGCAGCCTGTGCATCATCCGATGGGTTTTCCTGGAGTGCCACACTTATGATGCTAATAGGAAATGCTGTCTGTCAGTATTAACATAAGTTTGAGATAGAACGATAAAAAATGAAAGAGAATAACTTTCAGGAGTAGAGAGAAGGTAATATTTGTATTTTAGTATTCTTCTTTAACACCAATACTGTACTGCCAATACCATTCAGAGTTATTTAGATTTTTAGAAGGCAAAAGTGATAAAACATATCTGTTAGTAATGGTTTAGTAATTGGTTGTTAATTAAGAGGCAATATTTCAGAGAAGCAAAACTACATGTACTGTTCAGCTCTAAGAGATAATTTAGACAAAAAATATCACTTTGAACTCTGATCAGTTTGTTTACTTGTGGTCTATTTTCCTTGGTTGTTTATCTCCATTGTCAATTCACTAATTCACTCATGTTTTCCAGTTGAACACTCTGATGAAATGTTGTTGCAAGAGAAAAAAGTTTCTGATGAGCATCTCAAAAATGATTGGGCCCATCATGTTACTTGCCCTGAGAGACAACTTTGCAGCCATTGAGGTAGGCAAGAATTGGCTCTCTCTCAAAGGTTTAAATCTATTGAAGGGAGAGAAAATGAAAGAAGCAGTATAAGTAATGATTACCTTTGTCAGTGTTTCATTCTTATTAATGAATTTAGAGATATTCATGGATGACTAATGAGATTGAGAGATCAGTAAAGCACAGGTCGTCGGTGTAGAACAATACTCCTGTAACCCACAAAATATGTTGATGGGGTTACAGGAGTATTGTTCTATACTGATGAGATCTTGGTAGACAAATACAGATTTTGTATGCTTTGCAATCTGATGTGCTTGTATTATAAAATCATAATGACCTTATTCACCTACTCACAGGTATTAAGAATCCAGTTCAGCAAAGGTGAAAATTGGTGCATTAGATGATTTTAATTATGTTGCTAATGTAAATCTCTGTGGGTGGATTATTAAGGAGGGAATCGTTGTGTGTTATGAAATGCTTAGATTCTTACATTCATTTACCTGTCGAGTTACACTGAACCAGTTGTGCAAACTGGTATATAGGAGGCAGATAAAAGAAGGGTTGTGAAACATGAGGCTAGTGTGTGTGTGTGTTGGGTTTAGGGGGGGGGGGGGGGGGAGAGCAGCATACTATCTTTGTTCTCTCCACCTTTCCTATTAAAACACAGGGATGTGGGTTTGTTGATTTTCGTCGGTTTTCTGATTTTTTGACTAAGTGTCTTTGTTCCAGTATAATTATGTGAGGGGGTCTAGGGAAATGGTCCATATTATGCCAGTTTTTTTCAAAATTGAGTTAAGGGTATAGTGTGAATGTACAAACCATCCTGAGAAGAATGCACTTTATTTCATGTAAAAATGTTGAAAATTGGCTAAGTTATGGCAAGGTAGAAAAAGTCACTTTTGAGAAAAATGTGTTTAAAGTCTACTTAAACTTAAAAAAGACCATTAAATTGGATCAGAAAAAGAAAAAAAACACCAGATATTTAAAGGGGGAATTCATTAAAATGTTTTTTCCCAGGTGTAAAGAAATGATTGAGGAATCTGTATGTCATGTGTTGAAAACTGATGTAGGACCAGAAAGTCCTATCCACCTGTTTTTGGCCCTATCTCAAAAGTGCCGAGTGTGACAAGTGGACCATTTCCCTAGAGCGCCTCACATAAATGTTGATCTTTGGTATTTTCCTACTTTTTTTTTTACTGAAAGGCCACAAACGTCCTTGAAAGCAGAAAAAATATTTGAATGTCTGCTGATACTTGTGTGCAAAATATCATAAAAACCATAGAAGGGTAGCAGCAGGGCTGTAAGCAATGTTAAAATTGGGCAAAAGGAAAAGTTGTATGTAGCGAAACCCTGCGTGAGAAATAAAACCCAAACGATACGATGTGTATTTTCTGTCTTCTCTTTGGTTTGCTTTGTATCGTTTGGTATGCGATGTTACTTGTGTGCATATGCTGATTCTACTTGATACTGTTACAGGTGCTGTGTGCCATGTTGGAACTGGAGGTGGTGGAAGGACATGACATGAGAATGCAGATGATCACCACCCTACAGTCCACCACTGAGGGCAAACGCATGTATGCCCAGTTGTGTGAACGACAGATTGCCATCAAGGAAATGGTGAGCAAATTGGATGAGTGTTGTGTCCATCCAAAGGCTTTCTGAGTGACCATCAGAGTAAACAAATTTGATGTCAAAATTGGTCAAAAAGAAAAAGTTGTATGTAGCAATAATAAAACAATCGAACAATAAAAGATTTCAATAGGAAATTTATAGAATATAAACACAATATGTGGACTTATCTGCGAGTTCTTGCTTGGTTAGCAGCACAAAAGCATGTCCGTCTGCCAATGTATGGAAGCTCGAATCCAACAAATTTTATATAGAGTATTAATTTCATCTCTTTTGTGGAAGAACAGTACAGTTGTAGAATGGGAGTGGAGTAGTTCTTTATGAAGGTTGTAAATGTGAAACATCACGCATATATGTATCATAGTATTTGTACCAGGATCTGAAAGATTCTGATCTGGTTAAAATGAAAAATATAGCAAAGAGTTGATAGAGTGAATATTATGAGGTTATTTGGCCTAAGTGGAAATGGTGAACATTGCCATATTTTGGGAGATGAAAAATGTGGAATTTGACATTTTCTTTTCTGTTTATAGCAACAGAAAGGTGGACCAAAGAAATTGACCTTGCCCAGTAAATCCACTGACACTGACCTGACCCGCATGTTGAGTTCAGGGTCATTTGGTAACCTTGAGTGCCTGAGCCTGGCCTTCACCCAAGTGACGAGTGCATGTGCTCAAGATTTGATTAAACTGCCATCACTTCGTTATCTCAATCTCTGGTCAACTCAGGTACATTAGGATAGATAGATGCTGTCAGATTGTACATATTCATTGATTTTATGGGCAAGTCCATTTGGTTATGTTTGTGTCATCTGTTATTCATTCATTCCTTCATCAAAGTCTCCAGCTATATTTTTGGTGGAGTCCAGTATTTTAGCCCACGATATCCTCCTTTCTTTTTCCTCCATTTCTCCATCCATCCATTAATCATCCATCCACCCAATTCTCACTTTCCATACCTCCCCACCCTCCCTCCACTTCCATCCATCTCACTTTCCATACCTCCCCACCCTCCCTCCACTTCCTTCCATCCATCTCACTTTCCATACCTCCCCACCCTCCCTCCACTTCCATCCATCTCACTTTCCATACCTCCCCACCCTCCCTCCACTTCCATCCATCTCACTTTCCATACCTCCCCACCCTCCCTCCACTTCCATCCAGCCATCTCACTTTCCATACCTCCCCACCCTCCCTCCACTTCCATCCATCTCACTTTCCATACCTCCCCACCCTCCCTCCACTTCCATCCATCTCACTTTCCATACCTCCCCACCCTCCCTCCACTTCCATCCATCTCACTTTCCATACCTCCCCACCCTCCCTCCACTTCCATCCATCTCACTTTCCATACCTCCCCACCCTTCCTCCACTTCCATCCATCTCACTTTCCATACCTCCCCACCCTCCCTCCACTTCCATCCATCTCACTTTCCATACCTCCCTGCCCTCCCTCCACTTCCATCCATCTCACTTTCCATACCTCCCCACCCTCCCTCCACTTCCATCCATCTCACTTTCCATACCTCCCCACCCTCCCTCCACTTCCATCCATCTCACTTTCCATACCTCCCCACCCTCCCTCCACTTCCATCCATCTCACTTTCCATACCTCCCTGCCCTCCCTCCACTTCCATCCATCTCACTTTCCATACCTCCCCACCCTCCCTCCACTTCCATCCATCTCACTTTCCATACCTCCCCACCCTCCCTCCACTTCCATCCATCTCACTTTCCATACCTCCCCACCCTCCCTCCACTTCCATCCATCGCACTTTCCATACCTCCCCACCCTCCCTCCACTTCCATCCATCTCACTTTCCATACCTCCCCACCCTCCCGCCACTTCCATCCAGCCATCTCACTTTCCATACCTCCCCACCCTCCCTCCACTTCCATCCATCTCACTTTCCATACCTCCCCACCCTCCCTCCACTTCCATCCAGCCATCTCACTTTCCATACCTCCCCACCCTCCCTCCACTTCCATCCATCTCACTTTCCATACCTCCCCACCCTCCCTCCACTTCCATCCATCCATCTCACTTTCCATACCTCCCCACCCTCCCTCCACTTCCATCCATCCATCTCACTTTCCATACCTCCCCACCCTCCCTCCACTTCCATCCATCCATCTCACTTTCCATACCTCCCCACCCTCCCTCCACTTCCATCCATCTCACTTTCCATACCTCCCCACCCTCCCTCCACTTCCATCCATCTCACTTTCCATACCTCCCCACCCTCCCTCCACTTCCATCCATCTCACTTTCCATACCTCCCCACCCTCCCTCCACTTTCATCCATCCATCTCACTTTCCATACCTCCCCACCCTCCCTCCACTTCCATCCAGCCATCTCACTTTCCATTTCCCCCTCTCCCTCTTTACACTCATCCATCTATCCACCCACCCATGCTGCAGACACCCTGGATTATTGTCTGTCATTCATTTTAACTAAGATTTTACTTTGGCTTATCCCCAGTTTGGTGACCAAGGTTTGCAGATCATATCTGAACATCTTCATAAGCTACAGGTCCTGAACTTGTGTGAGACGCCTGTCACTGACAAAGGACTTGCCTGCCTTGCCTGTATGTACTTACTATCAGTAATTCCAATTTTTGTTTTTGTCCCTTCACCCATTCTACCTCATTACCTTACATTTGAGTGTTGCTTCCAGCATCCCTGTCACTTTTCCAAGAAATGTCAGATATGCGATGAAATGGGTTCTTGACTTATGTATTGTCAGATTGTATTTACTGCTGAAATTTTACAAGATTAAAAATTTTGAGGTTTGAAGCGCATGTTAACCCTTGCAGTGTTCGGGCCATTTTGTGTGTTGTTTTTTTTCCCCTGTCCACTACTCTTCCCGGGCCCCAGTTTATGAGCCCGCAATATCGTGGTTGCATCTCCCTTGTCTGCCAATGTCTTCTAGTTTTTGTGCTTAATTTAGGGGTAGAAAGGGAAGCATGGAACTGAGTAAATAGTGCAAGGAAGCTCCCAAAATACATGAAAACAAATTATGCTGACACTGGGATCCTGGAGCCCAGGACCATTTTCAGAGGTGTTTGACATTTCTTGGCAGCAGCCCTGTTCTATTTCACATCTCTCACTGCAGTCTTGGCAGCAGCCCTGTTCCATTTCACATCTCTCATTGCAGTTTTGGCAGCAGCCCTGTTCTATTTCACATTTCTCACTGCAGTCTTGGCAGCAGCCCTGTTCTATTTCACATTTCTCACTGCAGTCTTGGCAGCAGCCCTGTTCTATTTCACATTTCTCACTGCAGTCTTGGCAGCAGCCCTGTTCTATTTCACATTTCTCACTGCAGTCTTGGCAGTGTACAGGTTTAAAACATCATCCAGCTTTTTATTTCACTAATGACGATTGTTTATCTAGTATGAATGAAGCATAACCTTCCGTAAACAGCAGGGGGTCTTAGGCACTTTTTTTTTAGGTATCCCACTAAATTTCCTTATGGTTTATATTTGATTTGTTGGTATGTAATGAGTGTATAAAAATAGATGCAGAGCTCTACAATTAGAATGAATACAGAAAACACAAAATTTTGTGTATGTCACAGCATGCACATTTGGGTTGCACAATATATAAAATCACTGCTAATGAGCAAGTAACCTTTTACTCAGGATATTAAAAAGTACAGAAATCAATACTTCAGGATGGATCATACAGTTCCGTCAGGTCTGTGGTGTTGGGGAGGAAAGGTCATTGGGTTGTACTAGAACATAACTGCATTATTCCTGAACAGTTTGGGATGTACAGGACTAAATATATTACAATTGCAGAGGATTGTGAGCATTGTGCAATAAACTGTTTCCTTTGGGGGTGGGGAGGGGGGCGGTTGAGAAGAAAACTAAAAATAAATTTGATTATATGTAGAAGAAAGAACAGAAGGAAATTGCTCAAGGCACAAAGATGATTCCAGAACTGTAATAGTTAAATTTTTAGATCTCAGGCAGTCCAGGCTGCTGTCATCAGTCATAAATGTACTTGCTACCACCAGATTTCACTTATTTCCTGTGCAAATCTGGGTGAATTTAAATAGGCATTGGCACCAAAGCTGTAGCTTGGCATTTCACTATACATGTTGGGGGGGAAAATCTGCTTTTTTTTTTTTGTTTGTTTGTTTGTTTGTTGTTTTTTTTTTTTTGCATACAAGTTCATTTGCAGATTTCAATCACAAATAACCAATGTTGTCATTTTGAATCTTGCACATTTTTGTGTAAATTATGTTTTACTTGTACAAAAAAATTGATGCAAAGACTTGAATACATATATTTGATTTCCTTATAGGGTATGTAACAAAACTTCAATTAGAGGCGAGCTAGGATTTTGGTCTTCTCGGTACAAGTTGTTTATGAATAAAGCCTACACAATAATGGTTTACCGCCTACTGTTGATACAATCTATGGTCAGTGGGACTGGTGAGCATTTCAGTTTGAAAATGAATACCAGTAATTGAGATCCTCCATTATTGTGGAATAGGTCAAATGCAAGAGCCTTTTGTTATTGACAATTATTCTGTTTGAAAGCTTTGGAAAGAATAAGAATAAGAATTATTTATGTTTATGTTCTGTGTTCACTGTATTTCTCTACTCGACTAATTTAGCCCCAACTCCACCATCACTTAAAACTGTTTCATGTCTCTTGATTATCCATTCATCATGAGGCTGTTCATGTATACGTACAATTCCCTTACGTTGTTGTATCAACTCTTCTTCCCTAGCCATAAAGAGCCTCCGTAAACTCAACCTCAACAGTACCAGTCTGTCAGCACTCACATTTGAAGGCCTAAAGGTAATTAGCATTCTTTGGTGCCTTGACAGAGACATGTGATTGGTAACGTGCATGAAAGACAAATGCTTAGTTGACTGACCACTGACGAAATCATTTATATACAAGTTGTTGGGAAAATACTGATATTTATAAAGCTTTACATGTAATTGAAAACATGCCATTTTTGTTTTCTTTTGAAGTTATTACCCTCCCTAATGGCAGTATAGCAGTCAGTCTGTAGTTATGACATTTTTGAGAGTTCTATCTTATTAGGGGCTGAAAGCAAATAGAATCCGTAAAACAGGGATATACGAGTATTATGGTGATAAAACACTTTGTATATCATTAGACTTGCTGTTAGTATATATGAGTGCAGGACATTTTGTGTATATTTTCATCTTTGTACTTTGCTGAGTGAAGAGATTCCCAACAACATGTCATCAATCATGTAGGACAGAACGCTTACGTTGTATCTCAGAAATGTTATTTTTGTATTGCAGGAAAAATTGCCAGCGCTTCAAGAATGTGATGTGCGTTACACAGACGCATGGTGATCAGGAAAAAGTCAGCAGACAAATGTCTTGCATGTCAGCATCAACATACACTTGGTGGACTTGCACATAACTCTCACACAATTGCAACACACAAGAGGAATATCTATAGGAGAGTGATCACCACTGCTCCGTCTCACTGCCTTACTGTTAACTGTCACTTGATGTGGATATCTGTTCTATTTTGTTAACTACTTTTTCGACCAACAACTCTGGTTGAGACTGTCGGACTTGTGGACACACAGCATGATCAAATAATCACAGCACAATCTCAAGTCAGTGTCTCTGTCTAGTTGCGTGACTCTAATGCCTCATCTCTTACAACTTGAACCATCAGTACCACAGCTGGTGATGATCGTGAACTTTTCAGATCTATCTGTGTTCTGAGACACATTTCTATTGCCTGTCATTTGTATCAATGTCTACAGTGACTTGTACTGTATTCAAAGTATTCACAGGAAAACAATTTTGCATATTGAATAAGTTATCCCAGTTGAGATGGCTGTGTATGAAAAGTGATGGGATCAGAATTTATATAATTTGCACAATTGGATTCAGTTTTAGTTTGCCAACATGGTGTGAAAGGACTGCAGTATTTGACAATGAAACTATTTGACCATGAGAGCAGCAGCTATGTCCATAATATCTGATGTATGTACTGCATGGTCTATTTTCTAGTGTGAGAAAGGTTCTCATTGCATGAGCCAAGCGCAGCCATCTGATGTAGCTGTTCCACACTTAGTGGTTTCACACATCTATGTCAGCTTGTTTCCAGCCAGTGCTGCAATTTATTGAAATAGTTTATTTTATTTTATTTTATTTATTTATTTATTTTTGTGCGTGTGCGCTTGTGGGAGAGTACAGTTCCCCTGCTATTTTGCAGTAACTTTCTCAAAACTTACTTCATGCCATACTAACATTTGTAAGACTTTGGGTGGACTGTCACTCATATAAGGTGTATGGACCCTTTTCATTTAGCGTCCTCCATATCACGTGATTTGCAAAAAAAATGGCGGCGTGCCTCACTTGTAGGGCGGAAGCGATGGACAACGGTCGAACCATGCTATCCTCTTGTTGGGCACCCAACTATACAAACCCGTTACGTGCTGTTTCTGGCATAAAAATGCATCTTTGCTTAGACTGTGCACATATTCAGATGCCATCACTAAGGCAAGTTGAGGTTTTTGCCCTACACGGTGCTTTTCGATGCCGTGCGGCTCCCCGCAAACAACCGTGACGCGGAAGTGAAAAGGGTCCATAAGACGGTGAGCAGAGCAGTTGCTACAATTGCAGGCTATGGAAAAAGACTGTACATTTCATTTATGAGATGTTGAATATTCATCATTGAACATTTGAAGACTTGAGTGGCTCACTCATAATCTTGGTAGGTTTAGTCGCCAGACATTGCATGGAGCTCAGATGTGTCATTTGAGGGGACCATGTACAGTGTGACATTTGTGAGATGTTGAATGGAATTCTCATCACAGTTTATTGTGGCCATCTTTTCTAACAGTTGTAAAGACATTGTAAAACTTGTGTGACTGCAGATGTGTTTTGGACCATGTTCAACACCGGTAAAACATTGAGTGTATGACTGTAAATATGCAAGATGTGCTGCTGTAGGAAATGAGCTTTAAGCTTAGGACAATCAATAAGTGTCTTTTGTTGGCAAATTCCCAGAGTACTTAGGAAATACGTGATCACAAATTTATGAAGCAAACTCGGACCAATTTGTCTATGGTTGCTGTTTCAGTGTCAGTGGTGGTGCTGTCACTGTTGATTTTTCTAGAGAAATAATTTTTGATGAGATAGACTTATGGAAAGAACATGAATAAACAATTAGTAATTGGTTATTTGATCCCTCACCTGTGATACAGCCATTCCAAAGACAATAGGTTTGACTTACTGAAAACTGATACCGGAGGCAGTCATGGCAATCCCACATGAAAAGACAAGCACCAGTGTTTGTTTCACAAGAAATTGAGAGGACAGCAGGGAAGCTGGCAGTTTGATCTTCCCATTACAGAACTTACTGTATTGCACAGGTGCTCCATCCATGTTGGTTGAAATGATGAATTATTGTTTCAGGAATATGACAGAATTACAGACATCTTAAACACAATAGAACTAGAAGGCTTAAATACTGGATACATGTATCATGAAATGCAAGACTGTCCTCTTTTTGTTTTATTCCATGTGCATCTTGAAATACAAGTCCTATCATAGATAGGATCTAGTGCATTCTATGGACACAGCATCTTCTTGTTTGCACTACCTGGTGGATGTTTGTGTTATCAGTTCACCTACACATGTACTCATGTGTAATTCTGTTTCAGTTCCTGTCCTTGCAAATGTACAGAAACTGTGTAGGAACTGGAATACATTTTGGTCAAAGGCTCTGCTTGTATTATAAGCCTTGAATGGTGGAATGAACACAGTCAAAAATTATACAACAGATTCAAATAAGACTGGAAATTGGGGCAGAACATGAAATCTATGCTCCTGATTCTGGTCTTTTGTAGCTGTGATTTTAAATTGATAGTCTGGAGAGAGATACAACTGTTGTGCTGGTAAATACTTTATCTGCAGAGTGACTAACAGGCAAATTGAAACCATGTGAGCTTCTTCATAATTTTTTTTAAGTGTCGCCTTTTGAGGTAAAACATGGCTTGGTTTTTGCAGTGCAGTTTAATTATTTGAATTGTGGAGAGCTTCATAGAGATTTCGTTTCTCTTAGGTAAGATTATCCCTTGCTTTGTTAGAATGGTTTCACTTGGTGATAAATAACAAGTCACAGTCTTTGCCAGGGAGACAGGTCTGTGGATGGATGTACTGATGACCAGGAGCCAGCTGAAACATTTCAGTGAGATTCCACACTGGAGTGTGTGCTTTCTTCATGTGGACAGACTGGCAGTTTGATCAAGGCTCAGCTTACATTAACATAAAAAATTCTACAAGTATTCTTGGTGATTGTGGATCTTATGTGGAGTGGTCATCTCCAGATTATTTTGTGCAGTTTCCAGTGGGAAGAAACATATTTTCATTGGTTTGTCCTTGTGTTAACCTAGTGTTGTTCCAACATCTGAGAATTTGAAGACAGAAATGAATAAAAAATGTTAATACTGAGAGGCCAAGACTACAGAACAATTTACTGACTAATGCATGATTTCGAGTGTTTGAATTAATCAATCACATGTTCATCTTTTTCCTTCCAAAGTCAGTGTCTGCCAGTTTTGATGTCAGCCAGTATTATTTCTTAGTTACTTTGTCAGCATAGTGGCTGCATGAAGTTATACAAATGGCAGCAAAAGTCATTGTTCTCTGACAGACTGCAACATTTGTGATCGATCACATGGGCTGATTTACTCAAGCAAAAAGAAAAGTTGCCAGCAACCAACTTTTGATTTTTTCATTCTCATCAATTGATGCTCTCGACACATGTGAACAGAGTCTGTTTCTTTTGAGAGTTCTAGCTGTACTTCTCCCTCCCCTAGGAAAGAAAATAGTATGTCTTAAAGTTTTGACCAAAAAAAAAAAATTAACAATCCAGGGGAGAAACCTGTCATAGATTTGTGAAAGGAATGACCAGCTGCCTTGATACTGTGAAAATGGCACAAGGTAAAAAAAAAAGTACAAGGGAAAACTACATCAAATAATCTTTGAAAAGGTATAGTAGCATGGCCCTCAAATCTGGGGTGAACAGAAACTAAAAATCAAACCTAAAAAAATGAAAAAGGAAAACCAGGTTCAAACATGAAACTTGAAAATCTGACTGACTTACTGGACAGGATGATGGATACATTGGGAGCTCTCTAGTGCCAGAAATATGAATGAAACACAAGCAGATGTTTAAGAATGTACAAACTGGTTCAAGTCCATGTTTAGAGTGTTGGTCCATTTTAACCAGGGATGGGAACTACTGACAGAAACAGTTCCTGAACTTTTGCCATAATACATCTCTGCCAACCAAGACACATACATCATGTACATATGTTGGACATCACATGAGAAAGTGCTGACTGATGTGTGCATGTAATACTTGCCCTTTTAAAAAATGAAACAACAAGGAAGTCCAGAAATTTCTTTTGAGTTCCCATCCCTGATTTGAACTACTCAAGTCAGACCATCGACCTGGTATTGGTGTAAAGCCATGAATGTGTTGGTGCCCATAGGCATTCTTGCTTTCTTTATCCTATTGCTAGCAGTTTCACCTTGATCAGAGATTTCTTCAATCTTTCATTAATTTATTGCAGTGGAATGTGTGTGGTTTTGTCAGTGTGTGTTTTTTGTTCTGTTTACTTTCTGAAAATTGATATATGGAAACGGTTTTGCTTATTGTTGTCGTTGACTTGATCGACATTCAGATACCACACATAGACTGTTGTGTTCTAAATTGTTTTTGCAGTCAGGTTGCCATGGAAACTTACGCATTCACCAGATGTTGTAGATGTGATGAGTTTGTCATGGTGTGACAGGTGTTGTCACCATTTTTTAGTTTGCTTGGACAAAAATCATCAATGTACACGTTTCTACGATAATTTCAATGCTTATTATGTTTTATTGATGGAATTTATTAATGTCCTTCTTACACTTGTAACTGGCAAATACTTTGCATTGGGTATGTTGTGTTCAATGTAAAGAAATATGTTTTTTGGCATGTATGTGTGTCCATCATAGAAGATTGCAGTTTCATTGAACACAAAATTAGAAATGTTTGAATCTAAGTTAGTGGAATCTCACAATACAAATAGGGTATAAAATTTTTATGCCTCTGTGAAGGTACATGTATGTGGAGTTTTACCAAAGGTACCAGATCGATAAGATGGGTCAGTCCCATTTTTCACACCTCTAAAAAAAGCATGCACACAGCTTGCATGCTGATCGGGGGTGGGGCCCATGGCACATTGCATGAAAATAGAGCTTAGTATAATGATAAATTAATAATTTTGGTTTGTTACAGTGGTATTGCAACTGAAAAAGGAAGAAGTAGACAGAATTTTTCTTCATAACAATTGAAGTTGTAATTACAAAAAAAAAGCTACTTCAGTCAAGGCCTACAGTGTCTTAACTTTCGTGCATTCCCTGCAAGTGGGGTGGTGTGAAATCTGCAAACACAATATGTGTCAGATGTCCCATCTTACTGTTGTAGGCCTTTGGTTCCACTGAATAGCTTTAAGAAACTGTACATGAAGTGTAATGTGTAATTTGGTATGAGCAAGCTGTTGACTTCAAAGTAAAAATTTGGACATCTGAGGACATGCCAGAAACTGCCTGCAGTTGTTAAACTAAAACATCCCATTGAACTTTTCAGAACTGTCAGTCAACATTATCTGACAAGACAGTTTTCATCAACTGTGATGCTGAGTGCTGGAACTGTGGGTGCAGAGCTATAAAGACACAGAAGACATTCAATGCATGATCAAAAAGACTGCAAATGAACTGAAGTGTGGACACTTTTACACTGAATTTCCAAATGTAGACTCCTTTCCTGTGAGTGCCCCTTTGGACATGGTCCAGAGCTGTTACATTCATTATGTGTCAAGTGGGCCATCAAATTATCACTGTTATTATGAAGACACCACCATTGCCAGTACCATTATGGACGGTACCACTATTGGGGAGGGTAAACTTCATCACAACTACATGTACATGTATTTCATCGTTTGTTCACCATCATCATTGAGAACATCATCATATTCAACATGTTTGGCTTGATTATGTTTTTCACACTGGAGGGAAAAAACTATCAATATGTGAAAATTTTATAATATTTGTACGATATTCTATTACATTCTGCGCCCCTGACTCTGCTTGACATTGTAAGCTTGGATCATTTTTCTAATGTATAGCCACCGTGTCAAGCTGTTCACAAACTGTTTCCTTGTCTACAGATTGTCTCACTCTCTGATCTTATTGCTGCTGTACTCCCATGCTTCAAACTTTCTCTCTTTTATTTCTTGGGTCCTATCTTGCCTTTCTGATACCCAACCCTGTTTCATGGTTCTTTCTTGATTTCCTGTCGTGTATTTCTCATTCTTTGTTTTCTTTGGGTGTTTGATGAAGTTCATGTTTTTATAAAGACATAATAGCACATTTGTATATTTTTGTCTGCATGACCAGAGTGATTGGAAAGTGTTAGATTTCTTTTTTATTTTTCCTTAATTTGTTCCTTTCTTTGTTCAGCTTGTTTGACAATAATTTTGTGTTTTGTTTTCATATAATTCTATACAATTTGACAGTATATATATTTTTAATAATTTACAAGCAATATGAAGAAAAATGAAGCAAAAAAAATAAAATTAGTTGTTGCCTTTGTCCAGATTAAGGGCTGATTATTTATTGTGAAGTATGAGGATTAAACATATTGCTCTCATTAATTTATTGTTTTGATTATGTTCCTAGGTTTCTGTTATACATGTATTAAGAATAACTGGTTACCTACAGTTAAGTTATGATGAGAAACCAGAGTATTCTTGCCAGACTTTTTATGTAATTGCTCTTGTCAACTATAAATAGCTTTGTACAATGTTAGCATGCCCTAAATGGCTGACTAAATCTGGGAAAAATTAACATTGGCTCCAGCATGAGAAAGCTATTGTACATGTAAAGTACAATATGTGAAAGTAC
Source organism: Onchidella celtica (assembly GCA_963931925.1). Classification (NCBI taxonomy): domain Eukaryota; kingdom Metazoa; phylum Mollusca; class Gastropoda; order Systellommatophora; family Onchidiidae; genus Onchidella; species Onchidella celtica. The sequence goes on along the minus strand of OZ007574.1, from coordinate 5,665,360 downwards.
TTATACACTTCCAAGGAGAGGGAAGGGAGGGGAGATGTGGGAATAGTGGTAGGGGGAAAAGAAGAAAGAAATGAAGAGTATTCGGAATATACTGCTTAGGTAAGAATATGCAGTGGTTTTATTGTAAGTTTAGAAGATACATGTATGTTATATTTTTTATCAGCCAGATGTAGTTTTGTTTTATTTAACTTTTACAGTTGATCTTCAATTCATTTACATTGTAGTTGTACACATATTTGTTTCTGTGAATGTTATAGAGAGAATTTCTAAGTTTTTGAAATTGTTCTTCATTTTCTGTCCAGTATTTGTGATGCACACAAACACACCTGTTACTTTGACACATTTCCGCCAAACACATACACACACCTGTTCTTTTTGACACATCTGCCCCAAACACAAAGAAGACACTCTAGTGGTTCAATACATTGTTCTTTGGTGAAAACTCCATTGTTCATAGTCATAATCTATGTTAAGGACAGTGGACACTATTTAATGCCATGGCTCAGTTTCTGTAGTTGATAAGTCATTCTATTTTGATACTGTATCTCCGTTCAAGATACGAGACTGAACTTCAAATGCATTTGTACAAACGCAGTAAATCAACTGGTGTCTGTTTTAAGTAGGGTGTGCCGAATTCTATAGGTAATGAAAATTGTTAACATAATTTACATTTTGTCACCCCAAGTTACAGGTTATGTCCACTTTTTGCTACACTTGTCATCCATGAACTTCGCTTGGCATCTGGTATATTATCTCCTATACTTTGTCCATAAATAGGTGATAATACTCAAACTCTCTATATTTTCATAGTTTCTTGTTTTAGAGGAGCTCAGCCTTTGAAGTCAAATTTCTCAACAATGGCGCTAAAGGAGATACAATGCTTGAATATTGTGATCTCAATCTGTCAATTAACATGAAACTTTGCATCATTCAGTGGTAGCTGTTTGATTTGTTCAGTCTGCCAGACGTTTGCAGAGCAGAAACAATTTGAACCCATAAAATCTTTGTTGCTTCATTTTGCAACTCTATGGTTACCGTAGACAACGACTTCTTTGATGTAAAATGGCATAGCAAAAACTTGTCCCCCTTTAATCAGCTCATTCACTCATTGTTCCTCACTTTAGTGGGATTTCAGAGGCCTTGGAAACAAATGACTCAACCATAGATGTAAAATTTTTCTGCATGACACTTCAAATAATTTCTAACACTTTATTAAGCATACTAGTACGTGTGTTTTTATGTTATTAAAGAATTATATTAGTATTAGATAATTTAGCAATCAGTGGAACATTGAGATATTTTGACAGTCAGGGTAAATATGTTGATGAAGGAGAAACTGAATCAAACACGTCATGACAAGGGAATCAGTGTTTGGGTTTGGTTGGTTGCTCTAGTCTCCAGTCAAGTAGTCCTTGTAAAGTGAATTAATGTCAGTGTCAGGGATGACTGTAATTACGTGGCTGAAAGGAAAGGAACTTGAGATCACCACTGGTGATTTGTTAAACATTAAAACTCTGCCATAAGGAAATGGCCTTTGAATTTTAGTATTGTTTGCTTGAATTGTGCCCAATACTTTATTGGTTTGTTATTTTTATTTATTGTTGAATCAGTGCTGCTTGATATTGGCATAGCAAATTTGAGGCAAACACTGTGAAACAGAAGTAAAATGTTTGACAGGAGTTTTCTAAAGAGTCGCCTACCTAGCAGCGTCTCTACAGAAATCCCACACATGGGATTGACATCAAGTTTGCTCAGAGGAATGGCATCATTCCTACCTAGATCCGCCGGTTGTGACATCCTTTTGATGTTGGGGTTTTGCCCCCTACGTTAATCCTAGTAACCTTATGGAAATCCTGTAAAAATCTACGTTGGATTGACATGGGGATGCTGGCTGGGTATCTTGCACACATATTGAGCCCAGATTTTTTTATATTTACCAGGATAACAATTGCGAACAAGTCATCCCTAGGCAGTGTTGCACAGTGATGTTAGCATCGGTTTTAGTTTGCTGATTTGTTTTCACTGTTTCAAGTTTATATTTACTTATTTTTTTGGGTCTGTTTTAATTAAACCAGTTGAATTTGTCCAACAATGTCATTTTCACTGGCACTAGTGGCAGTAACAGCAAATGCACATCACACTGTGTGTATTTGGCTGGGGAAAACAAAATGATGGACTTTCAAACTTTGGGGTGTTTAGAATAACTAGTTAGCTAGCATAGTTAGATCCAAGCTTTGACCTGACAGAGAATGCTTAAAGGCCATTAAACTTAGTAGAATTTTTATGAGCTGTTCTGATACATGCAGTGTATCATGGAGATAAATAAATTGTGGCAGTCAGCTGTCCACAGTGACTTGCACACTTATGTATTGGGTACAGTCCAGTCCTAATTATATATCTTAACATCAGCGGGAGCATTGGAATTGCGTCGAGTAAAAAAAAAGTTGAAATAACAGATTAGTGGTGGAAGAGAAAAAGAATATGCAGGGGAGATCAAATATCACCATTATGGGAAAAGTGTGTAATAAATAATGCAATTATGTCCTTTGTTTCTCCTAATTATTGATCTGCCGTCACATGTTCCTCCAATATCATTGTTGTGTGGATCAGTTGCTTGGCAAACATTTGCTGATATTGGCGTGACACTGTAGCCATACATTGATTGCACAGTGTTTTCTTTTTAACTGAGACTCGCTTGTTTCTTCTTCAGAAGTGATGATACCGATACACACACAGTATCGCAGTTAACCAAGAGATATAGGTCTAGTGTGGGCGGCACACGAATGTTTTGTAAAAAAAAAATGTTAGTGGTCTGTAGCACTGTACTTCTACGACCTTGCGCTTAAGCATCGCACTCCACTCTTGGGTTATCAAAGCCAAAGGTCATCCTCTTTGTCCACCCATCCTCCCTCCCACCCCTTCCGACCGGCATTGTAAAAAGAAATAAATAGGCATGATGTGCAGGTAATTGCCAGGACATTTTTGGCAGCACTGTGGTAGGCCTGGTGCACTTACTGTGCTCTGGTCAGGGAGAAATGTGGCGATATAAAAGGAGAAAGAATGGAATTACACATTGAATTACAGAAAAATATATACATGGTAGCAGCATTAAAGAAGGAACAGGTTGGGACTTCAAAATAGTGTCAAGTTACCTGGAATGTCGATGAAAGCCACGTGGAGATAAGTAGATTGGACTGTTATATAAATCTGGCCTTAAACACAGGACAAAAGGGATTATATTTTACTTGCTTATTTATCAATTTTGTCTATTCATCAGTTAAAAAACTTTGACAGCAATTGTGGAAGTTCAACTTAGAACCACAGCAATAAATGGTAACTGCTGTTCAGACAAGTCCAGAACAATTTAGGGAAGATTGTAGGATGAATTCACAATAAATCAAACTATTTTCTTCTGAAACTTGTTACTTGGTTTGGTACTGTGCTCAATTAGCTGCTTTGTTTGATCCAGTATGTAAGCCTTTCAGATTTGAGACAATGGCAGAACTGATTCCCAAATGATTATAAAATATGTTTACTCTATTTTTCAGTGATTTGTTAAATAATTTATTTATATACACCAAATGTACTGCATGTACAAAAAGTAAAACTTACTCAGTGGAGGGAATTTTATTCTACAGATGAGATTTAATATTACAAAACTCTGCTTGCCTGTGTTCCCTTCGTCAATTTTTGCAGCTGTGAAAGAGGCTGTGATTGTGATTGTGTTCTCTTATTCAGATTAATTTTTGGGGTATATAAAACACTTACATGATCATATGTATTTTTATTTCCATTTATTTGGCCATACCATTTTGTTTGCAGTCATGAATAAATTGGATGTCTGCATCTTGATGTTGTAAACACACAAGAATTTTTTGGTTTGTTTTATTTTGGCTTGCTTGTTGTGTCTTCAGTTTTGAAAGAGTGATGTATTTGCTTGACAGGGGTGACTTATGAATATTTTCCTCTGGTTTCATTCATAATTTTTTTTATGGCAGACTACAGAGAATCTGTGGAGTTGCAGTAGGGTCTGGAATGAAGTTGAAATATGGGAAAGATAGAAACAAGTTGTATATGTTGCAAATCTCCTAATTAGAAACGATGGTACAATAAAAAAATAAAACAAAAATTTGCAACAACTTTTTTCTTTTTTTGCTATATATATTTTAAGTCTCCATAGTCTGGTATTGCTGAGTGAAAAGTGCAAATAGTTGAACACTGATGCAGGTTTAATTTACCAAATATTAAACAGGGATGCCAAAAGTCTGGTTTTTCCGTCAGTCCCGATTTTACCGTTATCAGTTGGGAGAGTATTTAATTGTATTTGTATGTTAGTGATTATTTAGAAACTTAAAAAAATGTTTGTTCTGGTGCAAACACGATGACATGTATATTTTTCAGTTTTTTTTTGCAAAAATCATTTGGCATCCCTGATTAAAGCAGTTCAAAACTGTTTTGTCACTGTCAAGATGAAATAACCCATCTCCAAATTCATTTTGAATGGTTCTCCATCCACCTGTCCACTTGAAAGTTTTACAGTTAAGGTAGCTAATGTATTATAAGTACACTGATGAAAATAGTGAAGAGAAATAATTTTTTTTCCATGTTTTCTTACTCTTGTTGGATTAAAAATGTGAACTGCTAATTGAGACATCAATCTGTGCAAGCTGCCATTCACATTATGTATCATGGTAGTAATGCAATGTTTCTTAAAAATAAGACAAAAAGAATCCTTTCTGTATAGCAACAAAGTATATAGTTTATTATTAATCACTGCAAGAGTGGCAGAAAATCTACTGCAGCTGCTACTTTAGACTGTCACCTTTTCCTGAAACGACAGAAAAGAAACACAACACTGATAGCATGTTGAGAAGAGAGAAATGCACACTGAAGCAGACAGCTACACAAGCAAGGGAGAATTGGAATTGGAATTCTACGGTATATCAGCTCAATAGTCTGGGCTATACTGTGCCTTGCATGGTTCCCTAATAAGTAGTTAAGTATGGAAAAAGTGAAGAAATCTCCAAAGGAGGGCTATCTGTTGTAATTAAAGCAAACAGCACTGAAAATATGTGAACAGAGTACACTCACAAACTGATTGGTTTGTAAAGACAATTACAGCATTAAATTTTGGTAACCCTAATTTCAAGGGTGCAGTGTAAGACATCAACTGCTTCCAGCTGTTTTCTCATGCTCAAACACCTTTCATCATTACTACTGCAGCCAGGTATTGGCCTGTTGTGTATGATATTAGCAAAGTAATATAAATTGCCTATCTATAAAAGGTGAAATCATTTGCGCAATGAAAACTGCAGTGAGTGGAATATAGACATGTACTGTACACAGGATATATTCTATACAGTCCCTTGAATAAAAAACGTCAAGAAAATGGGAAAGGAATATCTCCAGCCTCCATTACATGTGAGAAGTATAAATTAATAAACCCATCATACCAAACAAATGCCTCAATCCTCATCTTGTGTATATCAAAATGCGTGACAAAATTAGATTAAATGGCTGGATCAGCTCCCATAGAAAGATCCCAAAACTTAACACACCTCACATAAGACACATTTTCATATCTTTTTGTCCTGCCTCAGTGCAAAGTAAAATGGATTAAATGGCTTGATCAGCTTTCATAGAAAGACCCCAAAACTTAGCACACCTCACATAAGTCTGAGGTGGCATTACTGTAAAACTATTATTTATAATTTCATACATTTTTATATCTTTTTGTCTTGCATCACTGCAAAGTAAGTTTTGGATCTCACACACAGGTGTGTACAATTTTGGTATCCAATTAAGGCAGCTCCCAGATGTCAAACCCCTGATACAAAAGCCAAGCGATGAACTTATGAAGACTGCAATGAAATGATACAGATTCTGCTTTTACAACCACAAGATTTCATTGGATTTAATGTACATAGCTCTGAGCAGACCATGTTGTATGGTCCCATGTGTACTAATTAAATACATTTCATGCCAACAGGTACAATTTATTTTATGGTCTCACTTTTTTCTTCCAAATGGCTTAGGTGTCTTTTTAGAAGGTCCTGCTGCTTCTTTCCTCTCTTTATATGAAGGTCTGAAACAAGAAACCAGAAGTCACAAAATTTGAAATATATCATTCTTTTTCTATTCAGAATGAAAAATAAACAAAACTTCAGCACAACCAATTATACATATATAATATACAAAAAAAAAGAGCAAATTGCAAAATTTACATCCAGAACTCCAAGGCCACCATAAAATGGAGATGTGATTTTCACCTGAATTCATTTTGAAAAGTGTAGTTTGCGATGGATGAATGAAATTGTAGGACTTGTACTTTCTTCTTATGCTCGGTGTGGACAATTTTCAGAAATGAACCCTACCTTGTTCCGTACTGCACTCTATGGTCAAAACATTTCTATCCCTTCCTATCTGCATTTTGTATGACCTGCGACAAAGGATAGGTTGCCAGCACTCTCCGGTGCAGTATTACATCATCACAATGGGAATCAAGATGCCAAGGAAAGCATTCATTCTTGTACGCCTGGGTACGGTCTAGGCTATTCAGCTGTGTCATGGTAATAAACTTACTCACGGGCTACACACATTCAGACATCTTACCCAGCTCTGAATTTTTTCACTGCCGATGCACCAATATCTGTCAGCTCTTCTTCAAAGCCTGAACGTTGTTGTTTCCTCTTTTTACTTTTCTTCTTGTTTTTGCCTGGTTCTGGATCAGCAAAAAAGTCAACACATCAATATGTGAGAAAGAAAAGGTGAAAAGTCCACACCAACTCCTGAGCACAGAATTACATCTTTACAAAAATTAAACAGGAATACTCCAGTGACTGAAAGGTCTGAAATGGGAACTGGAACAGGACACAATTTAGAATTATTACTTCTTGTGTGGTATGAGATACAAACATCAAAATCAGGTTGTGATATCACTTTGTCAGTGGAAAAAATAGGGAGCTTCTGCTGCTTCTTTATAAGAACTTCAGTAACTTCAATAACAACAAATCTCAGAACAAACAAGTGTTTTACTAGTGCACCAATACAAATTTCATTGTAAATCACTGGGATGTATAAGAAAACAAAAGGAACATAGAGAAATACCCAAAGAACATGAAATGAGATGCAATGGGAATAAAAATAATGTCAGTTACACTAGAAGACACTATTTGCTCAGGTATACATGGAACATCCACAACAAAGTTTTATTCTTCTTCCTTAGGCTAAGTTTAGTCTTACTCTAAATATGAATGAATGTCACCATGACAAACAGTACAAACTCTAGCCCTAGGAAAAGCCAGTCAAAAACTTACTTCCGTCAGATCCCTCTTCCGAGAATGCTCCAAGTGATTTGGCTTTGAGGGACTTCTTGGCTACCCTTATACCCATTAGTTGTGCTTTGCTCAGTTCAAATTTCACTCGATCTTCAGCCTAAAGTGAGACAGAAGAGTGTTAAAATACAAACTCACACACCTTCATTATCTTACACAGACAGGTCCATTTTCTAATAAATACAACAAGCCTTTCCTGTAAAATAAGAAAACCAAGCAAACAAACTTGAAACATGCTCAAACTCTTTCTTCATAATAATTAGTCTCTTTCAGAAAAAGTACACTATTATGCTGTGTGTAGTTAATGCCTGCACTTAACAAAAAAATTAAACCTAGATTAACACTTCAACTTTTTGATTAATTACCTGTATTATCCTCTGTCAGCAAGGTTAAATAAACAGAATGGTACTTCAATTCATCTTATGGCTTAGCATGACACTTTACAATGACTTTTAAACATTTTAAATTTCTTTGTTTTGTTCTGATAAATACTAATCATAAATACTTAAGGCAACTGAATCAATAGTTTGAACTCATCATCTCATGAACCGAAACCGTACTGTGAGCTTCTTTCTTGTCTTCTTTGTATCCTCTTTTGCATCCCCTTTACTGGACAATCTGAGCATTTCTGAAAACAGAATTTGCAAATCCAATAAAAGTTTTAGAATCCTGAATACAAAAAAAGCTTTTGATGCATAAATTATGAAGTTGTATAAAATTTACAATTTTAGAAGTGCATTGACCTGACATGTAGAGGTTATCTAAAGTTTGTATTTAAGATGTGCAAATGCTGGGTATTGCTAACTGTTGGTGATGTCTGGCAACAGCTGCCAGCCTTTTCACCAAGCGACATTTTCATGCCACCTGTAGTATTACCACATCAATGACACCTCAATGAAAAATTACTAACTTTGATAATTTTATTTCCAATTTTAACTGCACAACCATAAAATGAGCTCCCACACGCCTGATGCTGTTAAATGATACAATATAACTGCATTAATTTTTTACTACAAGAATTTTCCACTCAGCAGGTTACTGTCAGGAATGTTTTGCTGTAATGAACAAAATGACATATTCAGACATGCCAAACCATTTAGGATCGCACACAATGTAGTAACGATATGAAGAGAAGACCGCTGTCAACAAAAAAGAAAAGAAATAAAAAATACTTTAAAAACTCCAGCATTTGCAGACACAATACATGTCATATAATGTTAACCTCTGACATTTCCAACTCCTCCAACATTGCCACTTATACAGACAACAGAGGGAAAACAGCTGGCCCCGAGGTGCGGCACTGCACACTAAGATACATGGGACAGCAGAGGAACTCAGGAGCACAGCATCCTTCATAATGGCTACCGGTCTCCTGATATAAACAGTCTGATACGAAGAACACAGAAGAAGAAGAAGACATTTGCAACAAATGGCATTTCATCTGAACTCTTGCACTTGCCATTGAGAATAAAAAAATGCCTGGAAATTGGGCACAATCAATTATTCCTTTTAACTTTACCTTTCTCTGCCTTCCTCTCTTTGGCTGTCTGAAACCAGGTTCTCCTTTGCTGTGCTGCTTCACCTGACTTATCCAGCATGTTCTGGGCCTTGTTCATCTTGTTCTCCACTGACCGGAGGTGACTCTCCTCTTTCTCTTGAATCTGAATGGCTTTGATGTCCTCTTCAATATTGCTAATCTTGTCTCGAAACCTGGTTATGACATCTGAGAATAAAAATGTTTTAATGGATAACAATCAATAAACTATGCATCCTCTGAGCAAATACTGGCCACTGATGAGTTCAATAAAGGAGTAAAGAAACACAAAACTGCATGGACAAAAAATTCTTTCATATTATTTAGGGAGCAACAGAGTACCACGTTTTTTCACCAACTCGAACTTCAAGAATTCCTAAGAACACAGAGCAGACAAGAAATATGAACATATAATCATTATTGTTTTTGGACTTAAAGATATTGGCAACAGTGCACTTCATTTAAGTTATGGTATCATTAAGGGCTGAATGACAACGAATTTTATGAGAAAAGAACTTAAATTTCTCACGTATAACTTAATAAAAGAAGAAGGCAATGCAAGAAAGAGCAAGAATCAAAGATGGAGATAATGAGGGAATGAATTCACCCAACATCTGCACCAAGGTAGGAAGACAAATATACGCATGATTCTGATGGTCAGGACAAAAACAAGATCATGGTATCATAGGATTTGCAAACTTCAAGCAATGTCTTAATAAATTCATGGCTCACCTTGAGGGACAATCCTGGTCTTCAGTGGAGTTTTAGCCTGCTTTACAACTTCTTTCAACACTTTTCTCTCCTTCTCTCCTACCAGTGTCACTGATCTAAAACAAGTAAAAGGCATGAAGTTTTAAGAAGATCCTAAAGGTTCTCGCATCATATATGAGAACAGAAGACATCGTTAGATTATCACAACAAACTCAAAAATGGCCCACATAGGCATCTGTCTATCTTACACATTATTTACCTACAACAGGATCTGTCTAAATATATCTTTCCTCCACCTACCTGCCACTTCTGCCTGCTCTGGCTGTTCTTCCCACACGATGAATGTAATGTTTGATGGTGCTTGGCATAGTGAAATTGATCACCTGAAATTCAAATAGGGCACTTTATATATTTCTCAATAATAAACACTTCCTGGATGTGAAGTAAATACACCAATGCAGATCTGCCAACTAAATGACCACTTCAATAAGTGACACCTCACAGAGCACATAAACGCATGCCTAAAAAAATGCAAATTGAAACTATCAGTTAGATATAATTTCCATACAAAGAAGAGTGCGGATGTTTACAAAACACAGAAATATACTTCATAAATCTCATAATGTACTCTATAATATTAGTTTAAAGTAATACTGTCTCCACTGTCTTGCATTTGCTGGATTGGTCTTTGTCTGTAAGATTGGCAAGAATTTCTTTTATTTGGAAAAAACAATATTTCTCATGGCCTTTCTACCACCCTGCATAGAGGACAGACCTGTACAATAAGGGACAGTGGGGCAAACGTGTTGCACAAGTAGACAGATCTACAGAATTGGTGAGACCAATTGGCAGTAGCCTAGATCCCATTTTAATCGTGATTTATGCTTGGCATTGACATACTTACAGTTTTCACATTCTCAATGTCCAATCCTCTGGAAGCAAGATCTGTAGCTAACAAGACATCAATCAGGCCTTCTTTGAACTTCTTTAATGTATCCAAGCGCTGACAGTGAGAAATATAAGAAAAAGAGGACCTCTGCCATATAATGTGAAAATGAAATTCATCTTGGTTTTAACTTATTTTAAGAGTTCGGTTCAGGAGTAAAACAAAGCTTACCTACTTGCATAGTAAACATTTCTAATAATGGAAGGATTATGAAATCTGCTTATTCTGATGGCAGTGAAAGGATATGTCTTTATGAATGTCTGTGTGCAGTGGCGGGCTGCAAGGGGACAGAAACCCTTTGGCGAGTTTGTCCTATTGGTGTAAGTTTTAATACTTAATGTGGCTCTTTGATTAACACTCACAACATGATATAAACCCTCATTCGAATGGAACCTCTCTCTTAGGCTTGTTTAATGGAGATGAAAAAATTCAGTAATTCTTCCCTACTATCAATTGAATAGCTGACAAGAAGGCTCCAGTGAATGAGTGAATGATCACAAAAGTAGGACTGAAGTGTTTAGTTACCTGAGCTTGTGACAGGTTGCCATGCAGCTCCCCAACGTTGATTCCAAGTAAACCCAGTAGAATATGCATGCGATGGGCTTGGACTTTTGTTTGGATGAACACAATACATCTGTCACAAAAATTCCGTGAAACCAAAGCTGAAAATGATGAAATCATTTAATTACTAACATTCCATAACCGAAATAAATGTTCTAAAGTAATGACACAATGCATGTTTTTTTTGTTTTTTCTTGCAATTATTTGTAACCAAGTCAAAATAGGCTTATAAATACAAAACTAGATGGTTGGGAAGATTGCTGGAGTGCTCTCATATTGGTGAGTCCAGATTTGATGCTATTTGCATTTTCCTTCAGAAATATCCATATACTCGCACAGTAAAGTTATTGCAATAAATTTTGCAGCATTGCAAGATAATTTGAAACTCATGCAGCAATGATTTTATGGTCACAAAGAATACATCTGCCTTGCAATAAAAATTCAACAAAAATAAAGTAAGTTATATCATTTCTCAAATTATGGAACCTAGCCTTTAGAATTGTACATTTAGAAGTGAATGCAGTCAAATCTAAGTGATGTTCATTGCATAAATGTGTAGCCATGATAAGTGATTTCATTAATGGTGCTCAAAACTGTGTCAGACATCTTTCCAAGGAACAAACCTGCTGTGATGGCTTCACGATCTCCTTCTCTGTTAGGCCGTATTCGTACAAACTCCTGTCTCAAACCCAAAGCAACCTCTGTACTTTCATTGACAAAAACTTTGACCGGGTCTTTCAGTGACACTGCTACCAATTCTTGAACCTGTGTAAATGGGCAAGAAGTTTCAAATAATTTTGATAATGTAGGACTGGATTTCACTTCAATTGTATAATTTTCCTTCAGATTTGTCCATAAATATTGAAAATAAAGCCATGAATTTTGTGATATTGCAGGAACCCGGGAAGCTTAATTGAGTCCATATCTTCACAAATCTTTCGTGCTGGTTTAACAACTGATTTATAATCAAATGGACAAATGATGGCTCAAAAAAACATAATGATTTCTTGCCTTTGGGAATATTCCTTGCTTTTATTATTGAAAAAGACGCAACTGCAGCAGAGAGAATAAAAGGTCTCTGATATCTGCTTGGATCAGCTATAACTTTGGGAAAAATCTTCCAGGCTAGTAAATCGAAACCCATTTGAATCTTCAAATATAAACTATGAACAGCTAAAAATACTTCTTGGAAACTCTCACATTTCAAATATCAAAAACAATCAAATTGATAGTCCACTGAATCGAATGACAGATACAAATGTGAAAGAAGAAACCAGATTCCTAGTCTTTTATAGACTTGACTTTCTATTCCACAAATGATCTTTGAAGTCATCAGGTAAAGAGTCATGCGTCATCCTCACCTGACTATAAAATTCAAGCATGTTTAATTTGATGAGTTCAGAGGAAGATGTAGCTAATTTTGGCTATTCATTTGAAGAACAAAAAAAAAAAAAAAAAACCCAAAAAACCTACTGTCTCTGTCATGGTAGCAGAAAACAGCATAGTCTGCCTCTGACGAGCACATAACCGTATGATTTCCTTCATCTGTTCTGCAAAGTACTCGTCCAACATTCTGTGAAAATAAATGGAGACAGAAACTGAGATTATGCATTTTTGTTGTTATGTAAGAAATTGGAAACAGCAAACATTCTTCAGAACAGCAGTGGTGGAGGAAGGAAAGAGTGGAATGAAAAATAGAGGAAAAAATGAAGTATCATCTTCATTGGTTCCTGCCCACAATCTATGACCAATTTCAGAGAGTTCAAGTTGTTTTAGGAGATTTTGTTTTTAAATCAAGGAGGTTATAAAAGAGGCTGAAAGATGAAAAGCGATCAGTATCCTTAAGGCCAAATATGCCTGTGTTTGTTATTACGGGAAGGAGGGCCTACTTGCAGCTATTTTTCAAAACAATTTCTCTCTGGGGCTAAATTTTATGGAGGTTTTAATGACTCCTTGAACGTAAGGGGGTCCCAGGAACCCTGTCTGCTGATAAAGCTTACTTATACTGACATGGCAGTCCAGAGGAGATAAGACAAATGATAAGGTGAACTATTGCATAGCCTGGGTAGCCCCTGACCTGTCTGCCTCATCCAAGACTAAGATTTCAATACTGTTGAGAGTGAAGCTGATACTGTTGTGCAGATGGTCTATCAATCGACCTGGTGTGGCAATAACAATGTCTGGTCCCATTCGCAGCATGGCCTCTTGGGATTTAATGTCCAACCCACCTAAAAGACAGTGAACATAAATAACACAGATAAGTATTCACAAGTAGTTGAAAATGGTCCCTGGTTTCTTTCATATAAATGATGATAATAACATTAAATTCCCATAGAAATATTTATAAATAATAAATGCACAACTGGCAATGGTGATGTGGAAATTTTCTGGTCAAGCGTCATGACATTTTCTGCTGTTGTGCAGAATAACTGGATATAGACATCATTCCCAGTACATCCATACACGGAAGTATAGAACCTTATCAAGGGCTCACATTTTGTTGAAATATTCTGATGTTGTATGGAAATCAAGACAACGTCCCATCTTTTATGGATTCAGCATTAATTTACCAGAACTTGACAAACAAAATCCAATATTACCAGCAGCTAAACAGATGTCAATGTTGGAGTGCTGCGCCAGTTTTCTGGCTACAGTGTGGACCTGGACTGCCAATTCTCTTGTTGGGACAAGGATGAGGACCCTGGTTGATGCAGTAGCTTTGGGTCGATACAGCAGACGTTCCAAGATAGGCAGCATGAAGGCAACAGTTTTACCTAGAAATTTTACAAAAAATTTGATAAATTATACTCTGCACCGCATAATATATTATTCCAAAACAATTTGTCCTTATAAAAATCAATTGTTCATACCAAATCATTGTTTCAAATAATACTTCTACTGACAATATCAAAAAAAAAAAAACACAGACTACAAAAATTCCAAAACCAACACATCTTTTCTTTTCGAGATAATTTTACCATTCACAACAGCATTCATGTGATAACAGAAGGATTGCTAGTACATTGCACATCTAAATTTTTTTAAACTATGAAGGGAGAATTATGATATACATTATCCTCAGGCAGTAAATGTTGGCAAAATGTGTAAGTACGATTTCACAGCAGCATAAATGCCTATATCAGTAAACAAACTGTACAGACTACAGCTCCTACCTGAACCAGTCACAGCACAAGCACAAATATCCCGGCCCAACAAAGCAACAGGTATACAAGCTGCCTGAATTGGTGTTGGTTTAACAAAGTCCATTGAAGACAAGCCCTGTTGGAAAAACAATACACATCTTTCATTATGTGCTATTACTTAACACAAGCAAGGTGTTGTCATGGAATTAACTGTTCAAGAAGGGATAAAATACTGTGCTGAAATGAATGACTGAAAACATCAATACTAGGAGTTATCACAGGTCTGCCATTACCAAAACGAGGATACATACAAAATTCCCCACACTACTCATGATGAAATTATATTCCAACATTGTACACACATTCAGGACATAATATAATGGTAGTAGACAAAGCAAGTGGGAAATCGATTTAAATCAATTTCCAATCAACTATCAAATTTCTAAATTTTACAGCCACAACTGAAAAGTCTCAATGTAAAACTAACTGTACCATTATAGAGGAAAAGTGATCTACTGAGAATATGAAATTCATGAAATCATTGAAAATTGTTCTTGCTATCATTGTGTGTTCATCTCAACATCTTAACAGCCTGACGGAAAAATTAAGAACTAAAAGTCAGACATTTAAAGTTTTGTATACTATTTATCTGACAAAGTATTCCTTTAAAACTTTTCCACCTGTACCACATATAAAACTAGGCTGCATCCTGCTTTGTTTTCTCAGTGATTTTATACAACCACTACTGTAGTACTGTTGTTTCAATTTTGACTGACTTCAGCAACAACTCTCTCAAACTGATACCAGTGTAAACTGATGAGTGTCCACAATACTCACAGTAATTCTATGCTTTCGTAGCTTCTAAACAAGTCTTAAGCACCAAAATCTTTTTCTGTAGATACCGTAGTACCACATATGGTAATGCAGTCAGTAATATTTATGTCACTTGTCAGGCGACTTATTCTGTCTTTCAATATCTGACTGAAGTGGGAAAAACCCACAGAAATTTATGTACATTGTTCCCAGTTATACCGTTTATGAACATCTTTTGGACATGCCAGTTTTATTCACAAATCAATAACACGCCAATTGTGTGTTTTTCCAATTTCAACATCAAATGTTATTCCATTGTCACTATCATATTCAAACCTTGAGTAATGGTCTGGAAACCTTCATATCCTGAAACAAAAGCTTGTCATCATATGTGTCTATGCTCTCTGAGAACTCTATCTTAGCAACCTGAAAAAAAATAAAAATTAAAATCAAATGACATGAAAGCACTTGACAGAAGTATGTCTTCAAGAACTAATGCCACCCATTCTGATTTTTCTTTAAAAACAGGCGTGATTTCAATTTTCCAATCAGCAAAGGCCGGTATTCCAAATTTTTTGTTACTTCCTGCAACCAGCATTTTTTCCCATTTTTGTTCTTCCGGATTCTAGTTTTTAATTATAATTTTTACAAACTGTACCAAATTAGAATAGTGCAATCATTTTATCGCCCGTGCAGATGCGGGGACAGCAAAGAATACATCTGACGTGATACTGCGTGTCGTAAGAGGCGACTAAAGGTGCAAAGGTCCTGGTCTCCCGAGAAGAGCCAGTTGGCGGTGGGCCAACTACCCACCCTGTAAAAATAAACCAGTTACAGAAACACAAGCAAATACTTTAAATCAGTCTTTTATCTTGGGAGAAGGGGGAGCATCTGCACCTGTAGATTCAATGAAGGACAATGGACAAAGCCGAAAGGACTCCACTGGCCTGACTGCTCCTTCATCAAACAAGTCACTCCGGATTGCGTCGTGGAATGTCCGCTCCATGTATGAAGCAGGAAAGAGTGCCCAGGTTACAATGGAGATGAGGCGATACAGACTGCACATACTTGGAGTTAGCGAGACCCGCTGGATACAGTCCGGACTGAAACAACTTAATTCTGGGGAAAAGATTTTGTATTCTGGAAGGGAGGACAAAAAGCATACAGAAGGAGTAGCGATCATCTTGAGCAAGCACGCCCAGAGGTCACTGAGGGGATGGGAACCCTACGGAAAGAGAATTATATTGGCATCATTTACTACAAAGAACAAGAACATCAACATGAACATTGTGCAGATATACGCCCCAACAAATGAAGCAACCGATGAGGACAAGGACGATTTCTACAACCAGCTTCAGGAAATAGTTGACACATTGCCAAGAAAAGATGTGAACATTATAATGGGAGACGCCAATGCCAAGATAGGACAGGACAATACAGGGTATGAGGACATTATGGGGTGCAATGGTTTGGGACAAATGAATGAGAATGGAGAGCGGTTTGCAAGTTTCTGCGCATTTAACAGCTATGTGATTGGAGGTTCAGTATTCCCACACAAGAGGATCCATAAGGCCACTTGGATTTCACCGGATGGAGTAACTGAAAACCAGATTGACCACTTCTGCATCACCCGACGTTTCAGACGCTCACTGGAGGATGTCATAGTACAGAGAGGAGCTGATGTTGGATCTGACCATCACATGCTGCTGGCAAGACTCAAACTCCGCCTCAAGAAACAAGGTACCAGAGCAGGAACAAAGAGAAGAAAGTTTCAAGTGAGCCTTCTGGATGGAGACAAGAAGGAAGAGTTCCAGCTGACGCTGAGGAATAGATTCAAACCCCTTGTTGACCTCGAAGAGACAGTAGATTTGGAGACTCACTGGGCTAAGGTAAAAGGAGTATTTACATCGACATGTCAGGATGTTCTTGGGGAAAAGAAAGTGGAACACAAGGA
Organism: Onchidella celtica; assembly: GCA_963931925.1. NCBI lineage: Eukaryota > Metazoa > Mollusca > Gastropoda > Systellommatophora > Onchidiidae > Onchidella > Onchidella celtica. The sequence goes on along the minus strand of OZ007574.1, from coordinate 5,648,364 downwards.
ATGGATCAGTCAAAAATCACTGGACTTGATAAGGATAAGAAGAGACCTAAAAGAACAGGTAAATGCAAGTCGTACAAGAAGCTCAAGAGTTGGTAACCAGGAAGAGTACCGGGCAACAGCTAAAGAGGTCAAAAAATCAATTAAAAAAGACAAAGAGGAGTTCATAGGAATGTTAGCAGAGAAAGCAGAGAAGGCAGCAACAGGAGGACACATGAGGATCCTCTACCAGACTACAAAGACTCTTGCTGGAAAATATGGAAAACCGGAAGTTCCTGTCAAGGATTACAACAGGAAGGCTATTTTTGGAAAGGAAGCTCAGGCAAAAAGATGGATAGAACATTTTAACAGCCTCTTGAACAGACCTCCACCAAGCAACCCACCCGACATTCTACCCGCAAGAAATGATTTACCGATCAGTTGCGACCCTCCGACTAAAGCAGAGATTAATGATGCCATAAAGCAGTTAAATCGAGGCAAGGCAGCTGGACCAGATCAGATCCCACCAGAGGCGCTGAAGGCAGATGCTGCTGGGGCTGCAGAGGGTCTGCACTCACTATTCTCGAGGATTTGGATCGGAGGCAAGTTTCCAAAGGACTGGAAGGAAGGACACCTCGTGAAGCTTCCAAAAAAAGGGGACCTCAGCAATTGTAGTAACTACAGAGGAATCACACTTCTCTCCATCCCAGGAAAGGTTTTCAATCGGATTCTTCTCAAGCGAATACAGAATGCAACAGACCCAAAACTTCGTGAGGAGCAAGCTGGTTTCAGGAGTAACCGATCAACCACCGACCAGATCGCCACGCTGAGAATCATAGTAGAGCAGTCGCTAGAGTGGAACTCCCAACTGATAGTGAACTTCCTTGACTACGAGAAGGCCTTTGATAGCATCGATAGAGAAACACTGTGGAGAATATTGAGACATTATGGAATCCCAGAGAAGATGGTGAACCTTATCAAGAGCATGTACGACGGGACAAGTTGCAGAGTTGTACACGATGGCGAGCTTACTGACAGCTTTGATATCAAGACTGGTGTTAGGCAGGGTTGTTTGCTGTCCCCATTTCTGTTTGTCCTGGTGATTGATTGGCTTATGAAAGAAACCACCAGTGGAGGAAGAAATGGCATACAATGGACCCCATGGACACAGCTGGACGATCTAGATTTTGCAGATGACTTGGCACTATTGTCGCACACACACGACCAGATGCAAGCAAAGACTACAGCTCTAAACAAAATTTCAGAATCTATTGGATTGAGGATACATCCTGCGAAGTCGAAGGTCCTAAAAATTGTTGCACTCCCAAGCGCACAAGTCAGAGTAGGAGATCAACCACTGGAAGATGTAGAGTCCTTCTGCTATCTTGGTAGTATCATTGACAATAAGGGAGGAACAGAGGCAGAAGTCAAAGCACGAATTGGAAAGGCACAGGCAGCTTTCACGTCTTTAAGCAAGATTTGGAGAACCAAGGATATATCTCTAAAAACAAAGCTGAGGATATTCAACTCGAACGTGAAGTCAGTCCTGTTGTATGGATGTGAGACTTGGAATGCGTCTCAGGCCTGCATAAAGAGAATCCAAGTTTTCATCAACAGATGTTTGAGGAAGCTACTTAAGATCAGATGGACAGACAAGGTCAGCAATGAAATTGTATGGAAAAGAACAAGACAGAGCCCAGTCAGAGAGGAAATTGGTAGGAGGCGATGGAGATGGATCGGCCACACTCTCAGGAGGCCAGGAAACAGCATCACGAAGAAGGTATTGGATTGGAATCCCCAGGGCAAGAGATCAAGAGGAAGGCCGCGCGGAACGTGGAGAAGAGCCAGAGAAAATGATGTGCAACGAAGCGGAAAGACTTGGAATAATGTAAAGAGGCTGGCCCATGATAGAGAGGGATGGAAAGTGTTTGTTGGTGGCCTATACCCTGATCCAGGGTGAGAAAGGCAATGATGATGATGAATCATTTTATGAATAAACCGTAAGTTGGTTCTACTTTCTTATCCCTTTTTTTGCACTGTTCAGGGATTTGATCACTTGCTACACACGTCGTTTACATTTTTTTTACTGTTCCATTTGGCGGTGATTCTGAAACTGACTGTATAGACCTATTTGTCCTCACCTAAGTCTAAGTGTTATATTTGGCTGCGACTGTGATGGAAGGAGAAATCAGTTCTAAACTTAGCTAGATTTGTATCTCTTCCTTCAAATTTAAGCCTAGCTAAATATCGCTCTAAGTCTAGATCTAAGTGATTTACTTGGCAGCGACTATGACTGATGCAGGAATGAGACCTGCCAAGATCTACAGATAGTCGTATTAAGTCTAAATTAATTTATTCGGAGGCAATTGTGACAGAAGGAGGAATCAGTTTTAAAATTGTCTAGACCTAGATTTATATCCAAACCATGACTATGGACAAGGTTGACATTGCATAGACACAAATTTGCCAAATTAAAACATGAAGTTGGGAGTGGGAAAACACTCAACAGCACAGAATTGGCAAAATTTTGCAGTGCATTTGTGCATTTTGGCACTCAAATCCAAACATGTCAAGGCAGCTCATATCTGACATAATTGTATGAAAAACCCAGCTCCAGAGCAAAGATAAGTTTACCAGTGCCACAGCGCTTTCCAGATTTCTGGAGAGGGCTCTTTTTCAGTTTGGCCAAGATCAAGACAAAGAGTGGATGATAAGATATGGTTGAAATGAGCGGTAAATAGTGTAAGTTTTTTAAAATGATTTTCAACTTAATCCTTTGTGACCAAGGAAAAAAAAACTCATGCAAATATAGGTTTAGAACTAGTACTAGTATCATTTAATTTTTATTGTCGTTCGCACCTATTCAGATTTTCCCACCCAGATTCAGATTTTTTGGGGGCCCGATTCAGATTTTTGTAGGGTGGCATCTCTGCATTTATTTTCAATCATTAATTGTTTAACCCTTTCGCGTTTCTATTCTGGCTATTTAAGAGATGCTTTAATCGCCAACTTCCTGACGTGGCTGCCCTGATTTGTTTATATTTTTCAGCCTTATGGCGGCCACTGTTGTATGCATTCACTAAAATGGAAATTACAGCCCCCATGTCGATGATAAAGAATTCTGACATACTTATTGAGAAATGAATGAACTAAAAGATGAGTACTACAACAATACATTATTAGGCCTAGCTCACGCTTCGAGGTTCAAACTGGGTCAGTGGGCATCTGAAGATTACCAGGTGATGTCATTTACTATTTATAGCTATCCATGCACAGTTCTTCCTTTCAAAATTGTAGACAAAACTGGGGGATACTGGCCAGCCGTGTTGAACACATGGCAGGTGTCATACACAAAGGCAGATTCGGCCAGGTTGAACAAATCGTAGGCCAGATTTTAAAGCTGGGTTAAACACGAAAGGGTTGACATGGAAGGCATTTAGAAACAAATCTGACAAAAAAAACAAAAAAACAACAACTTGCGAGATAATCCTGGGCCAACAGTATCTTCAACAAATATCAGAAAAAAGATGTAATCCTACTTACCTCTTCCTCTTCTTCTTCACCCTTCTTTCGCTTTTTCTTTTTCTCCTTTGTCTTCACAGTATCTGTTTGGAAATAAGACCATACATAAATAATGACGGCTGCAAATTCTTGATCTTTTTTTTTTTTCAAAGTGTCTGTTTACAAAAACAGAAATTGCAATAAATAGATGTTACACAAACCAAAATGCTATTCAAAACTGCAAAAAAACTTGAAAAATGCAGCATAGTTTTAAAAAAGTAGAACTTTAAAGTACACCATGATGGTTCAAACTGACTTGATGCATCTTTGCTTTTCACTCAAACAAGAAATGGAAAAGAGAAATAGGGAAAGACAGGGCAGAACTCACCTTTTTTCATTTCTTCTTCTTCTGAAGACTCCATATCATCAACACTCATGTCTTCCTCTTCATGTGTATTATTGTTGCTGTTCTGTTTCTGGTGAGATATTCAAATTCAACCATTAAGAGATGTTCAAGGAACATAAATCTCATCAACTGAGGCATAAGCCAGAAAAACAAAAATAAAGAATTTAATTATTATTCACTTAACCTGGCAAATCCCTCACTGTTACAATCCAGTTTTGAAATGAGCATTTCAATTCCCAATGCATTTCTAATTTAAAACACTTTTCTGAGGAATTCTAACTGCAATCAACCCTAGACTTAATGTGGTACCGTACAACATACCAGTTTTTCTTTGCGAACTTTTGATATCTTTTCATCCAGAGATGAAATGTTGGACATTCCTTTTGCCTTCATGCTCCAAGGATTGAAAGCTGGAAGCTGCAGAGGACAAGACAGACATTATAAATGCAAACTACTGATATTTCAAGAGAGGATCCATGCGTGGATGATGAACAAAATGATCTCACTGAAAACCATTAAAAACAAAAATGGTATGCCTCCCTCCAGAAAGATTTACACTGATGAGCTATTTATATGGTACAAAGTACATGTCACTCCTTTCAAATAAAAATAGTTACTGGTAAACGGTATATCTAATTCACCTAAGTAGCTTAGAATGAAATCTGAACAAAAAAAAATAAAATAAAATGAAAGAAGGATAATCATGAAAGATGAAATCAGTACGATATAAAATCAACCTACAGTGTCGCCTTCACTAAAATTGAAACTTGAGTTGAATAGAGTCTTCTTGCGATTCATTTTTCTCTTCTGTTTTGATACCTGCATAGAAAATAAAATTTACATAAAGATAAAGAAGAGCTACATGAAATTTTCATTAACTCACTCATTAAAAACCATTCTTCATTTAAGATAAACTGCTAAAACTGTCACATTAAGAAATACATGTAATGCTTTCAGCTTTTAAAACAAAGATGATAATAGTGTAATAAGGTTTTCCATATTGATGAAGATCAGACAGAAGAAAACCAAGTGAGCTTAATCCTTTTTCACTGTTAAATATGGGGACACAGTCAACGCACACACTGAACAGGAAAGAAATTCTGAGAAACATCATTCATTATTTGATGATAGTTTATGTCCACATGTATCTAAAGAGCTGCTTTTCTTGTCTCTCCCTAGCTGCTTTCTAAGCCAGTATATCAGCCCCTGCAACACAGCCAGTTGCTGTGTGTAATATTTGTTTTGCCTCACTGCTTAGCCCACCAGTATAAAATATGACTCTTGTTATAAGTATGTACACACCCCAAGTATTTTGTGCTAGGGGTGCGTAGGTATGTACCTATCCCTGACCCCGTCCTTATTCTCAGCCCTAAATCTTATCGAATCCCTAGCCCAGACCTCCCAACTAGTACAAGTAGGATGTGGGGAGATTTCACGAAAACCGGGGAGATTTCCGCAACCTCTTAGAGAAACTTGATACAAAAACAAAGAAAAATTAAATACAACAACCCTAAAAATAAAAAATGTGTCGCATACAACCCCCCCCCCCCCCCCCCTTAGTGCTGAAAATGAGGATAAAACTGCTACTCTCAAAACTGACACCCACCAAGTTTGCAAGACCTCAGTAGAATGTAAAACATTTTCAACATGGCTGAAGAAAACCTAAGTACAATTTTCATGCTGAATCTAAGCGGTCTGGTCAGTCCAACCTAGTCATTAATACCATAATCAGAAAGTTAGCTTAATCTTTGGGCACTAGAGTTGCTATACCAAGAAGAAAATGGTTTGTCTGCCACTTTAACGGTAGACTGATTACAATCAGATAAATTGAGAATCTATGGTTACCAAAAAAAACAGGAGGAAACAAAAAGAAAATGTGAAAGAATAATTAATTTTCAATTAATTAAGGCTGTTGTTAGGAGCATTTCCAAAGGAGCTCTCTAGCTCTGTGATCACAAAAGGCTTTAAAATACGTACCCGTAGTGCAAAAAACATTTGGGACGTACAACCTTGTTTTGTAACAACATTCATTTTTTTCGCTGATACTGTCTGATAAGATTTCCCCTATGATTTTTTTTTATCCACCAGCATAAATTCTGTATTTGCAAGTGATTTCGCCGAATCCGAACCCCTCCTCCATCTCTCCCTTGTTCAATTCGTCCAGATCAACTTTCATACTTTTTTTTAATGCAAGTACAATGATAGGGAATAAATCCAGTTTTTTTTTTTTTTTGTATCTTCACCTGTCAATTGGGGGACAGATGTTTGATTCTCAGCAGGGTAGGTTTTTTTTTTCTTTTCTTACAAGTCTTTTTATCAGCAATCAATCTGTTTGACGTTTTTTTTTTTTTTTAAATCCAACAGCAATAATACTTAACTCACTGGCTACCAGGTCTATTGCCTTGGTCAATCCCAATTTACCAGGTGTTTTTGCTAGATGTATCAAGAAAATCATTGAATCAACAATTTTCATGATATTTCAATGAAATTTAGTGTGTTTATGGAAAAATGGATTGGCTAACTGAATTTGGCAATCATTTTTGTATATAATATATATTTGCCGATTTTCATATGATAAATTTAGGGGTGACATATGACAAAAGTGGTATCATATTAATCAACCACACTGCTAGATTCAACACAAAAACTGGTCAAAACAACTGAAAAATGAATATAATACATGAACAAAAAAACATAAGGAGAATGAACTTACAGATTTACTATTGTCAGGGTTAGGACTAGAATTGCCGTGCTGGGTCACGGTTTGTTTATTTCAGGGTCGCGTTGATTTTAGTCAGTGCAAATGTCCTTGAACTATTCCCGTGGACAGTTTGTTTTTGTAACGCTTGTTCTTAGAGATGGAAAGAAAGTGGGGCAGTGACGGTGCAGTTTTCGACCCCGTGATTTTGATAAACTTTAACAGGGGTGAGAAAAGGGAGTGAGTAAATTCGTACATAAAACGTAGAGGGTTGAAGACTTTAGGAAGGGTTTTGATATGTTAAATTGACCTTGTCTGTTACTATTAATAGAATCTATTAATACTACGAGCTGAGCTCGAAATGGATGCACCAATCAAATTTGGGCAGTTGGCTGGGGAATTGCATATGGCCGCGCTGGTATATAAGTGGAGCCATTACTATGTTTGATCACTCCATGCAGAAATTTCCATCTGTGAGGGCAGTCGGCTGGATTCGGCCTGAGAGAATCAGAAGATTGTTAAAGACATGTCTATGTCCTGGATAGACATTGGAATGAGACCATACGCTCTTATGAAATGATATACTGCTATTATCTCCAGCTCCCTGATCTCGCATCAGGGAACAATCGTAAGTTTCAGCCTACTGATTCGACGATGAACGTGAATCTGACCTTAATTTTCCAGTAGAAGTGCTACCGAAGAATGCAAGACTACAATGTATTTTACATGCAACTAGATCTAGCATGAGTGTCTGGTATACACATTTGTAAATTGAAATTTATGTGTCTGGATGAGGCTGGGGATTGCCAGCCCATCCTAGAGTAGATCTAGATCTAATGTAACTACGTCAGTTGTGTTGACGAGTTATATCCTTTTTAAGCGGTAGGCACAAATAACTGAGTTAACATTGTCGTCTGAGACATTAAGATATTATTTGTTAGATAGTAGGTAGGCTATTTCTGAAAGATAGATAAGTAATAAGTAAATTGTGAATGAGTCAGAATGATATAATCTTTTAAGAATCTAGAGGAGACTTCTAGTGATATATTAGTGTGTTTTCATTTGATGCTGCTGATGTTGTCTTTTTAATATGTGAAAGTTAGACGAAATTTGTTAGGGAATTTAAAGTAATAAATTTGTGGCCCTGCAAGGTCCTTGATAAAACTTACTCGAATTGTTATTAGTATATGTGGCATGGTATGGAAGAGTAATTTCTAAAAAACCTCTCGATAGTTTAAAATGCAGTCGTAACAATTATTCCATAATAACCATCCCCGTAACACTCGAGGGCACACCCGTAACACTGGAGAGGGACCCTTAAAGAACCTAAATTAACGCCATGCCATAGATAAATTATTTAAAACCTATTGTATTTTTATTCCATTGTTTCATAGTGTACTGTTGTAACATTATGTTTTCAGCTCCTTTTTATTATAGATTTTATGAAATTTGTATTAATTTAACATTTTGTTTCAATTTCATATGGTGAACTCAACATCCCATTGACCCGACGACACCGGCGAGGGACATTCTTCACCTTACAGATCTACCTCAGACAGAAACGTATTTTTTTTGGATTGGAGCTATGGTTTGAGGATACTTACCACCTGAATTCCTCAAAAACAAAGTTAAGTGAACCATCTATCTAACAGTCTTGAGGAGGGCGACGTACTTTCCGCTCTGTGTATGTTTCCAGGCTATTTTACTATTTACTATATGTTTAGTTTAAGAGCGGGAGGTTGGTTGGGGTCATAGTATAGCATATCTTCTTTGCCATTACGAAGGATATTGGAGTGCCTTGGTGGCTATTTATAACTCGGGGGGATTTGCTTCACTGTGAATAGTTCTTTTAGGGATCCATTATTTGTATAGATTGTGGCGTTTTCTTACTTCCTCACTTTTCTTTAGGAAGATGTCTCTCCTGTTTTCTTCTTGAACTTTCTGTAATATAAGTTAGGACTTGTAGGGTCTGTTATCGTTCGTATTACTTGTCAGTATAGCGTCCTGTTTATTGTATTTTTTTTTTTGCTTCCTTATAAACTTTAAACTACTATACTAACATTGTTATGTTTACAATATATGCCTGAGGTGTTTCACGTGCTAAAACCACGTTGAATTGTAATCTGGTATTGACATATGAGAGAGAGAGATATAATAAATTTTTGTTCACGTGACAATTTCACGTTGAAGATAGAGAGAATAATTTTGCAGTGGTAACAGAAGACACTGCGTGTGCGCGTTTTGAGAAGAGAGAGATATTTCAAATTTGTCGTGTTGAGAGAGAGATATATTTTTGAGTCATCGCATTGAGAGAGCGATTCATTTTTCACAGTGATAACAGAGGACACTGGTTCGTCGCGTTGAGAGAGACATAAATTTTGAGAGTGATCACTCAAGTAATTAATTTATCGCACTAAAGGCGATATATATATTTTATTGCAGTGGGAGCAACGGATAGACGGCACTGCTTTACTAGAATTCATATTCAGAGAGAGAGAGAGAGATAAAGTTTTTGCAGTGGAAGACACACTGCCTGCAATTTATAGAGACAGATAGAACGTTCTTTTCGCGAAGCAGTGCTAACGTAAGACACTGAATTAATATTAACAGACAATAACTGTTAAGGATAATATAATTGATACCGCGATATACCTTAACAGTAGGTAAATACTTACTAGTTACAGACTTTAACATATAATGGCCGAGTTTCTTAAATACATTGAATCTGCCAAAGTTCTGGGCATACCAGAAGAAGAACGCGCCTCGTGCTGCGAACGACAATTACAGCAAGACCGAGATCGTGAGGATCGAAAGGAAGCAAGAGAAAGAGAAAGAGAAAAAGAAGAAAGAGAACGAGAAAAAGAAGCAAGAGAGAGAGAAAAAGAGGCTGTAGAGAGAGAAAAAAGAGAGCATGAACTTGCAATGAAGAAGTTAGAGCGAGAATCGCTTGTGACCCCCACTACTGCCACCAATACTTATGCTACCAAACCAAAATTGCCGACGTTTAATGAAAAACTCGACCGGATCGACGCATATTTGCATCGATTTGAGCTACACGCTAAATGCGTCGGATGGCAGCAGGCGATGTACAGTTCATGCCTGTCTAATTTACTAACAGGTAAGGCTCTAGAAGTATTTCATAGCCTCAAAGTAGAGGATGCCAACGACTATGACAAGCTTAAAACAGCACTGCTTAAGCGATTCCAGCATACCGAGGATGGCTTTCATCAAAGATTTCGCTCATGTAAACCTGAGCCATCTGAAAATTTCTCAACTTATGTGAATCGGCTGAAACATTACTTAGATCGCTGGATCGAGCTCGCGAACGTAACTACCGGAAATTATCTTCAACTTTATGATTTGGTCTTGAAGGACCAAATCTATACCGCATGTCATTCCGATTTGGTTGCCCACCTTAAAGAGAGGGCACCGACATCCTCTGAAGAAATCACATCGTGCGCGGAACGTTATGCGTCCGCCCACCCAAATCGTCCTTTGGCAAAGCCTTCAACTATAGCACCGTGTTATGCCAACGTAGGCAAAGGAGCGCCAACCGGACACGATCGTTCAAGGCCGACTCGTCGTCAGGCCCCAAATCCGCGCTCTCAATCAGAGCCGCCTTTTTTTAGACAGAGAGATTTTCCGAATCGACGTAATGTATCCCCGCGTCGAGGATACCAGAGCTATCTTTTTACGAGCCTCGCCCATATTATCGTGGCAACTATCCAGGCCAACAATATAACCGGCCTCAGGGACCGCCGCGACGAGTGCATTTTGATAATAATCATGATTATGATAGACCGCAGAGTCTTCCTTATCGTGGAAACGATCCTAATCGTACTATGTGTTTTAGGTGTAATAGGGTAGGCCACATACAAAAATTTTGTAACGTGAAAATGGAATCGGCAAATGCCTGCTCAGTTAAATCTACACCTTATGAGACTGACGGTCATTCTAAATCTTCATTGCAATCAAAGACTATTCCAGTCATGTCCGCCCTACATGAACTGGGTGAATTAACATTTTACCAGGGCCGCGTGAACGCGATTCTGTTCTACGTGACTCCGGATGCACGACTATCGGCGTTCGACAATCACTAGTCCGTCCAACACAATTTTTGGATAAGGAGGTAACTTGTATTACTTTTGGCGGATCTGTAGAGCGATTCCGTCTTGCAGAAGTTTATATTGATACACCTTTTCTCACAGGTATTGTTACTGCATGTGTACTGCCTAATCCGGTGGCTGATATAATCATAGGGAATGTACCTCAAGTAAATAAGTTTCCTATCGGTAACTTGGAAATTTGGACTGAGGATGAGAGTGTTGCTTGTGCGACAACACGCCTACAATCGAGTCGACGAGCAGACAGTCCATTGAGTAATCCTACTATTGAAGTGAACATAACGTCTAGTGCATTTCATGATGAGCAACATTCAGATCCCACATTGAAACATTTGTTTGCTAAGGTTGATCCTACCGCGCCGGATACCTCTAAGTTTCTTATTAAAGATGACTTATTATATCGTAATTTTCAGAGTAAGCGAGAGACCGTTATGCAACTTGTAGTACCGAGATCTTTTCGTCGCGACATTATTCGTCTCGCGCATGACACTTCCTTGGCGGGTCACCAAGGAAAGGCCAGAACTAAGTCTCGAATACTATCGCAATTTTTTTGGCCCAGTATTTACGCAGATGTAAACCGGTTCGTATCAACATGTGACATATGTCAGAGACGTACTCCTAAAGGAAGAGCATCGCGGGCTCCTCTGCAGGAGATGCCTATGGTCTCCAGACCATTTGAGCGCGTTGCCGTAGATATAGTTGGGCCTCTACACAAGTCAGACAGAGGACATCGTTTTATACTTTCTGTCATTGACTACGCAACCCGTTGGCCAGAGGCCATTCCGCTAAAAGACATTTCAGCTGATCATGTCGCTGAGGCCCTTATTACTATTTTTTCGCGTCTTGGGTTTCCGGTTGAAATTTTATCGGACAAAGGTCCACAGTTTACCTCTGAACTTTTTAAGAAAGTCTTGGAATTGGTCGGGATTAAACAAAGATTGACATCTCCATACCACCCACAGTCTAATGGCTGCTGTGAACGGTGGAATGCTACCATGAAAACTATGCTTGCGCGAGTTTCGGCCGACAAGCCGAGTGATTGGGATCGACAACTCCCCGCTATTCTTTTTGCATACCGAGAACTGCCGAACGCATCGACGGGTTTTTCCCCCTTCGAATTATTGTATGGTCGTAAGCCGCGTGGTCCAATGGCCATACTCCATGATTTATTCGCCGGATCAGACACCGACGACAATGATACGCGGTCTGCATATCAATACGTTGTAGACTTGCGCCATCGAATTCTTAACGCATGTCAGCTCGCACAAAAATCTTCAGCTGCGCATGCTAGTCTTTATAAACTATATCGTGATCAAGGTAGCCGATTACGAACCTTGACCGTCGGAGACCAAACTCTTGTTCTCCTTCCGGAGACGAAAAATAAACTCCTTCTTACATGGAAGGGACCTTTTAAAGTCCTAAAGAGACTTTCTCGAGTAAATTATCTTATCAAGATTCGCGGACAGGACAAAGTCTTCCATATAAATATGTTAAAGCAGTACCTGTCCGACGATGATAATCGACAGAATAATCGCCGAAATGTGGTTGCTCAGGCCAATGCGGCCTTGGTTTCAGTTGACGATGATGATCCTATTAAGATAGAGAATTCAATCCCCGCACTTCGATCTTCTGAAAACACTTCGGATGTAAATATAAATCCAGATTTATCTGAATCGCAAAGACAAGATATAAGAGATTTGCTTAACGAGTTTACTACAGTCTTTACTGATCTACCAGGTAATACTTCTTTGGTTCAACATGTTATAAGATTAAAGACGGATATACCCGTCTTTGTTAAACCATACCCGCGTCCGCTGCACGCACAAGAGACTATAATAACCGAGGTACGTAACATGTTTCACCTGGGAGTGATAGAGCGATCGACGAGCCCATATAACTCACCCATCGTCTTAGTGAAAAAAAAAGATGATACCGTGCGTTTTTGTATTGACTATCGTAAACTTAATGAGGTTACGATATATGACGCTGAACCGATCCCCAACCAGGAGAATCTTTTTGCGCGGTTAGCGAGGGCAACATTTTTTTCGAAAATTGACCTTTCCAAAGGCTATTGGCAAATTCCGCTTGATGAGAATAGCAAGCAATATACCGCTTTTCAGACTCCGTTGGGTCTTATGCAGTGGCGCTATATGCCTTTCGGGTTAGTTACAGCCCCTGCCACTTTCGCCCGTATGATGACAATATTGCTCCAGGGTATGAATTCCGTATTGTCGTATTTTGACGACATTTGTATTTATGAAACCAGTTGGTCGGGCCACCTCGCAGCCCTACGACAAGTTTTTATTGCTCTTCGTCGAGCTGGCCTTACGGCGAAACCCAGTAAGGTGTTTTTAGGATATAATGAAATTAATTTTCTGGGCCATACAATTGCCCACGGCGTTCAGACTCCTGATGACAAGAAGATAACCACCATCTTAAAGCTCCAACCCCCTCGAACTAAGAGAGAAGTTCGTAGTTTATTGGGCTTTCTTAACTATTATAGGAAATTCATTCCAAACTTTTCTTCGCTTACAGCTCCGTTGTCGGACCTCACAAGAAAGAATTTTCCTAATAAAGTGAAATGGACAACCGAATGTGCTGATACACTTCATACCGTTCAACAATTGTTTTCCACTTCCCCCATTCTCATACTACCAGATATAAACCAAATATTTATTGTCCGCACTGATGCGTCGGACAAGGGATTGGGAGCTGTGTTATTACAGGAACGAGACGATACCTTGCGGCCATGTCTATACGCCAGCCGCAAGTTGCTAGATAGGGAATGCCGCTATGCAATTATCGAGCGAGAGTGCCTCGCTATCATTTTTGCTGTAAACGCATTTTCGCGATATCTGCTCATGTCCGAGTTTATAATTGAAACGGACCATCGTCCGTTGTTATTCTTAAAGGCTAACAGGGCTAAAAATGCTCGATTAACGAGGTGGAGTCTTGCGCTCCAGGAATACCGGTTTGTTATCCGGGCTATCCCTGGCGGTGACAATTCCCAAGCTGATATTTTGTCACGTCTCATTTAATTTCCTATTAAAGAGTGTTGTGTCTTGTATTGGGGTTGGATAGTGCTTGTCCCCCTCAATTCTAGACGGTGGATGGATTCACATTTATCTTGTTCATTACTTTATGAACCAGTTTTACAATCCTTTTTTGTGAATATCCTCTTTCCACCAGCGTCATTCCTGACTGTGACCTGAACTTCTGGCAAACCTGACGCCCTTGTCAGCGGGTCAATGAGATGGAGACATGGCAAACCAAGCTACCAGAGCTACTGCTGCCATTGGATACCACAGTATTTTAATTAACAATATATTGTGTGTGAATGTCTATATAAGCAGCAATTGTGTGTGTTGACTAGATAGTTATGAGCCTATTCCTTCAGTAAGGCTTCATTGTTTCATAATAGTTATACTTTAATCCAGCAGTATACAGTGATATACTCATTATTATTATAGATGTTCCTGAGAATTTTGATTGGGTGCAGTAAGAATGTTTAGATAGACTAGATTCTATAGAACGTGACATCAATAATTGTATGCTTTTTGTCCATCTAATATGCACGTTCTTAGTTAGATTTTTCTTCTCAAGCTTAAGGCTCATACTACTTAAGCCCCTACCACAATAACTTTGGGATTTCTTGGATCCTATCGTGTAAATTTTATTTAAAATTTTCACTGGGGTGGGGGATATGTCAGGGTTAGGACTAGAATTGCCGTGCTGGGTCACGGTTTGTTTATTTCAGGGTCGCGTTGATTTTAGTCAGTGCAAATGTCCTTGAACTATTCTCGTGGACAGTTTGTTTTTGTAACGCTTGTTCTTAGAGATGGAAAGAAAGTGGGGCAGTGACGGTGCAGTTTTCGACCCCGTGATTTTGATAAACTTTAACAGGGGTGAGAAAAGGGAGTGAGTAAATTCGTACATAAAACGTAGAGGGTTGAAGACTTTAGGAAGGGTTTTGATATGTTAAATTGACCTTGTCTGTTACTATTAATAGAATCTATTAATACTACGAGCTGAGCTCGAAATGGATGCACCAATCAAATTTGGGCAGTTGGCTGGGGAATTGCATATGGCCGCGCTGGTATATAAGTGGAGCCATTACTATGTTTGATCACTCCATGCAGAAATTTCCATCTGTGAGGGCAGTCGGCTGGATTCGGCCTGAGAGAATCAGAAGATTGTTAAAGACATGTCTATGTCCTGGATAGACATTGGAATGAGACCATACGCTCTTATGAAATGATATACTGCTATTATCTCCAGCTCCCTGATCTCGCATCAGGGAACAATCGTAAGTTTCAGCCAACTGATTCGACGATGAACGTGAATCTGACCTTAATTTTCCAGTAGAAGTGCTACCGAAGAATGCAAGACTACAATGTATTTTACATGCAACTAGATCTAGCATGAGTGTCTGGTATACACATTTGTAAATTGAAATTTATGTGTCTGGATGAGGCTGGGGATTGCCAGCCCATCCTAGAGTAGATCTAGATCTAATGTAACTACGTCAGTTGTGTTGACGAGTTATATCCTTTTTAAGCGGTAGGCACAAATAACTGAGTTAACATTGTCGTCTGAGACATTAAGATATTATTTGTTAGATAGTAGGTAGGCTATTTCTGAAAGATAGATAAGTAATAAGTAAATTGTGAATGAGTCAGAATGATATAATCTTTTAAGAATCTAGAGGAGACTTCTAGTGATATATTAGTGTGTTTTCATTTGATGCTGCTGATGTTGTCTTTTTAATATGTGAAAGTTAGACGAAATTTGTTAGGGAATTTAAAGTAATAAATTTGTGGCCCTGCAAGGTCCTTGATAAAACTTACTCGAATTGTTATTAGTATATGTGGCATGGTATGGAAGAGTAATTTCTAAAAAACCTCTCGATAGTTTAAAATGCAGTCGTAACAATTATTCCATAATAACCATCCCCGTAACACTCGAGGGCACACCCGTAACAACTATTATAACCGTCCTTTGTGTGATATAACTTGAAACAGTTTTCCAGGCAAAGCGGCGCTTCACACTGTTCACACCAGAATCGTGTTTCTTTCCTACTACGGTCCTTATTTCTCTCCTGTAATAATGCTCATGAGGACGCAACAGTAGTCCTATGTGGCCATCACTTGCCTCCACAAGTGCTGTCTATAATCTTTCTTTCTCTTTCCAGATTTAAAAAAAAAAAAAAAAATGCACCGCTGTCTCCATCCCACCCCCCCCCCCCTACTCGAGCTGGGTTATGCCACACTTCACGTCACATCTCAGGTGGACATCAAAGCGAGTAGACCGACACTTCCCTAGACATGCCGGCGCCAACCAGTCTCGAAACTGTGCTCCGGGAAAAAGACTGAATACATGTGCATTATGGCCGGGCGGTTCGTGCCTTCAACTGGGCTACGACAGTCGTGTTGCTAGATCGTTGACAACTAGCTATAAACTCGTATTTCTGTTCAATTAGTGACTCGGTGTGAGCAACGAACGTGTGGACTATATATTACAGTGAAGAAAGGGCATGTATACCACAACTACTGCAAAAGAAAAAATAGTAACGGCGGTGACCGAGAGTCTTGGTATTGGTAGGCAATGCTTGTGTATACAGAAACAAAGAACATCTTGGTCTTGGTAGCCAGTGAGTTGATAGAGAAGAAATCCAGTTTGTTTTTTGTAATTAGTAAACACCAATACCTGTGGATAAACCTGACCCTTGCCTGCCGATACTGTTGGCAGCCCAAGCTGTATCTGCTAATAATGTTGGCAGATAAACAAAGGCAGTATTTGCCGATAATGTTGGCGGATAAACCTGGGCAGTATCCGTCGATAATGCTGCTGGCCAGGCTGTATCTGCTGATAGTGTTGGGGGCCCAGACAGTATCCGCCCATAATGTTGGCGGATAAACTTGGGCAGTAGGAGCCTATCTGCCAACATTATCGGCGGATAAATCTGGGCAGTATCCGCCAACATTATAGGTGGATAAACCTGGGCAGTATCCGCCAATAATGTTGGCAGATAATGGTAGCCTTCATAAAATATTATTAAAATTATTTCCTTTATTATATTTTTCTGAGTAGGTTAGGCCTATGCCTTGTAGTAATTAGATCTAGGCTACATGTAGCCTAATATTATTTTACACAAGAATAATGTAAAAGAAAAAGAAAATTAAGCGAACGCACAGTACCGATTCCCCCTCCAGGGGCCCTACTACCTTGTCTCAGTCTCACCATCTCATGACAGCACTATGCCACTAGATCTAGACCAAGTGTGATACTGACAGATAGGCTATGACAGAAATTTGCTTGCAGGCCTAAATCAGTAGACCTAAATGGTTTCAAGACAGACCTGGCATGCGGTAAGTAAATACGTATTCAGTATGCCCCAGACATTTCCACAGGTCCTCCAGTTCCAAAACAAAGGTTCTTTTCCCAGCCCCTGCCTTGTAACACTGTGTGACTGACAGTAACAGCGTGCAAGCCTAGATCTAGATCTAGATCTAGTATTTGAGCAATTCTGTTCTCCTGAAATAATTTTTAATTTGAGGCACACATTATGTGGAACTGATACAAACTATTTCGCCGTCCGAATCTGAACTGTCTTCGCTGGGAGGAACATTGTCTGATTCCTCGATAGTTTGGATCATGCCAAACTTATCCATGGTCGCCATCTTGATACAACACTAACGGCAAAGTAAAGCAACTCTGTTAGAGTCGTCGTATAAAAATGAATATCTCCCAGGAGAGTTTATGACGTTACCACTTAAGCTATCTACTTCTTTTTGGTTCTTTAAGTAATTCTTGGGCAAAATTCTGCAAAATAAATCAGTTAGCAAACTGAATTGAATGCGAAACCAACTCTATGTCACCAGACTTGGCGCGGAATAGAAGCTTACGCCTTATGGGATCTAAACTAAGGCTGCATTGCTACTTTCGCTATTGGTCATTCTCATTGCTTACTAAACAGAAAACTGTTCGATTTTGTGACACTTTGCCAGTCGCAAGTGGCAATACGAGGATGGGAATTCATGGTCTTACAAAGCTTCTTGGGGATTATGCTCCAACATCGATCAAAGAAAACGACATAAAAAACTTCTTTGGTAGGCTATTTTGAACTTAGACCTAGGCTACTGTCCTCAGGCTAGATCTAGATCTAGATATATCTAGATAAGTTAGATTGAGACGTCTGTTGTATGCTCATGTTTGTGTCAGCCCAAACTAAGAAAATCTCAGAAGCTATGATATATATTTAGGCTGAGTAGTTTTTGAGTTGTGCCTGATTGTTTGCATTTGTGATCCTGAATTTTATAATCTAATCTAGATCTAGATCTAGATCTAATAACTAAGGTTGCCATTATCTGCCAACATTATCAGCAGATACTGCCCTGGTTTATCCACTGTCGCACTGATAATGTTTGCAGATACTGCCCAGGTTTATCCGCTGATAATGTTGGCGGGTACTGCCCAGGTTTGTCCGCCAACATTATTGGCAGATATCAGAGATCGTATAGATTTATACATGATGTTCTATACAGTGCTACTACTATAGGCCTACTCACTGCAGATACTGCATGGGCCACCAACACTATCAGTATCAGCAGATGCATCATGCAGCCTGGGCCAGCAAACATTATCATTGTAATATTATCGGCGGATACTGCCCGGTTTGTCCGCCAACATTATCGGCGGATATAATGGCCCAGGTTTATCTGCCGACATTATCGGCGGATACTGCTTGGGGTTATCTGGCAACACTATTGGACCACCAACAGTATCGGTGGATAAAGCTCGGGTTTATCCGCAGGTTTTGGTGTTGTCTAAAGAGTAAAAGACCAATGACAAAAAACAACAACAAAGAAACAGTATTTATTCCCTAATGTTGGATAAAAAATATTAAAAAATTACCAAACAGACTGATTGCTGATAGTGATAAAAAGACTTTTGTATAAGAAAAAGAGAAACAAAAACATGCCCTGCAGAGAATCGAACCACTGTCCCCCGATTGACAGGTGAAGATACAAAAAAAAAAACTGGATTTATTCTTTACTGTGCTTGGATTTAAAAAAAAAAAAGATTGATTCTTAACCCTCACCCTGCGAGGGGCGGCAATTGTCGGTATTGACTCGCAAGCGCTCACCCCGCACGGGCGGCAAAAGTTGGGAAGGTCAAGCTGAACGCGCCACACACAAGTCATATTTTCACGCCTCAGGTCACTGACCTTTTTGAGACGTAACCACCGTGTTATTGTTCACTGTATCTCTTCTAAATCAAAGGCATTGTGACATGGACATGTTAACCAGTGAACCACTGGTCGGAATCACAAAGACTTAGCTTTCAAATGCTCTCCCCACACTTTTAAAAGATGTAACATCGACATGCGAACTGTTGCTCAACAAATTTGCAATAATATCTCATTTTCTCACAAGCTGACCACCATCTGGAGTTGTCTGTATCTAGGAACCAATCAGAAACAAGCTCTGAAAGAATCTTTGCCCCAAATGCCCACATTGGGATTGGTTTATTAGTATCATGTGTCAATCAGGATGAAACCATTTGTGTAGGGTTTGGGAGGGCGTGGCTAGTTATCATGCTTCATTCTCACGAAAACTACAGCTGTCAGTTTGGAATCATAAGTCAGATCATTGGTTAGAGATTGACAGACTAAGGTTTTGCTGGTTAATTCATTATCAAGCATGATAAGGCATAGCAGTGAATGTTTTCATACCAATCAATAGAAACCGAACCACGTGGACAGCGTATACATGTGGACATCGTCTAGCGGCACGGGTCAGTGACCCCAGATAAGATTCTCCGTGAGTAAGGTCACTGACCGGGCAGCGGGCTTTACGGGTAGTGCGCAGGGTGAGCGTTAATGATAAGACTTATTATTACTGATAAAAAAACCCAAAAAAACTGCCCTGCTGAGAATCGAACCACGACCCCCTGACGGCTGACTGAGATGGGCAAAGATACTAACCACTACGCTACTGAGAACCTTGTGCAACTGAGGGAATTCTTACTAAATAAGCATGACTAAACAAGTTTGTGCAACCGTGAGGGAATTCTTACTAAATAAGCATAACTAAACCAAGAAACCCCATATCTACGGATAAGACCCGAACCTTCATATGTATCCATTTAACCAATAACATTCCATTTTTATTCAGAAAAGCCTCTCCAATTTCAATCATGCCATTGTTTTCAACATGTAGGCAATGCAAAAGTTGATCGGGATGAATGGAGCAAGGGAGGAAGACGGAGAAGAATTTGAATCTGGGGAGATCACTTGCAATTTATACAGAATTTATATTGGCGGATAAAAAAAAATCCTAGGGGAAAGTTTGTCTGACAGTGACAGTATCGGCGGATAAACACTTCGTTATTCGTTATTATATGAATTTTTCATTCTCCATCTTTTCTCAGATTTATGAAATAGCAATATTACCATATAGCAAGCTCTTTTTGCAGACCTGCAATCAAAATATGGTCCATTTTCAAGCTAGAAATACAAGTTGTATCTATTGAGCAGCGTCTGCATTCAGGACATAAATTTAGATAGCATTCATAAATGTTGGAAAAGATCCTGATGGACTTTTTAAATGTATTTATTTATGAAAAGAATACCAAATGAGTATTTATTTTAAGGCTGCCATTATATAAATCCGCCAACATTATTGGTTGATACTACCAAGGTTTATCCGCCAACAATATTGGCCCAGGTTTATCCGCCAGCATTAGTGTTGACTAAATGCACACAAAAAACAACAGCTGGATTTATTTCCTATCAATCATTGTTGTTGGATTTAAAAAAAAGTTGATTGATTCCTGGCCTAATAAAAAAGACTAATATTAAAGAAAAAAAAAGTAACTGCCGGAGAATCGAACCACGGTCACCCGATTGACAGGCCAAGATGCTAACTGCTGTGCTGTTGTGGATTACTACAGATGATTTTAACCAATGGCTAGGGGTGCATTTAGTAATCAAAGTAAAATTAGTAATCAGTACCAAGTAATGATATGTAATTAAAATGTGTAACACTATTTGGAGGGCTAAACTGCACTTTTAGTTTTACCCACTGCCTTCTTGTGGAAGTACACTGTATGTCCTAAAGTTAATGGTGTATGTGCGCTGTGGATGTACGGTCAGTAGTGAGAGTGCACTGTTCAGAATACGCCAGGAGAAAGCATGTAACAGTGAAGAGATTAAAGAAGTCTGGCATTAACTTAACATGTCGATTTTATGTGCAGTCTTAAAGGTGTTAACATCATCAAAGAAGATACAGTTTGAGTCTTTTGTGAGGCCTTGTTTAGGGAAAATCCAAAGTAAAAAAAGAGCCAACATAACAAGTTTTTCTAAGAGACTATAAATTAGCAGTTCCATATATTTTAACAGATAATATTATCTATTGGTAATACTATAATATTCTATTACATTATAACCTCCACAGTATTGGTAGTATCCATCAGATATCTCACTCCCTTGCACATTGTGTTCTTTTGAGATTGGTTTGTAAAATCTACAGTTGTGATGATAACTGTCAGTCTTAGTCTTATCAAATATATTTAAGCACAATTTGTAAACCATTCTGTTTGTTTTTCTTGACATATAGGCAGAAAAGTAGCCATTGATGCATCCATGAGCATTTACCAGTTCCTTATTGCTGTTCGACAGGATGGTTCTCAGCTTACCAATGAAGAAGGAGAAACAACCAGGTGTGTCATCTATATCTATACTATATAAAATATATTTTTAAAACACCATTTTCAACATTTCCAAATAGGTTTGCCAGGTTGCCATTTTTATGATCATCTATACTATATTTGTGGACTTGAGATTTTTCGTTGCAAAAGGCTTCTGAACCACTCAACACTCAGACTTCAAATTTTATATGGTGCATCAGAATGGATGTAAGGGTGCACAGTTTTTAATAGAAGTCTCAAATCAGTGTAGTTTTTTTTTATTGGAAATTTATTGTTTCACCATCATTTAGATCTATTTCGAGTCATGGTTCGCCATTTTAAGGTTTCGTTATCACTTCCTGCGATGTGTTCACTATCAAACACACTAACCCGTGCGCAAATCATGCTGTTGTACGGGATGCGCACGGTGTCAACTCACAAAGGCAGAGCAGTAAGACTTATTTAGAAACAAACAAACAAAAATAAAATAAACAAATACGAACAGGCCAGATGAAGCAGATCCATAATAACCACCCAGAACTGAAACCAATATTCAAACCGATTTATCCCGGGCAGGGCCGGGGACCTCAGCTAGTAAATACATATTTTCAGAAATTGTTTTCTAGCTTTTTGATTAGATTTAATTTGAAACTTTGAGAGAAATGATGACAAAATCTCTCAGGCATGCCAAAGTTTGTAGTGTATTTTGAGTGTGCGTTTTTTGTTTTTTGTAGTGTATTTTATGTTGTTTGTTTTTTTTTATCTCGTAATCTGTGACCAAAAACATTGTCCACTCTAATGGTATTTGTCTATATAGATATTGTCCTACTTACATTTCTACAGTTACTGTACCTTGGTCAGATATATGTATTCTGCCGTGTAAAGGCAGAGTGACATAACAGACAAGAGATAAAGAAACCACTTACATCACTCTGCCTTTGCATGGCAGTATTGACTGCAAGTAAATATAATATGGAGTAGAAGTCTTTTACTGACATAAAGCTGTTGGTGATATGAAATTTTACATCGTGCAACCTTAGAATAAACTATTACCCTAAACTAGATCAGCTGTCATGTTATGCTTATATTTTCTAGTTTTTCATGTAAACAGAACTGCTAAAGTTTTCTTCTTTCAACCTGTAACAAAATATGATGGCACATTGCGAGGGTAAAGTTATGCTTTTGAACATTTGTATTGTTCCTGAAATTTGCTAGGCAGTATGTGCAATCCCTACAGGTATATCTGTATATTCCATGATTTTTTATGGTCATCAGTAGTTTTGTAAGTTAAGTAACTTGACTACGGATACAATAGAAGTTAATTTAGATATTGTTATGAATGTATGATTTGATATTCTGTCTAGTTGCAGTAAATAAGATCATGATATGGATTCAAATTCAGTTTGTTTGTTTGTTTTGTTGTTTTCTTTTCAGTTTAAGATCTGTTATGCATAATTGGGCCTAATGCACCTGGCAATAAGTCTTATATTCAAGTGTCAGTTGTCAAAGCTTAACCCATGTTCTTTCTTGCCCTTTACTTTCAGTCATCTGATGGGCATGTTTTATCGCACAATCAGGATGGTTGAAAATGGCATCAAACCAGTGTATGTATTTGATGGGAAACCACCAGAGATGAAGTCAGGCGAGGTAACTTGCAGATTTCTCAAAATATTTTCAGTATTCCAGGCATTTCTTTTTGCTCATCTGTTCTTATATTGCCAGCTTTGGAAATGTATGTGTAAATTAGAAATTGTAAAGTGATTCAGTGTGAAATAACGAAACAAATAATTTGTATGGCATTCATTCTGAGGAAAGTCAGTAAAATTGGAGAAGGGTTTAAAATTGATTGGAAAACACTTTAAAAGTGATTGGAAAAATAGTTCAAAGCTGAATGACAGCAAAAGTATATATATTTTTTTTCACCAGTTTTCATCATGTAGTGCATAATATTCAAAGTTGAATTTCAGAATTGGCATTTAAATTGTTTTTCAGCTGAATAAAAGAAAGGAAAAAAGAGATGAAGCCCAAAAGGAATTGGCAAAAGCAGAAGAAGCAGGTATATTCACCACTTGTGTCAGATTTGAACATAAAGAGCATGAATATTTTATCAATGTTTTTTTTCTTTTCTTAATATTGCAATGAAAGAAGTACTGTTGAGCAAGAAAAGTATAGTGGAACTTGGTAATATCGAGATGCAATATTCTGCTAAAAATGTCCCGATATACCTAAGACCTTTATTCCAGTGAAAAGGGCAAATAGCAAGGCAAGGAATTTACCCATTTTTTTTATGTGCGTGGTCGCCACCGTTGTTAACATGTCATGTACTTCGATCACAGTGTAATAATACAAATTGACGGCAGGTCTTGGTCTTCATATCTGCTTCAGCTTCTGCTCTGTGGTTGACACGTTGCTTCTGTAAAGCGCATAGAGCATTTTAAATGGATATGCGCTACATAAATGCCATCCATTATCATTGTTATTATATCGATACTGATTCATTTTCTTTAGCCGTCAGTAGCTGTGTTTCTATCCAGTTAGGAGATCGGAATCAGATGCAAAGAAAAAATGAATGCATTTCCAGTAGTTCTTGGCAACAGGCTGACCACATGATAGTGATACAACAAGTGTGGGCTGGTGTGGTGTAATACGACACATGGTCAGTAAGCCCAGTGTAGACAATGAGAATGTGCACTAAGCATGTGACCTGGTAGTGACAGGACAATGCACAATAGAAACCTCATGAAGCAACACACTGAGTCATCACTTTCAAGTGACTGTATGCAGTGTGTGCTGTCACAGCATGAGGTCAGTAAGGAGAGAGCATGCCAGGCCTCAGTGAGACATGGGCTACACCACCAACAATGTACCAGGAGGGTGGGGGTATTATTGACAGACATAGCATTATTAATACATGTCTAACTCCCTACGCTACTGCCTCACATATTACTGTATGTACTCAGAACTGATCATCTTGCTAAAGTGGGTGTTTTGATTATCAATTGCTGTTACTGAAATAATTTATAATTATATTATACCTTGTATAGGAGAAAAAACTGGCATTTGCTGTTGCCGAGATCTCATTATTACCAATGTTGTTATCCATGATGCTCTACTGTGAGTTGATCATTCTGAGTGAGGAATATTCCTAATTAGTTAATAAGTTATAGATAGGTCATATATATATACTTTTCCTGTCTTGACAGAAGTGGTTTCTTTTGTTGTTGATAGGAAATTGATTCAGTTTTCACCAACAGAATAACAAATTCAGACGGTTTCCTTTTAACACAATTGTCAAATTTTCCAGCATTCATGTTATGTATGTTATGACTAAGGTGAAGAAAAAGAAAAATTACCAATGAATTTCATTCATGCCTCAAGATTTTATTTCACTTACCGAAAATGATAATATGACAATACAGTACTTAATAAAATATCCTTTTCCAAGCACAATTTTTCCTTCTTTTGCAGGAGATGAAGAAAATGTAGATAAATTCAGTCGTCGGTTGGTGAAGGTGACAAAAGAACATAATGATGAATGTAAAAAATTACTCGAGCTGATGGGCATTCCATATGTTGAGGTAATGGAAATAGAACTAAACCACTTTAGGACATGTGTTTTTCTTTAATAAATTTAAAACTGATAAGGAGGTCATTTTGCAGGGTATGAAAATGACATTTGAGGCTGACAAATTTTGCAAAAGCAGGAAATCTGATAGTAACTCTCGCCCAGTGCGCGCCCCTTAAAGTCCACTGTCCGGTCAGTGACCTTAGTCACGGAGAATCTTATCTGGTGTCACTGACCCTTGCCGCTATGCGATGACCACACAATCTGTCCACGTGGTTTTTTTTTTTATTGATCGGTATGAAAATGTTCGCTACTGTGCCTTATCACGCTTGATAATGAATTAACCAGCAAAACCTTAGTCTGTCAGTCTCTAACCAATGATTTGACTTATGATTCCAAACTGACAGCTGTAGTTTTTGTGAGAATGAAGCATGATAACTAGCCATGCCCTCCCAAGCCCTACACAAATGGTTTCATCCTGTTTGATACATACTAAGAAACCAATGTGGGCATTTGGGGCAAAAATTCTTTCAGAGCTTGTTTCTGATTGGTTCTTAGATACAGACAACTCCAGATGGTGGTCAGCTTGTGAGTAAATGAGATAATATTGCAAATTTGTTGAGCAACAGTTCGCATGTCGATGTTACATCCTTTGAAAGTGTGGGGAGAGCCTTTGAAAGCTTAGTCTTTGTGATTCCGACCAGTGGTTCACTGGTTAACATGTCCATGTCACAATGTGTTTGATTTAGAAGAGATACAGTGAACAATAAGACGGTAGTTATGTCTCAAAGAGGTCAGTAACCCGACGCGTGAAAATACAGCTTGTGCGTGGCGGGGTCAGCTTGACCTTGCCGACTTTTGCCGCCCATGCGGCGTGAGCGCTTGCAAAGCATTGGTGGCATTTGACGCCCTGCGCAGGGTGAGGGTTAATAATAAGTATATTTTTCTTGTATACTTAAATGGTTTTCATATCTTTGCAGTAACATGCCAGCTCCATTACTGCTTTTCCTACTGTGTGCTAATACTTCATTTTCCACCCTTTCTTACATATTGGTAGAGCCTAGAGGTCATTGCATAGCCTCATTCACTTGAACTTGAAGTGTGAATTTCTTTTTCTTTTCGCAACTACTGATAGTTTATGTAGTGAGTGGAAATTTATTTTTTTTTTAAAAAGAAATTGGTTATATACATTTGAGTGTACTAGCATAACATGACTATGAAATGTTATTCAAGGCTCCTTGTGAAGCTGAGGCTCAGTGTGCTGCTCTTGTAAAGGCAGGAAAAGTATTTGCCACAGGCACAGAAGATATGGATTCCCTGACATTCGGATCAAATGTTGTACTCCGTCATCTCACATTCAGTGAAGCAAGGTTAGATTATTCTCTACATTGTGCGTTTGCAATTACAATTTTAGTCGGTGAATGTGGTTTTTATTGAAAGTATTCTCATTTCAAAGAATGATACATGTATAGAATTAATATCCCATGAGATCTGTTGTTCGCTGTAGTCTTCAGAGCATAAGCTAAGCACCTCATAATCATATTAAATTTTGTTAACAGATCTTTGATTTCTACTTTTGGACCCCAATTTGTTTCAGTAGTTTTTAATGTCAAGCATGTATTCTTTTTCCTTCTCCTGTTTTTTAATAATTTTTATATTTCGCTTGTTGGTCATTTGAACTCTGTCATAAAACTGCAGGCTTAGCCCAAGTCACAATCACAAATTGTGTTCATATTTCAGGAAAATGCCAATAAAAGAAGTTCAGCTGCCCAGAATTTTAGAGGAACTTAAAATGACACAGAATGAGGTGAGTGCACTTTGTATTCCTTAATGATATGCTGCATGTATAACAATGAAGTTTTTTTTTTGGTCTAAGTTTTCCCTGTGTGCTATTTTTTCATGCTCACCCCAGGAAATAACTGTCATATAACTTCTAAAAATACTGCTGAGTATTGGTGAAAATATTAAGTTTTACTTTATGTTGAAGTTCCTTGTGCTTTCATAGGATTACTTTATTATTATCTAAATAGAATATGAAATTTTGAAATGATTAAATTTTTATCATATTATATATTCCCACATATCCCAAGAGCTGTTAATGGTCAAATAAAGAGATGGTGTTTTTATGGTGGTTGGACACAATAGTAACAATAATTCACAAAGGACAATCAAAAGAGAGTTATATATTTTTTGATAGGAAAATACTTGTAATATGTGATAGGGCACATATTTTGTGAAAATGATACAATGGTTTGAAGGTGTCGAAGGACTAACTATGACAATGTTTTCTGTATTTTCTCTTCAGTTTATTGACCTGTGCATTTTGCTGGGCTGTGATTACTGTGATTCTATTAGAGGTATTGGACCCAAACGAGCAATTGAACTGATCAAACAGCACAGGAGTATAGATGAAATCCTCAAACATTTGGACAAAAAGGTATCATGGAAACCATCTTGTGTCAGTGTTTTCTGTTTTTGTCTTTTTGTTTGCTTTTTCATATAGCAGTTAAGTAAACTTGAATAGTCGTAAGCATTTTTTGCTGAAACTGACTGTTCATCCCAAATCATTAAGAGACATGAAATCATACTTTGTAATTGAAAACATGGTTAACATGTATTTATAGTCATGCGATGGAAACTGGTCTGTTTAAAAACAGTCTATTATTTTGGGCTGCAGCTGCTGCATTTACCAATGTTTTTCATTGTTACTAGTTGCAAATTGTTATTTATGAATATGAGAATTTCAGTGGTACAGCATGTCTTTGCGGCCAGGTAAATTTTTTATTTTGTGAGCTGAGGTATAATACAATTTGTTAAAAAAATTTTGTATCTTGGAAATACCCAGTTTACATACAGTTTAAGTTTATTAATGATGAAACTTTCATCATTGTTTCCACAGGCAACTTTATTCAACAACTATCTATGGTGTGACACTGCAGTA
The DNA here is from genome assembly GCA_963931925.1 of Onchidella celtica. Classification (NCBI taxonomy): domain Eukaryota; kingdom Metazoa; phylum Mollusca; class Gastropoda; order Systellommatophora; family Onchidiidae; genus Onchidella; species Onchidella celtica. The sequence goes on along the minus strand of OZ007574.1, from coordinate 5,620,464 downwards.
CTTTTAACTTTAAATGACATCTGATCACTTTTTAACATACATTGTATAGAATACTGGTATAATTTTAAGTAGTGTAGATGTTGTCGTTCTTTGTAGGATATTGTTTTGTATGATCATCAATTTGTTTGATACTTGTAAAATCTAGGTATTGTGAGTATCCTATGAATAATTAAATTGATACTTAAAATATTCAGATAATAATAATAAGTTGTTTTCTTACCTCTTGTAATTTAATTCACAGAAGTACACAATTCCAGAGGATTGGATGTATAAAGTGAGTAAAATTTTTAAAATTATAAAGCATGCCTTTTTGTTTCAAATCTGAATCAGAGCTTTAAATAATGCATGTCTTCAGTGAATTCATAAAGCTTTATTTTTTGAAATATGTACGTTCATATACCTTTCTCCAATCTTGAATTGTACCCCTGAACATTGTAATAGGTTCTGTAGCTGTAGTTAAGACAAGATGAACACAGAATATGTTTCTTTTTGTATAGATTTACTGATTAACGATAACATCAAGGCTGAAATAATGAAAACCCTGGCATAAGTTTTTAAAAGTGATTGTTCGCAATGGGAGTTACACTTCCATTTGAACTTGACAATAGAGTATGAAAGCGTTACTTATTAATATATTGTGCAGAAATCATCTTCAGTGTTTGATTATCCATATTGGCGCCTTACCAAGACTTGTGCAATGTTTATTTTATTGTTACCATTGGATTTTACCAGGAAGCAAGAAGATTATTCCAAGAACCAGAGGTCCAGGATGCGGAAAAAATAGAGGTAATTGAAAGGGCAATAAGTGTGTAACTGAGGTGTAGAATCTAAAATTTCAGATTTCTCAACATGTTTGTAATACTGTTGTAATCTAATAAATTATGTGTGGCCTCACATACAGTTTTACCATGCCTACCACAGAAAGGGCTCAGAGTCATCATGATGTTACAGGGTTATGGAGCAGGAACGTTGGCAAATTCTTTGGTAATGTCAAATGTTGAGCTTGTGTCTCAGGAGATAAGTTTATTGATTTTTAGACAGTTGTGTTGGTGATGTAATATGTAATGAGATCAGTCTTTAAACACAAAATGGAAATCCAGCCAAACTTAAAGAGTTTTTACTTTTGACCTTCTGCAGTTGAAATGGACAGATCCTGATGAAGAAGGTTTGGTAGAGTTCATGGTCAAGCAGAAAAGTTTCAGGTAAGATACAAATACTTTTGACTTATGATGGGGATTTTTTCTGTTTTCCATGAAGTGAAAAAGTATGTATTGATTTCAAGATTTGCAGCAGTTTTATTGTTTCAATTTATCACTTTTATGTGTAAAACAATCCTTCACCCCCCCCCCCCCCCCCCCCCCCCCCCCCCGTGTTATGTAACAGGCAGCTTAACCATAAAGAGCAGTAATCGCTTTAGAGGGAGATGTTCAACTGTAGGAGGGCACCAAAATCCTGGACATCAGATAGATAAATCCAGACATGTGAAGATAATAAAATGAATGCAGACAAAATGGAAAACAAAAGGCTAGCTGAAAATTTGGGATTTAATCAATTGGGATAATATGGGATTTCAGATCAGTAAAACTTCACTTTTATTGCTGTCTTTCAGTGAGGAACGTATCAGAAACGGTGCTAAGAAATTGTTGAAGTCGAGGCAAGGCACTACACAAGGACGAATGGACTCATTTTTCTCAGTTGTCTCCACTTCTAAAACAACAAAACGCAAAGTAAGTGGAGACATCACTAAACATCTGTGAAGTGAAATGTTCTAGGGTTGGATTTCTATGGCCAGTGAAAGTCAAAGAATTTCCACTTTTCTTATTTTGATGCAGTGAAGATGGTTATAAAACGAATCAATGAGAATTGGGTGGTGAAGAATAAGAAAATGTTTTATTAGGTATTGAAGTTGTAGGCCTATATGGAAATTCTTCAAACATGAACACTCAGCAGGAATGCAGCCTCTCATTTTTTTAGGTCTATAGAAATTTGCCAGGGCCACTGTCTATAGTATTAAAGTTATGGCTGTTGTTACTAGTTCTTGGTACCCCAAGCGTTGTGCAATAGGGGCGCATATAATATATATCCATACCTGTCCCAAACGCCATCTTTATCCTCAACCATAAATCTTATCTTATCTTATCTTATCGTGGAGTCACAAAGGGCTTTAAAATGCCTACCCCTAGTGCAAAACACATAGGGTACATACGTACAAGCAACATCAACCTAAAGTTAAAATTTGGCGTTGCATTTTGCAAAGTTCCGCATTAGAAACAATAAAGAAAGTACAAATAATTCTAAGACATTTAGAAATGGAAAGCTTTTCCCCGTGCTGGGGCCATACAGCACAGGGGCGCGTCCCCTGGGTGGCGGATAGAGGAGCCCCGAAAAAAAAGGGGTTGCACCTAGAAGGTGCCGTGGACCAACATGGCCCGGGCAGATGGGGCTCGTGAGCAATGTCAAGCAACCTATCTAAGAGAAGGAAAACTCTGACTCCAAACCCGGCTAGATAGAGACCGTAAGCACCGAAAGGCAGTCTAAATAGGAGATGGAAAACTCCGAACTTAAACCTCTGCTGCCTTGCAGAAGATCCTGACAGATCAAAGGCTAAGGAAGCACATCCTGACAGAAAAGCAGGCCAAAGCCGGAGTCACTGGACCGAAAGGTGCAGATAGACCAGACTGGTGTAACAACCTTGCCTGAAAACTGCAGTGACACGCACCAACCCCCTAAAAATCATGGACGGACACCAAAAATTTACTAGAAGTTATGGTGTGAAGCCTGTGGACTCCCGCCGGACAGGTGTAGCGCCGGGCCCAAAGGGCCCACCCAAGCGATCTGGTGGTGCCTTACCCTCTTCTTGTGGAACCAGGGGAAGAGGTGTGAGGTTACGGACGACTGGAACCAATCTTAAAGTGCTACAGTGGAACGCAGAAGGAGTAGCCAAGAAAAAGCTGCCATTAATGCGAAAGCTGTATCAAGAAAAAGTGGATGTCGCCTGCATACAGGAAACCCATCTCACGGACAACATACGCTTCTCAATAAGAGGATACCAGTGCTTGAGGCAAGATAGGATAACGGGACACAAGGGTGGAATCATCATACTAGTTAAAAATGACTACACCATAAAAGATATAGTGATTGACACGGACAACCAGTCAGAACTACAGGGTATCAAGTTATACAAAGACAACTCTGAAATCAGTATTTACAACTGCTATTGCCCACCCAACAAGAAACTATCACTTGAGAAACTAGATATAGGAGAGGAGACATGCTTAGTACTGGGTGATTTTAACAGCCACTCCCCAAGCTGGGGATACGATGATCTGAATAAGAGAGGAGAGGAAATGGAAAACTGGCAAGTGGAAACTAAATTACAACTACTCTACGATGAAGAGGACCCAGACACATTCTTCTCACGCACATGGAGAACTACCACAAACCCAGATCTCACCTTTGCGTCAGAAGACCTGACTGGGAAAATACGAAGAGCAGTGCTTCCCCAACTTGCAGGTAGCGACCATAGACCCATACTCACTGAAATAGACTCAAATAAATCTTGCAACCAAGCACCAACTGTCCCCAGATGGAACTACAAAAGAGCAAACTGGGAAAAATTCCAAAGGAGCACCAACCTTTATTCCACCAAAACAAATTGCAAGTCCAAGAATGTTAATAAATCTGCAAGGGAACTCACAGAAGCAATACTGAAAGCCGCAAGGGAAAGTATACCAAGAGGAGCAAGAAAAAACTACATCCCCCTATGGTCTGATGGGCTTGAGAATCTCACTAATGCAGCAACACAGGCAAGAGAGACAGCAGAAGAAGAACCAACGGATGAAAACATGATCGCCTTCAAAGCAGCAGAGGCCAGACTGAAAAGAGAAACAATACATACTTCTCGGACTGCATGGCAAGAGAAAACACAGAGGTTGGACCTGGACAAGAACGGGACAAAACTGTGGAAACTGACAAGAGCACTTAATAGAGAACCAAACTATTTTGCACCCCCAGCCCTTGAAACAGAAAATGGTAACCTGCAAACCGCACAACAGGCAGCCAACTCATTCATGAAACAATTTCAGGAGACTGGCAACATATCAGTGGAAAAACATTCTGACAAGGAGGTGAAGGAAAATAATAGAACCCTAAAGAACAAGCACAAGGAACCAGAGGATAAAATCATGACGGATCCACTGAAGAAAGAAGAGCTAGAGCAAGCGCTAAAAGCCCTAACCACAGAAAAGTCTCCAGGACCTGATGGAATAACAAATGAGATGCTTATTCATTTGGGAGAGACAGCCAAAAGAAAACTACTCCAACTTTTTAATGCTTCATGGAAGACTGGAGAAATACCTGCCACTTGGAAAAAAGCAACCGTTATCCCCATCAAAAAAGAAGGTAAACCAGGTAATAAACCAGAAAACTACCGACCCATCAGTCTAACCAGCTGTCTGTGCAAACTACAAGAAAGGATTGTTAATGCAAGACTCATGTGGTATCTGGAAAGCAATCACATCCTTGTGAATGAACAAGCCGGGTTCAGACGAAGTCGATGTACAGAAGACCAGATCACCTATATCACACAGGTCATAGAAGACGGCTTCCAAGAAGGAAAGAAGACGGTAGCCGTATGGGTCGATATGGAGAAAGCCTTCGACAGAGTATGGAGGGATGGAATGATACTGAAACTGTTGCAGGCTAAAGTGACGCACAATATGCTAAAATGGATCTGCAGCTACCTGTATGGAAGAAAAGCTAGAGTGTCATCTCAAGGAACCCTAAGCAGAGAAGCCAAATTGAGGCATGGAGTGCCACAGGGAGGGGTTTTATCTCCAACATTGTTCCTATTATATGTCAACGACCTGAAAGGAACACTATGCAGAGAAGTAAAAGCAGTGATGTACGCAGATGACCTTGCTCTGCTCTCCTCCGATAGTAATGCGGGAGCGGCCAGACAGAGATTACAGATCACCCTGGACCACCTACAAGACTGGACAGAAACATGGTGTATGAAACTAAATGCTCACAAGACAAACTACACTGTATTCAGCCTTTCTCCAAAGCTGGACAACATCACGCTAAATGTAGGCCAACACACTCTTAAGAAAAATGAATCACCCAAATACCTTGGTGTGCACTTTGATACCAGATTAACATGGAAAAACCAGATAGCAGAATGCCAAAGAAAAGGATATCAAAGAACCAGATTAAAGGAAAAAATTGGCAGGAACAAAATGGGGAGCAAGTATGACAATCCTAAAGCATACTTACCAGGGATATGTCAGACCAGCGCTAGAATATGGAATGGCTGCTTGGGGTACATGTGCCAAAAGCCAAATGGGAAAACTTGACAAAGTACAAAACCAAAGCCTGAGAATCATTACGGGAGGCATAAAATCAACACCCATCACAGAAATGGAAACAGTTACTACACTGGAATCTCTACCTGAAAGAAGAGACAAGAAGATACTAAACCAGTACTCTAAAATAAAGTCACAGATCCATCAACCACTCCACCCGAGATCCAAAGAGAAAGGCACTGACAGGCTGAAGAGAACAAACTTTGTGGAAAATGCACAAAGACTAGAAAAAAATCACAACCTAACAAAACTATCGGTGGAGGAAGTAAGAGAAGTAACAAACAGATGTCCACCATGGGCAAGAACAAAGCTGCCACCTATTATAACCAGTGTGAAGGGCATTTCCTCCAAACAAGACCTAAACCAGGAGGCACTGAAAAGAGTGACACTGCAGTACCTTGACCAGAAATACCCAAGAGACGAATGGGTCAGAATATATACAGATGGATCGGCTACTGAAGCTGTCACTGACGGAGGAGCTGGCATATTCATTGAATGGCCAAATGGAACTAATAAGAAAATCAGAATGCCTGGAGGGAAGAGATGCAGCAATTACAAAGCGGAGGCACTGGCATTGCTAGAGGGATCAAAGGCCATCTACAAGGAAGAAGGCACATATGACTCCAAAGTTGTATTCCTGTCAGATGCACGGTCTGTGCTCGAATCTCTCCAAAATCCAGATTGCATGATACACAATGAACTTATTACAGAGCTAATGCAACTGAAAAACTCAGCCAGAGAAGTTTACCTGCAATGGATTCCTGGACACTGCAGTATATATGGCAATGAAGCTGCAGATAATCTGGCCAAGGAGGGAGCTAAGCAGCAACAACCAGATGGAAGTGTCTCCCACGAAGAAGTAAAGACCATCATAAAAGCCACATACCAAAAGCAATGGAAAAATAACCATCCAAAATTCCAGGGTGAAGACTCAATAAGACAACTGAACAGAGCAGAACAGGTTATGATATTCAGGCTTCGCACAGGACACAATCTGCTAAAGGATCACATGCATCGCATCTTTAGAATTGGCAACAGCAGTGTATGCGAATGCGGCTTAGAAGCAGAAAATGCAGAACACATCCTGCAGACTTGTCCAAAATATAACATGCAAAGGGAAGCCCATTGGCCTGAGGCCACGCCTGTCAGGGAGAAGCTGTATGGCAGCTTGGAACAATTGAAGAGAACAGCTGCTTTCTTGCAGAGGATTGGAGTAAAGATTTGACGTCCGCCATGATGGGGAACGCAGAAGAAGAAGAAGGAAAGCTTTTGCCCTGGTTACTGCATATTTCTTATTTCTGATCATCACTTTGAAAAACTTCAGGTGTGATGTTAGGATTGATATAGTTAGAGCTGATGGGTTTTATTTTGTGTATGACATATTTTTCAGTTGTTTCAATTTAATGTGTCAACTATTTTTAACTCTACAGGCTGAAGAAGCAAAAGGTCCTCAGAAAAAGAAAGGCAAAGGAACATTCAAGAAAGCTAAATGAAAGCATCCACCCTTGGTCTACTGCCAGTATCTATACACAGCTGAAATGAAAACATTTTTTGTCACCTCATTTATCATTTCTGATACTACTTTTACCGCTGCAGTAAAATTTCAACGACACTCAGCCGTGGGATTATTTTTCTTTAATTTCGCGTACTCCAAGCCGCCAGGCCCGTGGCGTCTTAAAAAAGCACGGGCGGGATGCTTGAAGAAAAATTTAAAATACAATTTTTTCATTAAGTGTTATTTTTGAGCACAGATTTGAATTCAGCGACCCAAATTTAGGTACAGGCGGGAAGGCTTGGCGTTTTATCGCTTTATAAAGAATTTTTTGGGGTAAATATTCATGTTTAGTCATTCAAAAACGGGCGCTCGGCCGTGTTCACATGACCGTTTGGTGAGAATGAACCATTACAGTACATCCACGTGGGTAACCCTTTGCTTTTTCTCTCTATCGTAACCTCCGCTCTCAATGCCCGACCTGAGTAAAATCAGTGGCCCTGTGAATTTTACGATATCAGGTGCACCGTTTACTATTATACTGCATTGTCGATCCACCTGATGAATAATACATGGCAACATATTTGAGCTCGCATGAGTGCGAAGGGATCAGTGATGCCAGCAGAATAAAATTAAAATCCTACACTCGACAAAGTGACCACATCCAGTCGTACGCATGGCGCCTCGAGCGCACGCTGGGTAGGTGACATAACAGGTGTAAACAAGGCGAGGCAGACAAAGAGCAATGGCAGGTATGAGCTGTAGCGAAACGACGATTACGAAAGATGACGGCGTGTATTTTGACCATGACACGGTTTAGGAAAATCATACTAAGCATTTTTTTTTCCTCTTTGGGACTTCAAAATGAGATCACACAAAGAGTAAAAACGGATAGAAAGATGTCATACTATGCGTTTTTTTCCCACGGAAATGAGACATTGGGGAAGGGATAAAAGAAAAACATCATACTAAAAGAAGATCATTTTAAGCGACTTCATTTTAAGTGGAGTCGACTGTATGTTGAAGACAAACTGAACTGCAGCTTAAACTGCTTTGGCAGCTGTTGTCAGTTTGGGGTTACGGATGGGATTTTTATGAATCACTGGTTGACAATTTGTGTTGTAGATACACTTACAATAGACAAGACCTCAAACAGATTTTTAAATGTAAACAAAAATCAAAGGCTTTTAATGCCTATGGGTGTATCTTTTCTTATGGCAAAGAATTTTAGGAAGGTTATGAAACTGATGCTGTTTACATTTAATGACATGCTGTTTGTTTATGAAATAAATATTGTGAACTGTAAATTTTTTCTTCACATTTTTTGTACATCCCATATTCTTTAGTTCTATACATGTATTTGACGTTTCATGACACCAATGTTAGTTTGGAAAAGGAAAAGATGGGTGGGCCAATAGTGTGAACAGTGGTGATGATGATGTCAATGACGTAAATGATGATGATGATGATGATGACACTATAAAAGGAAACAAGGTGTGCCATTAGTTTACCACTGAAAATGATTTTTATTGTATTATTAAACTTCAACATCTCATACATCATCCAGGCCAAAGACTAATATTGCATACACAACTTTTTGTATTAAAAACAAGGTGACAATATTATCATTGTTTATAATGTACTCTATGGCTAACCAAAGTAATTTAAAATACATAAATTCATGTGGTGCGTACTTTGCAAGACATCAAATATAATAATTAAATGTGAAAAATGGCTTTACAGTGAACAGTATGATCAAAGCAGAGGGATACATGGGTCATAAAATTGGGAATCAAGTTTACTCATTCACTGGTGCAAGTTGTCAGTTCTAACTACAATCATGATAGCCAAGGAGGTTTAGCTAAGCATAGTTACAGTTACAAGTTATATGATTAATAATTATATCATCTATTAATTTTCTCAATATATTAAAAATTTTCAGATAGTGAGACTTGCATCTCTGCATGAGAGAATCTTTGAATAAAAAAATATACACCGCACGTGAAACCTTAGCAAACTTGAATGATTTAGTCAAAATTATTAGGACAAACCTTTTATGAGTTTGCTGTATAATTATATCACGGTTTACTTCAAAAAGCATAATTGCACGGAAACATTACATTGCCACGCGTCAGTGCCATTAGCAATGACTCTGCGATATCATTATAATATTACTGGGTATACTTGTCCAGAGTCACCATATGTTCAAAGCAAAAATGACATAAGATAGGACTACAAACAGCTGGATATTGAGTTTCAAAGGCATGAACATTGCACTGAGATTTGCTCACTCTATAAATTAACAAGTTTTTTTTTCTCCTGTCTAAATCGCAACTTCTGAGGGTAAAAAGTTTCAATACTCAAACCCTGGTAACAATGAAGATAATATCTGATTCCAGTTTAAGTCTCCTTAGCCCTTCTAATATAATCTCTGCAGCCATCCCGTAACTCCTTGTAGCAACTCATTCTAATCCTCCACTCAATGCTGCTTTACTTTATCTCCAGTTTTTAAAAAAGCTGAGTCGAGGCCATATTATGGCATAAAAAACTACTCTTACCATTTCTTCAAAAATTGTGACTGCAACTCATCACTGGAAGTAAAATTGTAAGTGTTTTAAAAAGTCAACACTATTATTTTAACTTTATAAAATTTTACAAGCAATTTTTCACAAAATCCACTGAAGTGAAGAAGAAAGCAGTATTAGGATGATGAAATGTTTGCATACCTGACATCAGAAATCACACTTTTAAACTCAAAACGGCTGCACAAAATTCCATATCTGAACTGAATCCACAGGAGGAATGTTAGATCATGCCCTACATGTTACAGTCCCTGACAGGATCTTATACAATCAGCCACATCCATTCATCATTCCTCTTAAATACATGGAAAAAAAAAAAAATTGCATGCATGTACTGAAAAATGTGTGATAATGCAAGAGACATACACTTGAAAAAAGAAGGAAAAACTAATCAATGAAAAGACTTGCAGCACATACAAGGCATGTTCCAAACAATAGTATGAAAGAACAAAACCTTATATCACTAGCAAGTCATCACATAATCATTAACTGAAATATCTGAAAGATACACGGTATTTTATTTTGGAATATATGAATGCCACAAGGAAAAAATAAATATGTATACATTCAATGAGCTCATGGCAAGTGATGTGAGCAACAGAGATTACACAATACACACAACCATAAGTTCTGAATATCATAACAGTAACATCCAGTTGGATGACTTGTCAAAAGCCATTGAACTGTTATTCAGAATATCTCTATGGCCAACTAATTCTGTGCTATCTATAAATATGTATAAGTTAAATCTGTGGAGCATATAATGCATGTAGGAAGTCAGTGACACCCAACAGAGCTCAAATCATTGGATGAGACATCCAACATTTCATTTTTTGTATTTCTTTCCTTGTTCTATTCAGTCTAAAATTACAACTATAGTGAAACTGTACCAAATGAAAAACTAGTGATTCAATGAAGAAATATTTAGGGCTTTGGCAGTGGGTAATGGCCCAGATAAATGGGACTTCACCTACAGGCACATCTTACTGCGTTTACAGGCACATCTTACTGCCTTTGAAGGTTTAAGATAGCTAAAAAGGAACCATAATGGTTATTAATTATCACTGATTCATTTCAGGGTTCTCACAAGTCTTTTATATATCACTGATTTTCTAAAAATTGATTTACAGGCCTTAAATAGTCTTAATTTTCAAACTGTGTAAGAAAGTGCTTAAAACTCTAGACTGTCATAACTCTCTTTGTTGTGGTACAGCAAGGCTAGCAAATTGTATTTAAGTAAAAGGCATGTCTTCGTCAATTTTTTATCCACTGACCGATGAGGCTTTGGCCTGACAGCGTACACATAAAGTTTGTGTGAAATCGTACAGTTTTATAGCAGATACATCAACACAGGATCTAGAACATTTGTTACAATACCTAGAAAGAGTATTTTTAGGTCATTAGAAAGTCCCCCTTGAAGACCTGTGAAAACCCTGTTCAACTGCATCAGGCATCGCAATGTAAAAACATTTTCAGTCAACAGATGACCATACAAAACAATGTGTTGTGTAAAAAATACTTCATTTCTTCACTTTGATGTAAATGACCTTTTTTCTTCTTTCATTGTGATTTCACTAAAAACTGAACTACAAGCACAAACAAGGGTGAGGATATATGCATCTCCATCCTGTTTCTACAAGCCTTCCTCCACTTTGCCAATTCATGTGTATTTGTTTAATGTTGGTAGAATGACTGCAAAAATTGATGATCTGTTCTGTTTTCTCCCACTACTTTCAAATGCCACAGGGAAGGTGTAAACCATCTCATCCTTTCTGACAAACAGTTTCTCATGATGTACAAAAGTATATAATTCCATAATATAATAGGCTTCAATGATAAACCAGTGCTACAAAGCTGTCATTAGCATTAGAAAATGAGCAAGCCTGAGATGCTTAGATAATTCTTCCTCCCAGATAAATATCCACAGCAGTTTGTCAAGTTGACATGTACCAAAATAGTACCAGGGTAAGAAATTTGGCTCAGATTGCAACAGACACATCTAAATACATTTTTTTAACAATACAAACCAATAATTTTTGGGCGAAGACAGAAGAACCCTAATGAACTTCAAAAACCATGATTAATATAGAACTCACAACAATATTTTGAAGCCCTTAAGCACAGTCCACCAACTGTTGTGCTTTAAATAAAAAAAACTAGCACTGGTATACATCTCAGCACAAAAACAATATTTCCAATTCAATGCATCTGCCAACTGTAGTGTAACTGTAAAAGTTACTTCTGCACATAAGTAAGGTCGTCCATCACACTTATTGCTGTATCAATAAGTTTCTCATTTTTGATAGGAGAATGTTTCAAAGTTTTGGTCACTTCTGTTCACTTCTACTGTTCTTGGAAGTGGCAAAAAAGTTTTTCCTTATTACTTCAAAACTATTAATGATTTCGATATGTCACTTTGTGCGAGTATATCTCTCACCTTCAGCAATGATAGGCAAGCTATGACTCAATCCGTCAGAATCATCGCTATGCCAGCATGAGAGATGGGCAACGATATCACACACTGTAGTGTGGCTCCAGAGCTGTCTGGATTTGAATTTTCTTTTTCAACGAGAAATGAAGCAATGACAGACGAAGCAACGACAGAAATGGTCATCACAACTACAACAACAATAACAAATATCAACATAGACAAAGCATGAGGTGGGCAAGGTTGGCAAGGTGTGTTTGAGTTTGACACAGGGAAGTTGCCACCAAGAACTTCACAATCATCAAATTGAAGAAGTCCACGTTCAGGTTAGGCCCACATATACAACTCTGCTGCCCTGCAGTCACGTCACATTATTTAAAACTGAATGGAGATGCGCAAACTTGTGAGACCCAGGCACACTGCACAGTCAACAGGAACATCAAACTTCAAACTAAGACATGACTGCAACACGACAGCAAAGTCACATATGTGTGCCTAGGCTCACAATCACATGACAAAGTTTTTGGATGAAGAGTGAAGCTTTCAAACTCCCATTTAAATAAGATGGAGAAATGTCATGATAGATTTATATACAAATGTCTTGTCTATTGGAAAGCAGAGTGAAAAACAAAAGCTCTTGCAGCGCACACTTAGTAAAATGATAAATGTGAATGTGTGTTATATATAAATATATTAATGACCCTGAAATGAATACAAATATATTTGAGTGACATAAGTTGTATCCTGCAATTCTTGCTACATATGCTCGGGTTTCTTCTTTACCAAATTTTGTAAGACTAGACTAGGGATTGAGCTGAATGTGGGATTGTTTTGAGTTATGATTTGTGATAATAAAGTGCTATAAGATATTAACCTGAGCTATACTATATTTTATATACACAAAACTAATTAATCTCACTCTCTTCTCCTGTCATGAAAATAAAACTGAATACCTGGGGAAAAGGCAGTGAAGAGCTCTTACTAAAATTCTAGGGCTCAACATCAACAAAAATGCACCTGCCCTATGGAAGTATTGGAACCCTGCTCCCATTGGGTACAAAACAGAACTGAAACTCTTGGGAGAGCCAGACCTTTGAAGGAAGAGAGCTTTCGTCAAACCAGCATTTATGGGAGGCCAAGATATGCCGATGACTTGATTCTGGGTGATCTCCAGGAGTTTTTCAGTGATTGTTGTAATGAATTCAAACATTTCATTTCAGGCACTCACATGTCACCAAAGTCGATACATGTACATACTTTCTACAAGTGGCACTGCTCTTTGTCACAGACACTGATGTGCCGAGGTCACAAGACCAGAAAATAAGATGCATTTCTACAGGGATCAAATATATAATTTAATTAATTAATTACTAGCCTGCTACTATTCACAATTCCTCAACAATGCTAGATGTAACATAGGTGAGCAGAGGTGGTCTTCAAAGGCATTGGTAGGTGGTGCAGTTATGTTTGTCTTTGACAACAACTGTTTTACAGTCAATAAAAAGGTGTTCCATCATTACAATAATTTACAGTTTACTTACTGTTACAAATCCACAGCTTTCTATTACATATTTTCTATGACATCAAGTTGTTATCTCTACAACGACTTGGCTCACTTTCATAATGAACAAAATCTGTTAACTTGCCATGTTAGGAACTTCTATTTGGTATCTTAAACATAACAAATTTGTATCAAAAACACTACTAAATTTCTGCAGTTTCAAACAACAGGAACTCAATCTTGTTTCCACTATAAAAACTTTCTGCATCATAATCATATAATTATTGCAAAGTATAGCCAAGTTGTTAAAGATACACAGGAAACTTTGTGCAAATGTAAGAGAAGGATTTTGTACAACAATAACAATTACGGAGTGACTATACCCAGGTCCCCTCGACCAATAGCCAAATGGCTATACTGCGGTCCAGGACCAATGAAAAGCTGTCTTTCATCGCCAAGTTAGGTTAGGGTAAGAAAACAAACATTCGAATGGCGGCATGGATGTTGATAGATCTAGATCTACATGTTTTGTTGGACCTGGGGGGCGTGAGGGTCTAGTCAGTTTGTATCAATAGGCGGTAGACACAAGTCCGGGACTGGAGTATAGGCATTTGGCTATTCGTCAGTCCGGGACTGGAGTATAGCCATAGCCTAACAATTACAACCTGTGAATTCTGCTTGGAAACTAAATCAGGGCCCATGAGTTGCTCACAGCAGAGCTCAGGTAGGACAGGATATGACCAGAATGATCTTCGTCTTCAAATCAGGTACGTTTGTCATGGCTGCCGAAGTTGGTTCTGGTTATCTGTAAGATTCCTGACATTTGCATGTTGTTTCTGTCACTTCCACTCCTATCTCCTGTCTTGTGATGAATGCAGCAGAAGACAAGTTGGCCCGCAGATAAGAGAAAAGAGAACTATCGCCCCAACAAATATGAGACCACCTATGGATGTGACCACTGCTGAAGAGATTGTCACCCGCGCCTATTCGCCCTCAACTGACACTATTCCAGCAGAGTAGACAGCCAAAACAGTTTGGATGCAAAGTTTGTCTCCAACTGATGGAGGTCTAAAGAGAACTCACATGCTACATCCACATCTTCTGCACAACCTCATGTACACTATTACAAACTTCTGATCAGCCATGCCCACCAATGAATAAATTCTCTACCTACAATGTCTACACTGTGATCACTAAATTTATCATCAACGCTTCCATCAATCTGTAATTCACACAACTTGTTAAAGAAACACATAACACAATGCTCACAAGAAAAGTTATCCACAAGTTCATATTTAGCTTTACAGTATAATATGTATCACAGAGTTACTGCACTGTCCTGCTGAAAGTCTTCCCACTTCTCGGCACAAATCATTTGTACAAAAACTCATTATGAATATAAGTGATGGGTACATATCATTCCCCAGTGTCACACAAAATCTCAACATAATAATATTTATGATAAATTTACAGTTTTGGAGTCACTGATGAGTGTTCAACACAGATTCACAATTGGATCAAATTTTATGAATAATTGAACAAAGCAAAAGGAGAGAAATAGAAACACATCATCCATTCTGTACAATCTGAGTCACAGCTACACATTTTTCATTACACTAATTTGAACACTAGTCAGCTGATACATTTATATTCTACTTATTCTCTACTGCCACCTGACTCATCATAGGAACTACATGTGGTAGGTCTTCCATAGACTGGCTAGTATTATTGACAAGGAAACACATTTCAGATACATTGTGTTAATGGGTAAATCTGATCTTCATTTGAACTGCCATTGTATAATCATATTTTAATTTTTATAAATTTCATTACATTTAAAAACAGTATACTGGTTTTTGGTGTTTGAATCTAAATATCTGTTATGATTTTGTTCCACCTCATTAGTTGACATAGCAGCCTGGAGAAAAAATCACCAGCTATAATTCTGAGTGATCCCCTTGTCGAGCACAAGCATTACCACTATACTAGATTAGTGTGGAAGACTGAAATGTAGGGTACATCTAAACCAATGACCACAGAAAGTTTCTGGATATACTACTTCTCAGATGTGTCATAAAATGGTGATTTTCAAGGCTTCTACGACACTCAAGTACAAAGAGCCATGTATTCCCATTAAATGCTGGCTTTCAAATGAGTTAAACTAGACCTCTGATGGATTGCTATAGTTCAGATAACAGTTGAAATTTGAGTTTATGGGGGGGCTTTATTACAAACATTATTAGACACTGATTGAGGGAAGGTTGTATGGGTGGATAGATTAGTGTCCTCATTAACTGTAAAGAAAAAAATCCTGTCAGTGTTTACGACTGATTTGCTTTACCGACACACAGCAGACTCAAAACTACTTATAACCGTTGGCTAATACATACAGGCCAAACATATAAAGCAACTATGGCCACAAAACTGTTTTAAGGCAGTTGCAAATCAAAAAAGATGTTTATTTAATTTCTCAGATGGTATTTACATCATGTAGTTACATCCTTTTGCCACACACACACACACAAAAATAAAAATAATAAAATGCAATTAAGCCCATCCAGATTAAGTGAAGTAGGAAATGTATGGAAAAAACAAAAGAGTATCTGATTTTCAGACTGGGATTTAGAGTACAACTCTAGACTATATGCTGATAGTAAAACATTTGATGCAACATATATATACATGTACTGAAAAAGCAAATCTAAACACAAAGATAAATTCACCTTTCAGCAATTAAGAATATAAATATTCCCTAAGTTGAACTAGCTAACACCTACAAGAATATACTGCAGTCTTCGCACCCACTTATCAGTTGGCCTACCTACCTCATACCAAAATATGCCACAATCATTCAATCTTGTCCCATCCTTTCCATCCCACAGATTTAAACAGGGATAGAGGAAATTAAAAATCTATGCACGACAAGTCAGTGAAGATTTGACAGTGTTCACTATAGGCAAGATGTCCTTGCAAAATTGTGTTTTTTTGTGCAGTTAGAAGCAGTTGTGAGTGAAAGACAAAAATCAATCAAAGTGAATTTTCTAATGCTTGAGTATAAATTTTAGGCGACAGTGTTCTGGAAACAATCATCTACATGAAGCGTAACAAATTCTGAAAGTCAAACATTTGCTAGCTTGATGAAAAGCGTGCTGCGATCAAGCTCCAAAATTTCTCCTCTACTCGTACAAATTATGTAAAGTGTTTGTATACGGATCTTCACAAATATGAATCATATGCCTTGTTTTAAAACTGAAGGCCATTAAACTGGGAGATGAGAAATTGGAAACAAAATGTCGAAAACAAACATAAGTATCTCCATCTCTGTGTATAAGATTTATGTTTACTAAAGCTCTATTTGTTCATAAGAGTATGCTGTAATCAATGCTGATGATCTCTACACATCCAATCCTCTACCGACTTGATGGTCCTGCCTCCTTTTTTAAATGAAAAGCAAATCAAGAAAAAAAAATAAAGACCTCTGAATGATCTCCACTCCGAAAAAAATCCTGATGACCTTTTCTATGTAAGTCAATTTCAGACCAAGTTTTATAGAATAAAACTTTCACGGGTAATTTACTGACATTAAATCTGGGGCAACTGATGTTTCTAGACTAACCAGAGGTAACTAAAATATCATCAACTTCCTAGTGTACTAGGGAAAACCATCGTGCACAAACCTAAAACTTCATGACATTTTCAAGCAGAATATGCTGTTTTCTCAACACAAAAGCATTATCTTATGAATCAAACGACTGGTTATCCTTCACTGATTTCAGTAAGGTCTATCAATGTGATGCATTTGAATCAAACTGAAAACTGTCTTTTTACTACTATTTGGTTCCTCCATGTCCCAACAAAGCTACTTCACACTAGATAATACAGGGTACCAAAATTCCACTCATTCCAATTAACCCCTGATAAATACTTCCTGATTTAGCAAAACACAAAAATCCATCTATCCAAACACAGATTTTTCCTATCCAGAAGCAGCATGCACATTCTATTCTTGCATACAAGCAGGCTCAAATCTGACAGTCAGTTATTGTACAATGACAAGATGTCAAGGTAATTTATGTATTATGTACTGTTATCACAAACTGGTCCAGACAAATAACGCTGAAATACAAAAAATCATGATGTGTCCACTAGTGTGATAATACTGGGAGTCACATGCTTCTGTAAGACCATCTGTGATTGGTCAGAACTGAAAGTCACAAACACGGAAATGCTATTTAAGTTATAGGTTCCTGGTCTTGTGATGCCTGCCTTCAAGCTCAAATGTGAACTTTGACCTTTGCTGAGGGTCAGTGTTGCCTGAGTCAGACCGATCCATCTGACACTTTGTGATGATAAAGAAGGGGACTGTAATCCGTCAGAGCTGGGGCTACTGGAGCTAAGGTATTCAGGAGATTTACTGGTGTCTACCATCACTTTGACCTCCCTTGCTGCATGATTCTGGATGTTCAACCCCACTGGTACAATACACATTCCTTTGGCAAATGGATGCTCTTTCTGGTGGCAATGTGAAAATGAGTATGAAACCAAGCGAGTAGTGACTGTTGGATCAGGAGGTGGTTTTTCTTCCTGTTCTGGATCTCGCACAAATCTGAGTGGCGGAGTGCTGACCGGAGTTAGGGGAATGGGGTAAGAGATGGACACTACATTCAAGCGATCCACATGGACATGGTGTTGTCCCACTACAATTTTCATCTGCCCGCTTTCTTGTACCACATAAGCTTTCCACAAGAAGACCAGAGTGAGCTTGAGCGTGACTGCTGAGTCCAATAGCTCTGATATTTCACTGTCTCCTCCCCCTCCTCGCTTTGAGTCAATTGCTTTGTCATTGGAGGAAGGACACGTAACAGACTGATGACGTAGCCAGCTACGCACAAAGAAATCAGAGCAAGGGCTGCAGGATGTGTTGACTTGATCTCTGTCAAATGCTACCTCACTGAACACAAGGTCCTTAGAATCTGAAAAATGACAAAAGGACTGCTGTTAAATGAGTTAAATGCCTCCATGTCGTATAAAATGTCAAAAAGACAATACCTGTAAGAAATGAGTATGTTTTTTTTTTCCTTTTTTTCTGCCATGTTCTGAGTCTGTAACTATGAAAACAATCGTTACTAAATACACAGCTCATGATATGCAATGCTATTCCCTTAAATTTCATCTTACCATCATCTGTCACAAGAAAATGCGACATTTTCTTGTAACATGAATGATAAATTCCACGTGATTCTGGAATTAACAAATTCCTTTACAACTTACACACAGTAAGTGAAAAACTAAGGACGTTTCCATGACCTACATGAAAATCATTTGTCAGAAACAGAGTAACCAAAACGTATCACTGATTCTGACAGAGCAAGACTTGAAAAAAAAAAAAAAAAAGGAATGAAAAAGGCCCTCAACACTTTAAAAATTGGTCTTTACCATACTGAAGTTAATTTATTAATAATTTTTCAACACTTTCAAATTGTTCTTTTTGAAGTTTGCAACAGCCGTGAGTACTGAAAAATATCTTCATTGTGTGTATGTGTTGGAAGGTAAGCCACCTCTAGCAAAAGGACAAAACAGGACAAAATTACCAACCTCCTTCTTGGTCTTGCTTCAAACCTTTCAAGACCAATTCAAGTGTCTCTCTGCTACCCAGCCGTACACCTGAATCAGGGAAATAACCGCAAGAGAATACAATGATGACCCCATTGTGACATGGAACTCCTACAGACGGTCACGACAAATTCATGTTAGTAAAATTTAGATACAAACTGTGAAGTATAATGAAGTGACACACCTAAAAAAAATTACTAATTCTGTTGTTGTTTTTTTAAAAGAAATTCTGTCCAGTTTGAAAAAATGAAATAAAAACCAAGTAAGATGGTTGAAACTTTATTAAAGGAATTAATATCTATTATGATTTTTACCCACCAGAATGATGTTTGGCTCCCAGACTGATCAATGTCCATGACGGGCTCACGCAAGAGACCTGGGTCACCTGTAACTCTTGGACATGGGGTCTTTGGACTTGAACCTGAAGAGATCAGAAACATTCCTATGTTTGCAGGGTCATGTGTGAGAGGATTGCATAGGCTGATAACATGATAGTAATGATACTGTCAGCACTTAGTTTTGGTATACAGTGAAACCTGCTTAGGCTGATGAAATTCAGAGGACCAGCAAAGGTACTTTGTACAAACAATGATTTGGATAAAATGCTGGTTTAAAATTACCATTTTCAAGTCTCTTCAGTGAAGCTGTACAAGATTCCTTAGACATTTTAATCCTATATGTGACCCCTCTTGAAATACTGTATCCAACTCGTCGCAATGATTCTTTCCGTCTAGTTGCATCTAAGATCAATTGGGGTTGTCATAGTCTTTTCTGTCAGCCCACAGTTTTATCAGTTTCTATACCCCTCCCTGAAGATATTGGCAAAGAGTGCTTCTAAATTCAGTGCAGTCATTTACACAACCCTCTCAAGACTCAACATCTACAACAATAGCCTTCATATCTCTCTTGCACACACCCCTGAACTGCAGCTGTAGGAAACCAGTGATGATGCCAGCTCTCTACATATAGGATGTCTTTTATTTACAGCTCAAACTATTCCTATTCCACTTCCAGGCTCTCTTTCGCAACAGGTATGAACTGGATAAGTCCCTTTTATAATATTTACATTTAGTGAGAAACCTTTCACCGATCTAGGCTTAGATTTCATACAATCACTTTGATAAACTCAAAGTTTTCCCTGTTCTGACTAACACTTCACAAATTTTCAGGAAGGAAAAACACCCCAGAACAACAGACCCACCTGACTCAAGTTTTCCAGCTCACAAGAAAATATGCACGAGTTAAGTTCCTGTCCACGAGTTGACCCTATAGGGGCACCAGGGCGGGTCACTGTGGTACGTACACTCAGGGATTCTACTGTGTTCAATATGGCACGATGTCGTACAAGTCTGTGCCTGGGTAAACACAACCATTCATTCAAAATCTTGAATACATTTAAAAGGTTCTGTCTCTGTCTAAAATATTACTGCCAGTATTATATTTAGAATGACTATTAAATTTTGTATTATGTAGTCAAATTTAGTTTTGCTCGCATGGTAATTTTTTTTTTTACTTTTCTTTGCAAACAGTAAATTTTTCGTTGGCGACATGGCCACAGCTACTTTTTAAAAAATTAGCTGCAAAGCTGGGACCAGAAACTCCAGTGTACGTACTATAGCTCTCTCTGCAAACTGCTGGTTGAAACTTAATTTTAAATACATATCACATCTGTGTATTCTCTGAATCAATGGGCCAACCAACGAAATATAATATATAAAAAAAAGCACTACAGATGAGCAAGTTCCAACAAGGTAAAGAAAATTATACTCATGAAATACTTACTTAACAGTAGAGGAATGTTTCACCGGCTCATAGTAAAATAGGAAGTCCACCTCATGGATGCCTCCAATGTCATCACCTCGCAACCACATAGGAAGGGAGACCACTTCCCCAGGGTTTAGAGCTCCGTTGGGCAGGGGAATATTGACAACATCAGGGAGTGACAGGAATGCATCTCTCCCAGGCATGGTGCTGGTGAGTGTTGAGCTGAGAGAACTGCACTGTGATGCTCGCATTTGGTAGACATATGGATATTTTGGGAGGTCCGCGTTGCGGCCAAATGTGAAAAATCGTGGATGAGATGAAGTAACACGCAGTGATTTGAGAGAACTCTTTCCCACATTTGTGAATTCAATTTCTATACACTGCACTTCCCCACATAAAAGATTCTCAGGAAAGTCACAAAATGCAACCTGTCAAAGGAAAAAAAAAGCAATGAAATGAAAGGATACACAGCTAAATTTCATACATCAAAAAGACAAAATCATGGTCAAGAAATGTATAAATAAGTGAGGTGCCAAATTAGACTGAGAACTCTGCAACAACCACAAAATAATTCCTAGCTTTTTCCGTCCCGTGCTTTGTAAAAAAAAGTTTCCTCTTCTGGTAGTTTAGATGCCGAGGAAAGCTTATATATTTGCCAAGCATAGACTGGGCAATCCCATTTGGATGTTATGAATCACGGTAACTGATTGAGCTTCTTCCAAGCCAAAATGTGCATCAATGTGATAAAAAGAATATGAAGAATACAAAAACTTCAAACATACGGTACGTTATGTCAAACTTTAAAAGGAAACACACCTCTAAAACTGGCATCTCCTCTTGCACCAATAAATCCAGTCGTCTGTCTGGACCATAAACTTTCTGTGTCCTTTCCTCTTTTGAACTGTTAAGTCTTGGTCCTTGGGGTTCTAACTTCTGTTTCCCTCGTACTTGAACACTGCTGGTGTAGCTTGGCTTATGCTGACTGGCCAAGGAATGTCCTGTTTCCTGTTGTAGCGAGGAATTCTGAGCCAATGAGCTGGTGCCAAGATTGTAAGCAAGGCCCACAACTCTTAACTGGCCTGGTTGACGAGGTGTCAAGGTCAGATGGATCTAATAGCATAAAAGTTTATTGTAAATTTTTGTTACTTGAAATACCAACATTTGCAAATAAAAATGATAACATTCAAATCCAATTGAAAAAAAAAAAATGCTGGCTAGAGTGCCATAGCCCATACAGGAAGCTTAAAATAAAAAGAAATATTTACTGAGAAGAAGACTGGTGTCAGGTATAGGATCTCAATATGCCTCATTGCATGGTTCTGATGAACTTCATGATTTCCTAGCAAAGAAAAAAAAACACCCATACACAGACACTCTCCTCTCTTTCTCTCTTTGTAGTGTGCTTGCTGCATTTTGCATTCAGAGCTTCAAATGATCGCAATTTTCTCTAACAACTGATTTTACTCTATGTAATTTACGAAAAAATGTTTGAAATAAGAAATTCCAGTCTCTCATAACGTAGACAGGCAGGCGAGCAATGCATAATTTTTCTATTTATTCATATTTATATAACACTTTTTAAAGATCAAGACAATTCTCCAATTCTCAGCCTCACCATAACTTATGCACACACAACAGCAAGTTTGCACCACATTTTAATTCAAATTTATTGGCTTCCAAAAAATGCCCCTTTTTGGGGGATGCAATTTTTCTATTTCAAATAAAGTGGTACTCACATATTCACTCTGAATACCCTGCACAATGACCTCTTTGATGACAGAAGTTTGAATGATTTCATCAGCAAGGCTGTTCTGTAAGGACAATACAGAAATATAAATCAGACAGTTCAAAGAAAAAGTTGCTGCCTACTGCTTCCTTGGTTTGTGGTCATTCTGATCCCTGCCATTCATAATCACTTACTCTATCTAGATTTTAATGCAAATATGTATTTTTTTTTTTATAACATGCAAGCCTTTAAAACATTAGCAGGTAATGGTGGATGAGCTGAAACAATATTTGTTTAACATTGCATCTCATTAACTTCTCATTACTGGTATACATCATGAAAATTGAGAATATCCAATTTTGAAACTGCCACACTGTATTTAATGTCATGCAATGTTTGTTTATACTTTGCCTTTCCTCTGGTCTGACCATCAACCCATCTCTAACTCAGCATGTTATATCCAGCACTTTCTTCTTGTGGTTACTTTATATACTTATCACCTAAGGGCTTTGAGTTTCTTGCATGTTGTTGTTTGCAACATACCAAGTAATTCCTTTTTAAAAAAATTTTATTTGCCTCATTTTAACTTGCATAAAACCCTGTTACAGGCCCACATATTTTCTGTTTATTTAAAATAATATATTTTGGCCGACAAAAGAAAGTTTAATAATAAAAATAAAAAAACAAAGTTTAAAAAAAAAAAAAAAAACGAACCAAAAAAGCAAAGACAAAATATCTCTAACAAACTGACCTTAACACCTGTCGTGATCTCATTGGAGATGACCTGAGGTGGGTCAGGACCTTGAATGGATGGGACAAAAGTCCACAGGAGGGACACATCAGAGAGGACTAGCATGACATGAAGAGGGTTTTCCACCTGGAGTTCTATAGTGATTGGCTCTGTGGGTAAAAAGCATGGTGACATCATCGAACACTACCTATTTACCAGGAATAAATGTTTCCTTAACCAGTTATTATATACTTCTTGGACATGATTTTTTTTTTTTTTTTGTTGGTTTCATTGTCGTATATTATTTACAGATGACTGAACAGTATTTCAATGTAAGAACTCTGGCTGATAAAGATGACAGCACTAAGAATTCATTCATCTCACAAAAATTAAGGCTACAATTGAACCAGATATGAAATGTGCCCATAAACAAGAGTGGTCTCTCTGCACTTCTGTTAGAAACTGAGATAATCTTATGAGCATGTACACCAAATTCTAATTTTTTCATGGATTAACCCATTGTCTCCTGAAGGCGATTCCAGTCGCCCCACCCCTTCGCTCCTGAAGGCGATTCGGATCGCCCTCACTCGTTAAAGTTACATTCCAGCGAAGTGCACTGTGTTGCATGAATGGACCCATCCTATTGGGGTAGCTTTACCATTTTACTATCAGAACAAAATGATGGAACTTATAGTTTTCATGAAATAATGCAATAATATTGACTTTTGTTGACGCAAGTATGATTTTCCTCGTCCGTCCAAGATAAAGAGGTATCATTTTGGGTGTTTTTTGACCAAGCGTGGTCAGCGCTCTAATGCTTACACCCCTATCATATTTGGTATCACCGGAAAGCTCGTTTTCTTCCCCATGCGATGGGCTTACGAACCATTAGGTAATATGACACATATTACAGCAATTCGCGGGGTTTCACTGCATCCTCCAAGACAAAGGCATTGTCTGTCATTGGTTGAAACAAAAGGTCAGGTCACCGGTTGCGTCATCGACTCGATTTTCGTGCCTTTCCACCCAGGAAATTTCCACTGCGCATGCGCTGTAGCTATCTTCCGTCAACATCCGGCGGGACTTTCAGTTTCGTTTGCACATCGTCTGCTATGTTATTGGCATGAGCATGCTGCGTACATCTCGAAATGAATTCTTCAAATTCAACCTATGATGCAAGCTGTGACGGGAATGATATAGTGATGGATAGTAATTCCATCAATTGGAACGACAATGCCACGGTTAGAGCCCACTAAATCGACGTCAACAGCGGTGAAATCACACAATAACAAGATGTAATACCACCTCCTGTCTCAACTGATGAAGAGAGGTGGCCATAGGGTGGAGGAGCAAAAGATTTGTCATTGATCCATCGCAACCTTTAGTTTATACACAACATGCAGTCACATTATCAAGGTAAGTTGCAAATCTTATTCATATAAGACCATTTTCTTCTAGAAATAGATCTAGATCGATCTAGATCTTGATCTATTAGTGTAAAGAAAAGAAGGGAAAAAAAGAAACTTAGACATCATATTCAGTCCAGCCTGATAACTATTTGGAAATTTTTGCTTATTGTATGAGCTGCAAATCTTTCATGTAAACCATAAAGAATCCTTACTATTCTTGCATATTGTTTGTACTTAACTCTACTTCATGCACTTCTGTTATATTTTCTGGCTTTTTGATATAGCTTTATGTAGTCTATTATATGAATCATAGATCTAAATATATTTTGTTTGATATTTTTCAGATCCTGTTTTCGGCTTACTGACATTCTACCAGGCATTTCGGACTACTCAGAGGACTCTCATTTTCTGTTTACAAGACACTGCTTGTGTTTTTCAGTACATGTGAATTATTTCTAATTCAAATAAATAGGAAATTTCTGAGTATGTGTATGTTGTGCATATTTCATTGGATTATTTTATAAATTCATGGAGCACAAGGTAAGACTACTTTTGTTACAGTTTTCATATAAATCGCTGATTGAATGTTCTTATTTTTACAGGCCTTGAATAATAAAAATACAGTACTTTAGTACTGTACTAGACTGAAATCACTTAGATCTAGATCAAGTCTATTATTTATTTAGTGCTTTTTTTTCACTTTCCACCTTCACTTTAACCGGGCCGAATTGCATTTTTGTTGCGTGTATGCAACATCTTTTCTGCGTGACATATGTGATAAATTTTTAATTTAATTCAATTCTGACTCTAAGATAGAGTATTCAAAGACCTTCTCTTCTTCCTATGTCAAATATACTTAAAATAACAGAGATATCAATGTATGCAAGGTATTATGGCAACAACTACTCACTGTCAGCAAAAACAAAAATAAAGGTGTGGATTTTCAAATTTTCATAACTTTTCTCATTGTTCATGGATTTTGATGATTTTTTTTGCAAATGCAAGGAAAACGAATGATATAACATTCTCTCATGTATACTATGGGCCTAAAATGAGAAAATCTTTGAGTAATTACAAGCTAAAATTATGCAAAAATTGACAATATTTTTTTTGCAAAAAATGGTCAATTTTCAACCCACTAAATTTTAATGAAAATTTCATCAGATTATCTCAAAACTTATATGAATGATTAGGGAATTCAAAGATCTTTTCAAAAATATATGGGTTTGTGGTGTTTGTATGTCAAAAAACTGAGCTATCTTCATTTTCCTGAGGTAACCTCATAATTTCCCATTTCAAGCTGACCAGTTTCTGTGGCACAGTTCCAGACAGGTGCCCCAGGAGACAATGGGTTAAAGGTCTACTTCTGCTGAGACGAAATAAAATCATTTTGTGTCTTTCTCTAAGCCTACAATTCAAATCAAAGCAAAATGAAATTTTCAATTCAATTTCCTCAAAAACAATTAAGGTGGAAATAGACCAGACTTTTGTCTATGGGCACAAATATAGAATCTACATGAATGAATTTACACTGTAAAGACTGGATTAGAAAACTGGTCAGTACGACATAAACTGAGTGCCTATCTTTAGTACGAACTGCTTTCATGTCTGGGAATTGAGATACTGAATAGCGCCTCTTACCTCCCACAAAAGCAATGGGACTAGACCGGTTATCTGTATGATTGGTAAACAACTGTGGACTAGCCGGGAAAGATTTGGCAGAGGGCTGAACCAATTTCTGCTCAAGGGATTTCCATTTTTCAGGTTCGTCTGTGTCACTATCAAACCACATTCCTGTGGCTGCAGTTTTCCTGCCATTCACTTCTGGAAATTACAGAAAAGTAAAGTGTTATCCATGACCCACTGAAGCATTGGTGGATATAATCAGGAACTTGCATGAATGACAGCACAATATAACTAATATTCTGCTTGAAAAAACAGGCAAACTGCCTGAAAATATAGAAACAATGGCCTACGAGGAAATTTTATGTACTGAAAAATTATACTTCGCGGAAAATGGGTAAAACAATAAGTACCGGTAACGGAATGAATATTCGTCTGATGAATGTAGTGCTGGAAATGAGCAAATACCCAGGTAATGTGAATTGATGAATGTTTGGCTTAGTTAAAAGTAACAATTTTCCATTCATGAATGATTGTAAGCTACAGACAAGCATTCTGGAAAGATACAGTGAAAAAGCTCACCATTTTCCTTGTTTGATATAGAAAGTAGGACCTTTGTGGCATTACAGTCAACTATAGGCAGTGGTAGCTCAGGTAGATGACCATAGGTACTACTTTCTCTTTCCTCTTGGCTCAATAATTGCTAGAAATGGAGAAACTACATACTGTTAGGGCAGTTATCCAGGAACAGACAGAGGGGGGAAATGTGGGGTGTATGCGTATTTGCAGAACAGAAATACTGAAGACGAAAATAGGAAAATCATGTAGAAAAAAGAAAAAAAAAGGGTAACGAATTCAAAAGTCTAACATCATCACTATCATATTTTCTCATGCTGCTCCCCTTCCCAACTTTAGCACTACCCCTTTCAAAATATACGCTACCTTCTGCCTCTCAATCCCAACAAACTTTATGTTTACGGAGACACCAACACAATACAGCTTCTTTCTTACTTCATGGCTAAATTCTTGGTTAAAGAAGCTTTATCAAACCAAATCCAAATCCATGGAAAAAAAACAAAACAAAACTGCCATCCCGGAGTTCATGTTTTCCCGTCTTAGGATTACATTTGGCTGCTGAGCAACTTTTGCTTACTTTGTAGACAAAAAGATATTCCCTGAGATAAGCTGCTTGCTGAGAAGTTGCCTGTTTGCTCTCCTCTGTCAGCAAGTGCTTGAAAGCTGCAGTAGCACTCTCCAACTGTTTGAGATTAAATGACTGCTTGCCTATGGTGAAGTGAATGTGATCCTGTTCGAAATAAAAGACAAACATCTAATAATAATTTTAAAAAAACAAAAAAAACATCCTCCAGAAGCAACACAGCAAAAAACTATTACAAATTTCTGCCCACTGTGTTGTTGTGAAATAAAATAATACCTTGGAAAAAAAATCACCACAATAGCACATTATACATATAAAGTAAAAATTACAGAAGAGAATGGTATATTATAAATATGAAGTAAAAATTACAGAAGAGAAAGGTATATTATGAATATGAAGTAAAAATTACAGAAGAGAAAGGTATATTATGAATATGAAGTAAAAATTACAGATGAGAATAGTATAATATATGGAGTAAAAATTACAAAATATAAGTAAATACTTATAAATTCATCAAAATTTAGACTAAAGAAGACAGCAAAATTAAAGTGCACACAATAAAATATTTATACAGGCAAATGGCTCCAAGAATTTCTTTAATCTTGCTGTATTTTCTGCTTACATATATTATCACAGATAATAATTATTTTAAGTCTCTAACATAACTGACCTCAGCTATAGACCAATGTTTTGCCTTGTACACCTGGAGGGATTGAGTGTAGCAACGAAGGGAATGCTTTCTCTGCAAATAATCACAAGTTAAAGAATATCATCTTTAGCATTTGATAATGATATGATTAGCACTGCAAACTCTTTTTCAGTTGGCTATTGCACATGACCTCTACTCTCTACCATAAATGCAATCTAGGAAACTACTAAAGCAGTAGACAGCAGTGGTCAAGTGCCCTCCAGACACCGTGGAAAGAGCGAATATGAAATTCATAATGTAGTCGAGTTTGAAGGTGCTTTAGAGTTGACTTTTTTAACAATACCGCCAAAAGCATTAATCCTCATCATCATTTTGCAAAATAATATCTTATATAATAATCAGTCCTTTTCTTGATCATCACTCTTTCCCTTAAAACAAAAATCAAAATATGAAAGTTTATTTCAAATCATGAAAACAATTTTAAAAAATACACGAATGCACTGTACCTGTCCAGCTTTGTTGAATCGATGGCCAGCCAGGATCATGTGGAATGCGTATTTCCTGACCATCGGTGTTTTCAGCGCAAGAAAACAATGAGCTG
The DNA here is from genome assembly GCA_963931925.1 of Onchidella celtica. Lineage (NCBI taxonomy): Eukaryota > Metazoa > Mollusca > Gastropoda > Systellommatophora > Onchidiidae > Onchidella > Onchidella celtica. Next base: position 5,591,824 of record OZ007574.1, on the reverse strand, counting down.
CTTGTTCTAAGAAAAGTGCACTGGTCAAGTCTGAGTCCTGGAAACATGAACAATTCAAGTTGAGTACTACTGATAACACTTTTTCTTTTTGCTATACTACATGATCAGAATATGAAACTATTGCTTGAATGGACATTTCATGAAGACAACATATATTTTTTTTTCACACCAAAACAAACTAAACAAAAAAACAAAAAAAAAACCTTCACACATCAAAAAATGTACCAGACCTTGCCACAGAAAAGGTATATATTTGTATTACTGATAACGACAATTTCGTCACTAGTGAAATAATGATAACATGAAATGACCAATATCTCACCTCGCTGGTCATCTTAAGAAATTGCATGGCTGCCTCATTGTACATCTGCCTTTTCTTCAGAGCCTCAGTACTAGTTAGTGTAGCTCTTGTAGCATACTGTGGATTTCTGAGGTAAAAGAAATAAATTCTTTGTATGACAATATTCTCTCAGTCTTCCATAATGTAAAAGAGCCAAATGCAAAACAAAAATTTTGTAATATAATGTGAAGTGTATAAACCACATTGAATGTTATCTGATTAATGCAATGAGGACGAGAGAATTGAAAAGTAAGTCATATTAACTATTTCTAGCTCTCCTGAGCACTTGTTACACCAGTTTTCAGGAGTGATATATAATGGCAATGAAATGTACAATATGTTCTTTCAAGCTAACAGTAGTAAAATATGCACAGAAATTGAAAATGCTTAATGCATGTACGTATGAGTAGTTACAACAAACTGAATGACTGAAATATACAATATCATGATATAAGATAATTTTTATAGTGTTCCCACCAATGATACTTAAGTAATTAACTCATACCTGGAAACAAGAGCATAAATATACAATTCCCTACCTGCAAGAGGTCAGATATGTAGAGATGGCTGTTTCCATATAGTGGTAAGGGTACTGTTTCTGACCTTGTTGACCTTGGAGGAAAATGGCTAAACTTGCCATTTCCTGAAACCAAACCACAGGGAAAGAAAATGATTTCACATTTAAATGGAGGTCATACAATTAGGCCTATCAAGGAGACAAGTAAGATTTATAACCTGCCATAATTTTTCTTTCACATTTTACTTAAACAACCAAAAATGTTTTTTTTCCGATCACATTTGATTTCTGGGGCTGTTTCACAACACAGAGGGGGGGAAAAAAAGCAAAGAATTTGGAGAACAATAATCAGGGTTCCCTCACCTGAAAAGTTTTTCCAGGCCTAAAATTTTTAATTCCAGGGTTACTTACAAGAAACAAAATCAGAGAAAATGTATTTCTTTATGAAATTTTTTGGAGATTTTTTTCTGACTTTTTCATTTGTTCAAACCCCCTTAGAATTCCAGGGCTTTTTCTAAAATTTATAAATTTCGGGGCTGTGCGGGGGCCCTGAATTACCATTTCATTTTCCACAGGGACAAGGAAAAGGTTATGCTCTAATTGAAAGTGATATGCATGATGATATTCAAATTCTACAATTTCATCCCTCACCAAGGCTCCAGCAAAGTGCAGCCATGCCTGATCATTGTTGAAGTCTTTTTTGGCTGTGTGATAAGTGTTGTAGGCAAAGTCGTACATCTGGAATAAGAAGGCTAAATCTGCCAAACGTCTCAGCTGTAGTTCAGGGGCATCCTTGGTGTATCTACAATAAAACCATGCAAGGGTTAAGGGCTCAGTTGAGACAGATAATGTGCTTAACTGCATACACAATCTCAGAAGATAACACATCTTAAACATCAAACACGAAATGAATCAAATCTGTGACCAGTATATGATCTCCAAATCCAATTCAGAAAAAAAATCACAAACTGACAATTAAATGAACCATTATTATTGTGTGATTTTACAAGATCATTCATGATGAATGGAATAGTTCACATGAACCTGTACGAATTCAATGTCCATCCTCGCTTGCCTCAATAAAAAATTCAGGTACATAAAATGAATACTACTTCCTTCCCATCACATGACAGAACTGAGTGATCAAGTGTAATCCTAAATGGAAATCAACACTTACACAACAGTAGTATTCTGGGATGCAGGGATTGGACCTGATGGTTTTGTGCCAAACCATTTCTTGGTGGCACTAAAGAAAGATCGATGGATGCCCTTCCTTGATGTAAGCTGAGGATACAGAAAGCAAATAGCAATTGCCAGGGTCAGCAAATCAGAGAGTTCTGACAGAAACAATAAATGTGAGTCACATATGATTATCCTAACATTTACATTTAAATTTACTCTGCATTTAGTGATAACAAGGAATAAAACAAGAATAGGAGATTCAAAGGACAGAATTCCATCTAACTCCACTGGTCAAAGAATTAAGTTCTCTAATAAGTCCACTTACTTGTTCATTGAGGATCTTCATTTGTCTCTCTGCCCATGGAATAAGTGCTCGCACTACAAATTCATGCATAAAGATCCGCAAACGGTCAAGGTCACTTGGGGTCAAGCACATGCCATGAGACTTGGGTTGGTTGCGATCAACATTTTTGTAATGACTTGAGGATGACCTTCTTTCTCCTGCAAACAAATTGCATTAAAAATATACTTACTCTCACAATGTTATCTAATACACCTACCAATCTTGGTTTCCTTCATTAATACTTGCTGTTCTTCCTCAAGAAATATGAAGGTTAGACGGAAATATTTACTTCAATTGAGTGCTTGTGCAAAGAATGATACAGATACCTGCAGGTCTGTTCTATTAATACCACAATCAATTTGGGAGAAGTGATGCATCTGTATTGTGAGAAGAAACAGATTAAATTTTGTCTGTCTCTCTCTTCATGAATGAACACAGACTTGTATTATTGTTGAACTGGCTGAAATGGAGTCGACAGAAAGTACAACAACACTCTGGCAGCTGATCAATAGCATAACATTTCATTTTTGAAAACATCTACTAAAACATTTACTTCATGCATGACATAAAATGATGATCTGATTTCTTGTTATATGTATTATCCAACAACAAGTGAGTACCTTGATATCCACTGGCTGCTGCGGTGGGATCACTATCTGGAGAAGGAGTATTTCTACTTGGAGGTGTGACAGGCGAGGCAAGAGGATGGCTGAACTGGTCGCAGGAGGAGGAGGATGTAATGCCTGATGATCCTAAGAGAATCAGTTTTGGTCTTTGTGTTACAATACAATAAAAGTTTTAGGCAAAGAAAAACAACACAAAGCTGATGCGTTTTTCAAATAATGATTCTTACCACAAGAGAGGAATTCTAGAGACTGATGGAAAAAAAAAACAAAAAAACATGCCGCATTATGTCATGCATCAATTTGTGAAACACAATTTGATTAGAAATCCCTACACTGATTCTTGCCCCATCTCACCATTTACATCATATTAGAATGAAATGAAAAATGCATAGAAATTGTTTGGAACAAAATGAAATATTATTTCACTAATGCTAAACAGGAATCAAATCATATCAACATTCTTGTTATCCCCTGAATTTCATACCTCATGTACCTACAAATCTTGAAATCACATATAATAAAATCTATACAACGTAAATACCTGATTCTTCCATGTCATTGTCATAGAAAGAATCTGTCATTGCATTATTGGTTGTCAGTTCCTGATTGCCCTCTGACAAGTGAGATGGGAAGGTTGGGGACTCTTCAACTGCTGATATCAAATCTCCGTCTATGCCATCCTGTTTCAAATTTAAGAACTGTATAAAACAGAACGGCATAGTTTATATCATATCTCATCAAATCCCCAAGTGAATCAATGATATTTACAACTTATTTCATTCAGGTCAGCTCTAAAATGAGTGTGTCAACAACTGAGTAAACTTCCTCTGTATTTGAGGACCTACTCTCTCTTCACAGTTAGGAGAAGAAAAATACAAATTTCTCCCAGCATGTGGCTTTGTTACTTGCAAACTGAAAAATGAAACTATATGACATAACTGGACAAGCACCACCATAACTGCTAAACAATAAAATATAAAGAAAGTAACAAAACACTTGGAGAAAAACTATGACCTCAGCATGAATTAATGCTCTCAGGAGCTGACTCAACAATAGAATGGTGTGTATGAAAACTCTCACTGACCACTGACTGAGCTGATGGTCTGGATAGAAACTGACTCCAGGGATCTGGTTGCACTGGAATGCCAGTTTTAATTGATTCCATTGTGTTCATTGAGCGTGAGTTGATCTGAAGCAGATGGCAAATTTGCACTCCAAAGGTGGCCTTCATGCTTTGATAGAGTGCCTCTGCTCTGAAAACATAAAGACAAACAAGATTACAAAAATCATGTAAAAAATTTGGTCCAATTATGAAATTTCACATCTGCTGACGACATTGTCAACACAAATGTGCAGTTACAAACACTTTTTATAAAGTAGATGTAAAGCCATCTCAAAATGACAACATTTTTATTCCCTATACAAATCAACCCACATTTTCATGTATAACTCATTTGAGCCGGTTCCCGTGTTTTTGTGGTATGAGCTGACAACCATTAAAGCCGGATCCCGTACATACACGAGATCAACATTATCGATCAATAACTCCGGTGCTTTTCCCGTGTGAGTTCTGGGAGTCGGTGAGACGTTTGCTGGACCTGTTTTTTTTTCATTTCGTTTAAAGTTTGGTCAAGTTTTTAGAGAATCTTTTGGAGATACTTCCAACTAAGGTTAGTCATTACAGAAACTTGTGGCAAAGGAAAAGCTAGTAGAACCGGGCGAAAACTAGTAATAGTTTAATACTAGTAGTACTTAGTAGATCTAATTCATTCATACACATAAAAAGAACTCTTTTGTTGTTGTTTCTTTCACATACATTGCTGATAAAAAAAATTTTGTGACCCTGAATGTTGTTCATTTTCAAATATTCATAAAATGAAAACTATGAAACCAATTGAAGTTCTGTTTTATCTGATGTAACATTTATTTGTTTGTTTTGTGACTTAATTTCGATGTGATTGCTTGATTAGGTTTATTTTCGTGAATTTTTCACTAAACCCCAAAAATGCCATGCTTCAGTGATTGTTGGGTCAAAAATTGCTCAGGCTCAAGTGAGATAAATGCTACATGGCAATTGTGTGCACTCTAGAAGTGCTTTACAAATAATACAAATGTATGGAAATATTAATGAAGATATTTCTTTTACATTTTACCTTGCTTGCTCGCAATCCACAACATCATGAAGAAGGACGTAATAATGCAAGATACCCTGGCAGAACCAACGTGGCAACTTGTTTGGGAACTGCTGCTGTTGGACAACTTGCTGATTGGCCAGTGAGGTAAATGTACTCAAGGGGTCTTTGTTGCTGGAGGCCACAACAAATATGCCTGGGTACTAGTGAAGGAAAACTACTGAGGCACCACAATTCTCTTTCTCCCTCAATTCTTTGATCATTCGCATGTTTTTTACTTTCATCATTTTAACACCTTCCATGGTCCTGTGCTGCCTCTCTGTTACACACTGTCCTCCTCCTTCTCCGACGCTCCCCAACATTTTAGCCCATGTTGTCATTTTGGGGATAAAATAACATTGTCTAGGAAAAAAAACTCCAACAATCTGCTTCTTTCTGGAATAAATATCCGCGTATTTCTCTCTTAATTGGCTCTTAAGAGCAGGAAATTACACTTCCTTTTGAAAGTGTTAGAAGTTACTTTCTTCAAACAAAAATGCAAGAGCCCATCATTATGGCTATACTGAATTTTCAATTTAAATATTTGCCACCTACTTATTGCAAAACTTTAAAGTGCCCTGTAATAATATGCAAATAAATTAACAATTTGAAAAAAGTTGGCAATATTATCAAAAACAATGGCAAATACATCATCAGACAGTCTGGCATGACCAATACATCATCAATGTCTCCCATTCAAGAAGTTCAGTGGACAAATTCATGACAAGAAAAAAAAAAACACTAGAAAGGATACATGCCAAACAATGATTCAAGTATTCATGATCTGAAGGTGGTAGAACCTGAAGAAAAGCTTCCCGCCAGTTCTCAAACCATAGGGTTGAAGCTGAAAGGCAATAAAAGACAATACATGTCAGCCACTGGATTCCGAATAATGAAAGGGATCAACAACTTTTAGACAAAATCTGTCATTTCTGTCCTTCGTAGTGTCACCAGATAGCCAGTGCAATGAACTCTGTCACTCCTAATCCACCCTGTCTCTGTAAAACATTCATTTTCAAATATTTTTCACCCAGACGAGCTATCTTAAATCCGTCATTGAACTCTATACAAGCACTGTGGCTGTGCAAAACGGTTGTCCTAGTTCAATGAAGCATTCTCTTTTAATGTAATTTTGCAATAAGCAACCCTGATTTAAGTACATCAGTGAATATGGCGTCTTACATAAAATTTCTACTTTGCATAAATGCTAAAACCAGAGTGACTAACATCAACACTAATGATGAAAATTTATGCTGATGATTATTGAATTGTCATTTTTCTTCCAAATTTGAATGTAATTAATGTATCATTTGGACCTAACAGGCATCTTCAGTGTCAAGCTGAACTTTAGCTTTTTTTATTGTTATGTATATAATTAAATTTAAAAATGTACTCAGTCCGGGATGTTTAAAACAGAGTTTATTACCATTAAGCTGTATATCATAGTTGCCAAAAGACACCAGGTTGTTTGCTCCTGGTTCTTGAGTCTGTCCAATCGTCAGTGCAACAGCGTCACTCAGCTGTTTCTTGATGATATTCTGTTGCGGGGGCTGCTGTGCCATGTCACAGGCACTGATCCGTAGATTGTGAATGGAGTGACTGACATTGTTGGCATCACGAATGTGAACTGAAAATGGAAAAATAGTTCTAAGTAATGAAAGCAAGAAGTTTCAGCAACACAGATCTAGATTAGGAGTTAATGTGAGAAAACCATGGATTGATTACTAACTATACACAAAAAATTTTTCCTTATTGAATAAACCTCTGTAATTTGATACACACAGTATGGACATTTGATATGCTCGGAGAGCTCCTTTAATGACTGACATTATTTTTTATGCAGCATGACTCATTAACAAAATTTTCTTGTTCGTCATGTACCAATACCTTCTTTCATTGTCTTTAGACAAGAACGCTGACAATGCCCAACAGCCAAAAGTCTAACTCGAGAATCCTGAAAATCAGGTCAAGGGGAGGAGTTCCATGCGAGCAACACTATAAATAATAAGGATAGGCCTATTGCAAGGATGCCATTTCAGCAGCCCCCCCAGCAGGGCGAGTTAGTCCTCTAGGTGCATGTTTTTACAGTAACACTCTGAATGGGAGGAGTTCCGTACTCGAGCGCCACTTTTTGATAAAAAACCCTATATATTTTTTCGGTACTATTAATTTTGTTAGTTTATCCAATTGTCATTGGAAAAAAAAGCAATGATTGATATGTAACGACGTGAGGGTCTAGTCAGTTTGTATCATCGAGGCCGTAGGCCGATGTTCGTCCGGGCAGTAGTCAGATTGACTTATCAGGGAAAGCCGCCGGGGTAGCTATATACTGGCGCTCGAGTAGCCTACGGAACTCCTTCCCTCTGAATGACACTTGGAACATGATATAATATGCGCCCCATTAAAGTTGTGTAACTCATGTGGCACTCCTTCCAGTCTGACGTATGTCCTCCAATTCTCTCTGATGTTGGGATATAATATAGATCTAGATCTAGATTTTTTTCTAGATCTAGATTATATTATCTAGATCTAGAATCTAAATTTATAACCCATGCCATTGTTTTCATGAATCCCTGTGTAAGCAAATTCGTGCTATCCTTCATTCACACAACTGAGATGCAAAAGACGCGATAAAGAAATCTTTCTTGTCATTCAATGAAGTGCAACATGAATGAACCATTAATGGGCATTATACTACATTCTAGATCTAGATCTAGAATCTAGTATTAGTAGTAAGTATCATCATGACAATCTAACCGAATGGCCTTCCCCTTGCGTGCATGTAAGATATTTCCATCCACAATCAGCAGGATATTGGAGGTGTCCATGAGTAGACGTAGATCAATAATAATCTGGCACGTCTGTTCGTTAAATCTATCTGAACACTTATAATGAGGTAACTTACCTTCAGATGACAATCTGCAAAAGGGCTGAATAAGCTGCACGAAACTTAGATTATTTTTCTGACACAGCAACTGCGCATCCGAGCTGCACAGGACGGCGATATGAGGGCTGAATGTGCTCTGGATGAATTCACTAGCATTCTGCTTACACTGGGACATTCTGAATTTTTACAATCAGACCCTGTCTCAAAAACAGAAAGTATAGTTTGAATTATCCTTGATGCTTCATCGTCGTCGTTCCAAAGTGTCATGCGCCATATTTATCGACTCCGCCACTTCCGGAACAGTGCGTGAAGGGAGACAAAAATAAATAAAAAGGGTCAACGGCAAACAACCTTTAACCTTATGACCTCGACACAAGGCTGCAAGCTTGGAAGTGGATGTGGAATTCGTGGTGTTATTTACTGGCGGTGGCAGTGTGCTGGTTTTAAAATAAGATCACACCATCACTGATACAGGCCTGTTTGTACATTTCATTTTTCATCCAAACCAGATAGCAGCCTTGTGTGTTTATTGTAAATCATTCACAATGCTCCGTTCCGTCGAAAAATCGCTTAGGTTGCCAGCTAGGCACTTGTGCAAGTCCAACATGGTGGAAAAAGTGTTGAGCAGAAGCAAGGTTCTGACAATTGATAACATGAACCCGCATGTGAAGAACATTGAATATGCTGTAAGAGGACCGATCGTCATCAGAGCTGGTGAAATTGAGAAAGAGCTTAAACAGGTTTGTTCTTATTTCAGTGCAAAGTATGGCTGTTTCATAGTCAACATGCAATTGCAATGCAACATGTTATGAAATTCAGTCAACAATTCATTGCATCCCAAAGCCCATTTTTGAACCAGATCTCAAGACATAGCCACAACCTCGTTTTCAGTTATCCATATGCTATATTCGGAAGGAGTTCCGTACTCGAGCGCCAAAGACCAGAAACTAACTAAAAGAGATGATACATAGCTACCCCGGGGGCTTTCCCTGATATGTCAATCTGACTACTGCCCAGACGAACATCGGCCTACGGCCTCGATGATACAAACTGACTAGACCCTCACGTCATTACTGATCAATCTGACAATCTGACAAAGTGGCGCTCGAGTAAGGTAGGCCTACTCCTCCCCTATATTCTGGTATTGGAGAAAAGGAAGGACTTCCGAATGCGTTCCATAGCCCGAGTGAAAACAGTACGGAAGGAGTTCTGTACTCGAGCGCCAAAGACCAGAAACTAACTAAAAGAGATGATACATAGCTACCCCGGGGGCTTTCCCTGATAGGTCAATCTGACTACTGCCCAGACGAACATCGGCCTACGGCCTCGATGATACAAACTGACTAGACCCTCACGTCGTTACTTATCAATCTGACAATCTAACAAAGTGGCGCTCGAGTAAAGTACTCCTCCCAACAGTACATGGCAACCCCGGCGGCTTTCCCTGATATGTCAATCTGACTACTGCCCAGATGAACATCGGCCTAAGGCCTCGATGATACAAACTGACTAGACCCTCACGTCGTTACATATTAATCTGACAATGCCTATATGAATTATGGAACGCATTCGGAAGTCCTCCCAGAGAAAATGCTCAATGTGCTAACCACTTTGAACTGACAATTCTTTTCAGACCGTCTCAGTTTCTTATTTTCTGGTTGAAATGGTTAGGAGTAGAGTTAGAGATCAGATTAGGTTTGGGTATGGCAAGAGGACAGGTTTGAGAACGGGTTTAGGGCCAAGAATTGACAGGGTGTAGAGAACTCTTTCCAAGCTATATATAATTATCATGAGAGATTCCATTTTTCTGGAAATTGCTCGTGAAAATCCAGGCTATTCTATTTGTAGCCTATAGATGGCTTTCACCTTACGAGGTGGAAATTAACCCACACCCTGCGTGCTACCCATAAAGCCTGCTGTCTGGTTAGTGACCTTACTCACGGGGAATCCTATCTGGGCTGTACTAACCCTTGCCGATGTGCGATGACCACACTACTACTGCCCATGTGCTTTGGTTTGTATTTGATTGGTATAAAAGCATTCACTGCTATGCCTTATCACATTTGATAATGAATTAACCAGCAAAACCTTAGTCCGTCAGTCTCCAACCAATTATCTGACTTATGTTATCAAACTGACAGCTGTAGTTTTCGTGAGAACGAAGCATGATAAACTAGCCACGCCCCCCCCGCCCAAGCCCTAAACAAATGGTGTCATCCTGTCTGACACATACTGATAAACCAATGTGGGCATTTGGGGCAAAGATCATTTCAGAAATTGTTTCTGATTGGTTCATTCTTAAATACAGACAATTCTAGATGGTGGTCAGCTTGTGAGAAAATGACAATATTGCACATTTGTTGAGCAATAGTTGAGGTTACACCTCTTGATAGTGTGGGGAGAGCCTTTGAAAGCTTAGTCTTTGTGATTCCGACTGGTGGTTCACCGGTTAACGTCTTTGTCACAATGCCTTTAATTTAGAAGAAATACAGTGAGGAATAAGACGGTAGTTAGGCTGCCGCGCTGCGTGGTCAGCTCGACTTTGCCATATTGAGACGCCCATGCAGAGTGAACACCTGGAAAGTTGATGCCATATTTCAACGCCTCATGCAGCATGAGAGTTAACTATGATGGTTGCCAAACAAAATATCTTGTTACATCCAAAGCCTCACTGTTCCAATAAACAGGGCAAGCAACAACTGAACAAGGCAAGGAATTTAACCTTTTTTTTTTTTTATTTGCATGGACACCCTTTCTTGTTAACATGTCATGTACTTCAATGTAGTATCAAACTGACTGCAGATCTTGGACTTCATATGGATAAGGATTCATTTTCTTTTGTTCACAACCGCCATGTTTCTGCCTAATTACGAGATCGGAGTAAATACAAAAAAAACAAAAACGAGTGCATTTCCAGTGGTTTCCTGTAGGGTGCCATTCAAAGAATGTGAAAAGACTGAGCATATGATAGCGAGATATGGAGTGTAAGCTAGTTGGTCAGTCAGCCCACTGTAGCCAGTGAGAATGCACGCTAAGCACTTGACTGGTGGTGGCAAGACAATTGACAATAATTATGTCTGGAAGCTACACAGTTGTAGCCTATTGGCCCATACTATGACACTGAGTTATCACTTTCAAGCGACTGCGCGTAGTGTGCTGTCATAGCATGTGGTCAGAAAGATAGGAAAGTGTGCTAAGCCTAAGTGAGAGATGCCCAGCAATGTACTAGGCAGGCCGGCATGTTAGTGACAGATAAAGAACAATATACATGTCTGACTCCCTACATAGCTGCACTGTGGCCGTCCCCACAATTTACCAGGTGCACTCAGAATTAATTCTTTCGCAATTGTGGATGTTTTGTTTATCAGTTGTTCTTATTCAAGTAATTTATTATGTAACTTATGAAATAAAAAAAATTAAAAAACAGGGAAATATCAATTTCTCTCTGCTTCCAGGGGCGCACATTTACCAGTGTCGTTACACATGATGAGCCACTGTAGTAGAAAAGTATTTATAAATTCTGTTGTTTATCTTCCAGGGCAAGAAAAAGGATTTTGCAGATGTGATAAGAGCCAACATTGGGGATTGTCATGCTACTGGCCAGCAGCCACTCACATTTCTGAGACAGGTTAGTTCTATGTTGTGTGGCTGTTGTTTGGATGGCTTTTATGCATTAGAATTCACTTTTTCTGGCTTATAGATTTGGATACCCTGAACATTGGATAATATTTTGGATGTCCATTTGTGAGAATTAAGTTTATGGCTGGATGGCTTTGGTTAATCTTAAGTTAATAATTATGTGTATGTACAGACATGTTACTCATGAACCCTTTGAACCCTACTGCCCTCTTCTTAAGAGGGCAAATTTTCTAGATACGATTTCCCTGCTACCCACTTTAGAGGGCAGACACCTTTACCTTCTACAAGACGCGTTGGCACTACCAGTGGCCTCGCAGGCTTTTTGTCAAAATCATGATGTAGGCATGCTACATCTTCATAGTACACTTACCCTTCACTTTCCTTCCAGTACTGTTATGTTTGTTTGGTGTTTTTATCCTCAGAGTACCACATAAGAACTGGCCAATTTTGGCCAGGAGCCCAGGGATATAGGCATGTAAGGGTTAGGCTGCCAGTGTTCAAAGGGTTAATAAGGTGACCGAAAAAAAAACAGTAATTGAGACTGGCTCATGTTTCAAAATAGCATGTGGTCAGGGGTGCATAATTTCAAAGCCAAATAGAGAAAATGTTGAGTTGTGTTCACTGTTCCCACTAACAACAGCCTCCAAGATATAGGGCAAAAAAGGTAACCAAGTGACCTCAGGTCAAAATTGAGTTCTTGGCATGAATGTCATTTTAAACCATTTCTGCACATTGTTGCAGAGCACTTAAAGTTTTATGCATCCAATGCATTTAAAAAAAATTATTTTCTAACCCCAGTCAAGCTGGTTTGTTTTGCAAATGTTGACTGCTGTGACACAGTACTTATCTGACATTCTTATGCCGATTCTGGGTACAGTAGACCTCAAGTATAACGGCCTCGGATTGAACGGGGCCTTGGTTACAACAGCATAAATTAAAATCCCCATTTCATACACTCTTCTCATAAATAGAAAAAAACTTGTTTACAACGGCGGCACATAAAGCACACCTTTGATACAACGGCATTTTTCTTTCCGTCGGCACGGAATACATTGAGCAAAATATTGCGCCGCTGAGAAATCTATCGGGAGATGGGCAGGGAGGGAAAGCGCGAGGAGGGGGGGGGGGGGTGGTAGTGTTATGACCAGTTGCTAGTCCTTTGTGTGAACAGATGCGAAATTGTGTAACTGTGGGAGGTAAGGTGGTGGGATGGCCAGGCACCGCCGAGGTGGGCGATGACGCAAGACTAGTCGCATGTTGTCAGTCCTTTGTGTGAATGTATGGCCAATCAGGTAAACAGGAACCACAAGTTTGGCACACGTGTGTGGAAACCTAAAAGTAAGGGAGTAGTCATTCTGCGCGCACTTCGTGTGCAGATCTATGCCTGACCAAGACAATGGTCACTTGCTACGCTACCTTTTGAGCAAATGCATCAACATTCACTTTTTGAGAAAGAGAAACTGCACTGTGATATGATGATGATAACAAAGAAGCGAAACTGAGAATGCTTTTCTCTTGAAATGAAGGCAAAATTAATTGAAGAGGTGGACAACAGTGTAAAAGACAAGGCTCAGATCTGTAGGGACAATGAAATTTCTTTGCTTCCGGGACAAGCCCTGTGTATTTATATGCATGCTTTCCCTGTGACCTTGCCTATAACGGCACCTCGCTTAGAAGGGTAGTTTTGCAGTGGTCCCTTGAATGCCGTTGTATCCGAGTTCCACTGTAATTAAACCCTGTCTTGTCATATATTGTTTGTTTTCGTTTTTTTTCCCCACTCTTTCACTAGATTCAGAGTGTTTATGAATACAAAATGTCATCTATGGGTTAAGGGAAGTGCAAAAATCTGGATGTAAATATTCACGATCTAACGTTCCCTCCCCCCATTGTTAGAGCTCTATGGTTTGCAATTCATGAATTAAATAGAATGTCAGCGATATCAGACTTTCAACCCATTTGAAAATGTAGATGAATGATTCTTCAAACCAGATTTATTTAGTCATGTGTGTGCATTTTTGCCTGTTTTAAAGGTGTTTGCAATCACTAGTCACATTGTGTCAGTAGTCTCCGTTGTCAAGAGTCAAAACTTTGGCTTGGTTTTTCTCAGTTTTGATTTTTTGGAAGGTTACCGTTTTCAAATGTGCATAATTTTTCCATAACTGAGATATTATAAAAATTTAAACTGTATTGTGTTCAGAAACCATTACTGCAACTGAATATAATTTTAACTCAAATTTGAAAATTTTCACCATCTCCCCTATTTTCTGAGGCTGCCTCTCATACTATTATTGATTGGTTCTTAAAGAGCATAACCTTGCAATCCTTGTTTTATCCCAAGTTTTCTGTGGCTATGATTTACATTATTATAATTTAAACCTGTTTGTTACTTTGACAGTAGTGCAAATGTAAGCTGTAACCAACATAAAAAAGCCCCTTTTTCCTCACAAATGTGTCTTGACTGATTTATCCACTCTCTGTTTCAAGCTGAAGATGAGACCAGTCTTCTTAATAAACTACTGTGTGTCGCGATGTGGGTTAGATGGGGAGAATTCGACTGACACTCTTTCGAGGTCCGCTCCCACAATCGACGAACACACAAAAAAAATACTTGCACTCTAAAAACTAAATAAATCAATTGCTTTGATTTTTAGCAGAACTGTAGGGCAGTTTAATTACAGGAATTAATGTAACAAATATAATTATAAATATAAATATCAATTCAAAGGCAACTGAATCTAACTAATGAAACTACAGCTTTCTATAAAGACTAACTTATTCACTCTAACTACTTGCAGGTCATATGAGTTATATGCCAAATAGAATCCGCGCACGTGGCGACGGATATAACAGTTTAAATTCTATTAATTCAATGAGACATGTTATGATATGGACATTTCCTCTAGACACGCCATGGAGAATGCTTGTACAACCATGCGTTGTCTGGCGGTAGCTCTGAAACTGTCTTCAAAAGTAAGTAGAACGGTTCACTTTCATCATTACAAATTAGTATGAACTCTCACCATTAGGCCCTCACTGGGAGTGAGAGCGCTGGATGTAAACGCTGTGGGTTCATATCAAACCAAGTAGCTTAGGCTCTGGAGCTTTAAAACATGGCGCTCCTCACAATATGGACTGCTCAACTGCGTCTCTATGTCTCTCATCTGGCTGAGGACTATCGCCGTCCACCTCGTAAATGGATTGTCTACATGTGGCCACTATCTAAGCTCTGCACGGGTTTAAATACTAAAGCTATGTCTCGACCTTCCGTCCAGATTCATACATTTGATTGGTGCAGTCGCTTCAGCTCAGCCTGCAATATTAATTTATGCTTGTCATGGCCTTGCGCCAAAATCAAGGTCAATTTTACGGTCTAGACAAAATTTAAAATGCGAAACATTAACTACTAAAATCTTCAAACCCCGTGCTTTCTACTCTTATGCACGAATTTTCGAACGCCAACTAAGCGTCTAAATAAACTACCTTTACTCGCCCCTTATCTATAATATAATAATAATAATAATAGTTCGTCCATCAGGTATGATGATGACCTTAACAACACCAGAGGAATAAAGAACAGAAATTGTTGAGAATTTCAACACATGGACAATAAAGAGAACTAAAGGACACAGAGGACAGAATGGAAAGACTGTTCTTTCATGACTTATGGCTTCTCATGTGACTGATAAGTCCTATTTTTGCCCTGCAGACCCTTCCGCATAAATGACAAGAGTGCTCCGTTGGTTCAGTACCACTGGGCCTTTTCTTGCGCCGTTCTCTTTTTTTGATAGCCTGCTGGACTCTGTCAGCTTCCCATGCTTTGCTGCCTCTGGTAAGGGCCGCCCTCCAATTTGCACGATCAAGCGAGAGCTTTTCCCACTCACTCACATCAATGGCAAAGGCCTTCAGTGATTGCTTGAGAGTGTCTTTGTAACGTCTCTTTGGGGCCCCAACATTCCTCGTTCCATTGGAGAGCTCAGAGAAGAAGATTTGCTTAGGGAGTCTGGAGTCGGGCATTCTGACAACATGTCCTGCCCAACGTAGCTGAATTTTTTTCAGGTGGCAGAAGATGCTCAATTCCTTGGCACGATTGAGGACCTCAGTGTCTGGAATTTTATCCTGCCATTTGATCCTTAGGATCTTTCTAAGGCAGGCCAGATGAAAGTGATTTAGCTTTCTGGCATGCGATTGGTACACTGTCCAGGTTTCAGCCCCATAGAGTAGGGTGGGAAGGACCACAGCATTGTACACTTTCAGCTTAGTGTCTGTGCGAATGCCGGCAACATCCCACACTCTCTTTCGAAGCCTGCCAAATGCAGAGCTGGCTTTGCTGATTCTTGAGAGAATTTCAGTATCAACACGAGCCGCGGAAGACAGTGTACTGCCAAGATAGGTGAAGTTCTCCGACACCTTCAGAAGACTGTCATGGACTTTGATATTTGGGGTCACAGGATACTTGTCGTCTGGAGTAGGCTGATGGAGCACTTCCGTCTTCTTTGTGCTTATTGTGAGGCCAAAGTTGTCACAGGCACTAGAGAACTTATCAACAGTTTTGCATGCTATCCTCATCGTGTGCCAGAAGTGCACAATCATCAGCAAATAGTAGGTCACAGACTTGAGTACTTTTGGTTTTGGTTTTTGCCTGAAGTCTCCTGAGGTTGAATAGACTGCCATCAGTTCGGTACTTGATGCTTACCCCTTGAGGAGGAGAGCTGAAGGCTTCTTGTAGCATTGCAGAGAACATGATGCTGAACAGAGTTGGGGCTAAGACACAACCCTGTTTTACCCCATTTGTGACAGCAAAGGGCTCTGAAACACTGCCGTTGCTTTTGACTGCAGCTTGCATGCCATCATGAAACTGGCGCACCAATCAAAATCACGGGGTCGAGAACTGCTCTGTCATTCCTAGCTATACATTTATTCTATCTCGCCCCTCCTTCTCTCCATCCATCAGAAAAAAAGGTGTTTCAAAACAAACTGTTCACGAGAACAGCTCAAGGACAAATTACGCTGGTTATAATCAACAAGATCGTAAAAATTAACTCACTGACGTCGTGACCTAGCACGGCATTTATGATCCTAATGTGATCATGACACTGTGCAAGAATCCCCTAAAATGATGTGTGGAGCTAGTATAAATAAAATATTCTGTTGTAATCGCATTTCAATAAATCTGAGTACCACTGTCTCCTTTAGGTCATAGCCTTGTGTGTTTACCCACCACTGATGAAAGATCCAAGTTTTCCTGATGATGCAAAGCAGAGAGCAGATAGAATTCTGGATTCCTGTGGAGGGAGGAGCTTAGGTGAGTGCCGAACCATGGACGATACTAAAAGCTGTATATTATCGTTTCATTTCATTGGCACACATTAATTTTGTCACCTCTTTGATTGTGAATGTTGTTATTTTTTAAGTTCCTTTGTTTTCCTCAATGCATTTTTCCATTGTGTATTGCCTCAGGTCACATCTTTTCTCTTTTATCAAAATGTTATTTTTTCCAGCTTTCATCCTTGCTCCACAATTTATAAACATCATTGTGTTTTGTGAACAAAAGCAAGAAATAAAGGGATCTTCTGCACACATTCAGATCATTTTATTTTTGTGTGTGTGATGTATCATGCAACAAATCCCCTGTGATGGGTTGTATTGAACAAATTTCAGCATTATCCATGCTTCGTTCATATAATTTAGGACAAGGTTCCTGTGAACAAGTGGTCAGACTGATCTGAAAATATTCCTCGGACCAGTTGAATAATTCAAGCAGGTGATCAAACTCATCCCAGCAATCAAATGTCATTTCAAGTGAAGTGTTGAACGTCTTTGTTATGTCAGCGGTTGACATTTTTAGGCCTTGCCATACTTCACAGCACCTGGGCCACAAGGAATGAAAGGTAAAAATTGGTCAAAATGAAAAACCTGGTCAGAGGAGCTGTTTGGTTTAGTCTGACCACCCAGTCAAAGGAATCACCTTGTATAATTTATACTGAAACAGAGAAGAGAAAAGGATTAACTGTTGTCATAGTGGTTACAATTTTGTAGTAAGTTTTTTTGTGTGTTTTTTTTACTGATTTTTAACAAACGGCCTCAAGGTTTTTTTGTTGCTTTTTTTTGTTATTCTAATCCAGGAGCTTATAGTGACAGTGCTGGTCTTACTGTGGTCAGAGAAGATGTGGCCAAATATATTGAAGAGCGTGATGGTATCCCTGCAGATCCAATGAATGTTTATCTGGGCACTGGTGCCAGTGAAGGGATTAGGGTATGAAGTAACTATTTTTCTTCAGTTGTGAACTATCTTGTGGTCTTTTACATTACATGTAAATAGTCAGCAAACTATGGGAATAGAAATAAATAGAGTACCTCACAGAGCAAACTATTGTAATGGCCATTATTTGTGTTTGTCGTGGATGGTTGGTGTGTGCTTCTGGCAGAGTCTCTGTCTGTCTGGCCTATCATTCTGTTACATCTGTCCTTTTCCTGTCATAATATGGTTGTTATTGTGTGGACATGCTTTCTTTCTAACTATGCTACAACCACTTTGTGTTCATTTTAAAAGCTTCATGTGTATGAGAGTAACCAAGCATCATTTTTCCTAAAAATTGATTTTCATCAGAGACGGGGGGGAAAAAAATTTACTTCAATATTTGTGATTCATTTTTCATTGCAGAATGTCCTGAAACTCCTGATGACAACACTGTCAGGGAAAGACCGTGCCGGTGTGATGATACCTATCCCACAGTACCCTCTGTATACAGCTACAATAGCTGAGTACAATGCTTATCCTGTAAGTTTGTCAACATATTGTAATGATGGTCTGAAAATTATATCTTACTAGCTGAGGTCCCCGGCCCTGCCGGGGATAAATCGGTTTGAATATTGGTTTCAGTTCTGGGTGGTTATTATGGACCTGCTTCATCTGGCCTGTTCCTATTTGTTTATTTTATTTTTGTTTGTTTGTTTTAAATAAGTCTTACTGCTCTGCCTTTGTGAGTTGACACCCTGCGCATCCCGTACAACTGCATGATTTGCGCACGGGTTAGTGTGTTTGATAGTGAACCATGGAGCTATTAATAATGTTATTAGTACCTCCATGTAGTGAACACATCGCAGGTAATGATAACGAAACCTTAAAATGGCGAACCATGACTCGAAATAGATCTGAATGATGGCGAAACAATAAATTTCCAATAAAAAAAACTACAGCGATTTGAGACTTGTATGCCTACCGATAGTACGTTTTTTAGGGGGCATGCTGCATCAGTGCATGCTAGATCTAGCTCTCACAGACACTACTGTGATTATGAATCGAATTCCGGGGCCGGAAGTGGAAAAGCGATTAACAAAGAAAGAGGTCATAGGTTAACGAACGTACAATTCGGATCAAACGCTCTCGCAAATTTACTGTTCCATTCTTATCGCATTATTGGAATAACTCACGAATCCCATAAGCTTTTTTATGCCTATGTACATAGGAACACTGGTCAGTATCGTACAATTGTGTGTGCCAAATTTCAGTTCAATACGTCCAGTAGTTTTTGAGTCCATAGGGAACAAAGGGGTTTTCTTACATTTTTTTTGTATAGATGGACAGTAACACGTTAATTAAATTATAATGTAAGAAAGGAATAACATTCAAAGGACTCCCTTTCAACGATAACTTGAGACTGCTTAAATTCTCTTATTGTTACATTTTTCTTTTTTACAGTTTCGCATTAACTCATGGCTTTACTGATGACACATTTTTTGAACTAACTCTGTCTTGTCTCTCTGGTTGTGGAATATGTTATAATGGAATATATTGTGGCTGCTGAATATATTGGGGCATTTTCAGGATATCACTGACGGGTGGTTTTCAAGCTAGAATACTATGGGTTTGTTTTTCATACAATTTAGCTAATCTTGTTGCCTATGCTATCTAGAAGTTTCAAATCTGTAAACTTGTTAGATGATGTAGAGTGACTCTGGATTTGCAGATCACCATTCTTGTTTTGAAACTTTTTTCCCCCCTGACAGTGAATCAAATGACTGGTGGAGATGTTTGACAAAATAATGTGGGGCTTTCTAAACAGACTAGATATTACAAACACCATGGAAATGACAACAAAGTTTTGTGTTTTTTGGACTGAAATTTTCATTTCTGAGTCTTCAGATGTGGTGGTGAATGAAGGGTAAATAATATTGGGCATGTCTGAGAAGGGTTTTCTTAACATTGTGAGTGATGCTTGAAAAAGTTTACAAAACATCAACCATGAGGCACTGCCACTCAAAATTAGTATCAACGTCTTGAAAACTGGTTGCTCTAGTGTGCCACCATTGGCGGTGTCACAAATCCCAGACTGGGAGATGTAATAAGTATGACAGGACAACAATCACGAACAAACAAGTTTAACACTTAACAGAACAACCCATCAGACTCACACATTTATTAAACATAATTATACATATAATAGCGCAATTACATACATTATATTATTGAAATGCACTGCCGTACAACGGCCTTATTCTCACACACACTCTCCCTCGGATCCACAATCCGGTAGTTACTCCTAAAGGCACTTCGGCCTCAGCCTCTCCCCTCAGGGTCTTAATAGTACATTAATGATTCACTGGCACCGCAGTCTCTCAATATCACCTTCCTATTGTCATACACCTTAGCACTCCCCTAGCACCTCAGCAGGGCAATAACACATTATTATTTCCATAGCCATCAACATGGCAACAACATAATATCAGTTCACTAGCCTATCAACAGGGCAACAATATAGTATCTCAGTCACTCTCATATCTACGTCCCTGTCCGTGGCCTGACTGCCACGACTTTATGTGCCTCTACTGTCCTGCACTGACAGCCTCACTTCTGGCCTATGTGTGGCCTCCGGCCCTATGCTGGCCTATCCCCTGTGCTCATCGAGGTGGCTCTGCGGCCCGTCCCCGACACCTACAAGAATAACATTACATTGGTATAATATCCTACCATTTCTATTCACTCCACCTCTCCTTACAATCCATGAAGCGTACACACACTAGTTCACCTTTCACTCACCACACATCTTACGGTAACACACCTCCATCGGAGTACACACTACTCACTCGCGCTACAAATCCATGAACTCACTTTCATCTATCGCTCATGGCGCACATTGCTATATCCAATATCAAGGACTTCCACATTCCTCACATATACTTATTTACATCATGGTAATAGACGAATATAATATAATACATCAATCATAATAATCAATCAACGTTCTACATACCAGTCATTACTGGAACAACACTCATCCGTCTCCCGACTGCTTTCACTTATGTCCGCCCGCTGGGCTCTTATTCACAGGTCCGCTCCGTCGGACCTTCTAACTTGCAGTGATAGTTATACAGCGCTTTCGCCTCATTCAGACTTCCACACCACTCATACACGCACGCTTTTCCCACTTGTCTGCATGAGTTATTTTTACTCTTCCCCTTTCACGTCTTTTCCTATCCGTCTGTCGTGAGCTCTTCTTATTCTACACCCGCTCTGTAGCAATCCCCTTAATTGCACTCACTCCACTCGTGACAGGCGGTAGTACAAGATGTCTGTTAACACAGCTTCTTAACATCTGGAATGTCTTCCCTCAAGGCCGGCAGTATGTGCAATGTGAGGAAAGCTAAGTAAACCTCAACTGTTGTGGCGGCAGCCAGAGACTTAAACCAGACTGAAATTCCTTTGTAAGCTTAAACTTTTGAAAGTTTTGTACTGAAGAATATTGATGTGTCACTTACTCTCTGCATGCAGTTGAGTGAGATTATGAAGTCTGTGTCCCTGCTTTTCTGAATTGTGCTTTTATTTTGTAAGTGGTATGTTTGATGGCTGATAAATTAATGATTTTCTACAGATTGGATATTTTCTGAATGAAGATGACAAATGGTCTTTGAGCTTAGATGAACTGAAACGAGCAGTCACAGAAGCAAAGGATCAGTGCAAGCCAAGGGTTCTCTGTGTTATTAACCCTGGAAATCCAACAGGTTTGTCCAGCACTTATTTTAATGTTTAGCCGTGTTCTGATTCCCTAGCTTGCAGCTTTTTTCTTCTAATAAATGATTTACAGTATACAGTGGAACCCGCGAGAAGTCAACTCGCTTGAAGTAAATTCCCGGTTAAAGTCAACTCTTCTTCTTGGCCCGTTTTTTCCCTTATTATTTCTTTGTATTTCGTTTCGGATGATGTCAACAGCGTTGGTACCGCAGTTCGCTTAAAATCAACACCATCAACCAACTCGGGTTGGCTGACCACATACTTTTTCCCCTGCAGCAGCCTATTACTAGTACTACTAAGCCACTACATGCACTGCTGGTCAGACCTAGTGTGCCGCTGCAGGCAGTGAGAGGTAGAGGGGGTGTGTATTGTACCGTGTAATGTGTGTAGGCTACAGTACTAACAAAGACATTCTATACACGAGGTCTCTGGTAATAACACGTGCCGCAAACTTTGCTTCGCGCGCGTTGTGAGCCATGGATGGTTCGCGGTGTTGCGCAGGTCTAGTGTCTGCCTCTCTTCGCTCGCTCGCCCTCCCACCCTGCATTAGGTCAACTTCCCCACCCCCAAAATCTTCCCATTCACTCGACTGCGCTTACAGTGAGAAGACGCTATTCAAAATTCAACCAAACTCGCCTTTATAAGACAGTAGGCCTGCCTGAACAAAATGTCTAACTCTAAGAAGTACAACGTTCTAAATTTGGACACGAAGCTGAAACTTCTCAAAGACATGGACTCGAAAGTCTTAAGCAAAACTGATGTCGCCAACAAGTATGGTGTTCATAAAAGTACAGTATCAAAGATACTAAAACAACGTGGGCAGATCGAAGGAGCATGCGAGTCATTTGCGTTCCAGCCCGAAAGAAAGCGGATGAGGACGAGTAAGTTGGAAGATATCCACGAAGTGCTGTATCGCTGGTTCAAACAAGCTCGCGCGATGAGTGCACCGATCTCTGGCCCGGTCTTAATGGAGAAAGCAAATGAAATTGCCACAGAAATGAATGTGGATTTTATCGCTACCAATGGATGGCTTGACAGGTTCAAAAAGCGACGCGGGATTGTGTTCAAGTCCGTATGCGGAGAATCTGCCTCTGTCGATTCATCACAAACCGATGACTGGTTGAAATCAACATTCCCTGGCATCTTGGAGCAGTATGGACCTGACAACATATTCAACGCCGACGAAACCGGACTATTTTTCAGGTGTCTTCCTGATCAAACCCTTGCCATGAAAGGAGAGACATGCTCCAGTGGAAAGCTTTCAAAGGAACGTCTCACCGTTGTAGTTGCTGCCAACATAAGAGGCTCAGAAAAGCTCCCGTTGTTCGTCATTGGGCACGCTCTCAACCCAAGATGCTTCAAAAATGTGAGAAAGCTCCCGACAGACTATGACGCTAATAAGAAAGCATGGATGACATCGGTTCTCTTTGAGAAGTGGATAAGGAAGTTGGACATGCGTTTCAATCTTGAAGGCCGGCGAGTGGCGATGATCATTGATAATTGCCCTGCCCATCCACCAGTGGAAGGACTCAAAGCCATAGATTTATTTTTCTTGCCTCCAAATACAACAAGCAAGCTCCAACCGTGCGACCAGGGCATTATCCAGGCTCTGAAACGCAACTACCACACCCAGGTACGACAAAGGTACCTTGTTCACATCGAGAACCAGACAGCATCCAACTCTGACATTGACAATGCCTCAAGAATCAAAGTTTTGAAGGAATTCAAAATTTCAGTCCTGGATGCTCTCTACATGCTAAGAACGTCATGGGGAAAAGTGACGCAGCAAACCATTGCCAACTGTTTCCGCCATGCTGGATTTAAAGAAGTGGATGCAACCACCACTGAAGAAACTGAAAGCAGTGTTGATCGTCTGAAAGACATAATACCAGCAGAGACATCAGCTGAAGCATTCTGTGTTGTGGATGACAGCCTTCCAACTTGTGAGGAGGCAACAATAGAAAGTATTGTTGATCAAATCAGCAGCACTTCTGTCGCGATATGGGTTAGATGGGGAGAATTCGACTGACACTCTTTCGAGGTCCGCTCCCACAATCGACGAACACACAAAAAAAATACTTGCACTCTAAAAACTAAATAAATCAATTGCTTTGATTTTTAGCAGAACTGTAGGGCAGTTTAATTACAGGAATTAATGTAACAAATATAATTATAAATATAAATATCAATTCAAAGGCAACTGAATCTAACTAATGAAACTACAGCTTTCTATAAAACTAACTTATTCACTCTAACTACTTGCAGGTATATGAGTTAGATGCCAAATAGAATCCGCGCACGTGGCGACGGATATAACAGTTTAAATTCTATTAATTCAATGAGACATGTTATGATATGGACATTTCCTCTAGACACGCCATGGAGAATGCTTGTACAACCATGCGTTGTCTGGCGGTAGCTCTGAAACTGTCTTCAAAAGTAAGTAGAACGGTTCACTTTCATCATTTCAAATTAGTATGGACTCTCACCATGCGGCCCTCACTGGGAGTGAGAGCGCTGGATGTAAACGCTGTGGGTTCATATCAAACCAAGTAGCTTAGGCTCTGGAGCTTTAAAACATGGCGCTCCTCACAATATGGACTGCTCAACTGCGTCTCTATGTCTCTCATCTGGCTGAGGACTATCGCCGTCCACCTCGTAAATGGATTGTCTACATGTGGCCTCTATCTAAGCTCTACACGGGTTTAAATACTAAAGCTATGTCTCGACCTTCCGTCCAGATTCATACATTTGATTGGTGCAGTCGCTTCAGCTCAGCCTGCAATATTAATTTATGCTTGTCATGGCCTTGCGCCAAAATCAAGGTCAATTTTACGGTCTAGACAAAATTTAAAATGCGAAACATTAACTACTAAAATCTTCAAACCCCGTGCTTTCTACTCTTATGCACGAATTTTCGAACGCCAACTAAGTGTCTAAATAAACTACCTTTACGCGCCCCTTATCTATGTTAATCAAAATCACGGGGTCAAGAACTGCTCTGTCACCCCTAGCTATACATTTATTCTGTCTCGCCCCTCCTCTCCATCTATCAGAAAAAAGGTGTTTCAAAACAAACTGTTCACGAGAACAGCTCAAGGACAAATTACGTTGGTTATAATCAACAAGATCGTAAAAATTAACTCACTGACGTCGTGACCTAGCACGGCATTTATGATCCTAATGTGATCATGACAACTTCTGAGCCTACTGCAGAAGATGAGGAAGAAGCTGAAGAGGACAGAGTTGAATAGGCACAACTTGTCACTTCACAAGAGGCACAACGTGCCCTTCACACTTTCAAAAGATATGTTGAGGAGCAAGGAGCAGAGGAAATCATTGAAAGTGTCTGCTCATTGGAAGTTTTGCTGTTTAAAAGACTATCGTCGACAAAAAAACAAACCAAAATTCAAGATTTTTTCTAAAAAGGCAAGTTTGAAGACAGGCAGACAAAAAAAAATAAATAATAAAATAAAAATCCCCCCCCCCCCCCTCCCAAAACAACCATCTGCCTCCTCCCCCAAACCAACCATCCCCCCCCCCCCCCCCCCCCCAAATTGTACTGGAAACAATTATCTGTCGCCAACGCGTTATCTCCGATGTCCTTTGACAAGGGATATAACTCAATGAATACACAATACAAAATTTGTACCTCAGGGATTATATCCCCTGAATACGGTTAATGTCAACCTCGGTTGAAATCAACCCTTTTTTTTGGTCCCAAGGTGTTGACTTTAAGCAAGTTCCACTGTACGATGAAAAATGACATGGGTCATCTAACGAGAGTCAGAGAAAAGGTTAAGTTGTGGTTGGTTTAAGTTATGTTCATGCAGTATTATTATACCTTCTGGTCATTCATGTCTTTGCAGGGGAACAATTTGCAGTTACAAACATGCAATAATTTGTATATTGAAGGGTTAGTTATGAAATACAGTAAATTGATAATGATCGCATTCTTGTATTTAACCATGAGTACAGGTAGTAGGCGGTATGAAGTATTGCACCAGACATATGGAATACTTTATCTTGAGTATGCAAGAAATTTTGAATTTTGGTAATTTTTTTTTTTTAATGGCAAAAATCAAAGGGGCATACTTATTTTGCTAAATGTAATAATTTACTCACGTCTCCAAATGTTTGCATCTTCACATACTTATAGATAAAATTCCCAGACTTAAAAGTGGACACTAACAAAGGAGTGAACTGAAACTTGAAAGCATTCTATGTCGCACAAAGAGTGATGTAGAGGCCAAGGGTCACAAGTGTTTTCTGACTGTATAGAGCAAGTAATTATAATGTATTTTGATTATTAGAAATTATAGGATCCTGTTATGATAAGGTTTTAGAAATGTTCACGAAAGTTTTCACAGTTTTTGTCGTCAAGTCCATCATAAGAGCTCATTGTTGTAGAGGGTTGGTCATCTGATGTCATTGTTCATCCAAAGTAGAGATGGGTTGACACATTTTCATACCGATATTTCTGTCGATCAACAGGACAAGTTCTTACAAGGAAAAATATTGAGGATATCATTAAATTTGCAAAAGAAGAAAATCTCTTCGTTATGGCTGATGAGGTAATTATTTTTTGTTTAGGGAAATGCCCAGGTTTAAGACTTACTGCTGTCATACATATATGCTTAATGGAATTCCAGATTTTTATATATTTCCATCAGTACTGCATCATTTGAAAATTTTATAAAAGAAAAAAATTGATGACAAGCAGAAAAGCATAGTGATTGATTCTAAGCTGAAAATCAGATTATTCAACACTAATTTTTTGTTTATGTTTTCCTATTAATGATTATACTAATTCAACATTTTAAATTTTGTGATAGTCCTGATGTTTTTCATACCCAAACTGGCAGTTTTAATCCCAAATTCAAAATATGGTGGCAACAAAAAAAAAAAGGTCCTTTGTTCCATGAACCACCATACAATAAGCAGTGGCAGTAGTGAGAATTTTACGAGTTCTGAACTTTTCTTTTTCTGTTTATGCTGTTAAATTTTTTCCCAACTCATGACCAAAAGCTTGATTTATCTTTACTTTTCCTTTACGTTTTATTATATTGTTTCTGAAATATTTCTTATGTGAGGCTGTGCAACAAACATGCTTTTTTTTTTCATTTTGCCATATTTTGACTTTGCTTCAAGCCTTGTTCCAACCCCACAGATTTTCTGTGTTTTTTTAATAAGATTTAAACCATGAAGTGGATAAGGTCAGACATAGAGACTGTATTTCTGTTCCTTTTATATATGTGAAAGAACCATCTTCATTATCCAACCTTTCATATTCTCAAATTCAGGTGTACCAACACAATGTTTATGCCAAAGGTTCACAGTTTCACTCTTTCAAGAAAGTTATGACAGAGATGGGCCCACCTTACAGTGACATGGAATTGGCATCTTTTATGTCTACATCCAAGGGATACATGGGGGAGTGAGTACATTCATTTGCAATATTTCTTTACATTTCTCTGCCACAGAAATTATTTCTTCTTACTGTTAGAGGTATGTCTTTCAATGTTCCATTTAAGGTGAGGGGGTGCAGAGATGCCACCCATTCCGATTTTTCTTGAAAAATGGGCATGATTCCGATTTTCCGATTAGCAAGGCCGGCATTCCGATTTTTAGTCACTTCCAGCAATCGGCTACTTTTTCCGTTTTGGTTCTTCCGGGTTCTAGTTTTTAATTATAACTTTTACAGAATGCACTGAATCGGAACATTGCGATCGTTTTATGAATAAACCGGAAGTTAGTTTTACTTTCTTATCGCTTGTTTTGCACCGATCAGGAATATGATGACTTGCTACATGCGTTTACATTCTTTGTCGCGTTCCGCATGGTGGCGATTCCGAAACTAATTGCATAGATCTATCTATTCACCTTCACTTAAGTCTAAGTGTTATATTTGGTTCTGACTGTAATGGAAGAGGGAATCAGTTCTAAACCTAGCTGGATGTACTCTCTTCCTTCAAATTTAAGCTTAGCTAGACATCACCTAGGTCTAGATCTAAGTGATTTACTTGGCAGCGACAATGACGGATGCAGGAATGAGACCTAGATCTAGCAAGATCTATGAATAGACTTATTAAGACATGTAATTTATTCAGCGGCAATTGTGATGGAAGGAGGGATCAATTTTAAACTTGCCTTGACCTAGATTTCTTAAATCCAAGCCATGAACATGGAGAAGGTTGACATTGCATGGGCACAAACTACCAAATTAAAACATGAGATTGGGAGTGGGAAAACACTCCTCAGCACAGAATAGGCAAAATTTATCCATAGCATTTGTGCATTTTAGCACTCAAATCCCATGTGCTTTTCTGGAGAGGATTCTTTTTCAGTTTTGAGCAAGATCAAGTTAAAAGGTGGATAATAAGATATGGTTGAAATGAACTGTAAGTGGGGTAAGTTTTCAAGATGATTTTCAACTTGATCCTTTGTGGCCAAGAAAAAACAACGACATAAAAATCTAAGTTTAAAACTGGTACCATTTCTTTTTTATCGTTGTTTGTACCGATTCAGATTTTTTTCCCCAGATTCAGATTTTTGTTTTTGTAGGGTGGCAGCTCTGGGGGTGGCTTTCTCATATCACTCCAGACTTGTGTAGATGTACTGTTTGTTTGGCTGTGCGTCATATTTTATTGAAAGGTGAATTTATTCAAGTGATTGTATTTCTTAATTTTATTCAGCAATGAAAATTTTTGAATGTGGTTAGCACTCATATGCCAACCCATTCATCTTTGAGCCTTGAAAGGGCTCATGGGCCATGTTATTTCATAACTGAGCAATTACACTGGAAATTGCACAACATTGTCATTCATACATTTAACATGCTACTCCATATCATGTAAAGTCAAAGTCTCCCGTTAAGAAACACCTTGTTGCAGATCAAATTTTCCTTTTTCAATCCCAGATGTGGTTTCCGAGGTGGATATGCTGAAATTATCAATATGGATCCACAAGTGAAGGCCATGCTCACGAAAGCAATTTCGGCCAAGCTTTGCTCTGCAGTCACAGGCCAGGTATAAAAACTCTGCAGACTGGTCATAAATATAGTTTCTACCCAGTTCCATGGTTGAGAAAGCTGTTAGATTTTGAAGGAAAGGGTATTTGTATCAAGGATTATTTCTTTGGAGTTTATGAAGTAGATGTTATTCTATATGTGAAAACAAAAGAAATCCAGAGACAGAAATCCAAAAACAGAGATGTGAATATTATCCTTAATGTGAATATGATTACCACAGATAGGGATATGCATTTTTGTTTACAACAGATTCATTGGCAGTGTTCTGTATTTAATTAAGTTATTTAAAAACACCAGGGGTCAGGTTTTTGAGAGAATTAAAATTTGCTTTGAGAACTTGAAAATTGTGATCATTGTTGTCATTTTCCTATCCAAAATGTTCATTTTTAGCTTTTCATACATACCTCTATAAAAATTTGCATAATATTTGTTGTCTTTTTGTTCATTTTGTCCAGGCTGTGTTAGATGTGGTTGTCAACCCTCCGCGACCTGGAGAACCATCCTATGAATTATTCAAACAGGTATTGATTTTTTTTTATTAATTTCATTTACAAGCCCAGAGTTCGAGGTATTGACTGGCTTTTACTGTTTACGCCACAGATGCTGTCGTTAGATCTGTGCCCACAGCGGACAACATATACAGCAGCCACTGCAGTTTTTGAGTTCATAATGTTTGTTTCTGTCATAAACACTCATTTGTATGCTAGTTATATCAGATCTGCCAAGTATCCTGAATTTTATATGGCTGTCCTGCATTTCAGATGTTGGGGAATGTGAGAAATTTTTTTTGTTTATTAAAAAGGACATTCCTTCTAGGTTTGAGGATAAAGACCAGTGCGGAAAAGTGCAAGATGGTGATGACAGTTTACACTTTTTACTAATACAGAGTACATTAAGTAACGTGAAGAGTGTCACAGCATTGTGTATTCTTGTATTTTCTATGGAAAATCATAGCCAGTTGATAGTTTCAATTTACTGTTGTGCTTGCCCTTTGAGGTATCCTTTATTAAAGTGGTCATTTGGTTGACAGGTCCGATGTACATACTGCTATGCATTTCAAACATCTGGAAAGTTATGAAGTTATAGTTATGAAATAGTTCTAAAATCTGTGTAGACATTTTAAGATGCTTCAGTAGCTTGAAATTTGCTGTGTAAACAAGATGACATTTCACTGAGCTTCAAGTAACACGAAAAGGTGCCATAAATGACTGAATACATGTAAATATCAGTTATTGTTGATGTGGTAGTGAAAGTCACTTGGAGAGTACAATAAGCAGATTTATCCATCTTGTCATTTATGATATGAAGTGGAGCTAACCATGTTTTAAACTTTTCTGAACTAGTTGGTCTACAAGTTAGGACTTCAACATGCAGGAAAAGCATTCCAAAACGAGTCAATGCAAACAAAAACTTTATTCCACATTTTCCCCGTGGCCACCATCTTCGTAGCTCCGAAATCATGACGACAAAGACGTGACCAATACGTCACTCATATTGCGGGGAAACGCTTACTAATCAAAGAAAAACAACCAAGAAATAAAGACATAAAATCCAAGCAAATCTTGAGTTGTCCCTCTCAGATCAATAATAATACGTAATGGTGATATATATATATAATTTTCAACATTCTCCCCACTTTGATTTATACCGTACATATAAATCAACCCAAAAGAAAAGGTATAATAATAAACTCTTTTAACTCTACCAGTTTGACACTAACTCATAATCCAATCTTTTCTTTGTATTTAGATGACAAACTGTCACTCACCACATAGAAGAATTAATTAGAAACACAAAGTGAATACTTAGTCGTAAACATATAATTATGTCCCTTTTAACAAAATCAAATAAAATAAATGAAACATTAAATTAAACTTATAGCATAAAACTAAACTAAAGTATAAGGGTACTAACTTAACCAACTAAGCTAATTGACGCTAAAGACCTAAATGGTCTTCACCCAAAGGAGAGCGTTATTATGGCTCTGTTTTCCTTTGGTCCCTACACAATGATTAATTAAATAGCCTACTGGAAATCCACCTAACAAGGCTTAATCTAAATTAAATCACAAAATGTGCAGGTCTATGGTAGTAGTAGTATCTATAACACGAATCCCTAACTTCCTACCAGAATCTAAGTCTGTCCTTACAACTATACCGGTAAGGTAATAATAATGGTAACTTAACTCTAGGCTACTCTCTAGGGCCTAGGCCTAGGCATTGTTGATTCTACACACAATGTAGGCCTACTGCAGTTCACCATAGACCAGGATGTAGAAAGGACGTAAACTGGGCTAACACTGACTTGACTGACTTAGGCCTAGCCTACAGTTATCGCGAAAACCATGACCTAGTCTGTGACCTATGAACCGGGTCAACAAATCCGAATTTTACAATCGGGTTTTTCCGTACAGAGTAAGGTTAAAACAAGCCTGCCATTGGCTAATCCCGACTCTAGTTGTGATAAAAATAGAAATGACCCAATTTACTAGGCGTACGTTTAGGTCCCTGGTTAACTACGTGAGCCCACATTATCCTCTGTTTAAGTAGACTACCAAGTTATTCTCACATAATTAAGATACTTCTTTACAGCGTACAGTCTAAAGTTAAAGACTTATGGGGTGTTAATCAATGTTAAGGCTACAAATTACAAGTATCATGTCAAAACATATATCTCAGTCTCATGTTAAACTCACACTGAGTACTGTGATTAATCTGTTATTGAACAGAGATCTTGAGCCTTAACTTAAATGGTACAGACATTAAATTCAATAAGAAATGAAATCAAAAGGCAACGATAATGTACATGTATCATAGTCACAAATGGAAAATACATATGAAAACATAGGCTACAAATCAACGGTGTTGATTACCAAATGAGAAAATTCCAATTCTCCCATCTACCTTCTCACAAATCAAGTTTTTCCCTGGGTTTTATCAGTCGCCCCCTGGGTGAAGTCATTTGCCCCCTATGGTTGGAGACGGCCTCAGTTTCACTAGTTTCTTTCCCTTTGTCAGAATTATTAGACTGACAAGAAGTCTCCGCTTCGCTTTGATCCACAATTGAATCCTGAGACATTTCCAGTTTGTGAAGCTTCTGAACAGCCCTACATATCAACCGTTTGTTTGTTTTCAATTCAACTGCTCTAATGTGGCCATCTTTACCAGGAAACAGTTTGGTTACTATACCCATGGGCCAATGAAGTCTAGGCTTTGTTTCATCTCTCACAAGTACTACACTACCAATTTTCAGATCTGAGGTGGGCTTTCTCAAACTCATAGGGGGCAAACTTCTTAGATAATCATCTTTCCAAATGTCCCAGAACAGATTGACATAGTGAGACCGACATCCGTTATTGACCTCTTCACTAAACTTCCCAGGATCTACAGAGTTCAATGGGGTACTTCTTCCAAGCAAAAAGTGTGAGGGAGTGAGGGGGATCCCAGTCTCACTAACATAGGTCAGAGGTCTTGAATTGATGCAAGCCTCTATTTCATGCAAGGCTGTTTCTAATTGAAATCTTGTTACCAGACTTTTCCCCAGTGATTTCTTCAATGCTGACTTTATTGATCTGATCAACCTTTCCCACCACCCTCCCCACCATGGAGCAAGTGGTGCACTGAATTTCCATGTCAATGTGTTCCCTGCTTTCTTCTGGAGAAAGCGATCAGCAGCGTGAAAGGTCTTAGCGTTGTCCGAATACATCACTGAGGGTGTTCCTCTTCTAGCCGAAAACCTTTTGAAGGCTAACAAAAAATCCTCAACTGACAGTGAATCAACCAATTCAACATGAACCGCCCTAATCACTGCACATGTGAATAACAAAATGTACAGTTTTCTATTTCCAGTGTCTGAGCAAAACAATGGTCCGGCATGATCAACCCCACTGACAGAAAATGGTGGTGCTTTCTTGAGTCTATCCTCTGGAAGAGGGGAGATAACTTGTTTACAAGTTCTGCTGTCTTGTTTTTGACAGTCAATGCACATCTTGCAAACCTTCTTTGCCATTGTTCTGAGTGACTGAATCCAGTACTTGCTCCTCACTGCCGTCATCAGGGTGTTCACTCCAGCATGTTTCATCCATACATGTTGAGCCCTAACAAGCAGATATGAAATGTGACATTTAGGCAGCAGAATAGTATGTTTTTCATCATAAAGTAGAGCAGGGGCCATCTCTATTCTCCCATAGATCCGTAGCAGTCCTGCCTCTCCAATGAAGGGTGACAGCTGGTAAATGGATGAGGTCTTTCTAACAAACTTGCCTGCCTTTAGATCAGAGATTTCTTCCTTGTAAAACTCATTCTGCACACATTTCAGCACCATGATTTTCCCTACCTCAATTTCTGTCGCTGACAAGTGATGTTTCTCTATCTCGAGGACGTCTGACATTTTCCACAAACCTAAGAACCCAAGCCATGACTCTGACTATCCGAGTGAATCCAGAAAACCTATCAAAGTCCATCAATCCCTTTTCTTGGGAATAAACAGTTGGCATGATGTGCACAGAACTCTCAAGCTCTTCATCCACTCTGTCCTCCCGTGTCTCTGGGACAGCTATTTTCTCGTCAGTGGTGTCTGGCTTTGTTACAGTAAGCCAACTTGGGCCATTCATCCACAGTCTTGAAGTCGCTAAATCCTTAGCGCTGAAACCACGGGTCAACAGGTCAGCTGGATTTTCCTTCCCGGGGCAGTGTTTCCAATCAGCTGGGTCTGTTAGCATTTGAATTTCCTGAACTCTGTTTCTGACAAATTGCTTCCATCTGTGTGCAACACTCTGTATCCAGTTTAGGACAATTTCAGAGTCCGTTCAACAGCTACACAGACAGTTGTCCAGGTCAAAGGCTGATTTGACAAATTTCATCAATCTGGCAGCAAGTAATGCAGCCAGCAGTTCCAATCTTGGCAAAGTGATTCTTTTCAAGGGAGCAATTTTCACCTTGGCCATTACCAATGAAACAGTTGAGTATTTGTCCACTGTTGTTCTTAAGTAGACACAGCATCCGTAGGCCTTCTCTGAAGCATCAGCAAAGACAATCAATTCCTGTTTTTCGATGGCATTCCATGCTATCTCCGTGATACGTCGAGGTATCTTCCAACTTCGAATCTCCGTCAGACCATCAATCCACTTCCTTAGTTGCTCCTGATATTCAGTAGGTAAAATGTCATCCCAATTGTAGCCTCTTTTCCATAGATCCTGAAATAGAATTTTAAGATTGATAGTGAAAGGGGTGGCAAATCCAATAGGGTCAAACATTCTGGCTATCAGACCAAGCAATTTTCTCTTGGTGAACAATTTTCTCTTGGTGAACAAAACTGGTTGTTCTATTTGGAAGGTTTCAAAACAGAAACTGTCTTCATCAGTAATCCATGATATTCCCAGAACCTTTGTAGACAACACTTCCTGGTGTTCATTGAAGGATTTACTCAGTGAGTCCTTTGTGTTACAATTTGATGTCCATTTGGCAAGTGGAAACCCTCCTTCCTTCATGATGCATGTTGCCTCTGACATCATGTTCATAATCTCTTCTTTCGTGTCAGCTCCACTTAACCAGTCATCAACACAAAGGTTCTTGGTCAGTTCCTCAACTGTCCTTGTCTTTTCAAACCTCGACAAATGAAACTTCAGTGTAGCATTTAAGAGAAAAGGACTACTTGAATTTCCAAAGATGACTCTTTCAAATCTCATTGTTCTGATTTGGTCATTCACATCCCAGAGGAATCTTTGTGTGTCTCGATCACATTCATCCAACTTGATCTGCAAGAACGCTTTAGTGATGTCAGCTGGACCTGTACCAGATTAGGGATCAAGTTCGGACCTGGATCCATACAGTCATTTACAGAAACCCCATTCTCACCCTTACAGGAAGCATCAAAGACAGGCCTCACTTTGGTTGAGGTGCTTGCCTCTCTAATGACAGGCCTATGAGGGAGATAGAAGGTCGGATTCTGTGTTTCCTCATCCCGCTTCTGAACCTCTGAAATGATTCCATTTTTCTCTAAATTTTCCAACACCGCATCGTAACGAGCCTTCATGTCAGGATTCCTCTTTAATCTCTTCGATAAGCCGTTCAGTCTGCCAAGGGCTTGTGCTTTGTTGTCCATCAGAGTTTCCTTACAACAGGTGTCCTTCCAGGGTAATTTCACTGTGTGTCTCTCACCATCCCATGTGATCTCTTTGTTGAAAGTGTCCAACATCTTGTCATCCGTTGGTTCCTCAGGACCTATTCCAATTGAGTCCAACTCCCAAATTCTTCTAACTTCTGTCTCTAACATTTCAGTTTGACAAAGTAAAGTCCTCGAGGGGTTGCTCATGCCTTGATCATTGACCCTCCCAGATCTGGACCTGCCTTTGTCACCATGCCAAACCCCAGAAAGCATCCACCCAAAACTGGTCTCTTGGGCAACCAAGCCCCCTGCAGACCTTACACAGCTGTTTTTCATCAAGGACCAGTAACAGTCTAGACCAATCAAAATGTCGATTTTGACAGATCTACCTGTACCGTAATTTTCCTGAAAAGGAATGTCAGTAAAGTTATGCAAAATATCATGTGGAACACAAGATCTATACATTGAACCACACAAAACATCCATGCCAATCAGTCTCACTGTTCTTTCATTCACTTTCAACTCAAAGATCTTTCTCATTTTCTCCTCACGACTCATTTTTTCTTCAGCGAAACAACATGACAAATTTTCACTTCCAACATTTTTCAGCCTCAGCTTTTCTGCACAAGATTTGGTCACGAATGACCGATCAGCTCCACTGTCGAACATGACATTGACATCCTCGCCATTTATTTTTGTCTTCACAACCTGCATGACTATCTTCAAAGTTTTTGAATTTGTATTCGAAATTCCAAGGTGCGACATGCCATTGTCCTGTCCGACAGTGGTCTGCAACAAGGTGATGCATCATTTTTCTTTGGCTCTGTCTTAATGTCTAAAGTGCCTCTTTGACACAAAACAGCATGATGCCTCCCTTTACAAAAGTAACAGGTTTTCTTACAAGTGTTAGCAAGATGCCTTCCTAAGCAACGAAAACACAGTCCTAATTTTTTCACTTTTTCTTTCCTGGACTCGAAGTTTAACCCACTGATCTGGTAACATTTGTCAGAAAAGTGTCCTCCCTCACAGAATGCACAGGTCCTCCTCTTGGTATTGGGACCGCCATCGACATCTTGGGCCAACAGAGATGCTGCCGTGTATGTTCTTGGTGTTTGGGAGGGACCGGATTCCACTTTTGATGATGCAACGCTGTCAAATGTCTGAGACCTTTCTCTCCGTCTAATCTCAGACTCCAGAAAGGCAAGTAGAAATGTCAGGTCTCCCTCATGCCCTTCTCCGGTACGTGCCCATTCCAGACGAATGGGTTGTGGCAGTTGGTGGAGGATAAGTGGCGTCAAGATGATTCCGTATGTGTCGCCACCCACCCCAAGGTTCTCTAGACTTCTGACGTTGGTTTGGATTGCATCATGAAGCCTCCAAAGATTCGACGATGAGTTGCCCTTGGAAAAGTTGACATTGAGTAGACTCTGTATGTGACCAAAAATGATCCTTTCTTTCCTTCCAAACCTCTCCTCGATGATTCGTTTAGCTGTTTCGTAGTTGTCTTCCGTCAGGGCAAGTCCTTTGATTGACGTTGCTGCATTCCCGATTAGCAGAGATTGCAGATAAGTGAATTTATTCACTGTAGCCAGGCCACTGTTGGAATCTACGACGGCCTTAAATTGATCCCAGAAAGTCTGAAAATTAGTATACTCTCCTGAAAATTTTGGAATTTCCAGCTTGGGCAGCCTCGTCTGTGACTGCGCTGTTCCTCTGGGTCTCCCAGTTCCGTCATCTTCAACAACACTTCGTTTCTCTAGATCTAATGATTCTAACAGTTTCTTGGCCTCTACTAATGCTAGGCACTTTTCATCTCTATATGCTGCTGCATTGTCAATATCTGTTTCTAAATCTGCTTCTTCTTCAATCAAGGATTCTACATGAGCTTGGCACTTGTCATGTGCCTGTAAACGTGTCTCAAACTGTTCGATAGCAAATCTTACTTCTGTAACTGTGAGGGTTGCATCCTCCGCAGTTTCCCCTTTCTGAATAATTTGCTTCAATGTCTTTTCTACTCTTGTAAGCCAGCTCTTTGATGAAGCTCTGGCTCTTTTTGCCGTTTCCATTTCAGTGTTCAGGTTTCACCACTCACTGAATCAGGATTCTAGATCTACATTTCTAATCTCAAATGTTTATAAAGTCAATTCAATTCAAGGTTCTGGACGAGACAATGTAAGCCAAAACAAAGCAGCAAAGCATTCCACTCTGCTCTCTTCAATGTCTCTGGTCTGTGTTCTTGTCTGGATCTTTTTTGGATCCCCAACTTACATGTCTCCCGGGTTTCGGCACCATTTAAACTTTTCTGAACTAGTTGGTCTATAAGTTAGGACTTCAACATGCAGGAAAAGCATTCCAAAACGAGTCAATGCAAACAAAAACTTTATTCCACATTTTCCCCGTGGCCACCATCTTCGTAGCTCCGAAATCATGACGACAAAGACATGTGACCAATACGTCACTTATATTGCGGGGAAACACTTACTAATCAAAGAAAAACAACCAAGAAATAAAGACATAAAATCCAAGCAAATCTTGAGTTGTCCCTCTCAGATCAATAATAATACGTAATGGTGATATATATATATAATTTTCAACACATGTGATGTACATATATCTTGTAATTTTTCATGTCTCCTTTCACGTGACAGAATGTTAAATCATATTAAAAACTGTTTTTTGAACTTATATATGTATTTTGTACCTATGTTATGTATCTTTCATTAGGAAAAAGACACAGTTTTAGGTCAGTTGGCAGAAAAAGGCAGAATGGCAACAGACATGTTCAACTCAATCAAAATGATCTCATGTAATCCAGTACAAGGTGCCATGTATGCTTTCCCTAGACTCGACATTCCTAAGAAAGCAGTGGAGGCAGCCAAGGTAGGACTAGGTTTCACTGAGATACAATGAAAAGGAGGACAGAGAATAACTGGAGATTAATACCCAAACCTTTTGTGTATCTAGAAACATAGTTATCAGCAATATTTACTGGGCATATTAATATCTAATTTGTGAAAGAGAGCATAGCATTGTTTATCTTTTTCTGTCTAATTTGTTATATTACAAGAAAAACAAGTATAAGATACTGGAATTTATCTAGGTGGCATTTGTGCAAGTGTCATATCAAAGGCAGCTTTCTAATTGAAATGCAAAAGCATATGTTCAATGCATGTGATAACATTATGAATGTATGATTGAAAGATTGGTTATAAAAATAAATTTTATGTGTCCTTTTCTTCTCTACTTTTCCAGGCCAAAGGCCAAGCTGCAGATGCTTTCTATTGCTACAATTTGTTAGAAAGTACTGGAATGTGTGTTGTACCGGGCAGTGGCTTTGGACAGAAAGATGGAACCTGGCATTTTAGGTGAGAATTGCCTTGTTTACAGAAGTACCTAGGATACCTGTGTTGGAAAAAAGGCATAGTCTTAGCAGCGTAGAAATGGGACATATTATAGACTGGTCTTTCCTTTGGTCCTTGTGCATGAGCTTTTTTTTTTTTTACAACTTACCTGAGACCAAAATTCAGATTTAAGGAAATTTTAATGTTTTTGCTGCCATGGTTTCCAATCCCAAAAAGGTTTATCTCTTGTCTGAAGATATGTGTCACTCTGATTTATGAAACACCCCTGACAATTACTGTATCAGATCTGTTACTTCCCAGCATCTTGATATTGCTTCAACAGTGAAGAATTTGGTAATTTGAATCTATGGCCTGAAATGTGAAGCGAAAAGACTACAACCATAACTTTATCACAACTTCAGATGACATGTTTAAAAATTTACCCAAACGTTGCTTTCTCACCCTCTTTTGTGAAGGATTTGATTCAAGCTCTGTGGCTGAGATCTTGATTTATGGTTATTATGAACCATTTTCAGCTCCAAGTTTATGAAAAAAAAGAACAAATAACTTTCAGTCTCTAAATCTAATTTGTGATTCCAATGCAAGATAAAACCACCGCAACCAGAATGCTTAACAAGAAGATGACTTTTTGATGTCTTTGGGGTGTATTTAAAGACATGCAAGGATGAACTGTGAGGCGCTTACTAGAATTTTGAACAATGATTCAGTGTCTGTATGTATTTTCAGAACTACGATTCTGCCACCAGTGGAGAAGTTGGGAGAAATGCTGAATCGTTTTGGGGACTTCCACATCAAATTTCTGGACAAATACTCATAATGCAGTCCTTGTGACGGATTGTTTTATTCTCCATGTTTAACTGAACTGACACTGAGTTATTATGACAGCAAGCTGAAGATTGGCAATTACTATCAAACTGTATCGCATATACTGTGTTCCTGTTCGCTCATGGAACCTCTTTAGCAAATTACTAAACAACAGTAACAGAATTGAGCAGGACTTTTTAAGAAGTGCAATTGTTTTCTACTGTTTTCTAAATTCTAAAACTAGTTTTTTTTCAGTGCAGCATGGTATTCACATCCGTAAGTGAGAGAATTCATTGTTTGTTGAAGTTTCTTGTCAGCAGTGATGGCTGATTTAAATCGTAATTGTATTGTTGTTGCTGTGAAATTACCTTTTTTCATTTGAGAGAGCGAAGGACATTGCATGTTTTGTTTCTGTCGCTCACCTGGATGATCATTTAGTTTAAAGACATATACTAAGTCTGGAATATTGTGACACTGCTGTGTTTAAGTTTTAGGTCCATATCAGTTTCAAAATGTGGTCTTCTCATCTGCAAATTTTACTTGTGAGACTTTGTATTTCTTGTCTTGCTAAGTAAACTGAAAGATTATAGACATTTTGATGTCTTTCTCACAATGGAGAGCAAAATGTGATGAATTGTATGAAAATTAAATTGACAGTGTAGGGACAGGAAGGCATTTTTATCTTTTTTGATGACACTGTCCATGGCATTTTCTGTTGGTGCCCGAGATAGAGTTGCGATGCACATAATGCACGCATATAATGTAATGAATATTTCATGACATAATGCACACATATGTTATTGTCTTGTAGTAACCCAGCGAACGAAAAGAAGTGAGGTTCATATTAGATCAATTCCAGTATTCATATTTTCTTTGTTGATACAATTGGGTCTATGTAATTACACATGTATTATTTCTATTGTTGGAAATGGATGTGAACTTTTTCAGGAAAGAGTTACTGTCGCGATGTGGGTTAGATGGGGATAATTCGACTGACACTCTTTCGAGGTCCGCTCCCACAATCGACGAACACACAAAAAAAATACTTGCACTCTAAAAACTAAATAAATCAATTGCTTTGATTTTTAGCAGAACTGTAGGGCAGTTTAATTACAGGAATTAATGTAACAAATATAAATATAAATATAAATATCAATTCAAAGGCAACTGAATCTAACTAATGAAACTACAGCTTTCTATAAAGACTAACTTATTCACTCTAACTACTTGCAGGTCATATGAGTTATATGCCAAATAGAATCCGCGCACGTGGCGACGGATATAACAGTTTAAATTCTATTAATTCAATGAGACATGTTATGATATGGACATTTCCTCTAGACACGCCATGGAGAATGCTTGTACAACCATGCGTTGTCTGGCGGTAGCTCTGAAACTGTCTTCAAAAGTAAGTAGAACGGTTCACTTTCATCATTACAAATTAGTATGGACTCTCACCATGCGGCCCTCACTGGGAGTGAGAGCGCTGGATGTAAACGCTGTGGGTTTATATCAAACCAAGTAGCTTAGGCTCTGGAGCTTTAACTCATGGCGCTCCTCACAATATGGACTGCTCAACTGCGTCTCTTATGTCTCTCATCTGGCCGAGGACTATCGCCGTCCACCTCGTAAATGGATTGTCTACATGTGGCCTCTATCTAAGCTCTACACGGGTTTAAATACTAAAGCTATATCTCGACCTTCCGTCCAGATTCATACATTTGATTGGTGCAACCACCTCTAGCTCAGCTGCCGAACCGAGTTATTTTAAGTAACAGCCCTACGCAACGACCTTGGGTCGACATCAAAGGTCGAATCACTCAAGACAATAAAATGTAATTTTATAGCAATAAATTCTTAACATGTTCAAAACCCCGAGCTTTTACTCTGGATCACGGATTTTCTGTACGTCAACAGACGTCTCAATAACATTTAATTCCTACTCACCCCTTCCCTCTCTACTAAACCTAGTTCAAAACACGAGATATAAAAAGTGCTCAGTCATGCACACCTACGCTGTCCGTCTATCCTTCCCCACACCTTCTGTCTATCTATTAGGAAAAAAACTGTTCAAAACAAATTGTTTACGAGACCAAGTTATGCTGGCTCGCACAATAATTACGTTTGTAAAAATTACTCACTGCTCTCTCACAAAAATTTACTCAGTGGAAACATTTATGAATCAAATCTGTTCTTGACAGTTACCCTAAATACAGTGACATTTTACATGTGTTTGCTTTGGTTTAAGGGCTTTTTGTTTTCCTTTGCTATAATCCTGTTTCTGTATTCCCTTGCTAATGCACACTTCTAAGAAAGAACTTCAGATTATTTGGGAAGATGAAAGAAGACTGCATTTAAGGACTTTGTTTGGTCCAGTTTGTTGCTTCAACGCAAGCCTGGCATTTGATTGAAAAGGGAAGTAAAACCGTATCCACATTGTAAATGAATTTTGAAAAATTGTGTGAAATTAGGGTTGAACTAAATAATATTGTTGATGCATCACAAAAGATATCTGACTAAAGCAATTTACAAAATTTTTTTTACTAACTTACAGTTAAACATTTTTCTTTTCCCAGGAACTCTATATGTTGTTCTGCTGTATGGTTAATTATTTGATGTAATATTTGTAATTTTTACAGTATGCATTTGATCTGGGTGTTGCTTTTCAATGTGATGTCTGCTACCTTTTTTTTCAATAAAATGTTTTTTGAATGCTACCCTTTTGTAACACCGTGTACGAGTGACTAACCTGGTAGACGGGCCAAATTTGAGATTATGATTCCTCTCCGC
The DNA here is from genome assembly GCA_963931925.1 of Onchidella celtica. Classification (NCBI taxonomy): domain Eukaryota; kingdom Metazoa; phylum Mollusca; class Gastropoda; order Systellommatophora; family Onchidiidae; genus Onchidella; species Onchidella celtica. The sequence continues at coordinate 5,550,019 of OZ007574.1, read as the reverse complement.
AGTGTGGATTACATTTCTTAATGAAATGGATGTTCCTGCATTTCTGCATTTTTTTTTTCATTGTCTTTATTCATGTCAGAGTTCAAGAAAGCCGCAACATCACAACTTCTGAGACAAAAGAAAAAAGAAGAAAAAAATTTCAATCAAATCAGGGTTCTGGTAACCTCCTTAAATTCAAGGAAGTTTTGAAAACTCCTCGAAATAGACCCCACAGAGAAATCTTGAAAAATATCTGAAAAGGGACCCTCAATCTTTCAGTAACAATCACATGAATGTCAGGCTTTAGTGATAGTGGTAAACTTTTTTACTTTCAACCTCCTATAACTTCTGTGAGAAAGATTTTGAGCAAGAACCCTGTCAAATACACTCTTACCTGTCTTTGCAGTGCATTGTAATAAAGTTCAGTCCGTCTTATTTCTGAGATTAATTTACATACACAATATGGAACCAGCTTCAAAATTGATATTTTGAAATAGTTTGTAAATGAACTGCAGAATAATTAGTCTTAGAAGCAAAATATCACTGCATAGCAATGCTATTCACCTCTGATATAACTTGCCGTGATTTACACAGCTGTTATCAAATGGTCTGTGCGTTCTCATTGCAGAATCTGTTTCAGTTTTATTTGAACCTGAAAATAAAGTGTGGTCAGTTTTCTCATTATGTACTAATAAATCCATATCATCAACAAGAAAACAAAAAAAAGAAAAGCCATCAGCACATGTATTAAAGGGAGAAAATACATGTCCATTTTTGAATACTTTGCAGAAATCTGTAATGACTAAGATTGGGAGGTAGAAAGTAAAACTGAGTTTACACCTAACAGCATTGTAACAGACCTGTTGAGTTTTAGTTAAGAGAATTGTGAAAAGAAGTTCTGCGTGAGATCATCGTTTATGCTTACTAAATGCCTTTTTTCTATACAGTGCACTCTCCCGATTACGACATCTCCGAATAACGACATTCTCCCGATAACGACATTGACCCACGGTCCCGATTTTTTTACTATATGTTATTAGTAATAAAACTCTCTAAATAGCGACATACTTTTTAGACCAATCTCCGGATAACGACATTGAGTTAGCAATAATCGGCTGTGACTTTGCTAGATACAAAAATAAAAATAGCTAAAATATTGTTTCCGGTCAGTTTCATTTCATTCTCTGAGCCAATAAAAACACTTCTTTTCCGACCAATGAAATGTCCTACCAGAGGCACCTCATAGCCAATGAGATCGCTTTGTTATCGGCCAATGAGATCGCTTTGTTATCGGCCAATGAAAACACACCTGTGTCTATTGTCGTCGGAACAAAAAGGGTGACGCGCATTAAATGAGTCAGTCATCACATCGCTGACCGCTGAATCGATTGTATTCACCCGAGAACAATAACGCACCCCAAGATGTCGACAGAGGGAAAATGACACACAAAAAACAACAACAACAAAAAAACCAAACAAAAAAAAACAAAACAACACACACAACACACACACACACACACACACACTTCGTGTATTTTACATGTTTGGAAAGTCCGATCACTGATCACCCACTATGGTTGGTACGTTACATTCTAAGGGTCTAACCACACCCCTTTTTCCGCCATCTTGAAAATCTCCGAATAACGACATGTTCCCGATAACGACATGCACCTCTGGTCCCGAGCCATGTCGTTATCGGGAGAGTGCACTGTATTTCTTGCTGTGGGTGGAAATCCAAATCTTGCGGAATAGCAGATTGCCAAAACTTACAGTTTGTAGGAATCTACACAGGAATTTTTCAGTCCCATTTGAATTGCTTCAGTCTGTTAGTTGTCAGTAATGATGTCTGTTTGGTGATGCTTGCTGTAGTGCAAACACCAAAATTCCCACGAAGACAAAATAACTTGATGAACGGCATTTTTATGACTTGTAAAACAGAATTTAAAATTAACATACATTGTTATATGATTTGCTGTCCTACAGAAGGGAACCTTTTCAAAGTGCCATAAAGGTAAAAGCTAAATTTCTGTGATTTATACTTTTTGTTGAAGCGTAGAAGAACGTTGAGACATGGAGACTTATTACTATTATTAGCCAGATAACCCTGCAACCTTTGTATTATTGTTTTTCTGTTTGTAGTCTTGTCACTGAATACCATTATCTTATCTTTTGTTGTTGTTGAACCTTTATTTTCTTAAACCTGAGGTGTCAAGTGAGTGATTTATTGTGCACATTTACTCACAAAAATAACTTTTATTATGAATGGTAAACACGGATATTATTGTTGCTAATAGTCTGGTGAATCAGGCTGTGTAATTTATTGTTGCTGTCCTGACCAGTATACTGTACTCTTATTGTTCCTTGGCTTCACAGAGTTTTCTTGCCCAGTGTGAAAACAGTGTTTTCATAACCACTGGAATAAACTGCATTTTAGCATATTGAAAGAGTTCTTGCAGCTTGCTCTTATGACATGAACCTACGTACATGTAGCATCTCCAGCCATTTCTTTCTTGATCCGTATATTGGCTCTGCTTGAGATAATTCTTCCAGTTAGATACTCTTGATTTACAGCTGTTCAACGTATGAATTTATAATGACAGTTTGGTATCAAGTAAAGCATATATAGACCTGATGCTGAGCATTCAGTAGAATTAGTTTTGCATGTAGTGGAAGCAAACTATTTTGAAAGTGCCGTATGTTTATCTACACTCTTCAGGTCAGATGATCTACATCTAGTCTGTGTATTAAAATGATTCATGAGATTACACTGATTGCCATGGGAATTAACATATAAATGTAAATACTTGTTCTGCACCTGTTTTGCTGGTGCTGCCCGCGGCAATGGATGCAAGTATTAACAAGGGGTTAAAAGAAAAGAAGAAGTGTATTTAGAACATATTGTAAAAACACTTTCAGTACAATACTCGGCAACTTTTTTTTTTTTCCCTGCTGTTGTGGTATTCATGTTGACATGGAGAACTCCGGAATAAAATGATGTCATTTTCAAACACAAGAGTGGGCTTTCTTCTTTGTCTAATCCTAATACCATTCTGTTTGATGTGAAATAGAAATTTTGTACTCCCTTTCGACTCCCTTTCAGCATTCATGGATCATTTCGGATTGTCAAGTTAGTACATTTTCAGACCCAAACTAAGTGTCAAAATAAATGAATTCTATTCTAATTACTTATTTAAGCAGATAAGATTGACCATAGGTTGTAGGTGCTGTTGTGACTTACAGAAGAACTACTGCCTGTCAAGTTTCCATGTTGGAGTGTGAGAGACACAAGAAAAAGGCTAATTAAGAATATCAGAATATCTGAGGAAGTATGGAACATGAGACAAAACTATGAAATGGGTGGGTGTGAGGAAGGTATGCTGCTGACTGAGTGACAGAAATGCTGTTTTCATACATTTTAAAACATCAAGTCTTTTGCAGCCAATCATGCACAATATTTATTGTTTACAAGGCCAGTTAACATAAAACTACGGGTAGTTGTAGATTTTTACTTTAGGGAGGATTTGCTACCCATTTACACCCCACTCTTCTTCTTTGTTTCATTGCTTGTTGGTTTTCTTCGTTTTCTTAATCTTTGCCCTCAAAAGGACTCCCTAAATGGGCTGCCTTCATCCTGATCTTCCTTTTTCTTTCTTCTGGCTCCCTTTTTTTCCTGCAGGCTGGTGCCATAGTAAAGTCGTAGAGAGAGAGAGAGAGAGAGAGAGAATTACAAAGTTCCTTACTATGGAATGGGAGGGGAGGGGGTGGGTTTTTCAGTATTATTGTTTTGGTTTCTGCCCCATGGCAGGAGAGGTAATGATGCCAGTGATTTACATGTATTTATTTGTTGTCGCCCCTGCAGCAAGAAGTTTTTTTCTAGTTGTGGCCATTTTTTATTTGGGTGGTTCATTGGGGTGAGTTCTGAAGTGGCCAGGGCAGTGTGCCCCTTGTGCTGGATGGGGGAGTGGATTTGGGGTAGACAGCAGAAGTAGTTTGGGTAGGGAGAAGTGTGGGGGTAAGGCCAGTATGGGGGAACTTTTGGCTGGGGAGGTGGGTCCTAATTCATACTGGGCTGCCAGGTGGCCCATTTGTTGATTAGATAACTAAGATGGGGGTGTTTAAAACTAAGGGTACAGTAGCACTGTAGTATTAAAATCTCTTAGTTACATATAGATTCCCCTCCAATTCAGAGCCTTACCAAAAGGTTGTTAGATTGGCCAGCACTTCTTGGGATACTCTTGCTTTAAGTTTAAGCTTAAATGTAATAGTAAGCATGATTTCAGAAAGATCCCCCAAGGTTTAAATATACAACATGAAAACAAAGATGAAGCACTCTGCAATTTGTTACTGGTATATTTTATTGCTTGAAGCTAAACTGGTTGCCATAACAATGTTAGTTGTGTATTGATATTAAAAGTTGTATTAAAAAAACAAAAAACGCCATCTCAATGCTGGAGCATATTTGGTTGCTTTAAAAGACGAGTGGGCAATCCTGCATTTTTTCAAAATTTCAGATACCACCACATATGTCAAAAGTGAGCATTGTCCCACCCTTGTCAGAGGTTTGTTTCTGATGCACAGTTTCAAGCACCGGCAAATCCATTAGAATACAAATGCAATCTAGGCATTTGCCAAGGGCCAAAAAACTTTAATCTCAGTTTTTAGAAACTGCTTTTTCTTGGGATAATCTCACCTCACCTGTCACCTGTCGGCTTCATCGTCATCGATGTTAGCTGCTACAGTGGATGTCACGACAAAATCTCCTCCACCCAATCCTGTCCTTAGCTTTCCTAGTTAGTTCACTTATTTCCAGCTGGCTGACTTTCTTGATGTTATCGTGATATGTAATGGGTGGTCTTCCTTGTTTTCTCTTTGTTTCTGTCTTTCCTTGAAGGATTGATATCATAAGGGCCGTGCTTTTGTTTCGGGCCGCGTGGCCGATGTATGCAAGTCTTCTTTTATTTATTTCAGGTGTTATTCTTCTGGTGGTGCCAAGCTGTTCTAAGATGCTTGTATTTGTTCTCCTTTCTGTCCAACTTATTCTGAGTAGCCTTCTGTAAAGCCACATTTCAGCTGCCTCCAATCTTGTTATGTCTGCCTTTTTGAGTGTCCAGGCTTCACAACCATATAGTAGGACTGGCCAGATCAAGCACTTAAGTATGTTCACTTTGAGGTCCGTTGGTGTGCCTCTATCCTTCCAAATGTTGTTTAGTTGAACCATTTTGTGTTTTGCCATTCCTATCCTTGTTTTTATGTCCTTTGAGCAGCTTCCATCTTGCGATTTATGTGATCCTAGGTATTTGAAATCAGTCACTTTTTCTAGTGCTGTTTTGTTTACTAGTATCTCCTGGTGTTCATGGTGCCCTGTTCCAGTATGCATGACTTTGGTTTTCTTAGCATTTAGGTGTAGGCCTGCTGTCTTGCCCGCTTCATCCACTCTGTGCAACACTCTTTTCATGCTGGTGATGTTATCTGACATAAGAGCTGTGTCATCAGCGTAGCGAAGGTTTGTGATGTTTCGGCCTCCGATCTTTATTCCCATATCTTCTATGTCTGCGTTTCTCATGATCTGCTCAGTATAAATATTGAAAAGATGAGGTGAAAGTATGCAACCCTGTCTGACTCCTTTCTCGATGTTGAAATATGGACAGTTCTCATTGTTCCATCTAATTGTTGCCTTTTGTTCGTGGTATAGTGCAGCGATGAGGGTCACAAGGTGTTTCGGGAATCCCATCTTAATCATTATATCGAACAGGTGATGGTGCCTAACGCTGTCGAACGCTTTGCTGTAGTCTATGAACGTGATGAAGGCTTCGTTTCCATTGCTTCTTATCTGTTCAATCATTATTTGTAGTATGAAAAGCATGTCAGCGGTTCCTCTGTTGGTCCTGTAACCAGCTTGACATTCTGATAGTTCCTCTTCTACCTTAGATTTCATTCTGTTGAGTATGATGATGAGCAGGATTTTGCTGGTGTGACTGATGAGGGCGATGGTTCTATAATTTCCACAGTCTTTGACATTGCCGCTTTTGTATAGCATGACGAATTCTTGTAGCTTCCAGTCTGTTGGCCATTCATTTGTCTGCCAAATTTTGCAGATCATTTGGTGGAGTGCTTTTATTCCTGATTCGCTGGTATGTTTCAGGAGTTCACCTGGTATGTTGTCTAATCCAGGGGATTTTCCATTCTTTATTTGTTTTATTGCAGCCTGTACTTGTCTTTAAACCCAACTGATTACATTTGACAAAGCATTAGAAACAAACAATTTTTTTTCCTCTCATAACGTCATACACCGAAAAAATTAAATACTACTGCATTTGTGACTTTAGCCAGTTGAAATGTGAGATGAATGATTGTACACCATCATACAAATTCCAGAATGCCTTTAGGCCTTTGACAATGGAGGGCTTATCAACGCTGGGCATTGACCATATCAATCAGGAGAACATCTGCCTGCAAGTGCCCATAAATTTAAACAAACTAACATTCTAGTTACAGTAATCTTCAGTTTAGTTGATTCACACAAATTGTGCAAAATGGAATGTAATTCATAGCAAAACAATTACATCATATAAAACCTTTTCTAAAGAATTATATTTTTTCATGCCCTAATATTTTGGCATTTGATGTGAATGCAGAATACATACACATAGATCTCATTTGAAGCATACTAGCCACTGAGAAGTAATACAGCATAGGTGCCACTTTTCCACTATTTGAATTTTTTCCAACTTTCGCCACTAAACTGCCGCTATGCGCTGGTTGCATCAGTGAGTCAAGGAAAATTAATAAAATAGCACTTTAGGTACCGCCAAATTGTGTTATTTATGCTTGATTGTTAAAAAAAATTCTAAATTGGGGGAGGGGGGCAACGAAAATCTTTCAAATCTTTCCTCCACTTTAGAAAAAATTCTCCAAACATCGTACAGTGAAGACATCCATTCTAAACCCCACATCATCCATTCAGTGCTTGAGCACAAATACTTTCCTCTCCTCCAAATCTTGGACTTTGTCCTTCAAAATCATTTAATGTACAATTAGTCATCCATCTCAGATACTGGCGTATCGAAGGTTTTAAATATGTTGAGCTTTGACTACCTTAGCATTGTCCGTAGTAAGATCTATATTCTCACTAAGTGACGTATCAAGATCTTTATTAATTTTGAAGTTATAGCAGAAATGTTCGGGCTACATCCAAGAACAACAGAAGTGACCAAACTTTGAAGTGCTCTCCTGTAAGATGAGAAAATTGCTGATTTGCCAGCATGTGAGATGGACAATGAATTAAATGGATACTGGACAAAAAAAAACAACAAAAAACTTTTGCCCAATGAACATTAGAATGCTTTGAGCCCTGTTAAAATGTCAAGCTAACCTCACAAATATTTGGGCTTTATCAGGCAACCACATGATTCTGTTTGCAATGATACATACTAGACTGCACTAATTCCCAATATACAAATACATGTAAAGCTGCCTTATAAACATCCACTCCACTCCACACACAACCACCACATTTCATCACCACCAACACAGAAAAGAAAATCCTCATATCCTGCAAGAACGATGAAAGGATCTTTGGTACAAATATATATGTTGTGTAAAATACCAATCATTACATAATAAAATGACTACAATTCATCAAAAGTTACACACAAAAAAAAATTTCGAAAATTGTTTCTTTGTTTTTATGATACTCGGTAATTTACTGTTTTGGCACTGTACCTGTCAGTAATCAGTTTCCAACATCTTTTTTCAAAATGACAATATTTGAGTCTAGATACAGACAGGATTACCATATATTAGAGCTCCTCACATATGTTAAGAGTCATCATATTTTACAAAATATTACCAGGGATGGGAATTCTCAGGAAATTTCCTGATTTCCGGATTTTTAAAATCTTTTTTCCTTAGTAAACTCTACTTTGTTTTGTTGTCGAAAATATGTATTGGCCTTAGTGTATGTGTGTATTACGGTTTGCAGTGACGCATCATATCAAAAGTTCAGGAAATTTTTCTGTAAATAGTTCCCATCCCTGTATTACCAACACAGCTTTCGTTATCTCAAGAGACCCCTCTAAATTTATTCCAGATGGATGTAGACCAGTCAGTTGCAGGGTAACTTATACATGTCAATTTTGTTTCATATTTCTCAGGGCAATTTGAATTTTTAATTACACACATTTTTACAAATTCTGTAAGGGACATATCTGAATGAAAATGGACAGCAGACATCCCAAGTATCTGAGGCTGAGATCAAAGGCAAAATATTCACAATCATCTGCATTAAAAATCCTTGCTAGTTTCGTTTCTGTCTGTACTTGTTTGATAAGGACGGCCATAGAAGACTGAAAACGAGCACGATTGCTGCAACAACATATAACCTGATCACAGTACTCTCCTGGGGCAAAAAGCACTGAGATACCGTGTGGTTGAAATGATTGATGCGAGCCTGAAAAAGTCAGTAAATCAGAAAAGTCATGCTGTGTAACCTCAGAGAGGAGACAGAAAATTGTGATGCAAGGGAAAATTCGTAAAACACTTGATCTGTTACTCTTAATGCTTTAAATATTGTCAGAGAATACTACAAAAGAAAGCCTTTTTTCAGTCCTCTAGATCAGCTTTTGAAGTTGGAACAGTCTCTTACTCGACCATTGCCAGATATGCATGACGGTGTATTTGTTTACAAAATGTAAAAAATTTGAGGTTATATTAAAAGTTGAAAGGCAAATCATTATATAGGGTGCACGTAAAACTGCAAACACTACTGTTGGTAAGTAATTTTGGTACATGAAATTTAGAGATCTAGAGTTAACATTAAATGGCATGAGAAGCAAATGATTCTGTACATCTCAGTGTTAAAAACTACAGGATATAAATGTTGTGAACTGAATTTTTCTCTTGCAAAAATGACATATTTTACTGCTGTTCTCAAACTTTCTTTAAGGTGGCAAAAAATAAATCTTTTTTCTTGTTATAAATTTTTATCTGTCTGTTCATGCATACCTATGCACTGACTTATTCATGCTGAATGCCTGCAAGTATTTTGCATAATATGGGGTGTCTCAAAAAAAATGTTTACACAAATGAAGTGCTTAATGTTGTTAGCAACTCTGTTGAACTGCATTGTCATAAGATAAGATAAGATAAGATAAATTTTATTCGTCCTTGTACAAGGAAATTTGTTTTGATCATTGAATACATAACAATACAGTTACAGAAGCAGAAAGTATGATACATAGCGCGCACACACACATATATACACACACTGATAAATTAACTAAATTAACAAAATTAACAGTGCACACAATATGCTTCCCTAACTAAAACACATTGACCTGACACGCAGGACATAATTCAACTGTGCACAGATTACGATCAAGATGACGACATTATTGTAACATCCTAGTTGATGATGGAATAAACGATTTAAAGTAGCGCTCAGTTTTAGTTTTCTTTGACAACAGCCTTAAACTTCTTACAGATCTTATATATTCCTTGTTCAGGGGATGTTGGGGGTCATTTATAATAATATTAGCTTTTTTAATACAAGCACCAGTGTACAGCTCATCAAAATATCATCAGTGTCTGGCTCAGAATGGCCATCTGTATGAACACAGGCAATAACTCAAATAATTACACATCTGTCCTTTTTAATTGGAATTATTAATCCTAGATGTATCTTAATTGATATTGTATTAATAAATATTCAAGTAGACATTTTTTGAGACGCCCTGCAAATATTCATCAAAATTGGAAATATTCTACAGGAAGTGATATTACAAAACAATTAAATATCTTCATTACCAGTATAAATGTTGGATTGTTCCTGTTGCGCCAACTAAAGGATGACACACTCCACTCAGGAACTTTATTGGGATGAACGCGGTAGCAGCCATGATGGGTGTGAGCACTCACAATTAGGCGAGGCTCAATCAGTGAAAATAGCTGGAAAGACAAGAAAAGAAAATACATGAAACACAAATTCTGACCTGCATGCCCAAGAAATACAGTCTTCCAAATGTTTGTATTTGCATTAACAAGAGCTAAAAGTACACAAAATAATGGCCATGTCAATTACTGAATGAATGATAATTCATTTAATATATTCAGTAATTATTCAATTTTTTGTTATATCATGAGAAAAGAACAATAATAATTGTACAACCGTCAATCCAAATATTTGGCATACTTAGATTTATACAACATTCCATAATAAATGAAAGCATGGGTTAGACATTTACCTTTATAAACTCAATCTCATTACGTTCTCGCAGAATTTCATAGTCCTCCCACAACTGTAATATTTTCATTAGGAAGCACAGAAACAAATGGAGACCTTAAGTCTCTCTCTCAAGACCAGTTACATATCAAAACTTGCCACAAAGCAGAAGGGCGGATAAGCACAACACGAAATATCACACTGCACTTGGAGAAATATGTTTTGCTGCTCCAAGATTTGACAACAAGAGTTTGAAATTTACCAACTGTGATGATTGTGGATCAAGGCAGTCATATTTTAATCGAAATGGTTTGCTTCTCTTCTCTGGCGGGGCAGCATCTTCTGTGGAACATTCTGAATCTGAATGTCTGTACATTGGGAAATGCTGGGGATTGGTAACAAATTAAACACAGGTAAACAAAACAGACTGGAAGGATTGATGGACTATCTGACGTGAAATTAATTTATTTTTCCATGATGACTGCATAAATAAACAATTGGAAAGGGTGACTGGATGGGTATAATAAGACTGGTTTGACCAGTCACAGAAAACTGAATGGATAAATGATTAGGAAATGATTAATCACTGCATGCATAATAGGGAATAAGTAGGAAAAACCTATTCCCGAGTGATGAGATCATGATATTGAAGGTTTTTACCTGTAATAATATAGGCTGTGTATAAAATGTCCCTGCTACATCCTTACAGCTTTCATTTTGAGTCTGAGGGAAAAAAGAAGATTATGTCGTTTTTGACCCTTTCTTCTCATTTGGACACATCAGGATGTTCTAAATGACTTCATACATCAGAAAAACTTGCTAAAAATGTCCACTAATCAGAGAGGAGTTTGTCCCAGAATCATGTTTATGGCATACTTTAATGATGTTCTGGTTAAAATTTGAAAACTCTATTATTTCTTCAGATGGAGGGACCCAAGATGGCCACAAGATTTAAAAGATTAGCTGGTTGGATGACAGTTTGCTTAGATTGAATGTTTGGCTTTGGAAATGAATTTGAATTGACAGATGAATGGATGGATGTATGATATAAAATGAAGGAACAAATGTCAACTAACGGTACTGAGTAAGAAAAACTATCCTGACTATTAACACTGAATGATGTTAAACTATACTGCAAAATCACATAATTACACATTTTACTTGCCATTTCACATTTTTGCTGCCGAGTTAAATAATTGGATATGTCATGAAGCTTCTGCTCTGCTTGTTTACAGATGTGACATCCATCCCCTTCCATGGCCATGGAATTTACCAAAACAAAAGTGTTACCCTCAATATTCAGCATTCGAACAGAGGGAGACTCAAATGCTCGTTCAAATCTTTCATGTTTATGTTTGGTCATCCTGAGAATAAAAAGTACCCCCTGAGTTTGAGAATTACATTTATATAGACACACAAAAAGAAACCTTTGACTTGAGCATTCACAGCAAAATAACAACAGCATGCATTAGAGATGATTATTACTATAGAGTAACTTGTAAGAAATATTGCTTTTTCTGCTAAAAGAAATGCTGGGCTCTCGAATAAGGCAAAAGGAATAGTTATGTTAAAAGCAGAATTATAATTCTCTAAATCTTGATGCACATTAGCTGATTCTGATTGGCCAAGGTATTGGATAGTGATGTCACAACAATTAGTTTCAATGAGACCTCGAGGACCAGGCATTGAGTTAGTGCTCACTGAAATTCAGCATCATCATTTCATCATCCAACTAGTCTGCCGATTAAAATGAGACAGTGCATGCCAAGGCTAAGCCTAACAATTTACTTTCCTTGTTTTCATGGAAAACAGAAGATTTAAGTTTGAGACCCTAAACTCTCCAATCAGTTTTCAGAATATCCTTGAAAATATGTGCCGAGACAGGGATGAAAGACAAAGACCAGTACTGTCAGAAAACAGAGTACTTGTAGAAACTTCTCATAAACAGACAACAAGTAAAAACACATCACGCAATGGATGGGTCCTTACATATAGTGAAAACCTTCATCATGGTTCCCAGAAACAACATGAAGTTGTGTTCCATCTGGCACTGCAAACATGGATCTGAACCGAGACACATGGTAGTTAAATTCTTCATCACCACACCACTTTCCCTCATCAAATAAATCTCCTGAAAAAAAAAGGGGGGGAAGTGAATTAAGAATCATTCTTTGGGGAACATTTTTCCTTTTAATACATATGAGTTTGCCACCGCAACTTTCAATAACGTATTTCAAACGGTTACCGTACATAATTCTCATGACCAAAATTATTCATCAATAAGCCTTACTGAAAGTCTCTAACTGAATCCAGAATATTATCTTGACGGCTTGAATTAGTACACACAAATCACAGCCAATTTCGTGTTTCTAACTGACGAAAATGCTGAGGGCCATTTTCCATTCAATGATACTCATCATAATTGACAATAAATGAGAGTGCCTCAAATCCACACTTTTCAACATGAATAAACGAATTTGATTCAACCAATCACACCATGGAAAATCAATGACTATCCTCTACACATAAAAAGATGATCTTCATTCATCATAGCTTTCTAAATATAGAGGTCTTACCTAATACAAAAACAACGTCAGGTTTGTGTATCAACATACTTGTTTGAAAAGCTTGCTTCATTTGCCATTCTCTGTGAAAGAAAAGTTCCACAGCATAATTCATATAGTTCAGAAAACTGTGACCCTCCACCTAAACAGCATGCATTTAGTTACATTGGCTCATAAACATTCATTGTTGTGCACAATTAAGTGACTACCATGCAGCACATCTCCTTTCTCCAAGAAAGAAAAACAAAGGGAGTTGCTTTGCAGCCTACATAAAACTTGATCAGTTTCAAGACAAAATGCTATCTGATTTAATAAGAATGATCTGCATTTTCCAGTTTCATTTCATCAATGTTTTCAACGTCCAGTTGTCACTTACCAACTAAGACTGACCAGTGACATGTGTTCATCACATAGCTCCTAAGGCTTTCTAACTAATGACGTATGTTCAGTTGTCACATACCTCTTAAGTTTGTCCAACTAATGATATCATATTCACTTGTCACATAGTTCCTAACTTTGTCCAACTAGTGTCATTATGTTAACTTGTCAGATGCCTCCAAAATTTGTCCAACTAATGACATTATGTTCACTTGTCACATACCTCCAAAGTTTGTCCCACTAATGACATCATGTTCACTTGTCACATAGTTCCTAACTTTGTCCAACTAGTGGCATTATGTTCACTTGTCACACACCACCTAAGTTTGTCCAACTAATGGCATTATGTTCACTGTCACATACCACCTAAATCTGTCCAACCAATGACATTCTATTCACTTGTCACATACCTCCTAAGTCAGTCTAACCAATGACCTTATTGTTCAGTTGCCACATACCTCTTAAGTTTGTCCAACTAATGACACTGTGTTCACTTGTCACATACCTTGTAAGTCTGTCCAACCAATGACATTATGATCACTTGTCACACATCTCTACTAGTCCAAAGACTGTCTAATCAATGACATTAGGTTCACTTGTCACATACCTCCTAAGTTTGTCCAACCAATGACCTTCTCTATATCCTAGGAGGTGAGTATCAGCAAGAATCATGACTTTAAGATCTCCCTCATCCTTGGAAACATGAAACAAGGCAGGTGACAATGATGGCCATGTGCACTGAATTATGACTACAAAGTAATGGAATATCTGAAAAAGGAAGGGAAAATATATACATTACAACTGACATTAATACACAAAAAACAAAGATACTGGGATTCATGGTGCACTTATCTACTTTACAAGTACTACTACAATATAAAAATTATATACTTTAGTTAGATAACCTAACTCATTTCTGAAGACTGCATCCTACGGCTTAAATCTTCAAAGTATCAGGGTCTTCATAGTTGTTTTATAGGGAGTGGTATGATATAGTTTTAAGCTGAGTTAGCTTATTCACACATGATATCTATTGAATAAATCATATTCCCCATAAAGAGGCCAGGTGTTGAGGTGCAAATGCCAAGAGCAGAGATCCTCAGAAAACAAAAGCCTCAATACAAGAGCCCAGTGTTTATGACATGATACTTATCTCAGTTTAAATACATGAATGTACGGGGAGGTCAAAGAGCAATGCAATTTGTTTCCTGCTGAACACAGTTTATTATCACATGAGCTAATATTTAGCTTAATGGCACTTGTGCATGTACTCTCAAACTTAAATTGTTAAAATTTTATTTCATTTCATTTTTGAGTGAGTGTGGTGATTTCAAAATGGCTGCCCCCTTGGAATGGAAGTCAGTAAGAAACAAAGGGCAGTGATTGAATTCCTTGTTACTGAAGGAGAACCCCCCCCCAACATCCACAAGCGACTGCAAAATGTTTATAAAGATCAAGCTTTAGACTATAGTAATGTTTACAGGTGGGCCTGATTTCTGAGCGATAGCTTTGAAGACAAGGAAGAGTTGATATCTTCATGCTTATCTGACAAACATCGTGCCAGTCGCCGGTCAAGTTGTGCCAACACTGCCAACAAAGCAAAAGCAGATGTTTTTATCATATCTGATAGGCGAATAACACTTGATGAGTTGGCAGCAAAGCTAGTGGTAAGTCACGGAAGTGCTCATAACCTCATCGAGTCACTTGGGTTTTTCCAAACTTCGTGGCCGTTGGGTACCACGACAACTGACAGCTGATCACAAGATTGAAAGGGTGAATTGCTGCATGGAGCTTTTGCAGCTTAGTGAAAGAGACCACACATTCTTTAGAAGGCTTGTCACCGGAGACGAGACATGGGTTCATTATTATGAACCAGAATCAAAAAGATGATCAATGGAATGGTGATATAATATCCGAAGTCCTCAAGGACAAAAAATTCAAGACGGAAAACTCAACCTGCAAAATCATGGCAACTATGTTTCGGGACATTAAAAGTGTAATTCTCACTTATTTTTTGCCATGAAGAGCGACTATAAACTCGGACGTATACACTGAACACTAAAATGATTAAAAACAAGAATTTGATGAGTAAAGCCCAATTTAAAAGTGGCCATAGTTCTTTTTCACCATGTCAATGCCCCCCCCCCCCCCCACGAGTATATCATGACAAGGGAGGCAACACTGTCACACCCCTCTTATTCTCCTGATTTAGCACCATCAGCCTTTCACCTTTTCAGTCCCATGCTGAGAGGTCATCATTATGAAAACGACGAAGAAGTCAAGACTGCTGTTAAAAGTTGGCTCAAAGATTAGCCTGTTGTTTTACGAAGCTGGCATACGTGGCGCTACTAGAAGGTGGACAGTGGCTATCGAGAGAGGTGGAAACTTTGTTGAGGAGTTCGGATTTGATCCTTTAATGTATAGCTTTAATTTGAGGTATGATGCTCGTCACTGTATTCTTTTTCAAATTGCGTTACTTTTTGACTCCAACTCCTACACTGAGGCTGATCTAACAGGTGGCCCGTTTCAAGCTAATAATTTTACCTTCTTATATCATATTTTGTTTAAAAACAGCTTTACTCAGTCTATCCACATGTGACAGTCAATTTAATATATGGCAAATATTTCCTGAGCTATCTCTTAGAAATTGAATTAGTTGACTAAATTCATGCTAGGTGATACAGAAGATTTCAACATGCTGTATGAATTACTTCAATGATTTTTGCTGTTAAATGATGGCTCTCTAAACTTTTCAGTCTTGGTGATATGGAATTTTTGCCATACCTACCTCACAGTATACCACAACACATGCTATCAGTAGTACTGATCTTACAAATTTGTGGTACATGGCAAGATGGAGAAACTTTTGCAAACCACCAAGCAGAGCCTGGACATCCATATTTTCCCTTCCAAAATTCCTTGAATCTGACAAAATATAAGAAAAAAAAAATGTTAAAGTGAATAATAATAATAATAGTAATACATGTTGCCCTATATCATCTTGGGGATCTCAAGGTGCTTTACAGAACTTAACATTTCACGCAAAACACAAAAACATATTAAAGAAATACAAACAAGTCCTGTTTTATGCAAATATTGTCATCGATCAAACTCTAGAAGCTACAACAATCACAGAGTAAACAGGTAAGCCTTAATTTTCTCAAATGATTACCACTAATACCAGATTCCTGAAAAACACATAAAAGTAGAATAATACAATAATAACAACATGTTAAGGGAAAGAAAGTTAGTAATATTTCCATCAATTTAGTACATTATTACAATCTTGGTCACAAAGATAATTTAACTCAGAGACATTACTGACAATATATTCAAGCTTCAAATTTAACATTCTTGCTTTCCTGCCTTTGCCCTTTATATATATATGTTGTTGTTTTTTTTTCATTGTTCCCAACCGCTTCAAAATTCAATCCAAGACCATAAATTGAAATAATTCATGAGCTCACTGCATGCTATTTAAGTAAACACGATACATATATATTCAAAATGACCCGAATGACCTGACCATTGAGGTTCTAAGTGGCAACAAGCAAGCAAGTGGCTGACTGGCCACCGGCTATCCTCACACTAGCCATTAGGCGAAGAAGTTTCAAAACGGGACGCTCTTAAGAATATCAGTCATGGGATTAAGAGTGTTGTTTTGAACCCTATAGGGAAGCCATTGAATGCTGTGCCTGTCAGGCAACTGCAAGTGCCTGTGCAACTGAATGCACCTCTGTGGTTTTGTTGAACTGTAGGCCTAGGTATTACAGTAGTCTCCGCCTAATAACCCACCGCCTATTAGCCCGCTTCGCCTAATAACCCGCTCATTGTGTGAAACCGAATTTTCACTACTGTACTGTCAATACCCTCTAATAACCCGCTCCACAACTGGAACTTCGCCTAATAACCCGGTCTTCTGACCTGCGCCGTGCTACAAAAATCAAACCATTTCAAGAAATCACCACACAATAAACGTCGCTGAGCCCGTCTCAGCTTGCCAATCGACTCGCACATCAATAAAACTTTACCCACTGCTGTAGGCACAATAGCCGGCAGAGACTGTGCGAACATATATGGTCATCTAAATGACGTAAGCACCGGCACTGTCATAAACAGCGCCGCACACCGCCGTCGTCTCGCCTGGCTATGTGGCGCCAGGTGTTATGCAATTGAAAGAGAAAGAAAAGATAAACACTGACCGTGAGAGCAGTGTGGGGCGGGTGGTCAATAAATGATGCAAGAACAAACACTCCGCATCACGGCTATACACAAAGGGCACGTGTATGCAGCATTGTGATAGGTGGGCTTCAATGATTTTCAACCAATCAGGTCGATTTAATCTTGAGGGTGGTCACATCTCACTCATGTTGTCTCTGGTCTAGTGGCACCACTCGTCACTGCATGCTCAACTTGCAATCATCGATTGATCTCGCTCTCTTTCGGATTAAAAAGAAGCCACAGAAAATGCCTCGCAAAGACTTGGAGAAGAAGAAAAAACTAGAGATTCTGGATGAGATTTTATTGCACGAAAAGAGAGGAAAAGTTAACTTCACTGAAATAGGCAGGAAATTTGACATAGACAGGACAACATTTGCAAGAATCTCTAAAACTCGTGACAGCTTGAAAGAGAGCGCATCCACAGGCAACTTATCACAGAAAAGGAAAAGGCATTTTGAGGAAGAAGATGTTGATGAGGCCTTGTTTCTTTGGATCAAAGCTAAACTAGAACAAGATGCTCGACTGAACCAGCCACTTTTAAAGACGAAAGCTACAGAACTCGCGCGCGAAATGGGACATGAGTTCACCCCTTCGATCTGTAAGTGTAAACAAGGGGAAGAATCGAGAAATACAACTTTTTGTATGAGGTTATCTCCCTTGATAATTCGCCTAATAACCCGCTCCGCCTAATAGCCCGTTTTCTTTGTCACCCGAGAGGCGGGTTATTAGGCGGAGACTACTGTACTGTCAAATATAAAAATTAGGCTACAGAGAACTTTTCATCCCACGACTCTTAAAAATGAATAGTAGACAGAAAGACTGTTGTTCAAATACTTCCCAGACAATTAAGCAGCACCTGACAAGGTCGATTCTTGGCTTGAATTGGACTGAAATTTGTCTTCATACTACTCAGTTTCGGAGGCCTTTTCACCATTATTTTTATGGAAAACTTGGATTTCCCATTTCGATGATCTAAGACAATAAATTACTCACTCACCTCAATAGTTTGGAATATGTGATATAAATAATGCAATTTACAGAATGCTATACATGCTATCGATACTGAGCCATGATAAATCACTGACTAAAATAGTCTTCTCTAATTTTCACTGGTCCACCGAACGGCAGCACAGATGGAAGGGCACTGAACTGAGACGAAGCAAAGGTTAGTAGTTTCCAGCAGTAAATAATGCAAAACAAACACAACTTCCTACGGTCCACCTACAAAGAGGATCCACCCATTTGACCTAGTTACATAATACATGTACACATAATATCGTGACTTCCTAAACCTTGTTTTATTTGTCTTGTGAGTTCCTGATGTACCATATCTGCGGGCAATATTTTCACGGTTGGATCTTCATTGTCATGCATTTTCATAACATTTCAAAAATTAGGTTATCATACAAATCTATTCATTTAAAAAAAAAATATGATGGAGATTTTCTGATTGCAAACTTGCTTCTTTTTATTCAAATCTGATAATATGCTATTTGTTACTAAGCCTACTGGGGGGGGGGGGTGCAAATGCAGTTTTCTGTTGTTGTTTTTTAAAAACTACATTACCATTTCATAATGTCTCACTACAACCACATCTTCTCTTAGTAACTTATCCGCTGAAAAATTATTAAGTAACTTTGGTTTCGTGTGTGCGCGTTCATACATACACTCAATTCATCATTAATGCATTTCTTAGCGAATACATTTTGAAAGAGCATGACATCATAAATATTCATGCACACCAATACTGTGTACAGTCCAAAGAACAAGGGTGGTCTAGTTTTGGTATTGTCCATAATGATTATAGGTGTGTGTAGGAAGAATACACCGCCGGAAGTTGCTTATTATATCAACTTGGAATGGAAAATGGAAAAGAGCAAGTAAGCCCATAGATTCTCTTCTTCTTCTTCTTCTTCTGTAGTTGGTCCGTCTATAAGACGATTCCCCAACCGCACTATAGTATGCGACTCAACGTCGCTCCTCCGAGGCTAAAAGCAGGGTAAAACCTTACATAGATCTAGATATTAAGACCATTTAAAAATAAATTAGTTGTATAAACTCTTTTGTATATGTAACTCTGGTATAAATATCTCTTGGTTTCCAGATTGTGCACAGAAATACAACCCGCACTTTAGTTACAATGGTAGCTGCAACGGATAATAATGTTCTTAAATTCATTGTCGAAAGTCGTTGCAGACGATAGTGTTTGGACTTCTGCCGGGAGGTTGTTCCACATCCTGATGACATTAGGGTAAAAAGAATAAAGATGGCTGTTAACCCGTGAGCTTGGGATGTTATATTTTATATTATTCCTTCTGTTGCCTCTGGTATTATTAATGGTAAGGTGGTTCAGTGGGATATGGATATTTCCTTCCCTGCCTTTATAAAATATTTTTACTTTGTTTTTTGCTCTCCTCTCTTCTAATGGTGTCCACTCGAGCTCTCTCATCATTTTATTTACACTACTACTTCTAGTATAGTCATTTGTCACAAAGCGGGCAGCTCTCCTCTGGACCCTTTCCAGTTCTCATATGTAAAGCTCTCATTGTAGATTATTTTAAGTGATGATTACATTACTTCATAGATTTTATACCTCAGAATTGGATATTAAGGAGTTCCGTACTCGAGCGCCAGTATAGATCTATAGCTACCCCGGCGGCTTTCCCTGATATGTCAATCTGACTACTGCCCAGACGAACATCGGCCTACGGCCTCGATGATACAAACTGACTAGACCCTCACGTCGTTACATATCAATCATTGCTTTTTTTTCCAATGACAATTGGATAAACTAACAAAATTAATAAGTACCGAAAAAATATATAGGGTTTTTTATCAAAAAGTGGCGCTCGAGTAAGGTACTCCTCCCGATATTAATATTGATTACATGTAGTTTGGACCATCTTGTGGACTTCCTTCGTTCAGAAGTCACCCAAGAAACCACTCTGTAAGGGTAGGGAGGATAAGCTAGATCTAAATCTAGACTCTAGATCTAGTCTAGGCTAGATCTGGACGATGTCGAACTGCCAATAGATTTGTCATCGGATTAATCGAGACAAAGAAAACAACCCATTTTTTCATTGTAGATCAGCGTCTAACACGGAAATGGTGTAGGCTATCTGAAGTCTACTAACTACTAGACTTCTAGATCTAGCTAGATCTAGATCTAACTGTATGGGGGTTTTAAAAATCAAAGTGTTTAGGCCTATCCGTATACTGACAGATATTTCCCCTAGGATTTTTTTTATCCGTCAGTATAAATTCTGTATTTGCGAGTCATCTTCCCTGATTCGAACCTTTCTCTGACTTCCTCCCTTGTTCCGTACATCCTGATGCGATCAACGTTTATATTGGGCGACTGTTGAAAACGATATTGAAATTGGAGAGACTTGGAAATTTATTGATTAAATGGATACATACGAAGGTTCAGGTCTAATCCGTTGATATGGGTTTCTTGGTTTGGTCATGCTTATTTAGTAAGACTTTCCTCACAATTACTCAGGTTCCTCTGTAGCGTAGTGGTTAGCATCTCTGCCTGTCAATCAGGGGGCCATGGTTCAATTCTCAGCACGGCAGGTTTTTTTTTTTTCCATCTTTTTATTAGGCATGATCAATCTTTTCTTTTTTTTTGTAACCCACGAACAATAACGGAAGAAATCCAGTTGTTTTTTTGTATCTACACCTGTCAATCGGGGGACGGTGGTTCGATTCTCAGCAGGGTAGGGTTTTTTTTTTCTTCTATTGTCATAAAAGTCTTTTTATCTGTAATCAATCTGTTTGGTAATTTTTTAAAAATCCAACATCATTAGGAATAAATCCAGTTTGCTTGTTTGTTTGTTGTTGTTGTTTTTTGTCATTAGACAACACCAATACCTGCGGATAAACCCGAGCTTTATCCGCCGAAAATGTTGGCGGCCCAAGATCTGCCGATAGTGTTGCCGGATAAACCCAAGTATCCGCCGATAATGTTGACAGGTAAAGCTGGGCAGTGTCCGTCAACATTATCAGCGGATAAACCTGGGCAGTATCCGCCGATAATGTTGACGGATAAGGGCAGCCTTTAAAAATTTAACAGGGCCTAGATCTAGGCCTAATAAAAAATAAATAAAACTTAACTGGAATAAAATATAAATAAACTCATGGGTAAAGTATCGTGACCTATGTTAGATCTGAAACACAGTTTGGCTCTAGATCTAGAGAGCTCTGCTTCTCTGAAAGCAAAGGTCTGTCAGGCCAAAGTGAAGTCTGTTTAATTTGTCTTATTTGAGCTGTTAATCTGATTTAATTGAGAGTTCTTATAAATTGTTGTTTGAGGGAATTTTTTTTTTTCTCGTTTTCATTGTCTTTTATAGAAATAACTGAATCATTCAAATTTGAACCACCTATTTCTGATAATTCAAATTCGTCAAGCTCGCTTTAGTTTCATGGTAAAACTTTGGATTACCCCCCTGAAATTGTGTGAAAAAATCAGTCCCCGTAAACATTGCCCTGTTTAACCAATTCCTGGCAGCAATTTTATTCACCAGGAAGTGAGAATTAATTTTGTACATTACCAAGAGCATATCACTGATTGAGGACTATACTGAAGTACATTTTTACAAAACTACCAGAGTGGACTAACGCCAATTCGGCAGGTTTAACCCTTTGAACCCTGACCCCCTGTGGGAAAAAATCCAAAATGTCTGAGCCCCTGAGCTAAAAAATCAGGTATTCCTGAGCTCCTGAGCAAAAAAGAGCTAAACTGAATGTCATATCCACTCACACTGTTTTCATACAAGCTACTAAGACAGACAAAAGTCCTGCCTTATCTCCAGTACTCCACTTTCTCGTGCCAGTCTCTCCAGCAGGTAGCACCTTTCCTGATGCACAGGTACCTCCTACAGTGGCCACACCAGAAGGTTGTCTTTGTTTTTTTGTTAGGGTTGTCCTTGGATTTTGTGCTTGAAATGGGCGCTGCCATCTTTGACTGATGCTATTCCATGATTCCGTGCTGAACCGAGTATTTTTAGTGGAAGATATTAATAGTTTTTGACATCACCCCTTTGCATCCCGAAATATCGGGCTTACGGTGTATAGTGAAATAAGGCTCAGCCCGATTTTTCGGGCTAACGGTATATGCGTAAATAAGCATCAGCCCGAAATATCGGGCTTATGGGTTCAAAGGGTTAAGGGGGCCGAAAATGAAAATAAATCTCTGAGAAATCTAATCATATTATAATGACCTATTTGCATGTTTAATGTGTTTCCCCTTTGCTATGTATGCCCAGATTGTGCTGCTTTTTTTGCTAGTAATGTGAGTAGTGTATGAAATAAAGAACAGCAATCATTCTCAGCTATTCAGCTATTCTATCGGCAATTTGGTCTAACAGGAATTCAGCTACCATCACTTTCAGACACTGAATCCCCGTGCTGGGGCCATACAGCACAGGGGCGCGTCCCCTGGGTGGCGGATAGAGGAGCCCCGAAAAAAAAGGGGTTGCACCTAGAAGGTGCCGTGGACCAACATGGCCCGGGCAGATGGGGCTCGTGAGCAATGTCAAGCAACCTATCTAAGAGAAGGAAAACTCTGACTCCAAACCCGGCTAGATAGAGACCGTAAGCACCGAAAGGCAGTCTAAATAGGAGATGGAAAACTCCGAACTTAAACCTCTGCTGCCTTGCAGAAGATCCTGACAGATCAAAGGCTAAGGAAGCACATCCTGACAGAAAAGCAGGCCAAAGCCGGAGTCACTGGACCGAAAGGTGCAGATAGACCAGACTGGTGTAACAACCTTGCCTGAAAACTGCAGTGACACGCACCAACCCCCTAAAAATCATGGAAGGACACCAAAAATTTACTAAAAGTTATGGTGTGAAGCCTGTGGACTCCCGCCGGACAGGTGTAGCGCCGGGCCCAAAGGGCCCACCCAAGCGATCTGGTGGTGCCTTACCCTCTTCTTGTGGAACCAGGGGAAGAGGTGTGAGGTTACGGACGACTGGAACCAATCTTAAAGTGCTACAGTGGAACGCAGAAGGAGTAGCCAAGAAAAAGCTGCCATTAATGCGAAAGCTGTATCAAGAAAAAGTGGATGTCGCCTGCATACAGGAAACCCATCTCACGGACAACATACGCTTCTCAATAAGAGGATACCAGTGCTTGAGGCAAGATAGGATAACGGGACACAAGGGTGGAATCATCATACTAGTTAAAAATGACTACACCATAAAAGATATAGTGATTGACACGGACAACCAGTCAGAACTACAGGGTATCAAGTTATACAAAGACAACTCTGAAATCAGTATTTACAACTGCTATTGCCCACCCAACAAGAAACTATCACTTGAGAAACTAGATATAGGAGAGGAGACATGCTTAGTACTGGGTGATTTTAACAGCCACTCCCCAAGCTGGGGATACGATGATCTGAATAAGAGAGGAGAGGAAATGGAAAACTGGCAAGTGGAAACTAAATTACAACTACTCTACGATGAAGAGGACCCAGACACATTCTTCTCACGCACATGGAGAACTACTACAAACCCAGATCTCACCTTTGCGTCAGAAGACCCGACTGGGAAAATACGAAGAGCAGTGCTTCCCCAACTTGCAGGTAGCGACCATAGACCCATACTCACTGAAATAGACTCAAATAAATCTTGCAACCAAGCACCAACTGTCCCCAGATGGAACTACAAAAGAGCAAACTGGGAAAAATTCCAAAGGAGCACCAACCTTTATTCCACCAAAACAAATTGCAAGTCCAAGAATGTTAATAAATCTGCAAGGGAACTCACAGAAGCAATACTGAAAGCCGCAAGGGAAAGTATACCAAGAGGAGCAAGAAAAAACTACATCCCCCTATGGTCTGATGGGCTTGAGAATCTCACTAATGCAGCAACACAGGCAAGAGAGACAGCAGAAGAAGAACCAACGGATGAAAACATGATCGCCTTCAAAGCAGCAGAGGCCAGACTGAAAAGAGAAACAATACATACTTCTCGGACTGCATGGCAAGAGAAAACACAGAGGTTGGACCTGGACAAGAACGGGACAAAACTGTGGAAACTGACAAGAGCACTTAATAGAGAACCAAACTATTTTGCACCCCCAGCCCTTGAAACAGAAAATGGTAACCTGCAAACCGCACAACAGGCAGCCAACTCATTCATGAAACAATTTCAGGAGACTGGCAACATATCAGTGGAAAAACATTCTGACAAGGAGGTGAAGGAAAATAATAGAACCCTAAAGAACAAGCACAAGGAACCAGAGGACAAAATCATGACGGATCCACTGAAGAAAGAAGAGCTAGAGCAAGCGCTAAAAGCCCTAACCACAGAAAAGTCTCCAGGACCTGATGGAATAACAAATGAGATGCTTATTCATTTGGGAGAGACAGCCAAAAGAAAACTACTCCAACTTTTTAATGCTTCATGGAAGACTGGAGAAATACCTGCCACTTGGAAAAAAGCAACCGTTATCCCCATCAAAAAAGAAGGTAAACCAGGTAATAAACCAGAAAACTACCGACCCATCAGTCTAACCAGCTGTCTGTGCAAACTACAAGAAAGGATTGTTAATGCAAGACTCATGTGGTATCTGGAAAGCAATCACATCCTTGTGAATGAACAAGCCGGGTTCAGACGAAGTCGATGTACAGAAGACCAGATCACCTATATCACACAGGTCATAGAAGACGGCTTCCAAGAAGGAAAGAAGACGGTAGCCGTATGGGTCGATATGGAGAAAGCCTTCGACAGAGTATGGAGGGATGGAATGATACTGAAACTGTTGCAGGCTAAAGTGACGCACAATATGCTAAAATGGATCTGCAGCTACCTGTATGGAAGAAAAGCTAGAGTGTCATCTGAAGGAACCCTAAGCAGAGAAGCCAAATTGAGGCATGGAGTGCCACAGGGAGGGGTTTTATCTCCAACATTGTTCCTATTATATGTCAACGACCTGAAAGGAACACTATGCAGAGAAGTAAAAGCAGTGATGTACGCAGATGACCTTGCTCTGCTCTCCTCCGATAGTAATGCGGGAGCGGCCAGACAGAGATTACAGATCACCCTGGACCACCTACAAGACTGGACAGAAACATGGTGTATGAAACTAAATGCTCACAAGACAAACTACACTGTATTCAGCCTTTCTCCAAAGCTGGACAACATCACGCTAAATGTAGGCCAACACACTCTTAAGAAAAATGAATCACCCAAATACCTTGGTGTGCACTTTGATACCAGATTAACATGGAAAAACCAGATAGCAGAATGCCAAAGAAAAGGATATCAAAGAACCAGATTAATGAAAAAATTAGCAGGAACAAAATGGGGAGCAAGTATGACAATCCTAAAGCATACTTACCAGGGATATGTCAGACCAGCACTAGAATATGGAATGGCTGCTTGGGGTACATGTGCCAAAAGCCAAATGGGAAAACTTGACAAAGTACAAAACCAAAGCCTGAGAATCATTACGGGAGGCATAAAATCAACACCCATCACAGAAATGGAAACAGTTACTACACTGGAATCTCTACCTGAAAGAAGAGACAAGAAGATACTAAACCAGTACTCTAAAATAAAGTCACAGATCCATCAACCACTCCACCCGAGATCCAAAGAGAAAGGCACTGACAGGCTGAAGAGAACAAACTTTGTGGAAAATGCACAAAGACTAGAAAAAAATCACAACCTAACAAAACTATCGGTGGAGGAAGTAAGAGAAGTAACAAACAGATGTCCACCATGGGCAAGAACAAAGCTGCCACCTATTATAACCAGTGTGAAGGGCATTTCCTCCAAACAAGACCTAAACCAGGAGGCACTGAAAAGAGTGACACTGCAGTACCTTGACCAGAAATACCCAAGAGACGAATGGGTCAGAATATATACAGATGGATCGGCTACTGAAGCTGTCACCGACGGAGGAGCTGGCATATTCATTGAATGGCCAAATGGAACTAATAAGAAAATCAGAATGCCTGGAGGGAAGAGATGCAGCAATTACAAAGCGGAGGCACTGGCATTGCTAGAGGGATCAAAGGCCATCTACAAGGAAGAAGGCACATATGACTCCAAAGTTGTATTCCTGTCAGATGCACGGTCTGTGCTCGAATCTCTCCAAAATCCAGATTGCATGATACACAATGAACTTATTACAGAGCTAATGCAACTGAAAAACTCAGCCAGAGAAGTTTACCTGCAATGGATTCCTGGACACTGCAGTATATATGGCAATGAAGCTGCAGATAATCTGGCCAAGGAGGGAGCTAAGCAGCAACAACCAGATGGAAGTGTCTCCCACGAAGAAGTAAAGACCATCATAAAAGCCACATACCAAAAGCAATGGAAAAATAACCATCCAAAATTCCAGGGTGAAGACTCAATAAGACAACTGAACAGAGCAGAACAGGTTATGATATTCAGGCTTCGCACAGGACACAATCTGCTAAAGGATCACATGCATCGCATCTTTAGAATTGGCAACAGCAGTGTATGCGAATGCGGCTTAGAAGCAGAAAATGCAGAACACATCCTGCAGACTTGTCCAAAATATAACATGCAAAGGGAAGCCCATTGGCCTGAGGCCACGCCTGTCAGGGAGAAGCTGTATGGCAGCTTGGAACAATTGAAGAGAACAGCTGCTTTCTTGCAGAGGATTGGAGTAAAGATTTGACGTCCGCCATGATGGGGAACGCAGAAGAAGAAGAAGAAGACACTGAATGACTGTATGAAGGACAGCTAATAAGCAATAACACTGCTTAAAGTTAAAGCTTCAAATGAAATACTTTGGTCTATCAGTACTGCTCAGTTTTAGTGGCCAATAGTGCGCTGTGGGGAATATGTTACTTTCAATTTTTTAGTTTAGCTACCCCACTGCAATCTTCCTCATTTCCACAGGTAGAACAGATGTTAGTGACACATTTTGTGAATTAGGCAGCCTACTGAACCATCATTCATATGTATGGACTCATCCTGCTCACTTTCAGTGGCCGATAAGGTGGGGTAGCTTGTCAGGCTCTATTTTTCACTGTCATCGATTCAGCCCCCCTCTTCCGCTTCCAGAAATAAATCTGGGCAGCTGCTGAAAGTAGAACTGGAAGCCCTTGTAGTCAGTTAACTAAAATATCACAGGATGGGATGATTTTTTGCTAAAATACTCCTGGCACTTATGAAGTAACGTGACGAAAATGGCTTCACAGCTAAAAAAATAAAATGTTAACATCACTCACTGGGGTAGGATTACCCTTGATTGAATGCAATATATAAACACTGATGGCATCTGCCATTGAGTGAAATGAAACAAAATGACGACTGTTACACATGTCAAAAGCATGTGACGAAAGGATACGGAAAAGAAAGTAAACATGCAAGTATGAATCGGTAGCTGAATTCCTGACGTGGCTGAATGGGCGTTAGTCACTCTATTTGAGGTACCTGGCATTACCCGTGTTCCTGTGTTCCCACCCTTCCCTCTCCCTCTCCCAGATCTAGACAATTGTTTCGGATGTCAAGCGTGGCAGGGCACTGTGCACCAACTGAATGCTTGTCAGATATAGTCTCCCAATGCGGTGGACTTCCCAAAGGAGCACAAAAAGAGATCATTATGTTTTACATTTTTACAATTTTTGTGCAGAAATGTCGTGTTACCTGAATGAAAACAATAGGTCGATAGAAAAGCGCTTGGGTTGAATTAGTTGACACACAAGAGAAAATTGTCAAGATAATTTTTGAGACTGTTATTCCAATTGCACCACAATCAAATACCCCTGCCACAATTTTTTTATTTTTTTTTACAATAAGATGCTCATTGGCCTTGTCTCTGAAAAAAAAAAAAACAAGACAGAAAAAAAGGGTATTGATTATTATTAATATTATGTATTATAATTACTGGCCGAAATTGTTGAGAATTCATACCATTAACTAGCTGTTTTCTGCACCTCTGGAGTTTGTGTGGGCCATTTGCTTGAAGTTATTCAATATATGTATCTGTGTCATAAATTTCATTTTAGTGCACAAGGATTAAGTGTCAAGATTAGCACTGAGGCCTTGGACAGGACTTAGTTATCTGTTATTTTGGAATGTAATGATTACACAGAAAGAAATCTCATTACTGCCAGCCAGTGGCCAGCCACTAATATTAACTGTATATTGACTTATCAAGAGTGTGTTCTTGCTTATCATCATCAACTTTTATTGTTTCCAATAAAATCAAAGTGTGCTTGAATTTGAGTGGAACTTTTTTCAGATCACTTTACAATCTCCAGGTACAGATGTTAATTTTATACTGCAGGTTATATAGTTGTTTTTAGGTTAGAAAGTCGGTGATGATATACAGTTAACACCATTTAGCAGGTTAACAACAAATGTGTTGCAAACTAAAGTTACATTTCCATGCTGAACTTTCTGACATATAACCTCACATTCATTGAATGCATTAAAATGTCATGTACATAATAATATTAATAAGCTGAAAATATAGGTAAGGGCACTCTGATGTATGCACAGAGGATTTTTGATATTCAAACACTCAAGGCCTTTTTTTTTTCTCTAAATCCTTTCAGCTATTCCAAGTACAGCTTCATATAGTCCTCAGCTGAGACTGAGAGGGCCTCAGGATGAACTCTGCATCTGCAATATATCATCTCATCGTGAATTGAGAAAAACACAAAAAGTAGTTTGTATCTGAAGGTCACGGATTGAATATCAAAATGGGGGGATTGAATAGTTGCTGCATTCGGCAGCAAACATGTGACTGTGATATGGCCACAAACAGCAGCACCCCAAAACAGAAAGGCCATCGCAGGAACCTTAGTGCTGTTTTTAATTTGTCTGTGATTGATGATGGCAGTGCAGGAAATAGTCTTGTCAACATCAACGCAGCAACTGAGGAGGAACTAATGACACTGCCAGGCATCAACAGAGCTGTGGCTAAAAACATTGTAGATTACAGAAATCATATTGGAGGTTTTCGATGTGCAGAAGATGTTGCTTTGGCCTCAGGTGTTGGTGCTGCAACTCTGGCAATGATTCGTAGTGACATTTACGTTGTGCCTCCAGCTGTTGATGAGTTGCACAAAGTCAGCAGGGAGAGTCTTCATCCATCACTAAACACAGAATCAGAGCCAAGCTTAGAAATATCTGTCAACACAGCAAATATTTTCACATTGTTACGGGTGAAAGGTATCGGCATGACCATAGCAAAAAACATTGTAGCTTATCGGGACAAGCATGGAAAATTTAAAACTCTTGATGATCTTTTAAGAATCAAAGGAATAGGTCCTGGTAATTTGGAAGTGATGCGCCCATATCTAACAGTTGATGATAAGACCAAAAATACGTCACAGCCAAGTGGACCCAACAATCATAGTCACAGCAATGGTGGAATAGGACATAATGCAGGAAACCAGATGTGCTTTGATCCAAAGCATGAATACATAAAAAGGTCCACAGCTTCCCTAGAAAATTTATTAGAGATTTTGGGACCTCTTGCCAAAGTTCCAGAAAGACCCAAAGTATCAAAAGTTGTGCTGAGGCATAAAAACAGACGGGTGTTTAAAATGGCTTCGTGGAATCTGCAAAGGTTTTCACAAGAGAAGGCTAGCAACCCTGGCGTTAAGGATGTTGTGTGTATGACAATCTTGGAAAATGGGTAAGTTTTCATAATACGCCATCTAAATATTTATACTACTAAAATTCCTGTTCTGTTTTTGTCGGTTTCCTCAAATATGCAGCCATCTCTGCACCAAACTCATGGTGCAAGTTCTTTTTTGTTACGAAGTGGTTCAATAGAACAGTTGATCAAAATACTAGGTTGGGAGGTATTTCATTGTTTGATTCACAAGTTTCCAGTGGAGCATTCACTTTTGCATCCTCTTGTCAAGCTGCTGACAATTTAAGAGAGTGCCTGTGCAAAGCACTAAAATGTATTCAACATTATGAGTACTTTTGTGCTTGGAATATTGTTCGCTGAGTCTCCACAGATTGTTTTCCCATTCAGAGTAAAAACATATGCGAGTGTGCATGAGAAAACCCGGTATAAGTCGGCAGAGCTGATTTTGAAAAAAATGGCTTTGAAGTGAAAATATGGGTCTGACACAAACCTCGAACTTGGCTGTTGTTTAGGGGACTGTGGCATGTTACAGGGTAAACTGTAGACGAGCAGTGAACACTGCTCACTATGATCTCTATAACGGCTTTGTAATTAGACTACGGTCTCCTAACAAGATCCAAAAACTTCCGACTTGGCTGTTGCTAGGGGACCGTGGCATGTTACAGGGTAAACTGTAGATGAGCAGTGGACACTACTCACTATGATCTCTATAACTGCTTTGTAATTAGACTACGGTCTCCTAACAGCAATCACTCCAATATTACTTGGTCAATTAGCTATTGCCACTTTTAGGATTAAATGCCATTTTCTCAAAATCTTGTTTTAGAGGGGTCACTGACTTCAATTTATCAGAAATGTCTTGTCTTTTATTATATGTACAGAACTCAAAATGTCAGGTTGCCGACTTATGCCGGGTTTTCCCATGCACACTCACATATCTTTAGAGCTTGGCTCAGTTTTGCACATTCATTTCTCTCAAAGGGCGATTCAGCATGTCACAAGGTTGCCTAGTTTAGTATGTATGAACAGAAAATCTAAAGCTTTAGTGAAGGAGAAATAGGGCATCTGTGTTCTGATTTCTGTTGTGACTTTATTCAGTTTAATGGCTATGGAAAGTCTAAGAGATTCTTTGGTTCACCCACAAAGCAGAACTTCTCCCATAAGTCAACCTTGCTTTTCTCTGAGGAACTTGATCTGTCATTCTTGTCTGAGTGAAGTAAGAAATTGTTAATGACCAGACAGATTCTAAACAGCCAGTATATTGTTATTGTATCCTGGAAGAATTCGTACACATTTTTTTCTTAAAGATTTGAAATTTATTTTCTTACATTCTAGATAATTTTTATTTTCCCCTGTTCATGCGTCTTTTTATGTCCCCATCAATCTGCCATATAGTGGCAATGTGTTCTTGTAAATTCTGAAATGTGGAACACTACTTAACTGTTGACGTAACATTGTTATACCACCGAATTGTTAATAGAACACTGCCCTTACAGTTACACTGAGGATAAAATACTGGGACAAAGAACTCATTTGTGCCCCAGATGGTAGATCTAGATAAATAAATGTTACTGAGTACAGAAAAGAGTGCTTTAGAATGGAGTTCAGGAAAGTGTACTTTTCGTGACCCTGAGCACTTTAATCTGACAAAAACATGTGGTGTCCTTGTTATTCTGTTATCTCTTCTTTTTTTTTTAAACAGGCTTGGACTTGTGGCAGTTCAGGAAGTGGCTGATAGAGAAGCACTGGAAGAAGTAAGTGTGCCCTGGGCAAAATTGGAACAGAACTGAAATAATCCTTGAATTAAACATATTCCAAAGCTTAAAAGATACATTCATTTCCTTTTTTTATTTTTTTCTATTTTATACTTCTCTTATCACCTCAGAGCTCTGAGCATGTTCATTATAAAGGAGCAGTGGAACCACACTACTTATATTTAAATATTGAAATTGATTTTGGGAGAGGTGTTTTTCAGATTTCATTGTTCATTAAAAGAAAAGTAATTCATTGACTCATGGAGTGGTTAGAAATTGCATTAAAGGAGTTTTCATCTCCTGTGCAGTGGGAGAGTATATTGTATTTTTGCTTTCATAACAGGAATTCAGGCCTGAATTGGGCATATTGTGCAAAGCTATATGTGTAAAGTCTGTCATTCATTCTAGTTAGAACACAATTCATCGTTTTTTTTTAAATCCATTAAAATGTTCTTTTTAATCTTCATGTTTTGCAAGAATTATGGCCAACATCTTCTGTTAACCACTAAGTTTTGAAAATTCAAATTGTGTTATTTCTATTGCAGATCTGTCAAGAGTTGAACTCTCCCACACTACCTAATGTCAAGAAATGGTCCGGAAGACGAGGGCAGTGGACATCCGTTGTCTCTGAGGCAACTGGCCGCATGTTTCAGGTAGGTAGGAACATTATGCAAGGTTGCACATCTACACCAGGGATACGTAGTGTTACATTGCCTTCGTGTAGGCTGTGAACTTATGATGTATTTGAGTCACAGTTATCTTTAAAGATGGTCTCTTTTGAAAACAGCATGTATTATAACATCATTGTGGACACTTTACATTCATGGCAAAGTTTAATCTCCACAAAAATTAACAAGAACAATGTGCTGAAAAGAACAAAAATATTTGTCATCATTCTTTTCTGAGAAGTTTTATATAATAAGCCACTGTGATCCTTGTAAAGTTTTTCAGTGACTATTGGCCAAGGATAATGTTTAAATTGTAATTAGATAGCCATGGTTTGTGGTTTGCAGGGACTCTTGAAATTAAGATATTTGACCTTTCTTGTGGCAGTTTGTATTATGCATTTGTCACCTTTTTCATCAGCAGGGTAAAGTTTTGTTTTGAGGGCAAGGACTGTAAGTGTAAAGGACAGCCTTCCTCAATTTCCTGAACGGGCTAGGGTTTTGGAATAATATTAAGAAAAAAAGTATTTATGGTCCTCTTAGTTGAGACAGTTGATCACAGAATGTCTGTCTTTAATATTTCTTTGTGTTGTTTGTCTGTTCCAGGGCATGGCATACAAAGGATTTCTGTATGATAGATCTCAGCATATTGAGTTTGTGAAGTCTTGCCTGTTAGAGAAGGCTCCTGGGAGGACTAAACCATTCACAAGAATGCCCTTTCTTGGTATTTTTAAGGTAAAAACTTTATGAGACTTGAAACAAGAGGATGATTACTTGAGTGCGGTAGAATCCGAGTGACTGATTGGGTCCTGCAACGTTCATATGCAGCCTTGGAATTTCAGGGATCCCTGGAAAACCCCTGGAATTCTCCCTGGGTTTAAAAATTACAAAATTTAGACCTGTAAGTTTTCCGACAATCGTGGGAATTCCGAAAATGTGACGGCGAATCAATTTTCTGACCTGAAATTCCAACCTTCAGCAACTGCTTAAAAAATGATTTTATTGTCGGAAGTTGGAAGCTAAAATTGTGAATGCCAGAAACGACGATTTGACCACACGCAAGATGGCATGCGCAAAAGACTACTATATTATATGTACTTCTGCTTCTAGTTTTTTGAATTGCTTATGAGCTATGCTAGATCGAGGAGCAGCATTGCTATACAGTATATTGGCCTCCCGGAGAACTCAGTTTGCAATATGTAGGCCACAATATTGGCCTCGCATGTCTCACATGTTGCACGAAAAAGCCAATATAGTGGCCTCCCGCAGGACGAGGGTAAAAAGAATTAAATGGATGTCTATGAAATTTATTGTGAGAAATTGAGATAGTACAGAAAGTTCTATAGTTTTTGGTTGCCAAATCTGAAAGTTTTAGGTGCTTACATCCTCCAGCTCTATTAATGATTATAGTATGATGACATTAGCTTATCAATAATCATACTTGAGAATTTGTTCAAAAATTTCTTCATGTCAAACTCAATACAAATTTCCTTTTCTATCTTCAGATAAGGAATGCATTTGACTTTGTTGTGGTGAATGTGCATCTCAAGGCTACAGGTTTAGAAGATGAAGACAGAGACAGAACTGCTCAAGAGGCAAATAAAATTGAAGAGCTGGTCCAAGCTGTGAAAAAAGAGATCAAAGGTAAGGACTTATGAAACCATGGTGTAAAATACAGTGAAGATTATAAACCGTGAACCATTTGGGTCCTCCCTACTCTTGTCAGCCTATTCAAAATTTTAGTGGGGAATGTGTTGCTGTTACCTTCACAGTACATTCACTATCTACATATTAACCTCAGTATTGTTATCCATCATTTCTAAGTGTCTGCAACATTCAGACCAGGTAACACTTTTGAAAAAAGAGTGTTCTTAACCCTTTGAACCCTGGCTGCCTGATTTTCTCCACACATGTCCTTGGCCTCCAGAGCTCAGGTAACAAATGGTAGGGCATTCCACACAGGTCTACAGGTGAATAGGCATAGTGTGTCACCAATATAGCATTGAACAGGGTTCATCAGATTAATTCAGTAGAATATATGTATATATCTTAGTGGGTCTGTTGAAACAGGGCTTACTCTGAAATTTTTATAACTCTTTGAAAAATCAAAATAAAATATGTCTGAGACGATTTCAAGAAAAATATTTTAATTGAATGCAGAATATGGCTAATCTTTCATTTTGTTGGCAAATCTCAATTTCCATAGAAGTTGTTCCCTGTTTTTTTTTGGGGGGGGGGGGGGGAGTTCACGAATTTGAGCCTCCACCTTAAGCCTGATTTCACTAGATCCACTCACATGCTTCACATGTAGTGAGCTGAATACGAGAAAGATTTGGTCATACTCAAGCTCTCAAACCAGAAAATTATCAAAGAACATATTTTTATGGTCATCTTTTATTTCTGTTCTTGGAATAAAAGGTCAGATGGTTCATGGAATACTGCAGTCAGGGCTGGCAAGTATCAGATAACACAGAAATATTTCTCAATAATTCACCATAGATTACTTCAGAAAATGATATTATGGACAAAGTACTTTTTCTTTTTTTTTTTTTTGGCTGGGCCGAGCAGTCTATCTCAACTGATGATGCAGGTGGGTGAAAATCCATTCTATTCTGTGATACGCTACAGATTGGGGATTATCCTGGATTTTAGACCTATTCCCAGATCCTGGAAACAGTGTGAGTTATCCGGAATTCTGAGAGGTACCAAACTGATTTTGCTTTCCCATTTTGGTGAACGAAAGAAAAAAAAATACAAAGAACAAAAGACTCCCAGCAAGAACAAACACTCCTTGTTATAGATATTACCAGAAAAAAAAAACCTGTACCCATTGTTGCTTTTAAAATTTGATTTCCTTCAGGACATCACGGGTGAATAATTATGTTCACTGTTGTTGATCCTGAATTTTTGCCCTTATCATTCCTGATTACCTGTTGTGATAGGTTGGCAGGACTGGTTACTCTTACATGGAAATGCCCACATTTTTGTTTGTGTTTAGCACATTTCGTTTCTTTCTCAGGTGAAAAGGACATTGTACTAATTGGTGATTTCAACTTGAATCCAGATGATAAAGGTAGATGAACAATTTATTACAATAAGTAGGAAACTGAGATTGTTTTTTTTTACTGCTGAATGTCAACAGTTTTATTCCTTGTAAACAGTTTGAAGACAAGGATTCCTACATAAAGGAATATGTAGCTGCTGTATAATTTGCAGTATTTTTTGAAAAAAATCATGCTCACTACATTTGTGTGACGCTCCAGGAAAACCCATCGGATGACATACAGACTGCCTGTGAGATACAGGCCTACAAAGTCATTTTTCTCAGTTTCTCCTTTTATTACACCTGACACTTTAGAAGGCCTTATCTCAAAAAACTATTTGAGATATTGATTTCAAATAAAAATCAAAATACACAGAAAATATCCTTCTTTCATAATAGTTGTATATCTCAAAATGTGAAATTTTACCTACGTGAAGGGTTTTTCCTGGAGCACCACACATTTTTTCAGACTTTTGTATTGAGATCTTCAGATATGTATTGCTTTCAAACCTTGCATTTAGGAAAACTGATTCCTTTGGATTTGCAGAAGTAAGGAATGAAAAATGTTTTACATGTCGTTTATGGAAAGATAATTATTGAGTTCATACAGACTATCAAGAGCCTTTGTTTTTGATCGGTGTGAAGCTTACTTGTAATAGGACTTAAACTGGTCTCATTTTGTATTTACTGGTTTCACCTCAAGAATATGCGGCAGCACAATAGATAATGAGCCCTATCTTCATTGTTAAAGTGTTCACTTTATTATTGTCATTCAGCTTTTGATGCATTGAGAGCTGAAGGCTACAAGAATTGTATCTCAGGAGATACCTTTACCAACATCAGTAACAACAACGTCATGGGTAGCATGAGTTATGACAATATCTGGATCAATAAAGCAACCCAGAAAGTTTATACAGGTGAGTCTCAGTCACTGATAAGTTTACATTCTGTATCATATCAGATATCCCTGAACCATAGCATAAACAGTTGATCTATTGCTTACATTGATGATGAGTCATTTCTGGCTAGACAAAAATCACAAATCTGTATAAAAACACAAGAAAAATCTTTTGTTACCAATAGGCTCAAAAACTACTGAACCAATCTTTCTGAAATTTGGCTTGAAAACCCAAGCTGTAGTTGTGGACGAAATAGGCTATACAGAAGCATAAAATTAAGCACTAATGAGGAATGTTCTGCAAAATGCATAAGTAAATGAACTTATAACTCACAAGACAGTTTAGGAGCCATGTTAGGAACATTTATGTTCATTGAACAAAATTCTCTGTGTGCACTGAATCTTGCCATGTAACTGTCAATGTTGGAATTATTGTCTTCGCATTCTGCTCTGCATTGTAAACTCCCATTTTTTCAGACTACTAAACATTTAAACCCCACTCATATGAATGGGCTTCATTCTGGAAGATAATTTTCCAGTCATGATGTCAAACCAACATTGTGTTGAACCATGAACAAGTATTACTGTTTGTGGGATTTCCCCTCATGTCTCAAATAAGGGAGCGATATAATTCATTCTTATGACACGATTTTAATAATTTAATACAAGAATGGATTAGTTCCTCATCATTCTGTTCCAGTGTCCTTAACAGGCTATGGCCACATGCAGGTGCTTTCTTTCAACTGTTTGTAGAAAATTTTACAGGTCAGGGATATTACCTTGTAAAAATTTAGGAAGAGAACTCTAAGGTGATACTCTAGCTAGCATGTTGGAGTAATCATGTACAACATTATGATGAATATTGTTTGTGAATTTCTGATATAAATGTGTGACACTCAATGTGGGCACTGTTTACAAAAGTTGCACTTCTGCACTTTAAGGCAGTTACCATTTTATTACCGTATTTTAGTCAGACCTGTAAAATATCCGACTATAGTCGGATTTCCGACTATTTTATCACGATGAAAAAAAAAGTTGCCTCGGATTTCTGACAATTTTGGTTTTATGCTGAAATATAAGTACTCATATACCCATGTATTCTTGCTGCGCTGCTACGGCACCGAAAAAAATTCAGACTATTTTGTCACCAGCCACTTACAGGTCTGTGTAATTGTCCATCATGATACCTGCATTACAGAATTAGCAGCCCACCAATCCTTAGCAAATTCTGAGTTGATAATGTTGTTACCATTCTTTGGTAGTGGAAGAATTGTCCCATTATCCTGGTAATACTATGTGAGCTGCAGTGAACTATGTTCTCTCACCAATCTTTTCATCATGTAGTCAACTGTCAGTGCTTTGTAACTCTGTGACACGCAGAAAGAGAGAATAATGTTAATTAAATAATATTATATTGTCGCTGTTTTCAGGTGTGAGTAGAGTTATCAAGGAAGGTTTGTCCAGTAATTGGATCCCTAACGAATGGACCTGGGGAGGAGTTGTGAGTGACCACTGTCCAGTGTATGCCCAGCTTTATTGCAGTCCAGATTTAGATAATGGTAATATCCACGCTGATGTCAAGTTTACCTTAGGAGATACAACAGGGGAGAGAAATCCACCACTCAACAATAACCCATCTTGAGCACAGGAGCACATGCTTCATTGTTTAGTCATATATTATTTACTGTTTTTATTTACGAACAAACAGTACATGCAGAACAAAGAATTGTTACAGTGTTTTGCCAACAATTGACAGACAAGCCAATTGCATATATGTGTACTAAATGGTAAAGCAAAAACAGAGGAAGAAATAACAAATTCGAAATATAGTGCAATTTGTTTTCTGACTCATAAACATTGAATACTCACTTGGTATTTCAGTTTTAAAATTACAAATGTGAAATACATTAACCAAAATGTATACGTGCCACAACTACAAATTACATCATTGTTTGTGCAGTTAAATCATGTAAAGTTATTGTTATTATTAAGTGCATTTCATTGTTTTCGAGATGTTTTAGGAAGAGCATGCAGCCATAATAAACGTCATAAGGTTGTAGTAGGCATGATAATTTGTACATTTTAGGTTAGAAAATTGATCTGCGATACTTTATGCAGGAAAACCAGCAATATTGTTTTGCAGGAAAACAATTTGAGATCCAGGGCAGGATGGAGGGCCAGTTGTATTTAATGCACGAAAACAATGCAGATGTTAAAAAGCAAATAATGTTGTTTTACACTTGAATTTTAAATATATTATTGTGAATGATAGGTGATATATTTTAATACTGTTCATGTTTTTCTTAGTTCAATAATTCGTGGTGCTCTTTATTATACAGGAATTAATTTATAGGTTTTTGTAGTTTCTCTTGTTGCTAGCTCCATTTCTTTTAACATTGTGAAAGTTATTAATTTGTTGTTGTTTTTTTTATCAGTCATGCATTGAAAATGTTTTATATTTTATTCTGCAGATGGTATTAGAATTTTGAGATATATGTTACCGTAATGGAATTTCAGATTCCTTTTTAAATTGCCTGTGATTTGGCAAAAAACAAACAAAAAGCAATATTCCATACATATGTGACTTATGTAGGAGAAAACTTTGACAGTTGTTCTGTGTAAATTTAAATGGTGGAAAGTACAGATAAACTGTGGAATGGAAAATGTGAAATTGCTGTTATTAAAAAAAAAAAAATGAATGACTTGAAAGTGGTGAAAATTTCACACGTTGTGCCTTTTTTTTCCCATAATTTCTAGTAGCTACTTCACCAATATTTATTTGCATGATAACACTAGGAAGAAAAAAAGTTTTATTTAATCACCGAAAAGAATAGCTCTGTAGGAAATTATGATAATACAAAGTTTCATTGCATCTGTTGTGACTCTTTCTATGTTTAACATGACATACGTTCTTTTATTATCTTCAATTTGGATCAAGCAAAAGAAAGGTTGGTTCTGTAAAGTAAGCATTTAATGTGAAGTGAAAAAAAAAAAACATGAACAATTAATTTAGTGACCATTTCCATGGAAAGGCAGTTGAAAAAAAAAAAAAGATCTTTTATTCTAGTCATAAGTTGGGGTGAATGAATAATTTTCAGATTCTGTCTTTGATGATCTTGCCAATTTGTAAAGAGTTTTAATTATGATTGAAGTTTCGGTAAGCTTGTGCAATCATGTCCTGAACCTGCGGTTCAACTGTTAATACAGTGATGGAAAGTTTGTAAACTGTTCGGTGTTACTGTGTTTGTAAATCTTCAAGGTTAGTGAGATTACATTGGTTTTCATGTACACTTTCTTTTGTATATTTGTTTTTCACAGCAACGGAGTTATACATAATCCAATACCTATGTATTTTGTGATACACTTGTTGTATAGATGGGTGAGCTGATACATGACAGGAATTTTTTTTTTTTTTTTTTACCGAGGAAAATGTTACTGTGATGTCATCCACTATTTCAAGCACAGAATGTTGTTGAGCACTGATTCTTGTACGTCCAGAAATCTTTCTTGCCTTTGTGAAAAGTTTTTTTTTATATAACTAAACTGTACCTACATTGTTTAAACATTGACATTATGCGCTTCAGATTTTTTTTCATGTAAAAGCAAGTAACTTTCTTATTTATAAGTAACTTATATCTTCTCTTGGACATTTTTCCCCTATAGCAGATCCTGTAAAGGGTGCACAGTGTTATTTAGATTCTTTCATGGAAATCCAAAATTTTTTCACCTCAGAAGCTGGGAACAAAATGTTGATGGGGAATTCTTTTGTTTTTTAAATACTATACCCCAAGAAGGCATTACTTGTGGATCAACATGTTTAATGAACTCACTTGTGAAAATACCTTAGAGGTGGGAAATTGACAAACTGTTACAGTTTGGTGGTAAATCATTGGTCTCAGCTATAACTTTGTTGGTCAGCAGAATTTAAACACAAAGCATGTACTAGGACGACATAAGTCCAATGAAATAATTGCTTTTATCAAGTAATTCTTCACTGTTGATGTTTTCTGTAACTCTTGTTTCATTTGTCTGAAGATGCTTGAACACAATATACGTCCCAGATTTGTGCTCAGTTGTATTTTTACATTTATGCAATAAAATGCTCATTTGTATTCTTTCAGTGTTCAGCCACCATGTACGGATGCAACATTTATTCCTCACATTTTGATACATTGTATATAGCAATCATTTGTTGACTGTGCTGGAGGAAGAAGTTTTTGGAATACTCTAATAAATTAATTATGTGTCAAATTGAAGGGAAGTCGATAAGAATTTGAAGAAAGTCATTATAATTGCATTTACCCTGAATGTTTTGGTTAATTTTGGCCAAGAAAAATAAAATGAGAAAGAAATGACAAAGAATTTGAGCACATTTGTCCAGACACACCTTTCATGTAAGATTCCAATTTGCCAGTACAGATGAACAGAAAATTCAGTGACATATGTACAAGGATAAGGATATTGTCCTGTACTTGTCAGTTTTCTAAACATTTAAGTGAAGAAGTTGTGATGCAACAATTTAATAAACCCTGTCCTAAAACTTCTTGCCACTTCTATAAAGTATGTTATTACTGGGATGAGATGATTAGCTAAGCAGCACCAGAGAGCTCATAGTCATATAAAATGGACTCTGTATTTTACTGGAGCCTGTTGCTTTCCAGTAAGCGTGCCAGTCTGAACAGGATAAAAACACCATGTATCTAAGACATTTCAAGGCCCAGTAAAATATTTTTTACATCATTTTTTCTTTCCTCCTAGAAGTAACGTGTAATTATTGACATACTGACAAGGTGATCACAGCTGTCTATGATCTAGGCTTAAATATATTTATGATGGTTGGTTTCTCTGTATTTATTTACTTCATGTGTTTTCAACAGATGCACAGGCAAAAAATCAAGCTGCAGATTTCTTTACCTTTTCTATCACAGAAATGCAGCAAAAAGAAAAATATTGCCTCCCAATTGGCTTCTGTGTTATAGTTAACCCATTTCGTTCCCTTGTTTAAAATTTCATTGTTTTGAGTGCCTGGGAACAGTCTCATCACTTCGCATTCAAAGTGCCTGTCAGTAGTGATGGTGATATTACCATAGCAACTCAATGGCTGGGTGACCAGTCTAATGCAGGTGATCAGAAAGTTAGTGTCATGCTCCGGATGATGATAGTATGGTACCAAACACTTTCACTGCCTGAAAAAAAAAAGTGAAATGAATTGGGCATCAGCTTTGCACTTGCATGGTGTGTCATTAAGAAAACGTATATCAGTCACTTACTAATGAGTCTTAGGTATGTGGACGAACATTTTTCAGAGGATTTCAGCTAAAGTGAGATTTTGGTTCCTGTGCTGGGTGAAAATTTCCAGTGAGATCATCATGTGTTTACTGCGTTCAAGAACTGTGAAACAAAAGT
Organism: Onchidella celtica; assembly: GCA_963931925.1. Taxonomy (NCBI): domain Eukaryota; kingdom Metazoa; phylum Mollusca; class Gastropoda; order Systellommatophora; family Onchidiidae; genus Onchidella; species Onchidella celtica. The sequence continues at coordinate 5,508,288 of OZ007574.1, read as the reverse complement.
TATGACAGGCAGAATGAAGTAATGTCACAGTCACCTGAAACAAATTCTACACTTGAAGATGTGTTCTTGTTGGGTTTTTTTTATTCATGCAGTGTATTTCATTCCAAATGGCACAAAATTGCAACCTACTTTGCTTTTAGGCACTGGCTTCCATGTGCCACATCTGATTTTCATTCTTAATCATATTTTCCAATTTTTATCTATGCATGTCATTTTTTAAAAAGTTTTTTTCATTTGCAATTGCATTCATCAGTTTTCTGTGGGGGCTTTGTAGCGTTTAATATTATTGCATATATGTATTGCTGAGGTGCCCAATGTATGATGACATAAGCAGGCCACAGACGTAACAGTATGCAGAAAAGAATTTTAACTGCACAGCTAAAAAGTGAATGTTAGAAGATAGTGACACAGTTGGGTATAGAGAAACTGAACCAGCAAAGAAAGAGATGAAAACAGACACAAAATTATTATCTTTTGTGAAGCGCCTTTGGATTAACAACATTCTCAGTATGTTATACATTCTTGTTTGCTGCCGCAGACTTTTATGTAAGACTTCATTCTGGCTCTATCTCCAATCCTGCTCATTGCAACATATGATTGCCCAAGGCTGAAAAAAAAAAGGCTGCGGCAGATAAATTCCAATGGTTTTAAGTGCCTGATCTTGAGCCTTGTCAGCAATCACTGCAAATGCTGGCCTTACTGGGAATTGTTTTCTCCTCTTTTGAAATGGGGAAATATTGTCTGATGGCATCAAAGGAATTCATGGAATAAAAAGTCTCTTTCCAGCATATGGTTGTGCAACTCTTCCATTATATATCTAGTGCCATGACAATGCCCATTCATGTGGTCAAGATTTCTCAGCAGTGTCCTGACACTGTGTTCTTTTAACTGCAACCTATGTGGTAGCATTCCCGATGGACCTAAAGTATTAATGAAGTCAATTGGGTTTAAGTGTTTGCTTTCAAGAGCTTTCGGAGCTGTCGTTGGTCGTTTTGTGTCCAGGAAACATGTTCGTAATGGCCTCATTCACCTCGTCCACAGCTGCATTGGTAGGACAAATAAGATAAGATAAGATAAGATAAATTTTATTCGTCCTTGTGCAAGGAAATTTGTTTTGATCATTGAATACATAACAATACAGTTACAGAAATTATGATATATAGCGCGCACACGCGCGCGCACACACACACACACACCCACACACACATATATATGTATATACACACACTAATAAATAAACAAAATTAACAGTGCACCCTATATGCTTCCATTACTAAAACACATTGACCTGGCACGCAAGACACAATTCAACTGTACACAGATTACAATCAAGATGACGACATTATTGTAATATCCTAGTTGATGATGAAATAAACGATTTAAGGTAGCGCTCAGTTTTAGTTTTCTTTGACAACAGCTTTGAGCTTCTTACAGATCTTATGTATTCTTTGTCCAGGATGAAAGCCACCGAGTGTCTCCATACTTTTCAGTCAGTTCACCAAACACAAGTCCGAAAAGCCCATCCTTGGTGTGAACTGTGAGGTCTTAGGAATTTTCAGTGAAAACTCTCCAGTGTCATTATTGTATTTCTTGCTTTCCATCTTCAATGCTGATGAGGAAATTGGCAAAATCCATCACAGCCATATGGGAACATTCACTCATAATGAAGCAGATCATAAGAACTATGTCATGTGCTGTTTCTTCTTGTTTCTTGCCCATCAGTTGCCAGCCCCATCCTTTGGCAAGAGCACTGCAGCTTCACTGGTACTTGGCAAATTGTTTGTGCAAACACGGCCGTTGTGGTGTTTTGTTTAATCTGCATACTGCACAATTTTAACATCTTCATGCTCTGAACAAATCTCACTGGTAGATTTGAAAGATTTCACGTTGTTGTGCAGCTGATCTTGAAATTCTGTGAACACAGTAGCATCCAGTCCATGTGCATGATGCAGCCTGTTACTGTGTTGTGAGGCTAAGTCATGACCATAAATTTAGGCAAATTTGAGTGGCTGTCCAGGAGGCAGCAAAAGACTTCCAATACGATGGTGAAACTTCCCCTGCACAGTAAATGTTGGGTTGATTCCAGCCTGAAAACTCTCACCACAGCCTAATGAAGCGAGCACTAATGAACTGTTGTATGCCCTTGTACGAATAAAATCCACTTTGAGCAATATCGTAATATTTTGCAAGAGTTAGGGGTTGGTGGCGGCGGTGGTGGTAATGATATTTTCTAATTGCCATTTTGACTACAAAATAAATTTCTTTCTCCCAGCCACCCGAAAGCACTGCAGAATTGACATGTTGTTGTTAAGGTACCACAAGGATAAATCTAAACAGGGATCAATTTCTGTCTCTAAAAAACAATTACATGTCAGTGGTACTGGCACAGCTACGTGTGGGTCCATTTCTTCTAGGCCTAGTTCCAACGACTGTTTCATCATGTTCTTGCTGGTTCTGTCTCAGCCCTTGTCTCTGATCATCAACTTGCTGCCTTATATCTTCTCTGCGTAGAGTGTATTTATTTGTCCTGTTTGTAACAAACTGCAGCCCTCATCTTGGCATATTTAGGCCTAGACCTAAGTAATCACGCTGTCAGATTAAAGATCTGAATGTGAAAATATTTAGCTTATACTCAGGCTGCTTGACCCAAACTGTAGATATTGACCTAGATCATAATTCACATTAAAAACAGTACTTGGATTAAATATAGACTAATGGAACTTATTGCTACGTCACAATTCCTTGGAGACAGCTCAATGTAAGATTAGAATCCAGCACAGAATACACAGACAGTTGACTCTCGAAATGTTTATGTTTTTGTGAATTCTAACAGGTGATTTTATGAGGCTTTTTAATATGTTCATATCATGTTTTCACAAGCAGCCAGTAGTCTCTGATTTTTCTTCGTTGATTTCCGTGGCAATAATAATTTTTGCAATACATATATCCTTGGATTATGAGACATAGTGATCCCAAGACGCAGCATGTCTTTGGTTGCAGCAATATTGACGATACTCATTTTGTTTTATCCACAACTAGTGATGTATCATCACTCAAAAGTGTGTGAAGTTAGCAGTGGGTAGCACTACTCCCAGCAGCAACTGACTTTGTCTACTGCATTCATGACTTTTAGTTTGGAATGATATTGTTAGTGTTTGCATCTTCCATTTGCCAAAGAGCAGTGATAGCAAGTTCAGGCCATAACTATATATATGTTTTGATGAATCTGTGGTGTATGCACATTCAAGACCTTCCATAAAGTTTCCATAAAGTTACAAAGTATTGTTTATGAATTTGTCTTTGCCTAGTATTATTAAGACTAGGGAGAAAGATTGAAGAAAAATCAGGAGAAATTGAGAGACGGAATAATTTATAGTCGTAAATATATTCTTCTCCCCCACCAGATTTGCAAGCAATGAGCATTTTCCTATCTATGTACTTTTTTTTTTTGTTGTTGTTTAAATAAACCATTCTTCAGACTTCTTCAGTATCTTGAATACATCAGGGATGTACAGAAAGACAAGTGATAAAACTTCAGTCAATTGCTCAAGATTGGTGTGGGCCTTTTTAATTAAAATAAAAGTTTTCATGTGCTGATGACATGAAGGTAACTCAGTGTGTCACATTCAGCTTTGTTTAAGCAATACACTTACTCCCCTTTATTCTAGAACAAACTAGTCTGATTTCAAATCATTTGTAGGATGATTATTGGCATGAAAGGAATTGTGATATGGGACTTCTGCCCATCTGGTGGCAGGGACAGAAAGACACCTTTTCATAAAACTTGCCTACAATATTTGCCCTGAAACTGAACAGAATGGATTTTTTTTTATGTGTGTGTGCATCTTATTGTATGAGGTGTAACATTTATGTTCAGTCGTATGAAAATAATATAGATGTATTGTTGCTGTAAGAATGCATGTTTTTTTGTGTGTTTTTTTTTCTGTAATTTCCATTTTTATTTTGCATCTTTTGTTCTGCACCAGATTGGGGAACTTTAGAAATTTATGTCAGTATTTTATTATTTTATTTTATTGCTTTATAACACTACAGTTCCAAGAGTGTTGACAAGTCTGCTTTCTTGCTTAACTTAATAGCAGGTCAAAGGATTGGCACGTCAAGCAAGTTTGCTTACTTATCTAGGCTTTTTAATGTGATGTTGACCATGGTTTTTTGAAGAAGAAATTTCAGCATGACTATTTGTACTTATTTACTAGCTTATCTCATCATTGTTACAGCCTGAAGACCTGGCTTTGGGCTGGGGCAGCTTTGCTGATGCAGGCAATTCTTATTCATATTTGAATTATTATAGATCATCAAAGTAATATTTCTATTAAGCAGAGAATTTTGACTTTGGTCAGGACTGATTTATGCTGAAAGGCCATCATTTGTCCAGAGTTCAGCATTCCATCACATGGGAATGAATTAAGAAGCATTTATATGTGTGAGAGCATATCGCTAAGTTTCAGAGCATATCGTGGCCACGCAACGGATTAGACTTCATTTACCTTTACACACTCCATTGATGAACTGTTGTTTGCTCTCCACCCTACCACTGTGCACTGCAAGGATCACATGTTGCCCTCTCCTGTACTTTGCCTTTCGTGATGCAGAGGGCAGCCCATGGTATCTTTTGCAAGAGCAAGTGCTGTAGCTCAGAGTGTATCACCCACTAATGTTAACGTGGTAGAAAAGTTTAGTCTGTTCATTTGATTGTCACAAGATATATGGAAACGGGTTCAGCCTGTCAAAAGTTATGATATTTTAAAACCACTGCAAAATCGTAGGTATGCAAGGAATGCTGCAACCTCCTGCCCTGCACGTGCTGCGAATGTATTGCTGCAAGTATTGGGAATGAATTGCTTCAGCGCAGCGCACTAAAAGTCAAATGCTCTGAAGTACTGGACTTGGTTGGTGTTGTCAGCTTTCATCCACTGAATAGATTTTGTTTTATTTGAATTTCTGATTTTGTTGGAGATAATAATTTGATGTTTGATTGAGGCAGATGATCTTCACAGTGAACAGTGTGAGAACAGTATTCACATTTAATTGATTGTTGTATTGTTGTCATACTCTAAGGTTAAAGGTCATTTTTGGATAAACCTGGGGAGTAGAGATCAGTATGTAAAATGCAGCATAAGAAACGTTCACATCGGTATATTTTCCAGGGTATTCTTTCTGTTTATAGTATTATATCATAAAAGTTTTGAGATGAATACTCTTTGCAAATTCTGTCCACAGATCATCAATATGTCATTGTTATCATTGTTCTCATTCTGATGTCATCCACTATTTATGTAGATCCCTTCCATGCAGTCTGTACTTGCAACATATAAGTTCTGGGTGCTGTAAATTTCAACTGGTCATTATGCCAATATGAAACTATATCCATTGTATTACATACATACCTTTGCCATGCTATGAAGCTATGACAACAGGAACAGTATTGAACTGATTCAGGCCAGGAATAATAATGTGAGATATATGAACTTGTCTCATGTTGGAAAGCTTAGTAACAAAGGAGAATTTACACTGTAATTGTGTAATTGTGCTGGGTAGGATCGTTGCTGAGCTGACCAGACAATCAAAAGTTTGTGTAGGGTTTGACTGTTCTCTGTGACTCTGATCTTGCCAAACTGCAATTGCTTTTATTGCTTTTAGCCACACCATCATCTTGCCATTGACTTACACAACTCATTGTGAACTCATCTTTGCGAGTGTAGTGGAGGTCTATGTAGTCCCAATTCACTTTATACAGACATTCCACTGCTAGGTGGGGGTTTATAGTTTGTATGTTATGTCTCTACAGTGAGGTGCATGTACATGTAATGCATTGTGATGAGGGTTTTGTTTTTCATGATAATTTTTGAAGCATTTGCAGTATTGATATTTAAGATGTTCTGAATTTATCTGTACCAATCATTTTACTCAACAAAAAGTTTAAAGACAAGATAAAAGTGAATTGTTTTATTAGTTTTAAGACTTATATGTGTATTTAAGTTAAATTTGAAATTTCTGTTGTGGACATTTTTCAAGATTTGTGAAGAGTATGCTACAGATTTTCTGGATGCACCTTGTATCGATTTTTAATAGATTTTCATGTCCGTGTCAGAGTTTATGAAATGTTTGACATCATGAATGATGTAGTCCTTGTGAGTTTGTTGTTTGTTGCTATCCAAATCAAACAAAAGACAGAGGGCGGAAAAGCATCTCAAAGGGCTTCCCATCACATTTACGACAAGAGGAAATTGTTTTCCAGCTTTTTTTTCACTATTTTCCCTGAGTAAGTACACAGGTTTTTGTTATCACGAACATTTCCAGAGGTCAAATCTTGCAATTTTCCATTAGCCATCACGCTTTGCAGTCGCCTAGAGAAATCTTTCTTTTCTGATTTGTTATTTAATATTTTGTGGCCAGGGAATTTGGGAGATTTTAAGCCATTTACAGAGCTGATGAAAGAAGCTGTGAGAAGGAAAGTAGATAAGAATTCATTAAGTTAATTCATTGCTTGTGGTCTTAAATGATTCTTGATGTTAACAGGAAGAGAGAAAAGTCAAAGGTTCAGGAGGGCTACTGAACATTCTTGGTACAGAACAAAGGAGATAAAACTGAAAGCTATGAAAGACTATATAGCTTCTTATTGTGATGAGCCCATGAAATCTTTGATCACTTAAGTCTCCATTCGAGGACAGAGCATATCAAAAATTTTTTTTTTTTTTTTGTGGCATGTAAAACTGGGTCAACTTCATGAGAGCTGATTTGGGAGAAAACCCTGTCCTGACTCGTTGCATGGAGTGAACATTTCAGGAGCTCCAGTTTAAATCAGCTTTTGTGAAGACATTAGTGTGCCTTAATGACAAACATGCATTTCTCAGAATTCAGTGAAGAGTTTAATCATGGAACTCCTTTGAAAAATGTGAGAAAAACATTAGAGATTTTAATAATACATGAGGAATACAATTTAATGCGAAAACTTAAGAATTTATAATACTCCCTTGAAGCAATATTCATTTGATTGTAATGAGAACAGTATGTGATGTCTCTTTGCGTTCCATTCCTTTGTATTGATTTTAAACAAAAGAGAACCATGGTATTTAAAGAAATCCCTGGATGAAATCTCCTTGGCAGGTAATTACGGAGCATGCTTTTCTCATAGGTTTTTGTCTCTTACCTTAAATTGTGTGTTTAATGTTATAGTGAATCATTTTTATCTGGATCAGAGGAATCTGATGCTTTTACTAAGAAGAGTACATAAATTCAGTGTTTACAAATAGGTGCCAAGAGTACATAAATACAGTGTTCATAGATTGGTGTGAAGAGGACATAAATGCAATGTTCACAGATGGGTGCGAAGAGGACATAAATGTAGTGTTCACAGATGGGTGCTAAGACTAAGAGTACATAAATACAGTGTTCACAGATGGGTGCGAAGAGTACATAGACTAAATGCAATGTTCACAGATTGGTGCTGAGAGTACATGTAGCATTCACAAACCTGCAGTGCCAAGCACTCAGTAACTCTATCAGTTGTAAAGGTGCTCTGAGAAACATCGCTAATGAGAAAGTTGAATAGATACTGTACTGCACTGGTTCATTAGGGACACATTTATTATCTAATTAATATTGTCTCACCTTTCTGTCTGTATAAACATTCCCATTTGACATTTTGCTTCAAAGATGAAAGTGTGTGGCATTTGAAAGTGAAAGTTGTTCTTTTTCTGCAGCGTGGTCATCAAAGTTTGGCCAGAGGCAGAAATGCATGAAAAGTTAATTCCGAAATGACTTAGGTTGGTGTAGTTTTACAAGAAATCTTCCAGTCATAGAATTTATTAACTGAATCATCCGGTCTGAGCTCTACTATAGCTCTAAACAAGAGCTATACAAGCAAACGAACCCAGGGGCTTTCAAGGCGAATGAACATGACATAAGAATCAAATCCCAGCAGTACCCAGTCAGTGACAGCTGACCTGTGGTGACCATTGAAAACATCGACCATGAGATATAATATTTGTATGTTGCTCATAATCTTTTTTTTGTGTTTATATTGCAATATTTGTGTTAATGCACTTTTCATTCATGTAAAGATCAATTGAAGGGATTAGTTTTACACCATATCTAAGTCCACATGGTCTCTGAAATACAAAGGATAACTGTGCAAAAAGATCAGCACATGTGTGGTGCTCTAGGAAAGCCCTTCACATGGGTCAAATTTCACATTTTGAGAGATACAACTATTATGAAAGAGGGACATTTTCTGTGTATTTTGCTTTTTAGTTGAAGTCAATATCTCAAATAGTTTTTGAGATATGGTCATTTAAAGTGTCAGGTGTAGTAAAAGGAGGAACTGGGAAAAATGTTTTGCAGGCCTGCATCTCAAAAGCAGCCCATGCATCATCCGATGGGTTTTCCTGGAGTGCCACGCATATGCTGTCTTCTGTGCACATCAGAACAACCCAAGACTGTTACCATTAGAGTGAGGCACATTGAAAGAGCTAAAGTTTTCAGTTTGGGCATGCACGATAAACACTTTTTGTTGAGTATCTCAGTTTAAGCTCTTTGTGACATAGGCATGATATAGAATTACTCCTTCAATGACAGAATTAAAAAAACAAAAAACCATGTTTCTGTGTGCTTGTTATGTGGCAGTTTGAGATGAGTTCTTTTGTTTCTCGGGGGCCTCAGCATAGTGCTGTTGGCCCCCATGTGGCAGTTTGTATGCTGCTCCCTTTATATATATGTGAATGTATGTGGAAATAGTTTTTGTTTCAGTGAAATTATTCATGTAAAAGCAAAGTTGGATCTATAATAAGTACATGTACTAGAAAATGAAAGGTATCCTTAGTTACAAATAGCATATGGTATGGAAATGGAAAAGATTAATTATTGTAATCACCTGTTGCATGACGAGTGTGCTGTAATGACATGTACCAGGAAGGCATAGGTATTTGATGTCATACGTTCATTACAAGTTTCGTAGGCAGTTTGTTGAATTTGCCGAACATCCTATTATGCTGTTTTCATTTACATTCAGTCAGTTTTTAAGGAAGATTTTGCAATGGCAAAAGAGAAACAGATAGAATCCATAAATTGTGGTTGAGGCTGCGACAGAAAATGGGGAACAAAAGAGATATTTTGACCTGTGTGTATCCTACAGAGTTTTCTGAAGCAAAGATGATGAAGAGCTTATCCTCTCTACATACAGTATATTGGCGTTTTTTTTCTTCTGTATGTATTGCTATAACTGGTTCACAAAATATGGTTCATCTTCATGTATTTCATTTTTGTTATATTTATAACATATAAAGTCAAAAAGAGTGCTCATAAGTTTTCATCCAATTTTGAGTAATTTGTGATGGTGCTTTTGTCAGAAATTAATTTTCTGTGTGTGTGTGTTTTTTTAACACTAAATACATTCACATTCGTTGTACATGTGCTTGCCTGGTTGATGTTGATGTGGTTGAGATCACATGTCACATACTAATGTACAGCAATAGAAGTGACAGTCAGTCATCAGCCATTGGTCTGTAGTCTTCATCATTAGACATAATTAACTATGGCACAAATATGATTATGTATAAATTTTGTCCTTAATGAATTGTCATGGTGCATTTTCTTCCCATGTCTTCACTTCTTTAATTAAGAGCATTATAGACTTCCTCCTGAGCACGGTCAACAGAACATATCATCGATTAATCTCCTTCTTTCATCTTTCCACCTCCATGTCTTCAAATCAGCAACTTTAGCCAGTGTTTGCATTTGGCCACTTTGGCTAGTGAAAGTTTTCTGGTACATGATGATGTCCAAACTGGCAATGCACTCAGTATCAGTGAATGGGTAGGGGTACAGACTGAAACAAGGTTTTTATTCTAATTTGTTTAAAAAAGTATTTTCTTAGTTCAGTGATTAATAGTAATAATACATTACATGTCATGATGTATTGTGTACACATTTTCTGTGTCTTGGATTGCAAAAGATTCAATTTTTATGTTATAAGAATTATTGTTCAGTTGTTTTTGTCATAGTTTAGTACACATGTACACACTTCGATATCGCCACTGTATTTTTTGCCTTTTGTTGTTATTGTATAATGTCCCGTGATTAAGAAAAGAGATTGTGTACAGTTTTTCATTTCAAATGGAAAATACTCAGAGCGTCCCAATTACAACACAAAGCCTTATGATGTGGTCAAGAGTCCCAACCATGACAAAAAGCCTTATGTGATCACTTTTCAGTTATTCTATTTACAGGTTTTTCTCTTCTGGCAAGCATGATTGTTGTTAGGGGACAGTAGCCAAATTACAGAGCCAGATAGAGAAAATACTGAGATGTATTCACTTCTCAGCCATGAGTTTCTCAGTAAAGTACTGCGTTTTCCAAACAAAACCATCGAACAGTTACAAATAATTGTCAAATAATGAATGGTTACTCTATAGGTCAGATGATTTGTTACTGGCAATTTATGCTTTATCTAAAGTTGTGGATACAAACAGCCATTACTTTCATTCTCTTCCCCACCCTCCTTTGGAGTTCATAAACACATGTTAGGAAGTTTCACGACAGAATGATTGAGAACACATCTAATGACTTAAGCTTTGCCTAAGACAAAGGTGTATGGTGGGGGTCAGTTTCAGGAAGGTTCAAAACAGGATCAAGAAAAAGAAAATGCTAGTATAGCTGTAATACTTAGCTGTATGTATTAGTATTACATATATGCATTAAGAATAAGTGTATTAAACTTTTATGTGGATATGATTTTAATGCACTGGGAGATTGTGTCAGTTTAGATGATTTGCACATTTTCTGTTCATTGTTTAATAAATGTATGTAAGATATGAAACTAGTTGTACAAAGGCACCTACAGAGCTATTGTTGTGGACTGTCTCTCAGTTTTCTTTATAAATATCGCTTTTGCAAACTGGAAGCCATCAGAGTCTGAGTTCAGACTGTAGGTTAGATTCTGCAGCACCATGACACTGTCACTCATTGTATTATTTATTTTAGATATTTTATGTACTGCAATTTTTTAATTTTTTTTTGTCTTGGCCAGAAATTTTAACCCTCATTTTGTTGTGCAGTTCCCCTCACAATTATTTTATTATGGCTTATTTTGTGGTTCCAAGAGCAGCATCATTGTTATCAATGTGAAGCATGCATATTTCATTTACTCTACTGTTGGCATATTAAATGTTGGCATTTGAAGTAACATTTTGCGGTGTGGATAAGTGGTCTTCACCTGCAATGCATGAAGAGAGATGGGATACATTCTGCGTCATAATATATTGTACAGATGAAATATACATGTCTGCAATGCCAGTGCTTAACTTATTCAAAATGCTTTCATTCTGCAATTTGTTCAATGTTAAGTTTTCGCTGAAAATGCCTTTAAATGTTTATCACGTATACTGTATACATTTATAATATATAGGGCCTACATATATGCTTTTCATCACCAAATACATTGCCTTTTCCAGTACTTTAGCGTCGGCTTGGGAAGACAAGTACTTTTGGCAACCTGTCATTGTAAGAACAACTTCACCGTATGACTCATAAAATAAAAGACACACCGCCCCCGTGCCCCCCCCCCCCCCAAAAAATGTTGTTTGCTGTAATTAAGCTGGGTTTTCATGTGTACGGAAACGGCAATGGAAACATCAAAACGCCTTGAAGTAGTGAGATAGATAGAATGTTTTCATATCATATAGGCCACATACGCAAATGCCTTTTCTAAGCTTACTATATACACATGGAAACACTCTTCCTTTTCACTATTTGATGGATATTTGCCGTTGGCGTTTCCGTTTCCGTACAAGTGAAAACACAGCCTTAGGTCTTGTATGAGGATTCTTACATGTAACTTTAAGCAGCAACTGCAGTAGCCGTAGTCATCAGATTTATTGTTTTCTCTCTGAAATGGCATCGATTTTGCTGCCCCCCCCCCCCCATCCCATACCCTTCCGAGATTGTTGCGGTACAGAATGGCTAGCACAGCGACCACCTGTCTTCAGATGGCACTAATGGCAGGAAACAAACAACAGTTTTCTAGTAAAAATCAAATTTGATTTCTTTTGGTTTTTTAAAAAACATTTTTTAACCAGCAAATTGGTTCTTTTATTGAGGAAACCAATAGACTGTACAATAAATACTAGAGATAACGTACATAAAATGGCATAGTGTACAACTTAAAAGGATATTCAGCAAAAGCCAGTGGAAGTTAAAATTCACATGCAATCATTGAATAAACACCAAATAAGTTTTAGTTTCGTTTTGTTTTTTTTCCCTATCGGTTAGTATTGGCTTTGAACATACCTCGGTGGAACTTTTTACTGCACCCAGTATTTGTTTTGGTGATTCTTGCCAGTAGTATTATTATTACTGCACTGTGTAGAAGAGAATTGCAGAAATATTTTTTTTGCCATTTTGACGTCATGGTTATTTTAAGCCTGATATTGATTATGATGAGAAGAAGACTTTGTTGATGAATTATTTATTTTGGTTTCAAGATTTTATTCTCCGAAGGAAACAAAAGTGTAAACTGTTGCATGAATTTATGAATATATCCAAAGTGTATATTTTGTCAATTATTTATTTTCACCCGTATTATTTCATTGTTTGAGTGGAAAACAAACCTGTGTAGCAATTTCTTTCTCTCCCGGGGGGCAGTGCCTCCCGCATTGTTTTGCATGAACGATTCTGGTAATTAAACCATGAAATATAATTAAAGGACATCATGATAAGGTGCAAGATTAATTAGATTCGGCTTTGTTTCCCCTGAAAACTGTGCTGGAAAGCGGGGGCAACTCGTACAGATAATACTCTGCACCGTGGTTGTTGTCCCTGGCACCGATTGTACTTGTATCTGTCACGAAAATTTGAGGAAATTGATCTTGATTCTGAGTTGATTTCCCCTGGCATTGTCTGTTGTAGACATACTGACCTATTCAGCCCTTCTCTCGCCGCCCTCCCTTTCGTGTGATTTCAACAATGTTTATATTCAGTATGGTGTTCAGTATAATGTATTACATGTACATGATGTATTAATATTTTTGTTCATGTGTGTTTTCAGGAAACAGATCAAACTCTTTTCTCTTTTCTTCCTTTATTAAGCTTTGAATGTCAGTGTTGAGGAGTCAGACTCCATGTTTGTCAATCTGTGTGTCCGCTGCAAGAAGCACAATAAGCAGCACTCTTGCCCAACCACCAGCATCAGCTCATTACATACCGTGTAACAGTGAATGGGTCGGGTCTTTTCCCAGCTTCTCACCTCCTGTCTTTTAAAAACGACATACAGAGATGTGGCACATAAAAAAAATAGGCAGGTTATGTCTTTCTGCGGGCAAAATGCGACAGTGAATATTTTAGTTAAGAAGCAGTATACCACATGATACATTTACAGGTACATTGTATACATCAATAGGAAAGGCAATTAAAGCACCATTATGTTGACCAATTTCTCTAATCGAAAAAAAAAAGTTTTTCTTTTATATGCCATTATTCATGTCGTGTTTATTCTTCCACACAGACAAACGCACATTTGTATCTCCTTCTTTCCCGTGTTTCCTCCCTTCACTTGAAGTCCTGACCAGTCTACCCACAGTCCTGTCATTTCTTTGTCTTCAGCGTCAAGACACAATGGGAAATTACAGTGTACCACCATAAGGCCCAGTGATACTAAGGTCGCCTTAGTCCTTTTAGATACCGCTTTAGGCGAACCAATTAATAACCAAGGGATTAGATTTTGTTCTTAGGAAATGTTTTTGGTCGCATCCGATTCCGACAGTCGGGTCTCTCAGGAGTAGGTACGTGGACGTAGGGCTTTAATCGGAACAAGTATTGGGCTTATTCTTGGAACTGTAAGAATTTCAGTTGAATGTATTGTCGTGGAAGGGGTTCGCGTGCTCTTGTGATTGCGCTGAAGATGTCCACTGACCGTGCTCATAAGGACATACTTCAGTGGCCGGTTTCTATAAAGTGTGATGTTAATTGTTATGATGATCACAGAATGTCCAAAGCCGAGAGATAGCTATTTTGATGGTAAAGCAAAATAAGCCGGTGTAATGAGATGGCCGTGGACTCAAACAATTCTAGTAAGAATTGAAAAGGGAGAGGAGATCAATTAATACGCGTAATTCTGCTTTATGTGGAAATGTCACTGCGCCATTGTGATCAAGTCCTTTCATTACTACCTGTCTGTCTGTCCCGTATTCTGTCCTCTTGTTTCGCCCTTTCACCAAAGCTTAGGTTTCGCATAGTCCTCCCTAGTCGTACAGGAAGCGCGTATCTCCGCTCCGGAGACCATTAAGACCATTCACGTCCTAGAAAAATCCTAACTGCATTCTTTATAAATTTATGCATCAGAATGAAAATAATTACAACTTTGTAGTAATCAAAATTTTTGAAACGTGAATTTCGATCTCAGGAACTTCTGAAAGGTGCTTTTTAGTTCAGTACTTTGAAAAGCAAATGTGGAAAAAGACGCAGGGCCGGTTTACATGGACCCAGTCTTTATCACTTATGTGGTGCTTCGAATCATTTCTTTTGTTGTCATGTTGTCTCATTTTTTAGTTGGATTTTTTAAGATATATTATAATATATATTTTCTGAAGAAAAAATAAAAAACAAGTTCTGGCCTATTTTCGACGACATTGTATTATTTTCTCATGTTTTTGTGTTGTTGTTTTTTTGTCTTCAATTTATTTTTATGGTTCGATGATGAGAATTTGAATTTGTGTGTGTGTACCTGTGTGGATTGATAATCCAAGCTAATGACGAAAACTGACAAAAACACGTGCATTTTTAATTAAATTTTTTGTTTTGTTTTTAGTTTGAGCCAAGGACTACTATATCACATGGCGCGCACGGCCGATCTGCTGACTTAGCTAGCGAAGGCCATTTGATTATTGACACCTACAGCCTTATTATGACACCTAAGACTAACCAATTGTAACCAATGTTGCATCCAAACATAATCTCATTAAATAAAGCAGTTTTACCACAGTTAATGACGATACCATACAGTAGAACCCTCTAGCATAAGACCTCAGTATGTGACAGTAATAACACATGCAATTTGACCTTGAAATCAACCTTTTCTATTGGATTTTTTTTAACCACCTTAATTATAGCCCATTCCATGAATCAGGACCATTTCTGTAGTCTTATAGCAATGGTTCCTCTGTATGTACAGAAACGAAAAATAACTCACCATGTTGCAGCCCAAATTAGTCAGCGAGCCGTGCCTTCTTGATGGAGGTCTGGTACAGAGCTGAATTTCTTTGATGGTCCTTTTCCAAATTATGAATCCCATGCAGAAGAACATTTATTTTGCCAGGCGTCGCAGGAGATGTTTAGAAAATCCAAAACCATAGTAGGTGTTCATGGTGAGAAGAATGTTGACAAGTCTTTGACGGCAGCATGCTTTATGTTTGGATTTCTTCACAAAGCACAAACCAGTCCTTACGAACTCATATGTGCACACATGTGGGACAGTCAAACAATCCCTTGAAACTTCTTGGATGAAGTCTTTTACTTCGCTTGACAATAAACACTTCAGCAAGTGAACTGAATCGTGCCACAAACACCAAGCTCGCTGATCATTCAAAGGATGTAGTCTCAAAGTCAGTTCATCTTGTGAATAATTAAATTTGCAGTATTGCTGATTGATTTTATGATTGTCAGTCATGGACCCTAAAACAATCCCACCTGTCTTCTCAACAACAACAGCAGCAGCTTCCTTGACAACAGTGAATTGGTAGGCAGCTGTTAGGTTGTGAACAGGGGTAACAGATACCATAACACTAGGTCCACCATGCAAACATTTCATTATGACACATAACATAGAGCTTGCCTTGGAGTCTGGGTCATTTTTTGACATGCCATTGAGAACACCCCCTGAAAAGGCGACTCTTTGGCGAATTTTCACTTCATCGACTAACAAAAAACAATGTTTCTGCTGAGCATTCTTTGCTTTCTGAAATGTTTTCTCCAGTACTTGGTCAACATCTGTAGAAGAGATCATAGACTGCAGCTTTCGTCTTCTTGGGAGAACAAGAAAGTCACGCAGTTGATGGTAATTACAGTGAGGGAAAGATTCAATTGCAAAGCAATAATCTGCCACCGAGAATGCCTTGTCATATATGAGTTGAAGCTGTCTTGTAAGAAATTTGAGTTTCTTGCCTTTGGCAGCTTCAACCGACTCTTAGGCTTGAACTTGTTGAAGAGTCGTTGCCACTTTTTTAACAACACCATCCACAGGAAGGTCATAGTTAATCGCTGAGTGCACAGCCTCAAAGAATTGTGTGTAGGATGACAGACCAGTGTTTGGACTTAAGATTTTATCCAAAGGCACGTTAATCCCATTCTTGAAAGCAGAAAGAGTAAGAGGTGAACACAAAGTAGATTTGTTGTGAACAATTATTGACAAGAAACTCTCTCTGTAATCTTTCACCATGAAAATACACACAAATTTGTCTTCTGGGCGAGATATGAGAAGATTTTCATACTTTTTTAACAACTCTTTGTCAGGAGAAAACTCAGAAAACGAAGTGATTCTGTCTTTCTTGATGAAATAGTTCAGCTGTTGATCCTCAGCTTTAGGCTCGCGTGGTGCTGGTTTTGGTGTTGGCAAACAAGAAGAAGGAACATTAAAAATACTTGGTGGCAACACAGGCCGAGTATGTCCACCTGGTATCTTGACCATAGGTGTATCCGCTGGCCAATGTCTCTCACATATAAAAAAAAATTTGTTGGGTCGACAACGAAATCCTCACGTAGGGGGAGAACGTTCAACCATTTCTGTTTTTCTTGTTCGTCTTTAGGTAGTTTAAACACACGGCATTTGTTAGATTCGTTGTAGTTGCCTTCGCAGTTCACAACACCACACTTGTTTGGCATTTTGAAAGAATATAAATCCCAC
Organism: Onchidella celtica; assembly: GCA_963931925.1. Classification (NCBI taxonomy): domain Eukaryota; kingdom Metazoa; phylum Mollusca; class Gastropoda; order Systellommatophora; family Onchidiidae; genus Onchidella; species Onchidella celtica. The sequence continues at coordinate 5,491,376 of OZ007574.1, read as the reverse complement.
AACTTGCAAAAAATATCCACCAGTATCACATTGTTTCACGTCTGTTTCAATGTTTATAGTTTCCCACACAACCAAAGCACTTGTTCCAGTAATCTTACATCCGGGAGAAAAAGAGTGCAAGCTTTCTGCACTAGATCTAGGCCTAAAAATAAAAGTTTCGGCGTGTTGGGTATTCACTAAGTAAATTAATGCCAACAAATCGTATGGAAAATGTGTTTACTTACTTAACTGACATAAACTTCATCGCATCTTATTAGTCTAGATTACTACGCTAAAGCGCACTATTACGTTCGGTCTAAAAATAGACTATTCATCAGAAACTGGGTCAATGCAATGGCCTTCGCTAGCTAAGTCAGAAGATCGGCCATGCGCGTCCTGTGATATAGTAGTCCTTGGTTTGAGCATATTTTCCCCCGCGGTACTGCCTCAAGGCACTCAGAGTTTAACACTATTGGCGGTGTATTTATAGAAAGGGCTGTTGTTAAGGCCGGGTAGTATTTCACATTACAACAGCATTTTCTCTGTTTGACTTTGATATTAGAGTCGGACTACGCGTCCCTAACATTAACAACATTCTGTAGAAAGTAGCTTTAGATGGGTTAGAGAGAGTATTTTACCAAGCCGGAACGAATCATCAATTAAAAAAATTATGCTCATGTAGCCCATAGAAAGATTTAGCTTTCTTAGTTGTGGGGAATAAATTTAATTATTAATAGCAAAAAAAGCTTTATTGAACAAAATTTATGTGTTGGGGGTTGAGGCCTCGGAAATCATGAAAGACATACCATGAGTACTACCTCGTTTTGTTGTAATTGTGAATGTGCGTGCGTTTGTTTTTTACTTGGATGCCACCACAGACTAATAAATTAACCAGACTGGGCTGTGTCGTTTTTTTACGGAATTTCCCGAGCGGCGGCCGTATAACTAACATGGCCGCCGCTCGGGAAATTCCGATTCTAGTTCTCTCGGCAGTAGAAATTTCTTTTTGTTTGTCAAGATTGGTTGTACATGTATTAAATTTTGGTGCGGAACCAAACTTCCGCGTTCAGTAGGCGCGTCAAAATGGTGTCATTCAAAATTGTAGCTAAGCTGAAGCGTCGGTCGCTACCGCAAACCCATAATGGCGGATGGTTCATGACCTTTCGCTGTTTTGTGACGTCACACAATGGGATCATCCAGTCTGGGTATTTTATTAGTCTGTGGATGCCACTGACACTAGTGAGGCAGCATTCAAGGCTGAAACCTTTTTTTTTTGACGTTAGAAACCGTTGCATCTTGTTTATGTCATGGCTAACAGGTTTTGTAATTGAGTCTGAAAATTGAACTATGGGTCATTTACCCGGAGGCATCATGCCTGGCGCGACGCTGCTGTCACTGCAAACAGTTTAGCCAACTTAGTGCTCACACTCAGCCCAGGACTTAAAAGTTAAAAGCCAGGAAGGGAACATTGCTCAGCTCAGATAGGACATTTTACAATGTGCCTTTTTGTTTTGTAGGTCTCATGTTTACCTACTGCTTTGTTTGTGTTATTTAGTGTTCTCGTCCTCATTGTTCTGTCTGTCTGTCTGTCTGTCTGTCTGTCTGTCCGTCCGTCCGTCTGCCTGTCTTTCTGTCTGTTTTCTTTTTACATGCATAATTGAAGTGAGTACATACTAGTCAATGCAATGAACCTAAGGCATGATTACAAAATTTCTGTGGTAAATACGACGAATGAGTGTTGTTTAAAATACAATTACCACACTGTGCCTTGTTTTTTTTTCATGGCATGATTAACCCAATTCTCTAGAGCCCTCTGTCTGTTTCAGACACTCACAAACTTTCTCGACTACGCTGTCCCTCTCACTTTTGTACATCATTCTCTCTCTCAATCACTTCTCTTTATTTTCCATTCAATATTCAATCCATCCACTACAGTACAGCTCGCCATCTTTCGCTTCCATCTGAAAATCGTCTTACGACCTCCCACCCCTCCCTCCCCCAAGAATAATGTTCGTGTTATCGGGAAAACTACCAATTAAATGTAAAATGTTAGATAAAACCTTGCCCAGAAAATTTAAAATAATAATAATAAAAAAAGCAGTACATGTAGTTGTTTTCAGGTTTCACAGCGACAGGGTAGATTACTCTGGAAAAAGAACTATGGATTAGCTCCCTCAGATCGGCGGATGTCATTACAAGATCTGTTCACGAATCTAGATTGCCAAGCTGTCATACACATCAGAAAAAAAAAATGTAGGTCTATTTTAATGGCGACCTTGGCTAGACGTATCATTGTTTCACTGCAAATTAATTTTTCATCTCGCATTTTGGCAGTATTTGTGCACTGAAATCAGAAAATACGGCTTACAAACTCTTGTCTTGTCTTCCTATATTTCATTTACATTTCGTGTGTGTGTGTGTCTTTCCTCAGATGTTTTTGACCGCCTTCCATATCATTATCACTGATATCGATCTATGTGTGCGCGTGTGTGTGTGTGTGTGTGTTTCCTCAGATGTTTATAACGCCTTCCACATCATTTTCAGTGACATCGATCTATTATATTTTTTTTCCCTTTGGTGTTTACCCCACGTTCTGCGCCGTATTCTTTCTTGCCCACCTAGTCATCCACTCCCGCCTTTTCCCTGGGTTTGTTGTCTTTTTCGGCAATTGACTACAAAAAAGACAGACAAATGATCATTTGGATTAAAAATGAAACGAAATAAATAATATCGAACAGACCAAAATAAAACGAAGCAAAATATCCCCTCAACTCCCCCCCCCCCCCCCAAAAAAAACAACTTCGTTTTCTGTCGCATGTCAATAATGTTGATGATACTGACGGTAGCACCAGCCCTACTTTTCTGATTTCGTTTCTTGCTAATTTCTTGTTCCACTTTTCCATCAATTTGATTCAAATTGCCGGACGATGGTAATGGACAAATGGAGGAGATGAAACATGGAGAGATAGAGAATGGCAGGGAAATTATTGATCATGATGATGTTTGTGTGGAACGAAAATTTGAACTAGATATTGAGATCGAGATCTAGACCAGAAATCTGGCAATTCAAAGGTCATTCTAATATCCAGTTCCTGACTATGTTGTAGGGTTGTTGTTGTTGTTGTTGTTGTTGTTGTTTTTACTTTATACATTTCTTTATAATTTGTTTGCTATGGCTGTCCATTGTGTTCACTTTTTCTTGGAATATTATGTTAAATTTGCAGAGAGAGAGAGAGAGACAGGCAAAGAGAAAGAGAGAGAGAAAGAGAATCTGGCTGTGTGCTAAGATTTCAGTCGTAGAGTTGAAAACAAAAAGCCTTGTAATGACCCCGTTACATAACACTGGTCAACAAAATTTAACGTTTTCCTTTGTGCTGGGCATGAAGTGTGTTGAGTCCTACAGATTTTGGGGCGCTGAATTCGAAAATGACCATAAAAATGCAAAGTTAGCTCGCGTTTCTGGGGAAAAAGAATATTTCAAAAATGCGCATAACACACACAGACATTTAGTGATAAATGACCATCAGTTAAAAAAACTCGTCTACTTTAATGCCAAATAAGTCAGTTCTTATATATTTTGTGGTGCTGAATGCGATTTTAACAATAAAAGGAATGACAAACACGAATTTGTATTTGATGCAGTCCGTACTTCTCAGATTCGGGGCCTTTTTGCCCTTCTGTGGTACCGGTATACAATATTTGGAGCATCCCTAAGCACAGTCCAACAATACTCGGCCAACATAGATGGTGTCCATTTGCCATGATAACATTTTCCATGCCACCGATGCCTTGATGAAACCTTTGCCCGTGCTCATCACTCACTGCCCCAAAATGTTCGAGAAAAAAGTCCAAATGAGAATGAAGAAAATGTATCGACAGGGACAAGTTGCACCCCAGTTTATGATTATTGATAGTTCTCAACTAGGTTTTTAATCATTTCCTCGTAATTTCCTGCTAGTTTACTTCCAAGAAATTTGTTTGTCACCATTTTGAATGCTTTCCCACGCCACCTGTTCCTTGCCTTCCAAAATGTAACTCAACTTGCAGACAAAATATAGATGGTACCAGTATGCTTTCTTAATTTTGGGGGTCATTTGACATTTTTGCGATTTGGGGGGTGAATTCGCCAAGATGTAGCAGAAATCATCAGGATTATTTAGACAATGACGTGGCATTTTAGTCAGATGAAACCAGCTTTAACACAGCCGGGGTACTTCACGCTTGAAAACGGAGATGTTATACACCATTCAAACAATATTTATCTCTCTGAAAGGTAACAATTGAGTAAAATACGAAGTGATACAATTGTACTAGCTCGCATCATATTCTTTATTTAAGGACGATGCCAACTGATGTGGTCATGTGATTTATGGTGCAACCCGGCGCTGTTTATGGTGCCATACCCTTTCTAAAGCTTATGAGGAAATTGGAAAAAGTGGGGATAGTCCTGTACCTCAAAACTTTAGCTAATATTTTGAAAAATCAATGTATGATTTTCGTAAACAGCGACCCAAAAATTTGTTAAGATTGGTTGGTTTTGTCTCCGGTACATTTTGGCTGTTGACCAGTGAATCTTCCTAGCTTGGCGTAACTTGAAATAGTCGTAAAATTGTGGTATTTTGTTCGTACGAAATTTCCTGTTCAGACTTTCATGTAACCCTGTGGTGCCGCAGTGTTGCATTATTTGAAACATCTTCTGCGTTTTTTCAGTTAACTAGTTGTGCTGATAAATATCTACAATCTTTTTGTAGTCGTTTCAGCATTTCAAATCGATTGTTTTAAGTTTAACCCCCTAGTTCGCGGGCACAGATGCAAAAATATGAATTTTTTACCACGACAAAAGTATTTGTTGATAAACTAGAATGTTTTTTTTTTTTTTAAAAGAGGGGGGGGGGGCATTTGCCACAAAGTGCCGTGATTCAAATAATGGAACACTGTTTTAAGAGGGTTAACAATTCTTGAGCAAGGGAATCTGTGTCTGGCTACTTATGGGTTAAAATTAACATGCCTTGAATTGTTGAATCGACGGAAAATGAAAACAAATGCCCCCTGGAAACACGATATTTATGTGTAGGCTACAGTAATAAATGAAAGCTAGTTTTATCCCAGGACTTCCTAAGGACACCGGGAAAATAACTGATATGGTTTTTAATGCGATATTCATAAAGTAATTTGATTGACATCTTCATCTTATTTGGAGAAAAAACGAACTCCACCCCGGGCAGACGAAAGAGCTTATGAAAACACTAAGCTCTTTGCGGCAGATTTAGAAATAATAATCTCTAAATAAATAGTTTGCAGTCTCTGTAAGGTGGAGATAGGAAAAGCCTCATTGTAAGCCCGATCAGTGGGCTGATGGGTAATTTGATTTGACGAAAAGTAAATGAAATTTGCTGTCAATGATTGCTGGTGTAGACTAGGCAAGGATGGAGGTATGGTGGGCAGCGAGACTTATCACACTCAGCGCATTAGTTCAAAATAGTACACATTAAAGAAGGACGTGACTTCGATCTGACTGTTCTGGTGCAATTTTAACTATATTTAACTTACCCTTTTTTCTTTTTTTTTTTTGGCTTGACAGATTATTAACATTTTTTCTTCCTTTTTGTTGTCAGTGGTTGGGAAATGTTCAAATCGACCGTTTAAAGTATAGTCGTCTCATTGTCGCAAAAACTAGAATACAAGAAGGGTCGAGGGAGAGGGGGTAGGGGTGGGGACTGCAGGGGGGGGGGGGGAGGGGGTTGTCTACGGCAGTCTCTTAAAATTGGATTGCTTTCGAGCGACCGCTTTTCAGTATGTATATTTATCTTTGTTCAATCAGTTCAATGTGTAGATGTTTGTGACGCCGCTAAAACTGTCACTGGCAATAAGAGAAATGAAAAAAAAACTAACAAACCAAAACAAAACAAAAAATACCCTAACCCTAACCAAAAAAAACAACAACTGACGTGGGGAGAATGTAGCTAGTAAAAGCATTATTATGTAAAAATTGGGGGTAGGATGCCTTTGTACAGATAAATCTTCAAAGTAAACAAATAATGATGGAAGGCACTATTCAGTCAGGTCCTCTACGTCAGACCGACGTAGATTTTGTATAGGATTTCCCAAAGTTTGGTAGGGTTACCATAGGGGCGGATTTTGTACATCAAACCGATGGTGGCGCGATGTCGTAACCGGCGGAGTTACATTGGAACAATGTCATTCCTAAGAACAAACTTGGGGTTAACCCTACACGTCGAATTGACGTAGACTTGCTGGCTGGGTAAAGTTTGGGAGTAAAAAGGTTTTGTAAATAATAATTACAAGGTTGAGGAGAATACGTAGGCATCTACAAACTGGGTTAGTTTTGCTGCTCAATAAGCGAATTCTCGAAGTCAACAATGTGGTAGAGGACACTTTGGAAAGAAAAAAAATCCTATTTCTAATGAGACATAACAGGATAGAAAATTTAGAAAGACATGTATGGATCGAGTAGGAATGGCGTAGGGTGGATTGTTGCCAGATTATGAGATCGAGCGACTCTGTGATGTGATTAGTTTGCTCGCTTGACGTCACGGAACCTGTGCTGTAACGAAATTTTGAAGTTGATTTCGTCTGTCCTCGGTAGTTCCAAGGCCTATTGTCACGAGCAGAGTTAGGGTCTTGGGGATGTTATGACTGCACGAGAGGCAGCTAACTCACACTCGGACACAACCACACAAGAAAAGTATCAAATAACTAGAGCGTATATCTATGTCAGGCCGGTCAGGCCATCTTATTATTTAAATATTAATAAACAAAACAAAAGACAATAGAGGTATATTCAAAGCAATAGATTCTAATTACTAACTTAATCTATCATATTCATGTAACTATCGTTCCTTATTGGATGTACTGCAATCAATAGCAAATGGGTATATTATACGAAACTAGATATCAATCTAAAGTGACAGTTGAGTCGCCACTGGCCAGTCGCCAGGCAAACTCTCCCTAAATCATATGGGCTTGAATGTTAGGAGAGCCCAGTACGTTCAAAGCCTACAGAAGCACACTTCGGCTTGTAGGTAATTAAGCAGTTGCAAAAGACTATATATATATATATATGCACAATCACTATTCAATTCATCAACAATGTGCTATATTACTTCAATCATACTATGGAGATAGATCTATAATACGGGCCACTCGTTCGTCGAGTGCCAGCTGGGGTTTCCTTAGACTTCCTATGAGGCTGTGGTTCTCTCTCTATCTCTGAACTTCTATTATGCTTAGACAAATAAGATATGTTACCGTTGGTCACGCCTACTGGTAGGCGCGAACATCAAAAGAGCGCAGCGTGGGCTTTTAAAGGTCAGCCCACTCAGACCTTTCTTTCTAGAGCTCAGTCAGTCCGTTAGCAAGGACTTCTAGTCTTCAGATCACACAGTTCAGGTACTGGCCAACCGGAGATACTTCACGACACGATGCTTCTGCTCGTCTGTATTCAATGAATCTGAACGTTACACGATGTTTTATACTATCCAACTACCCAGCAGTGCTAGTCCGCTGGCCCAATTAGTTCAGCAATCTCATTGGCCGAAACCTCCCCCCATTTTAATTGTAGTAATACGTCTGCACTATTCTACCAGCCAGTTGACGTGCAAAAACTTGTCTAGTCATACTTAACAATGTCAACTATCCCCACCTTGTTTCACCCCTACTCCATTACTTATTAATCACGAACATTAAAACCCGACAAGCGTGAATCTAACAGTTTAAATTTACATTTATTTACTCACCAACTACAATTCGCGAGGACCGCTCAAGGCCACCAGCCAATTTCTCATGGCCCTGGTAAAAACCCACTCACGCTCTGCGTGAGATCTAACAACATCCGAATCATGACACCTATCTTTCGTTCTCCCAGGAGTTCCAGTTCTTCTTTTTTGGGTTACGGCTATTTCATTTCGTAAGTGCTCGTGCTAAACCGCCGTGCACTTGGAGAAGGGGCGAGCAGGGAGGGAGAGGATGCCGTACGATCAGTATCACAGTTTTGGTTGGTGTACCAATATGTGAAAAAGTCAACATGCGGCCAGAATAGGTTAGAGATTAACTACATCAGGAAAAGCACGTTCAATGATGCTACAATGTTTCATTAATTGCTAAAGTAAATAAACTTTTTTTTTGTTAAAGTCACAGAACTGTGCGAATCACTCAAATGTATATTCACATTGATCGAGAAAACGATATACGTGTATTTGTATGTTTGGCACAATCCCCCACAGTAATGTACACATAATTATGTTGAACACATTTTTACGATTTTTAGTGTTCCACACAGCAGAAGTGGGTCTTCAATAGTTCGGTCTACCTACGATTTTTTTCAAAGTACAAAGAAGCAAAGTCAAAATCAGGCTACAGTCTGAGAAATAAAAAATCAGCCCCATTAGGTTCATTCTGAAATATGAACCCATGCAAACTTTCAAATAAATCTACAGGACAGTTTTCAGCGAAGTCGATGTTGATCCTGCTGACAAACAAAAGGTCGGAAGTGCAGGACAAAGAGGATTATGAGCTTGAATAAATGTTGGTCAGCCGTTGAATCTTTCTTTGGCCGACAGATCGGGATGTCGCTACTTCCCTGGCTATCTATCTATCTATCTATCTATCTATCTATCTATCTATCTATCTATCTATCTATCTATCTATCTATCTGTCTGTCTGTCTGTCTGTCTGTCTGTCTGTCTGTCTGTCTGTCTGTCTGTCTGTCTGTCTGTCTGTCTGTCTGTCTGTCTGTCTATCTATCTATCTATCTATCTATCTATCTATTTGTGTCTGCCTTTTAGAGTGTGTGTGTGTGTGAGAGAGAGAGAGAGACAGACAGACAGACAGACAGAGGATTATTTCATGCACAAAATGCAACCATGTCGTCACTGTAAGAATAGTAAATCAAGATTTCTATGAAACAAAAGCTGAGTGGTCTATTTCTGAAAAAAAAAAAAAACGAACAAAGAAATTATTCTATGAAGTACAAAGGATGAACTGAGTAGCCGTAAAATTCCGTTACTGGGAGATTCTTTACAAGACATACAGCGGAACTAGGTTATTACAGTAATTTAAACGTTGTCTAGAAGATTAGAACTACGATGGTCAGAAGATGAAAGGTGCACTGAATTGTTATATAGCTTTAACCTCCTCCTCACCCTCCCTCGACTACATTTTCCAGACATCTGTTCAGTTAGCAATTTTAAAGAGCTAACTTTATTGGTGGCAAAGCCAGCCCAGAATAAAAATTGCTTTGAATCAAAGACATCGATAAAAATTTGACAGGACTTCAGGAAGTTCTTATATTTCACTACAGGAACACCGGATGGGGAGAGAACTAAAGAAGGAGTCGTTTGGCAAGTTTGGGGTAGGTGGGGAAATATTTCAAAGGAAATTTGAAGGTTATACAGTTGCTTTTAACTGAAGAATAGGGCAGGGGTGGCCAAACCCCGGGCTCTTTGACCTTCATTATGCGACTCATGGAAATGTGGTGGCTGAGCTCTTTTTTCAGCACAGTTGATATATCAGTCAAGTTTTTGAAAACATTTAGTATATATAATGGACTTTGTGATGACCAGTAGTGAAACTAATGCAAATTAACAGTTTTAAAAACTGCATATTTATTATCGTTGTATATTACATGCATTTCTTATTATTTATATGAAAATTTTGTAACAAGATGAGAATGCAACAATAAAAACATATGTATAAATTTTGTCCACATCGTGTGACTGTCGAATATCTCAAGTTTATCGCATGAGGCTCTTACATTAAGCAAGTTTGCCCATCCCTGGAATAGGGCAAGATGTGCTGTGGGGTCACAAAATTATTGCTTTTCTTTTATTACAATTGATTTGTTTCACTTGACTTGTGCTTCTAAGAAATTTCGATTTCTATCTCGGAAGTTTCAAGGCCATATGTTTCGTTCCCCAAGAGTTTCAATTCCAATTTTTGGGTTGCAGGTCATCTTGGGGAGTGCGCATGCCCAACAGCCATGCCAAACAAAAATAAACTTTGACAGTGCGCATGCGCAGGCGCCGCGCAGTCAGCATCACAATTTTGGGAGACATCATTGAAGAAACTAATAGTTTCATTTCACCGAGAGTGTCAAACACAAACGCACACTCTTGTATCTTTCTATCCTGTTTTGGCAAGTTTCTCTGATATAAAATTTAAACGCATTTTGTAATTTTGAGTAGGAAAAACACTGATTAGTTGCGAATGGCTTAGGAAAAGTAGGTCCTGACACTCTAACAGTAACAACCTTTTTTTTTTTTTCTCCAGAAATATTATATTTTGTATCCGCCTGTTTTGTTGCCAGGATGTACAGCTACACAAATTCGTCCTTTATCGTGGCTCTTCGGTTAATGCCACCAAAGATGCTAGAAACAGTTTTTTCTAAGGAAGTGCTTAGAGAGGGACACATGTCCCCCCCTAAGCAACTGCTTACAGAGGGACATACACACCTGTCCCCCTCTAAGCAAATGCTTACAGAGGGACACATGTCCCCATCTAAGCAAGTGCTTACGGAGGGACATGAGCCCCTCTAAGCAAGTGCCTACAGAGGGACACATATCCCGCTCTAAATGTATGCTACAGAGGGACACATGCGCCGCCCCCCCCCCTTCTAAATGTGTGCTTACATTTACTACAGAGGGACACATCACATTATTTTAATGTCTCTAAGCACAAGATTTAAGATATCTTTCAGCGCAGGATTTAAGAGGGACAGTTGCATAGATCAGTTCCTTTAGCATGGAGGGGCATAGTTAGAACGTATTATGCAGTCACTGTGTGGGCTCTGAAACAAAATAAATATTTTTGAAGATCTAGATCTAGTTCTGGATCTCACAGATGCCGGAGCAATAATATGCGCTCCAAATTTGATCTGTTTGTGTGGCCAGTACGTTTAAGTTTAAGTTTGAAGACAAGCACAATGACACGATAACAGCCACGTTGTGCTGGGAAAAGTCAGATGATAGACAGCGGTAAAAGAATGACAGGATAGAAAATGAGCCTACCACTACCAGGGACATGCACCAACCGCTGTGCTAGCCTATACGCGTGAGAAGAATCACAAGGTGACAGAACATTACGTATGGCGGCAAATAGGATATTTTACTTATTTCGAGAGTGCGGAATGTCTATTTTACGTATGACAGCAAATAGCCTGTAGGCTGTTTTACGAATTTCTGCAAAATATTCCTTTCGCTATTTTACGCACGATGGCGTATGACCATGCGCTGTCAAAGTCGGCATGGCAATTAGTGTTAGGGGTAGGGTGAGATTTAGGGTTGGGAAGATCTTTCGATCTCGTCATACATAAAATAGCCTACAGGCTATTTGAGGGCGCCGCCATGTTGGACGATCGAAATCAAAAACAGGCAAACTTCCCAAAATAGAATATCCGTCGGTTGGCTGAGTAAAAATAGCAAGTCACCACATTTCGATGACGTTTTTCACATATATGTCCCTCTGTAAGCACTTGCTTAGAGGGGGACATGTGTCCCTCTCTAAGCACTTCCTTTTTCTAAAGTATCGCTGATGTCACTGCTCTGTCTGGAGAACGGATATCTCAGACAAACCAGATGGCCATTGGAACTCAGTGGGGTTGGCGGGGTCTCATCGGTCTTTGCGTAAGACAAAAGGGCTGGAAATCCTGAGAAGCGATTTAATTTGGACACATTTAGATCACTTGTCACAACATTAGATGTAATAATAATAATGCATTGCATTTATATAACGCTTCGACCCGTTGGTCTAAGCGCTTTATAATGTTTATATCACATAAATCATACACAGGCATACTCAGGAAAAAAAAAACACCAAACCTAGATGGACATTCTGAGTGTAAAAAGAGGGCCCTTGAGCTGATGTTTAAAATGTCATAAAATTTTCAGTCTCTCTCAAAGACAGAGGCAGAGAATTAAAAAAAAAAAAAAATTTGTTTATAACGAAAGACGTTATGAGTTTCTGCTGTTTGTTCGTTTCCTTGGTTTTGCTTGTTTTTCCGTGTGCGTGCAGTTTGGAGACTGTGCCAGGGGGTCAGGGCGGTACTGTTTTGCCCAGCAGCACAGTCGCTGCATTTAAGGGGGGGGGGGGGGATTCAAAATTGAAATCTTTGTTAAGATAATATCCCTAGGTTATCTTCCCGTCATACTGTCTTGCTAAATAAACCCGGAAGCACAGATTTCCTGTGGGGAAAAAAATTGTCCAAAATCACATTGGTGACCACGACCATCTATCGCAATTTCATAATAATATATACTGAAAATCGTGGGCGTATTGTGCTGACGGGCAAAGCAATTATAAATGATGTCATTGCTTCTTTACATGTGTCATACGCCACTGTCAGGATTGCTCTTTTACCTCACTATTTTTGGCAATTCAGTTTTTTTTTTTTTTTTTCATTTTCTGCAGAATTTCAGCAAATGATCTCAAGATTTCAAGATTTCAAGATTGCCAGTAAAACTGTTCAGGCGCCACCACTCATGATTTTAAACTTTGCACTTGATGCACTATACTATTTGGCACACGTTTTGTAACAGTAATGGTTAATCGATTATTCGTTAGAATGGTGAGAGACGAATTCAAACAATTACTGCATGTAAATGCAACCTTTCAAAGGGGGGGGGGGAGGGGGGAGGAGCAACACCAGTAACGGTGTCGTGTACAGACACACTGAGACCTTACTAAGGGGGGGGGGGGGGTTTCTTCTGTGTAGAAATTGAAACTGCAGGATAGCACCCACCAGGAGAACCAACGCCTTCTAACTTTACATAATTTATGTCATTATTGAAGTAGATTTTCTCCCCACAGGCATTGTCTCTGACGTCATCTAACAAGGGCATCAAGAGAGATCAGCAGGTCTTGAAATAAAAGTAGCGTGAGCGACAATGCCATTAGGAACAAAAAGAAAAATTGTCGTCCTTGTCAAGAACAGATTTAATTCATAAATGTTTCCACTGACTAAATTTTTGTGAGAGAGCAGTGAGTAATTTTTACAAACGTAATTATTGTGCGAGCCAGCATAACTTGGTCTCGTAAACAATTTGTTTTGAACAGTTTTTTTTATAATAGATAGACAGAAGGTGTGGGGAAGGATAGACGGACAGCGTAGGTGTGCATGGCTGAGCACTTTTAATATCTCGTGTTTTGAACTAGGTTTAGTAGAGAGGGAAGGGGTGGGTAGGAATTAAATGTTGTTGAGACGTCGGTTGACGTACAGAAAATCCGTGATCCAGAGTGAAAGCTCGGGGTTTTGAACATGTTAAGAATTTATTGCTATAAAATTACATTATATTGTATTGAGTGATTCGACCTTTGATGTCGACCCAAGGTCGTTGCGTAGGGCTGTTACTTAAAATAACTCAGTTCGGCAGCTGAGCTAGAAGTGGTTGCACCAATCACAATCCAGGAATTAGACGGTAAGCTGCAGATGCAGACCAGTATTTAAGGCCATACAGAACTTAGTTCTGGGCCACATGTAGACAATCCATTTACGAGGTGGTCGGCGATAGTCCTCAGCCAGATGAGAGACATAGAGACGCAGTTGAGCAGTCCATTGTGAGGAGCCTGATTTAAAGCTCCAGAGCCTAAGCTACTTGGTTTGATATAAACCCACAGCGTTTACATCCAGCGCTCTCACTCCCAGTGAGGGCCACATGGTGAGAGTCCATACTAATTTGTAATGATGAAAGTGAACCGTTCTACTTACTTTTGAAGACAGTTTCAGAGCTACCGCCAGACAACGCATGGTTGTACAAGCATTCTCCATGGCGTGTCTAGAGGAAATGTCCATATCCTAACATGCCTCATTGAATTAATAGAATTTAAACTGTTAGATCCGTCGCCACGTGCGCGGGTTCTTTTTGCCATATAACTCATATGACCTGCAAGTAGTTAGATTGAATACGTTAGTATTTATAAAAGCTGTAGTTCCATTAGTTAGATTCAGTTGCCTTTGAATTGATATTTATATTTATAATTATATTTGTTACATTAATTCCTGTAATTAAACTGCCCTACAGTTCTGCTAAAATTGAAAGCAATTGATTTATTTAGTTTTTAGAGTGCAAGTATTTATTTTTGTGTGTTCGTCGATTGTGGGAGCGGACCTCGAAAGAGTGTCAGTCGAAATATCCCCATGTAACCCACATCGCGACAGTCCTTGAGATTTGTGTGTGTCTGTGTGTGTGTTTTAATTTCAGAAGGACGACGAGTATAAACATACTGGAGATTTTGCGTCGGTGTGTAAGAATTATAGGGCTCCAGATTTTTCAAGTTTTTCATTTAACGGAAAAATGGATTTGAGCTCATTGATTTGTTTTGATTTTAACCCCGCATTGCAATGGAGCTGTTTTCATTCCGTCTCTCTATTTCTGTGAGTAAGACGCCAATGCGACATTCTGAATCGATCCGCAGTGCAGAATTAGAATAATAAAAATGATATTGAAGTACATGGAAATATTTTTGCCCACCTAAATTAGCTCTACAAACAGATCCTGAAGCTGCCTAAGTGACATTTTATGTAAAGGTGGACAAAAGGGAAGCATAATAACAATTTCAGTGTCTGAGACCTCTGCTCCATAACCATGACGACGTCTTCATAATACCCAAATGTCTGACTCGCCTAAAGAGGCGCTGCTGTTGTGGACAAAGAACGGACGGGAGACAGACCGCTGTGGCGTCTTGTCTGCCGCTCAGTGAACTCGCCAGTAACTCCTGTACCAAGCGACATTTCACCGGCAGCGGATTTATGCGGATCTTGATTTTGCTGCGACGAGTAATTCAAATGTAGTTCAAGACGTAAAGAAGTGCACTTATGTATTTTTCAAAATGTTATCAAAGTACACCAAGACATCTCTGTCAAAGCTACAAGTCCACTGAGTCAATTGTTTTTGCGTCGGTTGTCTCAAATTTCATTTTCATCAATTACTAGCGAGACAGATTAGTTTCAGTCTCACTAGTGCACGAGGTCCCGCTCAACTCCTTAGTCCACCAAACCGAGACAAAACAAACCTGATCCAGTGCCCCAAAAACTTATGTGCCAGTCGCTGTTGTAATTTATTTCCCGCCAAAAAAGGTCATCATCATGTTCATTGACGCCAGCAACAAGAAAAAGACGTTCTATCGGCTCTCGGTGTTGATAAACATGAAAAATTGGCCAATCATTCTTCTGCAGATCTTCAGTAGACTACTTCTTCCAAATTTCAGTTTTTCATGTTTTTTTGTTTTTTTTTGACATCATGATCTTTACGAGATGGGACATTATGGTCAAAGATTAACACTGAGTTGACTGAGTCGCTGCTGTGGGCCATGAATGTATGTCAACTCTGCTATTTTCCAACCTACGAGAGTTCCTCCAAACCATGAAAGACAATTTATCGAGAAGCCGGGACTTAATTTTACTTAAGAGTGATTAACCTTGGCAATGTTTTGGCAACAGATTATATATATTTGACTTGTAAGCTACGGTTGGGCATGCAGAATGTCACTGGATATGTTAAAAAGTTTTGGGTGAAAAACCCCTCGGAAAAGGAACTTAATACAAGTATAAGGTTCATTTAGACATGCTTTACAGTGCGGGCCTTTTTCCCGTTAGATTTTTAACTTCACTTTTATTTTATCATGTTACTAGATGAGGTTCCCGGCAATATCCGGGATAAACCTGTGTTTCTCTCTCTCTCTCTCTTTCTCTTTTTGGTCTAGAAAGCTTGCCACAATTATTCTACAGTCTTACTAAAGATTTCATGCACACCAGAGCGCACTCATTTCTGGTAGGGAAATTGCCCGCACCGAACTGAACATGTATTAATACATCGTTTCCGGTGCAGTGAGCTTACTACTGGGGGCCAAAAACAAAGATCATTGTATATTACTTTTTTGCAACTTTTAATCTAAAAATACCTGAAACTTGAATCAACATAATCGGTCGACACAAAAGTGATTGGACTGGATTCGTTGACACTTAGGAAAATTAACTTTATAATTGTTGGAACTGTCGTTTAGGCTCTAGCGTTGAGCAAAAAAAGGGATTACTCCCGTCACTATTTTTTTTTTTTATAATAAGATAGGAATTCTTGTTATAGAAATCTGGGGGCTGAAAGCTGGCCCAAACTAAGATAACGAAACAAATTGGGAAAGGTACAAAGTGGCCGTCGTCAGACTCAAACTCAAACTATAATTACCAACAATAATTTTATTATCGTTGGTGTTGTATGTAACAAATCCCAGACTGGGAGATGTACTTATTACGACAGGACAACAATCACGAACGAACAAGTATAACACCTAACAGAACAACCAAACAGACTCACACATTTATTATACATAAAAATAAAGAGATACGTGCATTACATTATTCAATTCAAATACCATACAATGGTCAGCACTCCCGACATTCATTCCTCTACGGGTCCACAACCCGATAATACTTTCTAAAATATGCTCTGGCCTCAGCCTCACATCTATATATATATTACTTGCTGGCCTCTCTTATTGGCGCCTGCTCAACCTAATCTCCGTATCTCAATCTCCCCTCGAGGTCTTAACAGCACATTACTATTTCAATAGCACATTATATTCTCAATGGCACATTAACATCTTAATAGCACATTAACATCGTAATAGCACATTAACATTTGAATAGCAATAAGGACAATAACAACGTCCCTGTCTGTGGCCAGACTGCCACGACTCATGTGCTCCCGCTGTCCTGCACGACAGCTTCACTCCGGCGGCCTGTGGGTAGCCTTCTGCCCAACCCCGGCACAAGTCCGCTCACCGCGGGTGGCTTCTCTGCCCGACCCCGGCACCTATAAGAATAACATTACATCTGTAATACACCACACAATTACTATCCACTTCACCACTCATTACGAACCATCAAGCGTACTCACAATAGTCCACATTTCACTCACCACACATCTTACGGTAACACACCTCCCCCGTGTCACACAGCACTCAGACTCGCTACGAATCCATGATCCGAACTTACATCTATCGCTCACTGCGCACATCTCTATACACAATAATCAATGACTTTCACATTCCTCACATATAACGTATTTACATCATGGTCATAGGAGAATATAGTACATCAATCATCATCATTATAAATCATAGTTCAACCTACCAGTCATCACTGGAAAACACACAACAATCTTCCGACTGCTCTGATCTCACGTCTGTCCCCTTGGGCTTCTTAACTTGCAGTGATCTGACTATTCAGATTTTGCCTCTACTACGCCTCAACTTCACTCACAACATGCACGCTTTAACGTTAACTAACAGAAGTCAATATAGGTGAGCAGCCTCACTATCCCGTGAGTCAATCCTACACTTCCATGCCCCCGTAATCCTTGAATCCCGCTCACTCCACTCGTGACATTGTACAAGGAGAAATCATGGCAGACAGTTTCATAATATTCAAAATCATATCAGCTATTTCACAAGTGTTTTATCAAGAATGTTTACATTGAGTTCACCACCAAGTACAAAATAGGATTGATTTCACAGTTACATCCATTTCCTGAAAAGTCCCTCCCTACTCATTCTCCGAGAAGACGGCCAGCGGAATACGGAAGTGACAAGCTTTACAAAATGTGTTCAAGAAGATGAGAAACTGGCGTATTTTAGATTCGTTGCCATTTTTCCGCAATGGTGTTACAACAAGGACTTCAAACAGAGGGTAATTTCACTCTAGTTTCAAGACATTTAGGAAACCTAGAAGGATTTTGTCCTAAATCTTGGTTTCTCTCCCAAGATAATACAAAATTTTGCTATGTCGGTTAAGAATAATCCCTTCTCCAAAAATCGGCCGGACATTTCGAGCTTAACAATTATCAGGTGGTTCCACACTAATCTCTCTCTCTGTCTCTCTCTCTCTCTCTCTCTCTCTCTCTCTCTCTCTCTCTCTCTCTCTCTCTCTCTCTCTCTGTGTGTGTGTGTGTGTGTGTGTGGTACCGGAAGGGTAGTTTTGTCTTTCTCATCCCCAGGAACTGGCGAAAAAAAAATCGATAACGCGACATAATGAAGCAGGAAAAACAACGCAAGTGAACGTTCTTCATTATTCGGAGACATTCTTCTTCTTGTCTTTCCATCCTTTCTTTCCAGCTCTTCAGGATGAAGATGGTTCTTTTTGTAGTAAACAATGGCCGGAAGGTTAGTCTAATTCACGAGAGACAGAAAACCCGTGGAGAATAGTACGGAGTCAGAATAAGGCGGTCCATTGTTCCGGTATCTTCCGTCTTGAGAGCTTGGCTTGTTTCACAAGTGTGTCACTTGTGACAAATACCTGAACGACGTGAAAATATTTTTAAAATTCATCATGATATTTAGGTGGATGGTGGAAATGTATGATTGTTAGAATTATGTCATTAATGTTAAATTGCTTATGCAAGTAGGAGGTTATAAAGGAGGTCACGGAGTCAAGGTCAGAAATGCACTCTTAGAGAAGTGGCAACCTGGCAACCTGGCAACCCAGAGAAGCAAGTAAACTTGTTCAACATTTGGTAAAACGTTTCTGCATTTCAGAAGCGGTTACTGGTAACGTCTTGAATCTTTACATTACATCAACTATTATAAATGGTGTGAGGGAGAAGAGAGAGAAAGGAGAGAACAAGACAGAGAAAGAGTGAGAGAGGAGAGACCGGGAGAAAGAGAGAGAGAGAGAGAGGGGAAAGGCAGAAAGAAGGAGAGAGAAGAAACGACGAAGAGAGAGAGAGGGTGGGAGTGGCGAGAGAGAAAGGCAGGGAGACAGAGAAAGATAGGCAGACAGAGAGAGGAAGACACACACACACACAGAGTGAGAGAGATGGACAGAGAGAAAGACAGACAGACAGACGGGCAGAGAGACAGAGAGAGAGAGACAGACAGACACAGACGGAGAGAGAAGATAGAGAGAGAAAGAGATTTAATGGAAACAAGAAAGACGTGATTGGTATAAAAATATTACGTTAAAATTATAAATGAAAAAGACTCGTCTCTGCTCATTGGCCACGCAAGAAAGTCATTTGTCAGAGAGAAGACTTTGAAACAACTAAAATATTTAAAACAATGGGATACCACGGATTTCTTTGGCATTATAACCTTACTTGTTTCCGTTTATCCCCAGACACATGGCTGCGATATTGTAAATTGTTTCTTTACCAATTAACTGAATCATAAATTCGGGGAATAACACGAAAAACCATACATACGGAAAGATTGGGGTCAAGGACCAGACAACTTCAGTAACACATTAACAAGCCTTGCTCTCACCATAACACAATTACGTCAAATGTATTATCTGTGACAATAAATGGATGGTGTAGGCGAACTCTGTCGCAAAGTGCTTCTTAAAACTTCACAAAGGGAAAACAAGACAGTGACAAGCTTTTTCGCTCTTTGAACAAACTTCATAGCGTAACTCTAACTGTAACTAACAAAGAGTGCCACAATCCCTTATCATAACTAATAACTCACGGGGAGCAGATAGAAATATAGTTATATCAAATTCAAAATGTAGATTTCTTGTTGTTTTTCGTTTCCGACAATATTTTCATGAACAGAATGCAGGCAAATTGGAATGATCGGTAAAATTTAGAACTCGACATTTTCAAATAATATGGAAAACTAGAACAGTGGTTCTCAGCGTGGGCGATATTGCCCCGGGGGGAGGGTAATTTTCAAAGGGAGGGGGCGAACATGAAGAAAGGGGCGTCAAGGGGCCGGGGGGAGATGGGGGCATGAATGGAGGACAATTTGAGGGCAAATGCAAGGCAGCCACCGACTTGTACAACAACCTTCAACCCCAGGAATAGGTATCATGAACAGAAAAGACTTGCTTATTTTATGCATTGGAGAATGAATGTTTTCTGTTCTATAATGAATAATCCACAGGCCTACGGACATTAAAAAGGCTTTGAAAAACTTAACAACATAATTTGTGTGTAGTTCATGGGACACCTGAATCGACACAAAGGTCTTGAACTCCTTGCTTTCACTGGAAAAATAGAGGGCAAAAAAAAGCAGAGGTAGACAAAGAATAACATATCTAGAGAGTTTGAACAGATGGACGGCAGGGCAAAACCAGGACAATATGGGCTTTTTGAGAGCATCCGAGTGGTAGGAATGGGTGGCGAACCATGATCGCCGATATCTGTTCCAGATCCGGCACTTGAAGAAGAAGAAGAAGTCTGTCTTTTTGTGAAATGTATCCGTTGGATTTGGGGGTCGGGATTTGGGGCGGGGAGGGCGGGGGGTGTATGAAAAAATGTGGAGCCTAAGGGGGCTGAAAAAGGTTGTGAATTGCTGAACTAGAACATTCTGTGGCTTCAGCTCATTTTGGGACAATGTTAATTGACGGCATACTCAGATGGTAACTCGAGCTTTAATTCTCTATTTTCAGCTTCTTTCCTGGCTTGAATCCTATTTCACATTTGAAGTTGTGTTTCCTGGATATTCTCAAGTTTTTTTTACAGTGTGTGATATTTTACATCAATAAATATTCGAGCAAAGAGTTGTCCACCAACTTTTCCTTTTAGAAACAATGAAAGAGAGACACCCGTGTCCAAAAATATTTTATTAATGAATATAATTTGAAATTTATTTATTTACTTTTTTTTTTTTTTTGGGACGGCATACATCATTAAATATTGCTAAAAATAAACATGCTATACAATCTGCTACAGCTAAAGATGTCCTGCGTTTATGTTTTTAGGACTGTGACTTGTGTGGCGCATAACAAATGGTCTTTCAGAACTGAGTCACGTCCTTGTACCTTGCCGTGACTAATTTGGGTGGCGAAGTACCGTCTTCAGTCTTCTCCTCCTTTGTACATGTCAAAATTGGGCAAAAAGAAAAAGTTGTAGCTAGCGAAGCCCCGGATGAGAAATAATACCCAAAGGATACAAAGTAAAGTAAAGAGAAGACAGAAAATTGTCCAATTTTCGGGTTTCGCCTTTGTCAAGAAAAAAAAGAAAAACCAGAAAAGAAAAGAAAAACGGAACAGAGAAAACAGACATTGCTTATAGCCCTGTTGCGACCCCACAGTTTTTCTGTGCTTTTTATAATATTTTGTCAACTCCTCCTTTGTACAGCATCCCAATTCCACCCACACCTACACCCAACTTCCCGCCATTCTCCCTTGAGATTCGAACGATTTCTTGCCTCATACGTTTGCAGTAGACATTACCGGGGGAAATCACTGAAGATCCAAGATTGAACAATGCTAGATGTGATCATCAATCAAAATTCTCTACTTTTCTATTTTACCTTCGTGAACAGCGAATTTGAATCCAATTTACCTGTCCAATTTAGTTCTTTTCCTTATCCTTTTCCCCATTCTTCTCCTGGGATTAGTTTCGTTAAAAATTGTGTTTCTCCCAGTCCTACTTTCTATATTTCATCGACACTTTCTACCTCGAGGTCAACTCTGAAAATTGTTCTCATTTTTGTCAATTTCCTCTCGTCACAGCAGTATAGCGCCCATCTCGTGGATATCCTGAGGGGGCAGAAGGGATGTGAGGGCACATCCTGGATAATACAGTAACCTTGGAAGTACTGTACTAACCATCCGGGTCATCTCTCTTCTCTCCTTCTCCAAATCGTTTTTCCGGTAATTGTGTCAGGGACTATCATCATCTTCGACAACAACAACAACAACAAGTTATTGAGAGAGACTGGAGAATTGAGTAAATGATTTTGTTTTAGGAATGACAAATATATAAATTGATGTACACAAAAAGCGAGTTAGACGTGTACAAATATTGTATCAGAAATTCGGACAGACGTTCCTGACGTTAGAAAATTGTTACGATACTTTTTGCAGTGGCAAGTGTAATCTTTTGTAGACGTCCCTGTGTGTGAGAGAACGTTTCTATATTTGGATTTAACACAAAAACAAATGAGAGAGGGAGACAAAGAGCACAGTGAGACATATAGAATTAGGGAAGGAAAATGTTCTACTCCCATCGGGGCGTGGATGGAAGGAATGAGTGAGAGATGAAAATAAGGCAGAGACAGATGATAAACTGGTTCTGATGGAGGAGTTGCTGGGAGGGAAAAAAGTATGGCAATCGTCTCGCATGAGTGAGTGGCCAATTGGATGGGAGGCTCTGACAAACAGAAAACAACAACAACACACAAATGAAATGACAAAAATAAACCCACGAGATGGAGGATGGAGTTAGGGAATGAAAAATGTTGGCAGGATATTAACAAGGGAATATAATTAAAGGAAGCGCATATCCGAACAACATGTTGTACGGATATGGACAGTACATATCCGTACAATGCACACAATTCGATGACGTAGAACACACACCGGAATACTATATTACTGACCTTGTTAATTTTCATAGTTTTTAAAAATATGAATTGACTTAGTAGCAAAACAATCCGAATTCTGCTCGGAGATTGCGTGATCTGAGCTAATAATAATAATATACTTGAGTGTACGTCGATCACCAATGGCTACTCCAACAACCTCTTTTCGCCTGATTAGTCAATCTGACCACCGCCCATTGATACAAACTGACTAGACCCTCACGCTCCCAGGTCCATCTGGCTATTCCATGTGTTGTCACTTTAAATTCGTGAACACCATACTAAGTTTTGTTTCAGCAAACCTTCACCAGTCACGTTTTTTGGTAAACATGTTGTACGGATATGCACTTCCATAGTTAAAACTGCTTTGGGAATGTTACGACTGTCAGCAAAAACAAAACCTGTGACGGTGACGTCAGGTGGTTTTTTTGTGTGTGTGTCGGTAGAAATGAAGTGAAACAACTACAAGTAAAATTGTATTTTGCAATGCAAATACCGTAATTTATATCGCGCCGTTTTAACATTGTGCTACACCCTCACAGGGTGTCTATGGTTTTTCAAGAAATATCCAACAACAATAGCAGCAGCAGCAAGAACAACAACAACAACATTAATAGAGATCCACAGACCCAGAGCTGAACTAAGTGAAGATCGACCTTGGTCTTGAGAACCAAAAGAAATCAGCGCCGCAAACACACAAAAGGTCGGGCAATTTCCAGAAGACCGGGAGAGATCACACGCAGTGTCGTTCAGCGTGATTCTCAAGGAACCTTTGCCCGTAGTTCATTAAGCTGCCTGAGCGAACTGGGTTAAATTGCTGGAATATAATGACATATGATTGGGATGACCTGGATTGCAGAATGTTCAAATAACAATCTAATGAATCAACATTAGCGATTTCTTTTTTTTTTGTGTGTTTTTTTTTTAATTTCCCAGGCAGATACTTCAGACTGAGAGCGCCTGGAATAACCCACAGTGAATCCAGATTTAAAACAGTAGAAAGGAAGGTGCCCGTAGCAATGTTGGTCTAGTAAGCAAGATGCTCGCCTCCCTTGCCGAAGGTACCGGATTCGATCCCGTGCAGGTATGTTAATTTTTTGGGATTGCTGTCCCTGATCCTATGGTAGGTAGGATCGAGCGCCTAGTCTTCTCGGATAAGGACGAAAAACTCGGAGGGCCCGTGCACGTTGCGCACGTTAAAGATACCTTGGCAGTTGAACGTTGAGAAGAGCAGGCCGAACAAGGCCGCTGCCCGACCAAATTCTCAAAAAATCTAATACCTACCACAAAAACACACAGAAACGAGAACAAGAAAAGTGAGATGTAGATGCCAAGGGCAGCGAACCTCCTAAAATAAAGACCTAAACACATGCCGATAGCGAACCTGTGGCCGCCTGTGCTCCTCGTTTGACACTGTTGAAATCTTCACAGACAAACTCAAGGCTAGAGATGTGCCAGTCCATTGTTACGTCTCGGTAGAATGTGTGTTCACTTTGGAAGCTGCAATTTGTTGTTGATTATATGAAATTTTAGGGGGGCACTGTTTACTTCAGTGTTGAAACAAGAGATAATTTCGCCTGGCATTTGAAAAAAAAAAAAAAAAGCCTTCAACACTGAGTAGCGGCTTTGTCAAGACTTAACTCTACTACTCCCTTGTCCATTTAATTTGGATAATTTTCAGTCCTAAGCTGCCAGAGCTAATGCAATCTTTCTAGAATTGTATTCTTTTTTGTAGTTCTCAGATCAATGCACGTGCGAAATGTCTAATACTAGAGTATCACTTACAGCTCAAAGACACTTGACAGGGCACAGTAGCTTCTTGCCCCTTGATAAAAGTAAGGATAAAAAAATAAAACGTGCAAACATTTTTAAATTCATCCACAAGTTATGAATTTTCATAAACAAGGACTTTTGTAGTTCTGGCGCGACGAATCCGACGAATTGTCTATCCAGAACACCCGAATCCTCGATCACAGGCCAACTACAAAACTGACAGATGGCATAACTGGGGAGTCTGCTTGTGTCAAGTGGAATATCGTTACATAATATGTTTGTCAGTAAATCCATTCAAACAATTTTTTTTCTCCCATGTCCACAATGTCGAATCGGTTATTCCAACGGAGAGCACAAAACAACACAAGTAGAGGCTATTGAACCTTAAATAGTCTAAATATTCACGCGAGAGAGAGAAGGAGAGAGAGAGTATGTGTGTGTGTGTGTGTGTGTGTGTGTGGGTGTGGGTGTGTGTGCGTGCGAGCGTGCGTGTGTGCGTGCGTGCGTGGGTGCATGTGTGTGTGTCCCCGACCAATTTGGAGCCAATTTCTACAAAAATTACTGATGTTATTTTACCAGTGAATAACAAAAATGTTATTGTGGACGAAGTTTCTAAACCTGATCGTCCCACTTTCCCAACACATCACTATGCAAACAAAAACTAATCTAACAATTTGGCCCAATCAGTCAGTCCCAGAAATGTAATGGAAAGTACAGTTTGAACCTTAAAGAACGACACTAGATCTATACTACAACATGGGTAAAGATCTTTGTTTCTCCGGGGCATCAGCCGGAGTCCCATGCTACAACATGTACGACGACCACTTTCAGCTTTTACATGTATTCCGACTGAATGTTGTTAAAAGTACGTACGTCCCCCAAGTGGGTTCGTTTGTTTGTTTCTTTTGGCTAGGGGTACGTATTCTAAAGCCTTTTGTGACTCCAGAGCTAGAGAGCTCCTCCCGAAATACTCCTAACAACAGCCTGAATTAATTATTCTTTCAGATTTTCTGTCTGTTTTTCGGGGTACGGAAGACTGAGCCGGTTTTTCACCTGTTATGCAACCCTTTGCACAACAAGCCGCCGACCCCTGTTGGAAAACTGAGCCGTTTTTTTCGTTGTAGATATCGACTATGTTGTTTTCGAACTGTAGATCGATTAGCCTGATGTGCCAACCCTAAAGTCACTGGACTATAAACATGATAGATCTTTGGATTGACTCAGTATGCTAACACACAACAGGAAGTCAGAAACTGACTGTGCGCGCGCGCCTAACACAACTCAATAGGCTAGCCATGCTTTTCGCCTGTCGACGCTCCTTCCCAGAGACTACAGTAAAAGCCTGTCAGTTTCATGTCGGTCAAGCATGGTACCGAAAACTTCAACAAATTGAACTATCTTCTGAGTACAAGTCTGCCAGTGAAACTAATATGTGGCTAAAATCCTTTTTTGGCTTACCGGCTCTTGAGCCTAGTGAAGTACAAGATTGCTTTGCTTTTGTCATCATGGCCCAGTGCCCAGACCAGGATGGTGATAAACTCACATTGTTTTCAGACTATGTTTTTGACAACTACATTTCTTCAACTGCCAGATACCCGCCCAGCTTGTGGACTTGTCTTGAAAGTTCCGTCAGAACGACCAATGCTTGCGAAAGTTTCCATAAACATTTTGCAAGCCACTTTACATCGCCGCATCCAAACATATTTCTATTCATCGAAAAACTCGCAGAAGAACAGCTACAAACTGACATAAAGGCCAGATCATACTATCAGTACCACAATGTTCCTGTGAGACGCTTGCATGAGCGTGAAAGAATTAGGGAGAACCTCATTACTGAGTCCAATGAGCAAAGACTGTCCCAGGCAGAGTTTGTGCACCAAATGGCTCTCAAGATGCTATCCGTCAAGTTGTGAGGCGCCTTTTAATATTTTTTAACAATTTTGGTCATGGTTTTAACATCTCTCAATATAAACATAAACCTGCTCAAAATCCGATTTCCACCTCCCCGTGGTGAGCAGGGGGCAACACGTAACAAGACTGTTTCAATCGGGGTACGGAAGACTGAGCTGTTTTTTCACCTGTATTGCAACTCATTGCGCAATAAGCCGCCGACCCCTGTTGGAAAACTGAGCCGGTTTTTTGTTGTAGATATCGACTATGTTGTTTCCGAACTTTAGATCGATTAGCCTGATGTACCAAGCCTAAAGCACTGGACTGTATAAACATGATAAATCTTTGGATAGACTCAGTATGCTAACACACAACAGGAACAGTCACAAACTGACTGTGCGCGCGCGCCTAACACAACTCAATAGGCTAGCCATGCTTTTCGCCTGTCGACGCTCCTTCCCAGAGACTACAATAAAAGCCTGCCAGTTTCATATCGGTCAAGCATGGTACCGAAAACTTCAGCAATTGAACTATCTTCTGAGTACAAGTCTACCAGTGACACTGCAATGTGGCTAAAATCCTTTTTTGGCTTACCGGCTCTTGAGCCTAGTGAAGTACAAGATTGCCTTGCTTTTGTCATCATGGCCCAGTGCCCAGACCAGGATGATGACAAACCCACAATGTTTTCAGACTATGTTTTTGACAACTTCATTTCTTCAACTGCCAGATACCCGCCCAGCTTGTGGACTTGTCTTGAAAGTTCCGTCAGAACGACCAATGCTTGCGAAAGTTTCCATAAACATTTTGCAAGACACTTTACATCGCCGCATCCAAACATACTTCTATTCATCGAAAAACTCGCAGAAGAACAGCTACAAACTGACATAAAGGCCAGATCATACTATCAGTACCACAATGTTCCTGTGAGACGCTTGCGTGAGCGTGAGAGAATTAGGGAGAACCTCATTACTGAGTACAATGAGTAACGGCTGTCCCAGGCAGAGTTTGTGCACAAAATGGCTCTCAAGATGCTACCCGTCAAGTTGTGAGGCCCCTTTTAATATTTTTAAACAATTTTTAGCATGGTTTTAACAGCTCTCAATATAAACATAAACCTGCTCAAAATCCGACTTCCACCTCCCCGTGGTGAGCAGGGGGCAACACGTTTCAAGACCGTTTCAATCAGCTGTTATTATTAGGCTACATGCATTTAATTCTTACAAAATTCACCAGAAAAAAAAGCAAAGAAACAGTCTCGATAAGTGGATAACGGAAGAGGTTGACTAGTCGTTAGAAAAATGAAGTATCGATATGCCAAAAACCGGCTCAGTCTTCCAACAGCTTTTACCAGCTACCTTTGAAGTTTTGAACAATAGGATGAAAAATCCGGCTCAGTTTTCTGGTACCCTATTTTTCTCCAGTTTTTTTTGGGTTGAAAGGGTAGGGGTCAGGGTTAGACATTCGGTAAGATTTAGGGATGAGATAAGGATGGGGTTAGGGATAGGTACATATATAGCCTATGCATGCACCCCCCTAGCGCAAACGCTTGGTGTGAAATTCTGATTTGGTTATCAAGTTTTATTTCCCTGCCTTTTTTTTTGTCCACAAAAGCGTGATTTGCAATTTTTTGTTGTGACATCCGAGGTCTTGTCCATTAGCCAAAAGTTTTGGCATGGCGAGAGTGTGAGGAATAAGAATGAGCTGAATTAAGTGGGTATTAGGCTGGTGTGAGTGACCCTAATCATTATTCTGATGATACATCTTCCAAATTCCCTGTCACATTTCCATTTTCACACAAAGAGCTTTGTCACCATAGCAACTAGTCAAACGTAAATGGTGTTTCTTTTATGAGGGGGGTGAGGGGTGGATTTGATTTAGGAAGTTTGTAGAAATAGCAAAAGAAACATGCGAAAGTGAAAAGAATGGGAGAAAGGCCGAGGGCTGAGAGAGAGAGAAAGAGACAGACAGACAGGCGGGCAGACAGAGACAGACAGACAGACAAAAAGATAAACACACAGAGCTAGAGACAGACAGACAGATAGGCAGAAAGAGACAGACAGACAGAAAGGCAGACAGAGAGAGCGAGAGAAGAGAGAACCAGAGAATAAAATTACGTTGCCAAGCCGTAACTATAGGAAATTTGAATTCCAGTTGTTTTTTCCTTTAGATTTTTCCCACTGCAAAACAAAGCAGGGCAGTCGGTCACGGCTTGGATAACTTGCTTACGTGCAAGACATTTTCATGGAATTCAGTGATCAGTAGCCTTATTTCCGTGGACATACCCACATCACCATTAATTTCATCTCATAGACCATGAGCTCTGTTCGGGATTCTACCGTTTTCCTATATCGCCCTTGAAATAAAGTATTCTTTTAAAAGACGATGTTGCATGATGGGAAATAGTTGTAGTCGCCGGCAGACAATGGCCATTAATGGAGCCGTTACTCGTGACATGTACATCCGTTTCGTTCCTCTTTCCCTCTGAAGTATCTAAGCTACTGTTTTCTACAGATGTTCCCAGCTGATGATAGAGAGCTTTGTAAATTCGGAATACATGCATTTTGTTGCACCATTATGTGTTTAACTTTAACGAATAGAATAATGTCGCTCTAGATTTCTCCTGGTGAAGTCTGAAAATTGATAGCTGAACTCTTTTTTCGTGTGAATATGAATGTTGATCGAGGTGATCATTTCATGTGCGGTAAAAGTGTGATAGGTAGATGTAGGGAAAACATTGTGTGTTTTACGGGACTTAACAAATAACTTACATTCTATTATTATCCTGCATTGGCCAATGTTTGAATTGCAATGAACAGCAAGGAGCAAAGAGAATGGATGACTGAATGCGTTGCTTTTTTTCATTTCTCTTCCTTGTTTTTTGTTTTTTTTACATATGTCCTTCTTGTGTATGTTTTGATTTAGCCCTTAAATGGCGGGTAATAAACTTGAATCTGATGTAAAATTTACATTTTGATTGCATGAATTCGATTAACAATACTCAAACTAACAGTCTCCATAAGGAAAAAAAAAGAAAAAAAAATGCCAAACAGAAAACAGTAACCTAGGCGCACACCCGCCTATTTTGATTCTTCGTTTGTTCTTATTTCTGTGTGTTTTTGTGGTAGGGATTGGTTTTTTAGAATTTTGCCCGGGTAGAGGCCCTAATGGGCCTGCTCTTCTCGTCTTTCAACTTTCAAGGTATCTTTAACGTGCACACAGGCTCTCCGAGTTTGTCGTCCTTATCAGAGAAGACTAGGTGCTCGATCCTACTTACACTGGGTTCAGGGACCAGACTGTACTTTCCAAAAATTGTCAGGGTTAATCGGGACGAAAAAGGTTCGGAAACTCTGCCATAACCCGATGAAATGAATGTGGTTTTCCCCCTTTCATTATGCAATGTCGGCGATCTAATTTTGGGTTTCCGCCCGACGCAGTTGGCGACTCTAATGGCAAAAATAAATAATCCATTGTGGGGTGTCTGAGGAACAGAGTCTCTTTTAATTTTGTTTCAAATTAAAAACTGAATCAATAATTCTCGAAAATGTGATTTTTGAAAGGTTAATAAAAAGGAAGAAAGTCGCTGGTCTTTGTATCCAGGCGTTTTTGGTATATAAAAAAAAAATATGTTACAGAATGTTTTAAATTTCCTTTATGTTTTCCTTTAATTTAGTCCCTCGTACATTGAGGGGTATTATTTGATTAAACTAATGCTGAGGAGGAAGTCTGTATGTTCTGTTTAAAACTAAACGACGGGTTAGGTGTTTGACTGCGTTGCCCTGGAAACTGAGTGAAAATTGCGTGTTACATTCTTGTGTACTGGTACTGCGTCAGAGTGGTCCAGCCATTAATCATTTTGCAATGTCTGAATACAGGAAAACACATTAAGATCCTAAAGATTACAGCATGATTCCTATGCCCTGACCAGCGATGCCGGCCCTTGGGACTTTCCCCAGATCTTGGGATCTTAGGGGTCAACGTGGGATCTTGTTTTTGTTTTTTTTAAGGTCTTAGGATTTTTTGGGCTTTTGTATATTATATATATTTGTTATTATTTATCTGCATATATACATAAAAAAAATCAAAAGAAAACACTGAAAAAAGTCTTCGAGTCCTCTTGTCCTAAGCACTGACAGACTTCCCTAAAAAGATACCACAAAACCTGCCCTTCCCCTTACACTGCATTTTGTGATTTAAAAAGTAATTCAAAAGGTAGGTTGATATTCCCTATAATGTGAGGCTCTTTTACACAGCATGATTATGCCCAACACGGAGCGATCACTAATAAAAACAATTAGGAGAAGACAATTGCAGTTCATGGGACACTTGTATCGACACAAAGGTCTTGAACACCTTGCTTTAACTGGAAAAATAGCGGGCAAAAAAATGCAGAGGTAGACAAAGAATAACATATCGAGAGAGTTTGAACAGATGGACGGCAGGGAAAAACCAGGACAATAATTTATGGGCTTGTTGAGGACATTCGAGCAGATGAGGAATGAGTGGCGAACCATGATGGTCGATGTCTGTTCCAGATCCGGCACTTGAAGAAGAAGAAGAAGATATTGCAGCTTATCTTTAATACATTGTTAAATTGTAAATTTTAAACGTATGTTTTGGCTGGAAAAAAATTTTGTGGGATTTTTAATCTCATCTTGTGATTCTTTTATACCGGATTTTTTGTGGTTTTGATAAATCAAAAATCTTCACCGGCAATGCTGGCCCCGATGTTCAAACGAAGAGTTTGTTGGGTAAGGGGCCAGTCCTAAAGTTTTTACCTTTGCATGGAGGAGGAGGAGGCAGGGGGGTTGCCACCAGTGTGTGAAATGTAGGTACATACGTATGAACATATAGGGGAAGGGGGGAAAGGTATCCTGGTCGGTGCAGGCTTGTTAGAATTTTGGATTTTTCTCATATTTTCCTGTCTCTGATCCTATGGCGGGTAGGATCGAGCACCTAGTCTTCTCGGATATGGACGAAAAACTCGGAGGCCCCGTGTACACGGTGTGCACGTTAAAGATATCTTGGCCGTTGGAAATCGAGAAGAGCAGGCCGAACAGGCCACTGCCCGGGCAAAATTAAATAAAGTTCATCCCTGCCACTCCCTCCATCCCCCCCCCCCAAAAAAACCACCGAAGACTGACGCTGCGTTGTGGCGACGACGTGTCTGCTCCAGATGTAACTGGGCTGCAATGACACTAAGGCAAGTTTCCCAAATGGAATTAAAGAAGTATACCAAAAACAAAAAAAAACCAACTTTTCGATCATAGTAATAAATTAAAATGTTTGATTTACTTTAAAACGAACATAGTAATAATCAACTAGGACGTGTATCAGTAGTTCCAGTTATCAACTGTCACCCGAGTTTTATATTAACATGAGCACGTTTTTCAAACCGAAAGACCAGTGGTTCTCAATCTTTTTCAAGCAATCGCCCCATTAGGCTCCAAATTTTTTCTCATCGCACTCCTTCTCTCGCCCCCCCCCCCCCGCCCCCAATCCCTACTCAAAACTAAGCAATGCATTTCACAACAAGACAGACTATACACAAATTATGATGCTAAGTTTTTCAAGTCTTGATTATCTATACTAATAAAAGTGAAACCTTACGACAATTGCAGCGCGCCTTTCGCTACTCCTCTGTTAATGCTGATTCGGTGGCCCTCAGATTTTATACAACGCTTAGTATAGACTGTCGTCGTGTCCCCGGCACAAAAAATAGCAAAAAAATTCATAACTCGCAGAACGTTTGTATTAGTTGCTAGGTTGCGACACATTGGCGTTCGGTCTATTTTTTCGGCAAATTAACTAAGATTGGTTCCGGTATAGACTGTATCACACTCACAAAACAACTTCCGATTAGGACTGGTTTGAGTGATGAGATTGAGTTCTAAGACTATCAAGTATAAAACTTTGTGTGTTCTCAATGTGCCTAGACCAGAGATATCTTAACTAACCCCTTTGTGCATTTCCACGGGGCGTGAGAGCTTACAAACGGTTCTAATTAGTTTCAATCAACCCAAAAATATGAACAAACCACAGTAAACAGATATGCACACCATCTTTGGTGAAGACGGTCTCTTTCAATTCTTCAATTTCTTGATTACCGCAGCGACCTAGTTTCGCCAATTGGCGGAAGTGAGATCTTTCCATAAATTACAAACTCTCTGGTATAAAAAAATCGCCGCTTCCGTACACGTGAAATATTCTTTCTTTTTACTACTTGATGTGTTTTTGATGTTCCTGTTGCCGTTCCCCTTTCCGTACCCATGAAAACACAACTTAAGACTTGGAGATTCCTCTCCCAGGAATCAAGTGTCCCCCGTTTGAGAGGCACTGCTCTAGATAAAAGACAAAGATAAATTCTAGCACTTCATCTTTCTTGTGGATAGCATCGCCTGTCGCAACAGTTGTGCCTCTGTGTATGTATTTGTTTGTGTGGGTATGTTAAATCACTTGACCCCAGAATGACCAGCTCTCACATTAACAGGCCTAGCACTACGACTCGGTTGTTTTCTAGTTCAGACTGAGCTGGCTTCCAATTTGTTGGTCTTCGATGGAATCGGCGATTGTTGAAAATGTTTATCAATAGGCAATTCCAGCTGCAGGGTATTTTTGCAAGTTGCACCGTACTGAGAATAATAATAGACTCTCCCAGTAACCTAGGACATTTTCATGTATTCCTCTCTTGAGTGAGCTGAGGACTGTTTTATTTACTTGACCATCAGATTAATATTCACGAAGCGAAAACAACATTCATGAACCTTTCTTCACACGATTGTACTAGCATGGAAAAGCTTTGGGATTACTCGCGGGTTATGAACAAGAATGAAAATGTATGATCTCTGAAATACAATGTCATTGGCCGGAACAAAGGGGGGGGGGGCGGGCGGGCTAGATGGGCCACTCGGCGTGAGCCTGCAGTTGTGAAGGTGGTTACTGACATCGGTAGAGGCAAAACAGAGGTGGGAGGGAATGGGCGGGGCTTTGGTAAAGAACAGTGACATTTTAAAGAGAGTCAGGGGGGAACCCTTTTATCATTTTAGACCCTTCAAGGGACACGTTGGTCAAGAGGCAATCTGCTCGCCTCTCATGCCAAAAGGCACTGGGTTCGATTCCCGGTCAATGCAGGCATGTTGGAATTTTGGGGGGAAATTCCTGTCCCTGATCCTGTGGTAGGTAGGATCGAGCACCCAGTCTTCTCCGATAAGGACGAATAACTCAAAAAGGCCTCTGTTCACGTTGCGCACGTTAAAGATACCTTGGCAGTTCGAAATCGAGAAGAGCAGACATAACATAGTAACAAGGCCGCTATCCGGGCAAAATTATTAAAAAAGAAAATGCTACCTCAAAAATACATAAAAACATCAACAAGAAAAATAATTTTTAAAAAAGGAAGAAGAAAAGTGAGGTGTAAATGGCAAGAGCAGCCAGCGAAACCTCCTAAAATAACGACCTAAAGACAAACCCTTTAAAGCAAAACATTATTGGGCCTCATACAATATCAATAGACACAAATACAATGTAAATGTATTTAACGCTAACTACTAAAATTCTCAATGAGCAATTTGAAATTGGGGCCTACGTTTTTCATCTAGCCTAAGCCAATTACAGCTTTGCACGGGCCACGATCATGCCCCCCTCCCCCCCCCCCCCCCATGCACGATATTTTGCTATCAATGTCTATCCATCGCGGTACAGTAGCAGATACAATGTACTCTCTATCTCTCCTGTCTCTGGTATAGCTATGGAATTTGAAACTTGGGCGCTATTTTTAATGCTCTGAATTCTTCCACTCAGCACAATAGAAACAACGAACAAATGGAGCAATATTAAAGAGCCGACAATTATATCAAACACATCATCGATTCATCTGACATCATTAAAGCTCTTATCCCTTTAAGTGCAGCATAATTACCTCAAAAAGCATTACTTTGTTTGCTCAGTTAAGACGGTGTCCTAGATCCTATTAAATATTTATCTATTTATTTTGTCTTGATTTTTTGTTTTCTGTCTTTCTTAAAGGACTTGAGAATAGGCTAGTTTTTGTCTGAAATTTTGTTGTTGCTTTTTTTTTCAGTAAAAGAACTTGAGAATGGGCTCTTTTGTCCAAAGCTACATTTGCGCAGTGGAAGGCGGTTAGTTTTTCAGAATGAGTTAAGGACTTGCGCGCGCATCATGCGGCATCTTTTCCCGCCGTGGCGGTAGCCGCTGACACAAATGAGAATGAGAGAGGGAGAGAGAGCGAGGGTATGAACATGAAAAACAGAAAGAGAAAGAAAGAAGTGAGAGAGGGAGAGAGCTATACGGCAGATGACGGACATGAGCTGGAGTCATCATTTGGTTCCACAGCAACCAAAGCCCACAAATCTATTTCCTACTTTTTTGCTGGAACGTGAACAAAATACCCTAAAAGATCATTGTTGTGTGGACAGGACGATGTCACGGGACTTTTGTGTTCAAGCAGAGGATGTACTTAACCATGGAGAGGTATCTTTGCGTGACATTTCCTTTCTCTTTAAATGTATGTTTGATCAAATTTGACAGTAAATATTTTGTCATAGAATTACTGCTGAATCTGGTCATCGATAAGTATTTTTGTTTAAGTTAAACACCAGTGGTCAGTAAGACATTTTTTTTCATCTTTTAGCAAATCTGACAAATTTAAACACTGAAAATGTTTTTCTTTGTTCTTCCCCTTCTTCTTTTTTAAAACTCAATTTAGGTGGCAAGAAAATTAGGAGAACCCTTAAGGAAATAGCAACAACAGCGGAAAATGCTTCCTGCTGGATTTGGTGTAAAAGAAATGAACGAATGGATAAGACACCTGCACAGAAAAACAGAAACCAAGCGGTAAGGGTTCAAATCCAAAGAAGAGCCGGGGGATGAAACAAAATAAAAAAAAGTGGATGATGAACACCGAGAGTCATGAACTCGGTGTGGCCGGAATTCTAGAAGATGCCAGGAAGTTAAAGGCCGAAACATCTAAATGTCTGATGAAAGAATCCACTCTTCCTCTGAAGAACGTCATCTGCCTCGCTCCACCTGAGGAGTTTCTTACCACTCCAGATTGTCCAAATGAATTAAGGACACATGTCGATGACATTTGATCTAGTGTAATGTTGCCAACATAGTAATTATACAAAATTTTAACAAATGTTTTGTAGCCCTGCACTGCAAGTGAAAGGAGGTTTCTGAATTCAAATTTGAGGAGCTGCGCAGGTAAAGACCGATTTTATGATTTTGGCTTTCACCGCTGTTTCTGAGTAATCTTAGCATTTCATTTTCTAAATACACAACACCGAGGGCCGCCTAGTAAACCACCGAAACTCAGCTTTTAGAAATTTTTCAGGAGAGGCAAGAAAACTGAAAATTTCTTTAATAGTTACGATATTTTAGAACGGCGTTATTTAACCCCTGGTATTCAGAATTTAACCACCAACTTGTAACACAACGTGCGGGCTGCCACGGTCCACATGCTTACCAGATATCTCAATTTTTTAATAAAATGTCGAGTTACGACAGTTAACCTATTATTTTTGTGTGTGTTTGTATGTGTGTGATGCATGGAGCATTGACCACGCACAAGGAACTTATTCGAGAAGTCTTCAACTAGGCGTGAGTTG
Organism: Onchidella celtica; assembly: GCA_963931925.1. NCBI lineage: Eukaryota > Metazoa > Mollusca > Gastropoda > Systellommatophora > Onchidiidae > Onchidella > Onchidella celtica. The sequence goes on along the minus strand of OZ007574.1, from coordinate 5,455,797 downwards.
GTATACTAAGCGTCTATCGTCTAGATCAGTGTTTCTCAAACCTTTCTTGCCCCACCCCCTACTTCAATTTTCCAAAACAACGGGCGCTCCGTCATGATCGGACAAATATTCAACAAATCTATTTATGTATTCAGTATGTAGGCCTATACATGCAAAAGAAGTTTCAATGAAAACTTTATTTCAAGCTTTATTCACTTGTATCTCTTCAATGGGAGCTTTGCTTTGGACGCTGGCTGCAGATGTGTTTGATTCGAGGAACCAATTACGTCAGTTTTAGCCTTAAATCATCGCTAGCTCGACAAGGAAACCACAGACATGACATTGTCAAACATTAGTGTATCTATACATTTAAGTTAAATACACTTAAAATTAAGATTTCTATGAAAATCTTATGGAATAAACGAATATTGATACTAATAACTCAGCGGATTGCCTCGTAAATGCATCTGAGCCAGTGAAGGCCTAAATAGGGAAGAGTGATTCGGGAAAGTTGGGGGCGATTTGGGGGTGGGGAGAAAAACAGAAATTCGTGGGAAAGTTTTACCACCAACTACGCAGCTTCCAGCTGCAGACCCTGTAAAAGTGCCCCCGCCCCCACCATTCTGAAGTCCCGCGCCCCACCAAATCATTGCCACGTCCCATCTTGAGAAACACTGGTCTAGACAGTTCACAAGGAACGAAGTCCCTCTTTGATTGTTTTCTCATTTTTGCCGTGAATAGTTTTACATGTAACTTGCCATTGTAACAGTCATGAGTTCAGCTGTAGCCTACTTTCTTTCCGCATCACACTGCTATTATTATGTCCAGTTACGGTATAAAGTATTTGGGTGGTTCTTTAGCACAGCAATATTTGTTGCACGAGGGCTACGTTTGTTTCATAAGCCTGTGCATAAAAAAGGAAAAAGGGTGAGAGCTTGAAAGTTACTTAGCAAACAATTTCTCTTTCTTGCTTTCTTTGTTTCGTACCCTCTTTCTTTCTTCTTTTTCTTTCTTTCCTTCTTTTTCCTTTCTTTCTTTTTCCTTTCTTTCTTTTTTTTATTTGGTTACCTAAAATTTTATTTACTTTACTTATGAGTTGCCCTAGGTATTATTAAAAATCGAGCCTGTTTTCTTTAAAATTCTGCTTTACATGTGAAAAAGGACGCTGCTCGAACTTGCGTGTCATCCTTGAGAAGTACGTAAGTGAAAAGAGCTATGTTTTCCATATTTCTGCAGCTTACACATGATCTCGTCACTTGAATCCAAAGGCGGAGGTGTTAATGTTATTGAGAGTTAGGGGAAAAAATAATCCAGGGAGGAACATGGGGTGGAGCATTTTTGTGGAGGGGGGGGGGATTGGGGAGGGTTGTGTAAGCTAGCCAGATAAACAGAAGAATGCTGTCTATTCCTAGTCCTGATTTGGCCACAGGAAAAAAAAATGTTATTGCCTCTGGCATTCCCCCAGTAAACTGCGAGTATAGTAGTTGTTGTTTTGTTGTTTTTTTTTCCTACAGTTTGCTGAAACTTCGCTTTAGCGAGAGTTTCGGAAATTCGTGGTCTTCTGTTACATTCCCCTATCCTTCCAGTCGGGGTCGGAAATGGTGAACCCGAGCCACGCCGACAGTGAAAAAAACAACAACAACCAAAAATAGCACGATTTTGTTCCTCTCATTTGTTGCTGGACAGCTGGAGACGACAGTTACCCGCCCTTTTCTCCTGAGATTCCTTGTCTCGCACTCAGGGGACGCCAGTTTTTTTTCAAATCGTGATTATAATTACAGCTGTATATATAATATTCTGTAATAATCCGATTTTCTCCGATCTCGCTAAGTCTAACAGCCATGCATTGATTCTTGTCGCTGAATTTTTGTCTTTATTTCTGTCGCCTCATCAATCTCTACCTCGGTTCTAGTCACGTGTCTCCCACCGTCTGCGTCTGTGTTGCCAGAAAAGCCTCCGGCGTCGGGATCCATCTCAGGAATATTTCTGCAGGCATTTTTTCACTCGTAACATAGCCGTTTTATAGCGACTTCACATCTAACTTCTCCATTCAGAGAGCGGTGTTAATGGTGAAAATGGCCGTCTCCATGAAGATGAAACCCCGGATCTTCTTTTCTAATTGTACTTCAGTTCCAATGAAAAACTTAATGGATTCAAACTAAAAGCCTCAGAGAAATAGGAGAGACATTTGAAATGTAGTTAAAATTCAGACGTTCAGGTCAGTGGAGAAATGGCATTTTTAATCTAAAGCAAGGACGGTGCCACATTTTGTGCACAGTGGCCTTGAGACTTCTGAACGCCAAGAAAGAGATATAAGATCGCAAAGGGGTCTTTTGATGTTCAGGCCCTTTCCAATTCATATGTTGCGATCGTTTTCTCGAAAGAAAACCGGTGAATATCGATGAAGGCTTTTCAAAATGTTCCTTTGCGTTTATTACTATGTTAAATGCAATAACTTTTAGCGAGAATTATGTGTTTTATTTTCTGTGATTGTCTTACAACACTTTGAGATTATTCTTGTACAGTTCAAGCCTGTCTGTGTTGGCACACCTGAAGTCATATTTCCTTTATCCCCAGAGGTGGCCATTCAGTTGGATTCTGAAGAACTGGAGCATTTACCTTTCTGCCAAAGACGGTTCATCGTTGACAGCTTAGTCTGGATCACCTGAAAATCATAAAGATAGCGTAACAGACGTAATGGAGAGATTAGAAACGACCACAATGTATGAAGTGACATCTCCAGTAATGGAGGATGACGAGGGAGTGCTGTTGAGCCTGGATGGAAGAAGGATGTTTGAGATCGTCAACTGTGTGTTTCTGTCCACTGCTATAGGAATGTTCGGGGTGGTGGCCAATGCAGTGAATATTGCCATCTTCTTTAAACAAGGCCTGGGAAACACGGTCAACATCAGCTTGTTCGGCATGGCAATTTCTGACCTCTGCAGCCTCATCACTTTAATTTGGCTCAATACTTGCCTGAACCCCCTGTTTGAGAACTCTGGAGTGCCGTGGGTCACTTCTGAAATACAGTACCTGACCGCTGGCTGGCCCCATGTCTGTTTCACGCGTATTACTTGTTGCATAACTACATTTGTGACCGCCGAACGATGTTTATGCATTACAGTACCACTCAAAGTTCGCCAGATCATTACACCAACCAGGACTAAAATAGCCATTTGTGCAATTTATATTTTGATGATACTCAGCCTGGTTCCTGAGTATGCCACCACATACCTGGACTGGAGATTCTACCCACCTAAGAACATGACGATGCTGAGACTCGTTTTCACCCGGCACAGGTCAAAAGTGGAGGGCGCGGTCTTCATTCTCAACGCTACCCTCGCTCTGATGTCCTTCATCGGCGTCTCAGTCTGCACGGTGATTTTAGTGTGGAAACTCAAAAGCGTGGCAAAGTGGCGCAAAGAATCCACGCATGAAAACGAACAGTCTGAGTCCATTTGTGTTCGAGACAAAAAGACAATGAATATGATTGTCATTATCGCTGGCATTCTCGTCATCTGCTACACGCCGGGCACTGTTTTGCTCCTGCTCACTTTCTTTCATCCAGAATTCAACATCACAGGTAAATATGTCAACATATTTTTGGCCGCTTGGTCATTTGGGCTTTTATTTGAGTCCATCAACGCCAGCGTTAACATTTTCCTTTACTACAAAATGAGCACGCGCTATCGAGAGACATTTCATCAACTTATGTTCAAGTGTAAAAAGCGAAGATCAGCACCAGCAGTTCCGGAATCCGGAAGCGAAAAGTCCAACACGAACACCACACTAAAACTTTCATACGAAAGGTCAGACTCGGAAATTGTTCTTGACGAATCCCTAGACTTGCAGCAAGTCAGAATTTCCCGGATTAGCATGCCAGCCGGCACGTCACCAGGTCGGACCTGCGGGAACGGACCCTGGGTGGGTTCAGGTGGAACTCGGCAGGTCAAACTGACACCAAAATTCCGTGATAAACTGTACCACGGCCGAAGCATACCTGGTGTCTCCAGAGAACATGTCTCGGCGGCTCATCCACTCATGTTTGATTGAGGTCACAAAGCACGTCTATTTCTGATGAACCAACTTCTACTTGTCATTATTCGTGTGCTACTATGCTGAACAAAACCATTCCAAGGAAGATCGTTCAGGTCATCTTTTGGTGTCTTACTGTTTCCACCATCCTCCTAATCACATCGACTTTATCTGTAAAACTGATGAATGATGACCACCTCATCCACAACAGAAGTTCAGTGTATTACGGCACTGTTTGAGTCTTGTCATCTGGTTTAGATATAGAATCACGTTCATGAGAACAGGAAACGATTTTGTTTATCTATTTCCCTTTACACTAAAGCTTGGAAAAACGGAGCGAGGTTATATTAGCTTGCGGTTTTCAATTGTTAGAGAGATCCTTACAAGTATGTGGGAAAATACAAACAGCATGACGTGCCGTTGTTTGGTTGCTGGTGCGGCAGTTATTCTGTTATAGTATTACAATGATGTAACTTGCTAGGACAGTGAGTTATGTGCCGACCGGTGGTCTTGCCTGGTGCTCTAAACCTGGCACTTTCAATGCTACTGTCTCTCTCTCTCTCTCTCGTTTTCCCTCTGTGTCTCTCTTCCCCTCTCTCTGTGTGGCCCTCTAATGTCTGTTTCTCTTCCCATCTCTCCGTCTCTCTCCTCCTCTCTCTGTGTGACCCTCTATGTCTTTGTCTCTCTCCCCATCTCTCCGTCTCTCTTTCTCTCTCTGTCTCTTTTCCTCTTTCTCCCTCTCCCTCCCACACTATTTCTGTCCCTGCATGTCTGTCTCTCTTTCTCTCTCTCTTCCCCTCTGTTTCTGTCTGTCTGTCTGGCTGTCTGTCTCTCTTCAGAAATAAACATGGAAATTCATATCCAGCAAAAAGACACCAATGTCATGCCTTCATCGCATATCTCCAATCATCTTGTAAACTAAAATAGATTTCACTAATCATGTTCATGTAATCTCCAGACAAGTGTCAGTAAAACTAAATATTATTTAACCCACACTATGACATTCCAAAAACTAATTTTTTATTATACATCTATATATACACTGATAAAGTATTTTATGTCTGTTTTTCCTGACAAATTCTCATGCTTGACAGTGTGTCCTAAATTGTACATTTTTAAAATGTTGTTCTGTGGGGGAAAACCCTGCCGTCGTGAACAGTTTCTGTACAATATATTTTGAAGTCAATGTTGGTGATATATTTTTGTATAGTATCGTTAATATTTTTGTGATATGTAGAGTGTCTCCAAAAAACTGTTTTTAAATGTCTACAGGTGTATACACTGAATATTTATTAATACAGTGTCAATGAAGATACATCCAAGATTTATGAATCAAGTTAAAGAGGACAGATGTGTCATTATTTTAGTTATTTGCATGTGTTCAAGGTGAATGCGATTCTGGGACAGACACCAATGACAACGCAGTTCAATGTAGCGGCAAACAACATTAAGCAGCCCTTTGTGTACTTACGTATGAGACACCCCATATTGCCAATGTTGTATCTCTCACACCACTCAATCTAAAGACGGAACTGCAGCATTGAAATCAGAAACTTATTTTTAACCCTCTGAGACTCAATGTACTCTCTAGGAAACAATCTTTAGGCACAGACTTTGCTGGAGGAAGTCACGCTTTTTTGAGGGGTTTTTTAACCCTACCAATGTATCATGACGTATTCAAGACTAATAATAATAATAATAATAATGATGATAATAATGAAGATCATTTATATAGCGCCTAATCCAAACGAGTTTGCTCTAGGCGCTTTATAGAAAGTCTTGTTCTCTCCATTTGCATCTCTCTCACTCTCTCTTTCTTTCTCTCACCCTCTCTCTCTCTCTCTCTCTCTCTCTCTCTCTCTCTCTCTCTCTCTCTCTCTCTCTATCTCTCTCTATCTTAGAGCAAATTGTAACGCAGCCTGTGAGGCGCAGTTCACAACTCACAACAGTTCACAACTCACAACTTGTATTCTAAAGTATTATAATCATTTTTGAATATAATTTATTAATATTTATTTTTAAAAATGAATTATAAATTTTCGTTGGTGATATGGAGGGTGATAGGGATAAATTTAAATCTATTAATTTTAATTTCAATTATAATATTGTGCTGAAAGACGCCATCCATCAAGCACATGTACGTGCTTTGAGGGAAAGAGAGGATTGGGGTTGCCTTCAGCGTACGAAAAGTGTACATGGGGGGGGGGGGGGGGGTACGTATGCTTTTCAGTTTTGGTAATAGGTGAAAAGTTGGGTTCTATTTTTTTTTTTTTCAGAAACTCTTAGATTATATAAAAACATCATGTCCCTGATGAAACAGTCTTTAATGTTTACAAACATCAAGGTTTCATCATTGACATTTAACATTCTAATGGCACAATGTTCGTACAAAACGGGGGGTGGGGGTGGGGTGTCACAAATCCCAGACTGGGAGATGTAATAGTTTATGACAGGACGACAATCACGAACAAACAAGTTTAACACTTAACAAAACAATCCATCAGACTCACACATTTATTAAACATAATTATACATATAATAGCGCAATTACATACATTATATTATTGAAATGAACTGCCGTACAACGGCCTTATTCTCACACACACTCTCCCTCGGATCCACAATCCGGTAGTTACTCCTAAAGGCACTTCGGCCTCAGCCTCTCCCCTCAGGGTCTTAATAGTACATTAATAATTCACTGGCACCGCAGTCTCTCAATATCACCTTCCTATTGTCATACACCTTAGCATTCCCCTAGCACCTCAGCAGGGCAATAACACATCATTTCAATAGTACATTCTCCCCTCAACATGGCAATAGTGCATTATCACATTCACGCTCATATCTACGTCCCTGTCCGTGGCCCGACTGCCACGACTTTATGTGCTTCTACTGTCCTGCACTGACAGCCTCACTTCTGGCCTATGTGTGGCCTCCGGCCCTATGCTGGCCTATCCCCTGTGCTCATCGAGGTGGCTCTGCGGCCCGTCCCCGACACCTACAAGAATAACATTACATTGGTATAATACCCTACCATTTCTATTCACTCCACCTCTCCTTACAATCCAGGAAGCGTACACACACTAGTTCACCTTTCACTCACCACACATCTTACGGTAACACACCTCCATCGGAGTACACACTACTCACTCGCGCTACAAATCCATGAACTCACTTTCATCTATCGCTCATGGCGCACATTGCTATATCCAATATCAAGGACTTCCACATTCCTCACATATACTTATTCACATCATGGTAATAGACGAATATAATATAATACATCAATCATAATAATCAATCAACGTTCTACGTACCAGTCATTACTGGAAAGACTCTCTCACTAGTCTTCTCGACTGCTCCCTTTATGTCCGCCCGATGGGCTCTTATTCACAGGTCCGCTCCGTCGGACCTTCTAACTTGCAGTGATAGTAATACCGCGCTTTCGCCTCATTCAGACCCCCCCACTACTCACAACAGCACGCTTAACTTGCTGTCTACTGTGAGCCCTTCTTACTCTACACCCGCTCTGTAGCAATCCCCTTAATTGCACTCACTCCACTCGTGACATGGGGGGTGGAGGGGGGAGGCCAAGTGTTTGAAAAGTGCAGGCCCTACATGAGAGAGGGAGGGTACAAAAGTAGCCAAATACCGCGCATGCGCACTTTATGGATGGCCCCAAATTACAAATTAGATGGTGAAACTTTTCAAATTTGAGATAACACTAGGCTATATCCAGTTATAGCAATCATTTCTGAATGCAATACTTTAAATTGTTTTCAAATACCAGTAGAAAACTTGCCACGTCAAAGGCCAAGGACAAGAATTGGATTTCTCGGCTCCGCTATTTTCACGACAAATAACGTTTGAACAAGTAAAACACTCTTTGCCTCTGTATACTTGCCCACAGTATCTGTTCCGCTCCGCCCCTCGCCGCTACAATGGCGGAGCGTACTGTGGACAAGATCAGTTCATCTCCTTTTTTGATCGAAAGTGCACATCCGTACAATATGTTGTATGCACTACAACATATTGCACGGATATACAATGTCTATATCCGTACAACATTTTGTACGGATATGCACTGTCCATAATCATACAGCCAGGGGCGAAGCGTGGTCCTCTGCAGAGGGTAATCAGAATTTAAGCTAGTAAGATCCTCATAATAGGACGTATCGCTACATCATATTTACATAATTATAAATGCAGCGACTAAAACAATGAAACGGTTGCTAGGCACTGCAAAAATCTGAAGGGCGGACTATTCTTGTCAACAGGACAGGAATGCAGCAATTTACAAGCCAAACTAATCTCAAAAACTATTCATTCATACTAACAGACTTATAAACGCATATTTTTCACCCATTTTTTAAAATATAATTTGAACAGCACGTTTTCATTGTCATATTCATAGCCAGAGATTTTGTTATTCTACCATCTCATAAAGTTTCTCGGAAAGGACCCATTAACATTAAATGGTAGAAAGTGCTTAAATGGCATCTCTGTGACACAACAATGTGTAGCGATTTCGGAGAAGTGGCTATCTGCCGTTGCGGTTTAGGTTCGAGCGACCTATCAAGTGAATTGATGTTCTTAATACGTTCGATTGATTTTGATCACAGTTATATCTAGTTCTAGACTATAATAATTATTATTCTTTGATAGCTCTTGCTGTGCGTAGAGTAAATTATTCTTAGATTACCTCAAACAAAAAACAAAAAAAACCACACAAACTCTTTCACTCTACTCTTTACCTTTCGATTGGGCTGAAAACGACCGCATAGTGAAAAACCTGCATAAGTACGTAAAATCGGGTCAAACCTTGATTATAAACCTATTTTTTTTCCCCACTATTTTGCTATCTGCGGCGCCGCTTTGAAGAAAACAGGCTATGCTCAAGCTCGCTTCTGGGTGTAGTCAAGCCTTCTTCGTCTTTGTTAATCACTGATTTTGGACCAGTTCATATGGTGTAAGTCCCTACAAGGATGCTTTTCGGTGAGGGGTGTTAGACTATAACAACAAACCCAAAATAGCAACGTAGAATAGAATGCTGAACTGACTAAATGGACTTGGAGTTGGGCTCAATCTGGAAAGCACAGTAATTCTAGAATTTATATTCGAAGGGTAATCACTGATTTTTTGATTATGAGGAAGCCTCGCCCCTGCATACAGCATGTTTTGAAGATAGATCTATCTAGGCTAGGCGCGGTCTTCCTACCCACAACGTGCTGTGTGGAAGTTCTAGTCATAACGTGATTGTTGCAGGTGCATTGGAATGGTCTGCTGGACCTGGGGGGGGGGAGGGGGGGGAGGGAGGGAGGGCGTGAGGGTCTAGTCAGTTTGTATTGATCAATGGGCGGTAGTCAGATTGACTAATCAGGCGAAAAGGGGCTGGGGTAGCTGTACCTGACTGGAGACGGGTGCTCTTTCTTCTGTATGTAGAGTGTAAACTGTAAGCGCTCTCCTATGAATGAACAAGATTGATTCACATACAATTCCGGTGTGTGTTCTACGTCATCGAATTGTGTGCGTTGTACGGATATGCGCTTCCTTTTTTATCGGCGTCTTTTTCTCCGCCTCCCCACCTCTCCCTCCCTAGTATCGCTTTGTCTATCAGCCCTGTCCCCATCCACATGTCCTTAAGTTCCAAGCTGGAACTTGTCTTAAATCCAGTCTCCCATGCACTGGGCTTAACGAAAGGAGCCGTGTAAATGTTCATTGTATTTTATGGTCATAACAAAGATTGCTTAAAACTCCAGTGAATACAACAGTTTGATACAACGGCCATAGAATCAGATTATTTGACACCCTAGAAAATAAATTTTATAATTCTTGAAACTTCTACAGGCTGAAGCGTTGAGCCATGACCAGACTGCACGGTAATGAGATTCGTCCTCCACTAAAAAAAGCAAACAAACTTATGGCTGAACTTGTAACACATTTTATCTCTTGGTTAAATCGCATGTCTTCTCTTCCTGCCAAACACACGGTACGGGGTGGGAATGAGAGCCGGGTTTGGGGGGGGGGGGGGAAGTGGTCCTTGTTGCCAAGATTTTTCATCGGTAGAGGAAAGGAAACAAAAGTATGTGTGGCCTGGATGTGTGTGTGTGCGGGAGGGAGGAGGGGGTGGATGGGCTGGAGGATGGGCTGGAGGATGCACATCTTTTGAGGTCCTTATTTGTATGTACATGACTGTATAATATAATTATATATTATATATATAAATATTATATACATTTATGTCTTACTATAATGGAGCTGAGGGGGAACATGCAAACGCCTGAAACTTCGTGACTATGCGATAAAAAATTATGAAACTTGGTGTAACTGCTTCATTTTATTGTGGTAAGCAACGTGGACCCCCCCCCCCCTCCCCGTTTTGGACACAATTCAGTCTTTATTGCATGTATCATTTATGTCTGAATTCTTTCTAAGCCGCAAAAGAGAGACACCCCCCCCCCCCAACCGGCTACAAAAAGTATTGCAAAAGCATGATCGGAAATTACTTCCTTCGCCCTTTTTTTATTGTGAGATCAAAGAATTCGCAAAGTTTATCTTGCTAATGTTAGCTGGTATGTTCCCTGGCAAGTCCTGCATTGTCGCAAGTGGTATAGAAACGAAGAAATCAGTACCGATAGTGATAGGGCTCTCTCAAGCTAAGTTTTGGTAAAGGAAACTGTTATGCTTATGCATTGATACACTGTCCCTGTGAAATATTAGTTAATTGAATGCCTGGCGTCTTCTACAACTAAAGATTTCCATCATTCCTATTTCAGTAATTTTTTGTTTGTTTGGAGATTCTGTGCCCTATTTTATCAAGCGTTATGTACAAGGAAAATGCAGATTTTGCATGGAAATATTTTGAATGTCATTAAGAGGACGGGTACTGCACGCCAGCAGTGGCCCTCTTACTGATTTTGTCAATAAACTTACCGACCTATTCATCTACATTGTACTAAAGTGTCTGTCTGTCTGTTTATCTGCTCTCCTGTCTGACGGTTCGTCAGTCCATCTATCCATCCCTCTATCCACCTATCCATCTATCCATCCACCTACTCATCCACCAGCCCAGCCTTCCATCCATCCATCCATCGTTCCATCCTGGTGCCCATCCACTTATATCCATTTCTATTTAATCCATTCTGTATTTGTTTAATGAAACGCGAGACTGTTGCCTGTAAAGTTTGTACATGTTTGTACAATTTGATACATGTACAGTACTGGTTGACTTCAGAACCTTAACTGACAACGAGTTTAAGTCCAGCAAAACCAGTAGTAGACCCTGGCCAGATGAGAAATGTAAACTCCCGTTTGGAACTGCTCGTTAAGAACTTTTGTAATTAATGTTAAATACATCTATTTATCTTTTTTTTATTTTTTTATTTGTATTAATCTTTTATTACTCTTCCTTATATCCATATATTAATATTTTATGCAAATGGTCTGCCTTGTCAGTCTTTATCAATAATCTTTACCAAGCCGCCCCTTCTCCCGTTTTGCCTCTACCAGGGAGAGTTGGCCCCTTCAAAATCGTAGGCCCATGCCAAGAGGCTCACCTAGATCACCTCTCCCCCTCCCCCATCCGCCTCCCCTCTGTTCTGGCCTGTTTAAACCCATTCTTAAGTGTACAGCCTGTGTAACTATATATATATTATGTCTAAGATGACATCATCATTCTGGAGAATGTATAAATACTCTCTCTCTCTCTCTCTCTCTCTATCTCGTAATCCTGTGGACCGTTTGGGAGGCCACAGGTGATCTGGCAACCAGCATCCTCCAATCTTCTCGGTCCATTCTGGGATATTGTCCTCCCATCTCTTCCTCTGTCTGCCTCTCCTTCCTCCTCCTTGCACTTTGCCTTGCAGGAATGTTTTGGCAAGCCTCGATGATCTCATAACGTGGCTATACCATTTTGAGCTTGCGTCTCTTGATCACGGTCAACAGGTCTTCGTAAATACATGTACATTAAAACTGGTCGTGAAAACATAATAATTGCTGTGAAGATAGTAATGATTTTCCTGGGCTTTTAATTTCCGGGAAAATGGCATGTTTACGTGCAAGAGAAACCCGCCCGTCGCGTGCAAAACTCGATGCCAAATACATGGAATGATTTGCTTGAAAGGAAAAATGGCAGCAACAATAGAGATCTTCTGATTGGGACGTAAAAAAACTGGCTGACAGAGGAGGTTTGGGGGGGGGGGGGGGGGGAAACAATAAAAAATTGTGTGTTTTATCTTAACAGCAAAAAAACAACAACAACAAAAATTCAGTCACAAAGCCCATTTAATGAGACATTTCCATAATAGAGAATAACTCTGTGTGTTAATGTATGTGTGTGTATTTTTGTTATTGTCACCGTCCTGATTTCAAAGATATTCGCTTTTCTGGGCAGCAGCCAATTTCGTGTGGAAAGTTAATCATTGTATTTGTAGTCCGTTCGGAAATCTGTGCCACTCTTCAGAAAGCTAAAACTAAACTTGTGTTTCAGCTCTTTATTTTAGGAGGTTCTCTCCTCTTGGCACTCACCTCCCTTTTCTTGGTCTTATTTCTCTCCTTCATGTTTTTATGTGTTTTTGTGGTAGGGATTTTTTTTTTTTTTCATTTTGCCCTGGCACCGACCTTGTTTAGGCCTGTTCTTCTCGATTTCCAACTGCCAATGTTTCTTTAACGTGCACACGGGCCCTCCGAGTTTTCATGTCCCTTTCTGAGAAGACTAGGTGCTCGATCCTACTTACCAAAGGATCAGGGACAGGAATTTTCCCCCAAAAGTTCAACATGCTTGCACCGACCACCAAGCGAACGCGGTACCTTCGGCATGAGAGGTAAGCTTCTTGCCTCTAGACCAGCATGTGCCCTTTAGGCTGTAACTTTGCAGCCCTTTGATTGAATTATACATAACCAAAAGTGAGTGTATGGACTATTGATCTCGATGACCTCAATGAAATAATATTTGCCCTTTTGAAATGTAATCTTAATTCTTATGTCGTATTTTGCTTCTGTAGCTTAAATATACAAATGCTCCACGCTTTCAGGACAGAAATTTAATAGTTGTACAAATATTCACTTCTTTTGAAGAGGAACTGGATTGCGCACACCTACTCACGGCTGCCTAATACCAGTTTACTAATTTAGGGTGAAACCAAAATATTTACTATCGCCTTCACGTCCGGTTTTGATTACCCTATCTCCTGCACTGCCATCGTAAACTGAAAAATACAAAACAAGAAAATAGAATGTAAACTCCAGACCTCAGACTACATGTTTTTCATTTTTCAATAACGACGTTTGGATTTTCTGTAGTCCCAGCTCAGCTTTTTGCATTGTTTCTCACTTTTGGCCCGATTTTTGGTGTGATCACAGCCTGAAACCGGAATGCATACAAGCGTTGTTTGCCAGTTTTTTTGGTTGTGTTTTTTTTTTTCCAGTAATCTTCAGTAAAACAAAATAAAGAACTGGTTCTTCTTGCCTGCTGGCCATTTAGATGCCGACAGGTTATTGAGCCAGAGACACAAACCGGCGGCTGTCAACAGCTTTTTATAAAAATTGAATTGATTTTATTTAGAAATGAGGAAGTTTTCAGTCCTGCATTCTCGAGAACCAACCCACACCCAAACCTGGACCTAAAGTTATTTGTGAAAACCTTTGCATTTAGTTTCCGTACAGAAAAAAAAAAATAAAAAATTGGCAAAGATATCTCAAGGCAAAACAAAACAACAACAACAACCAAAAAACATTGCTTGCTGCAAACTATTAACAGCATGCACTGTACATGTCTACAATGCTCTGTCCAAAACTTACGTGGAGAAGCCTGAAGAAGCTACGAAATCTAGAAATACGCGTTTTTCACACGTAAAAATTGTAATTTGCGGTACGAATGAAATTGTGGGTACCGGTATTTTCGGGTATTTGTTTTCAGCGACGGTAAGTGGAACCCTACCTTTTCCACGTCGTGTTTTATAGTCTCTTATTTCTGGCTTTTCCCATTTGTGTTTTGTAAATCTTCTTCCTCGTGTCGTCTTTCAGTAAATTATGGTCTTGTCCACAACACGCGGCTCGCCCACGGTGTGTTAAATAACCCTGATCAAGATGCGAAGGGAAGCATAATTACATGTATGTCCGTAATCCCGGTGAGTAAATTGGGCTCTGGGGCTTGTAAGCAGTAATTCCAGAGTATTCTATTACTGCCCCATGGTTTTAAAAGCAAGGTTGAAATGATTTTTTTCAATTCCTAGGCCTACTCTATACACCCCCCCCCCCCAAAAAAAACCCCAACCATTAACGGCTGGTAAATGCTTATTTTGACACTTTTTTTTACTGCATGTACAAATATTCTGTGAAGTTGGGAATTTCTAACTCTCTAAATTGAATTGGGAATTTCTAACTCTGTAAACTGAATTTGCATCCAGCGCTTGTTACGCGTCGATCGCAGTGTATTACATGTAATTTTATTTCCCGAGATTTGAAAACTTCATTTTCCATCAATTTAGTTCTGTTTGAAGAAATGAGGATTTTCACTTTGAGTTCTCTTAAGTATTTTCTGAGGTGTTGAATTTCATTTGGGGCCTGTTTACCTCAAATGTAATAAAAAAATATATCATTTTATTGCCAGTGTGTGTGTGTGATGACGAGAGCGGGTTATTTGGTGTGTTGATTCTTGTGAGAAACGAAGAATTTCACGATTATTGGGGGATTTTTAAAAAAAAGGGGGTGGGGTGGGGTAAGAGGAAGAATACAGGAGAAATGGAAAAACATTCAGAAGTACAGTGACGTCAGTGTACGATAACTGACTGAATTGGAACAAGAGCAAAAATGCAGTGAAGAAAATGAATCAGTGTAGACGTGTGGCTTACGGTAGACATTGTGGTCCACAGGAAAACGATCACGTGACTCCACAGACTGTCGTATGTAATCTGTCACGGGGGTCATGACGTGAACAAAGCACGCGACAACACGATTTAGGATGATCGGGTACCTCTCATCCGGTTTTTTTGTTTGTCTGACTGGAAAGTTTACTTGGGTGGAGTGGGGTGGGGGAAAGGGGGGGAGGGTATAAACGCCACAATCAATGTGCGCGTGTTCCCAGTCGTCAATGGATGTCTCTGGGATCGGCGACTTCCAAAAATTAAAAGAAAGGGGCCATCCACAAAGTACCCACGCTTGATTTGGGCGATTGAATCAACCAACTGGAGCAGACATTGACGATCATGGCACGCCAGACTTCTCTGTTGTCAGTCCTTATCAGTTCGGTGTAACACTACTAAACGCTTAACTTAAAACTGATATTACTGATATATAAAGAAAATGGAAACGGTTCAATTACCCTGTACAAACATGTATCACATAAACAACATCTTGAGAACCTGATCAACCGCTTTTGGGGGTGGGGGGGGGGGGGGGTTGAAGGGTTACCAAACATTTTGTAGGAAAGAAAAAAGAAATATGACATTAAGATTTGGGTCGTTAGGATATCAGACACTAGGCATTAGACATTTAATATACTAGATTAAAATTTAATTACTTTCAGAATATACATGTAGGTCCAATCAACACCCCTCCCCCAAAAACCCCGCCGGCTGCACTGTGGCGATGACGTGTCTACTCCAGTTGTAACTAGGCTGCAATGACACTGTAGCAAATTTCCCAAATGGGATTAAAGAAGTATAAAAATACAAAATATTAACCATTTTCTATTTGCACCCTCTACCAGGGAGCAGTTGAATTTGTAGCTAAAAGCGTTACCAAACACAACACAATCAGCTTTTTGTTGCTTTTTTTTTTTTTTTAGCCTTTTTTCACCAAAACATCACACAAATGTGATAAATGTAACGTTAGGCTACCTGAATAGATAGAAAAGATTTTTTAAATCTGAAAAAAAAAGGTTTTAAAAACAATTCTGGGATAATATGGGTTAACGTCTTTAATTTCTTCCGAGTGTGATGAAATACTCCGGCTGTCTGAAATGTAAATAAATGTACATGCTTTTAAGGGAGTCGAGTGGAGGGGAAATGTGACTTGCTTGGCAGGGCAAAGAGAAGAGATGTAAATGGAGGAGTGGTGCCAACCGGAAGTCATCAATAAATTACAGATTCGGTTACTTTACAAACACCCATCCCCAGTAGACTGTCTCTTGCGTGGAGAAACTAAGCTGTGATTACCAGATTTTCGCACATCGCATTTCAAATGTCATGCAAGTTGGTGAATATTGGCCATTACTTTATAGGAGAGAGAGGGTCAGAGAGAGAGAGAGAGAGAGAGGAAGAGGGGGGGGGGGAGGGAGAAAGAGAGAGACAGAAAGAGAGATTTGGGTCATGTGACTGAGTTCGATCATAATTGACAACAAGAATAAAAATAATTTTAAAAAAGTAATAAAATAATAATAATACGTGTACATGTATAATGCAGTACAGTGTATACATGTACATATGTATTTATTAGGTAGACGAGGAAAGAAGAAAACAAGCCAGATTGCTGGACAAAATTCAAATTCGATTTTAAAAAAAAAAAATCTTCCTATTTTGTTACGAAATACATGTGTGTACATACATGTAATAATGATGTTCATGGTCGGCAGTAACGCCTTCATCCCGAAAGTATGGACAACAATAACAAAGACATATACATGTATAGGATTTCTTATTATCTTGTTCAAGCCAACCAATGCTTCGTTAGCTCCGCATTTGCCTCTCTTTCATCATACTCTGCACTGGGTCTGAACAATGATTGCTTTCCGTCTGTTTGCAGAGAGGGCTTATTTCACGCAGAGTTTCACAAATTGCATCTGAATTTGATGTAAATTAAGTTAGCGCAGGAGAAAGGCAGAATTAGAAGTAAATGGAGAATGTAGTTTTATATGTACATGTGGTTAATTCTTGTCTGTTACAGGTCAAGTGGAACAATGGGGCACCATGACCCCCACTGACGAACCAATCAGAGTGAAAACAGCCAAAATCTTAAATTAACCGACATACTGTAATTTAAATGCCTAAGCTACATTTCTTTTTTTTTTTCCAGAAATATTCAAAACAAAATCTATTTCTCTCTGGTCTCTAAATATTTCACTGTACATGTATTCAGTAGAGATATTTACCGGGAGGTAGATTCTATCAGAATGCACTGAAAAAGAATTTAAACTCGTGGGATGACGAGATCTTGTCGAGACTACACTTTTGCAGGAGATCTTCTGAAAAAAAGGAAACTCCGGTTAAATAATGGTGGTAGGCCTACATTCTTTGGGGTCGGATCACATCTCGTGTTACATCTCAGCTTATTTAACTACAGCAATTATGATTCACACAAGAAATAAGCCAATTTTGAAACAACAGAACAATTGGGAGATTTAAAAAAAGAGGGGGGGGGGCATATATAGGCCTATGCATGTAATATGATAGGTCCGTCTTATTACGTGTATTTTGTTTGATGACAATTACGTCAGTATAGTAAGACCTACAGTGCGTTTGTTCTGATCGGTTGCCGTACAAACTGTTCGTCATGAGAACCACTGTAAAATATCGCAGTTTTATTTGAACCCATGAAATAAAAAAATGCATTCAAAACTAGGGCTGATGCGTAAAATAATTCTGAAACCACAAATTCAAGATCTGCTGTGCCAATAATCAAGAACCTCGAGCTGCTACTTGCCCTTTGTTGCTGTTGTTGTTGTTGTTGTTGTTGTTGTTGTTGTTGTTGTCGTTGTAGACACATGTAGTTTGTCCGATGCTGGGTATTTTCTAACTCTTTCTATCGTTTCATTCTTGAGCTTTATGTGTTTTTCAGTATCAAAACTGGCAATGTACATTTGTGCAATGAAGCCTCCCTGCCAGCAGACCCACATCAATCTGACATTGGATTTCTACATCGGATTGACCTCAAGTTTGCTCGTCGGAATTGAATCGTTCTGCTGCAGAAAATGCGAGATCTGAAAAATGCTCAAAAACCGATCTTGTTCCAACTATAATTATATGTCGGAACGAGATCGTTGTGATGTTTGCAATCCGATCACAATCCGACTCTGGTTTTGCCTTTGTGAATTTTTAGTCCCGTTTTCTTGCATTCCGTGCTTTTAAGTTGTTGAGACATTCTTTCATTTTTACTTCCATCTACATGTACTATGAAATCAGTGAAGCTTACAGGGACTCCTAATCACGGGGAGGCCCTAAGGAAACATTTTTTTATATTTTTTAATTAATGAGTGAATGAATTGTGGATGTTGCCCTGTCGTTGCTGGTTGCGAACGAGCTCCATAACACTTTTTAACAGCTCAAACTTTCATGGCCCCATATTTACACGTAGACCTACATGTATGTAAGTCCACCACTGTGTCTGACACACAGGGTTCATGCTAAATCTTGAAAACTAATTTTGAAGACTTTTTAAGGACTTCCGAACTACTCACAGTAAACAAATTGAGGACCTGTGTGCCCGTGATCAAGAAACATTACAACTACATACATGTAACTTTTTTTTACAAGTGGTGTGCAGCACTCATCGAAACGGAATGTTTCTGTATCCAGAGTTCAAACCTAGTAAATTCACTCTGAGAGGTTGAGTTATAAAAATTTCAAAGTAGGGCCTACCAATTATCCAGTGTGCAATTGGAAGATTTGAATCTCAAATGTTTCAACTGAAACACAAATTTTAAGGACTTTTTAAGGACTTTGGCATCATTTTCAGAATTTAAGGACTTTTTGAGTACTTATTTTTTCTTTTATAAAAATTAAGGACTTTAAAGGACTTTTAAGGACCAGTGTGAACCCTGGACACATGATTATCTACAAATACAAGATCTGTTCTCACTGTGGCTTTTTCATGTAGAGTTTCAAGTAATTTTGTGTATGTTTGATGACATTTATTTTCATGAGTTTGAAATACATACAGTAATATCTCGAAGTGCTCGGCAGAATCAAAATATTTTTTCATAGTCGATGAATCTTACAAAATAAAAATTAAACATGTGCAAATTATGCATCACCATTCTCAGAATCTTCTTTTGCCGTGAGCAACTTCCAAGAACCTATAGTAGTTACGCTCCTGGTCACAGCAACCTTTCCTTACTTAAATCGTTAATTCGGTCACTAAAAAATTATGTGAAAAATACTGTATTACAGTGTATACAACATACATGTGGTTACTCTTCTACTGCCCAGTGTGCCACTGTAATGCTTCACTTGTGGCACTATTGATTACTACATGACGTGAACATGCAGCATTCACAGCAAGGGTACATGCAACACCAACATTTGGCCGAAACAACAATGAAACAAGTGGTAATGCGTAATCACTACTACTGTATTTATTGAACTACTTTGGATAAATGAGCGGAGGCTAATAATCCTCGAAAGGTAATCAACAGTAGCCTACTAATAAACAAGCGATTGAAAAACAAGTTTACTCAAGAACAGTCAAGACGAAGGCTGGTTTCTCAAGCAGAGAAACCAACATAAATATGGTGAGAAAGGGAGTGGGTGTGTAGGTACCAGGACAATGATGGTACTACATGTACATGTAGTCTAATATTGGGGACAGAGGACAAGGAGGAAGGGCTGGGCAAAAGGGAGGTTATCAGATACTCTGGAGCCGATGCTATAAAAACTGTCTCCATTGTTTCCATCTCCCAGTCCCACCTTAGACAAGAAGCAATAGCATTCCTCCGCCGACCACCCACAGTTCACGACACTACATGCATTCATAATCAGTACGTTAAGTTAAGTAAATACATTAAACCGGCGTTAACGCAAACAATTGAAAAAAAAAGTGGTATTCATGATCAGCACCTTAGTATGATTGTGTTCACGGCCTCAAATTTAGCGACAGCCAGACCACTAATTTAACCTACTTGCAGGGTTGCCAGCTTAGCGACTTTGTAGCTAGATCTGGATCTTTTTAAAATTTTCTAGCGACATTTTGGAGCGAAATCTGGAGAGTTTCACTGAAAGCTAGCGCCAAATCTGGATACTTTTTTCATGTCGAGCCTTAATAATAATATAATATAACACTGGTCAACAAATTTTGAAACTTTGTCTACTTCTGAAATGAACTCGTTGACCAGTGTAATCATAACAACGAGATCACATAAATTGTAAATAGCAACAAGGATTAATTAATAAAATTTCATTTATTTATTAGCCTATACGAAACGGGTCAGGCTTAAAAACCTGGGTTACGACACAAGTTTTACAAAGTTGGTTGTTGCCAGTGCGTTAAAGTTTAAAAAAATTGTTTAGTAAATTTTGTATAGGCTAATGCATTTTAATTGGTCATCAGTCGACATGCTCATGAAATACGTATTTGCATCAAATTACTGCTGTGGGGGAATATACAAGCGTCTAGCAATAACTAGCGACTTTCCATGGGAGTTTTACCGACATTTTAGCTACTTTTAGGGATGAGCCTGGCGACATAAATTAAAAATCTAGGTTGGCAACCCTGGTTAAGTTATCGCCTTTCCGGTCGAGAATAATGGCGGCTTTAAGCCTCCTGCGTTGTCGATGCGTAGTACTCTATTTTTACAACCCATTCCAATTCTTCCAAAAGTGATTTTCTACATCTAAATAATGTAAACATGTACATTATTTATTTTGCATTCCTCGACCACTTAAAACGAGTCGCATGTATTGTATACAAGGCCTACTAGATCTATCTAGTAGGCCTTGATTGTATACAATGTTTTCGGGTAAGACAATCTATCATGTCTAGAGCACAGGTACAAGTATAGTTTCACTGTGTAAAAGTCTCTCTGTGTTTGCTGTCAGTCATTGTATTTAGTAATCATAACAGCAAGAAGATTTTCGTGTAAACCTGTACATAAGCTATTGGACTTTGTGTTCCTTTCATTTTGTTTTATAATGTGCTGAATTCTCCAGGGTGTTACTGGTGCATGTAGCTGGTGGACATGGTAACTCAAGCTGGATGTGAATGATTCAGAATCACAATCTTTATCTCCCCAGGCTGAGAAATTTGTCTTGGTCAAGCAAAAACTAAAACAAGAAGTAACATCTCACATAAGACTGATACTTGAAATGGAATTAACGCAACTTTCACTCTCACTTTATCCCTCTCTCATCACATCTGCAGAGCCCGCTCAGGTGGAATCCAGCCCAATCTCTCTTGACATTTTTATCTTGCTTGTCAGTAGCGCCAGGAAGCTGCAAGCCTGGGCTATTACAGTACTACTACAGAAGGATTTAAAGTAATTAAAAAAAAAAAAACTATCAAAGAAAGAAGGAGAAAGAAACAAAAACATGATCAGAATCCTATCTGTTTTTTTCATTTTTAATTTCTCCAGATGATGATCTCATGCAGTTAATTTAGATTTTTTTGTTTGTTTACACATCCTCAGTCATAATTACATGTAATTTGATTAAATAAAATATGTTTGTCTTTCCACAAGGCATATCGATGGTGTTGTACTCTGACCAAGTAACTGGTTTTGGGATTGTTTTCCAGGAGACGAAAAAAACATCTTTTGGCGAGTTTTTTATACAGGACTATATCTTTTTGGTCGTATTAATCAAACAAAACGAGTCTTTCTGTCGTAATAAATATTTTTTTTAATGCAGGTCTTTAAGCCGGTTAATCCAGTTACATGTTATCACACAAAGTATAGAGATACACACGACTAGAGCACGACAAAATTCCACCACAGAAATCAGTTACACGATTAGAACAGCCACCTACATAGTTAGAATTGTAACTATTGATATAATTTGAACGCTTCGAAGCTCAATTTTGCTATTTATAGTGCGTGTAGACTTCCCATTTGAATAGGGAACCCCCGGAAGGGCATTGTCACGAGCAGAGTTATGGTCTTGGGGATCTAGTGACTGCACGAGAGGCAGTTAACTCACACTCGGACACAAACACACAAGAAATTATTAAATAACAAGAATATACGTTGTCAGGCCGGCCGGGCCATATTATTACATAATATTAATATACAAAACAAAAAGACAATAGAGGTATATTCAAAGCAAAAATTCCAATTACTAACTTAACCTAACATCTTTATGCCACTATGTTCCCTATCAAATGTAATGCAATCAATAGCCAAATGGTATATTATAAGAAACAAGATATTAATCTAAACTAACAGTTGAGTCGCCACTGGCCAGACGCCAGGCAAACTCTCCAGCAATAATACAGATTCTCAAGGTACACTGAAGGCTAGAACAGCCCAGTACATTCAAAGCCTACAGAAGCACAAATTGGCTTGTAGGTACAGTGCACTCTCCCGATTACGACATCTCCGAATAACGACATTCTCCCGATAACGACATTGACCCCCGGTCCCGATTTTTTTACTATATGTTATTAGTAATAGTTCAGTTGTATTATTAAATACAGCTGCACTCATGCCGGTCCCAAGCCCGGATAAACAGAGGGAAAATGACACACAAAAAACAACAACAAAAAAAACAAACAAACAAAAAAAACAAAACAACACACACACACACTTCGTGTATTTTACATGTTTGGAAAGTCCGATCACTGATCACCCACTATGGTTGGTACGTTACATTCTAAGGGTCTAACCACACCCCTTTTTCCGCCATCTTGAAAATCTCCGAATAACGACATGTTCCAGATAACGACATGCACCTCTGGTCCCGAGCCATGTCGTTATCGGGAGATTGCACTGTATTTAAACAGCTTGTACATGAAATATAATTTTATACAGGTAATCGCTCTACTATTCATATTAAAATCAGAGGGCTCGAGTCATAATGATTCACAAGCTATCACTACGCTCGTTCGTCGAGTCCAAACTGTGGTTTTCTCTGACTTCCTATGATGCTGTGGGTTTTCTTCTATCCCTGACTTCTATCAGACCTAATGAATAAGATGAGTTACCGTTGGTCACGCCTAACTGGTAGGCGCGAACATCAGCAGAGCGCAGCGTGGACTCTTAAAGGTCAGTCCACTCAGACCTTTCTTTCTACTCAGTCCGTCCGATGGCAAAGGACTTTTAGTCTTCAGACCGCCCAGTTCAGGTACTGGCCAACCGGAGATACTTCACGAAACGATGCTTCTCTCGTCTGTATTCAATGAATTTCAACGTTACACGATGTTTTATACTATCCAACTACCCGGCAAAGCTAGTCCGCTGGCAAAATTAGTTCAGCAATCTCATTGGCCGAAACATCCCACCATTTTGAATGTAGGAATATAGTCTGCACTATTCTATCAGCCAGTTAACGTGCAAAAACTTGTCTAGTCATACTTAACAATGTCAACTATCCCCACCTTGTCTCACCCTCACTCCCTTACTTCTAATCACGCACATTAAAACCGAAAAGCGTGAATCTAATAGTTTAACTTTGCAATTCCTTACTCACAAACAATAATACGCGAGGACCGTTCAAGGCCACCAGCCAATTTCTCATGGCCCTGCTAAACAAACAACTCATGCCCCGCGTGAATTTTAATTAACTAGACTCATGACAGGCATGGTGACTATTTTTAGCTAAAATCATGAGTTGGTCAATTTTTTCCAGTTACACAGTTAGAGCACAACACCATCGATATAATTTATAATTAAAATGTTTCTGTTAAAGAAAGACAGCACTGGTATTTTTACATAATTCTGTGCTTTAAGACTGGAAACAATTTAAAACGTGCGTGATGTTGGATAGAGAATTGTGTTGCCTACAGTTACCCAAATGGTTTGAGGCACAACTTGCCCATGTCCAAGGAGGCCAATTTCACAAAAGGAAGAAAAACAGCTAAAATCTGGAAATCTGAATCTGAGGTAGACAGTTTTAATGTGTGTGTATTTTTTTAACTTCTATTGTATTCTATGGTAAAATAATTTTACTCATGATATCTACAATGAATTCAACAAAAGAAAATTATGAATTTCAGTTACATGTATTAATATATTATATTTACATACATGTAAATTCTTTGTGCTTGAGACCTAAACCGCTGGTACCTCTTTGGGCTTAACACATTATGCCAGGTCTGAGGAATAGGAAAGGACATGAAAGCTTATGTGTAGGAAAATAATGACAAAAAGTTATTGTCCCTAACATTCAGGGATTTCTCTCATAAGCTTTATAAGATCACAGTTCTTTCACTTCGTTTACTGTCATCCACTCCCTTTACTTTCACTTCCAATGAGAGAAGATGAGATAAGAGACACAGACAATGGGGGGAGGAAATAATAATGTGATGCAACGACACCACATACTGACGTAATGCACCAATTCAGACATAACCAAAAAAAAGATTTACACATGTATTCCATTTTGCTACTTTAATGTCATGTCCAGAAATCTGTGTCATAGTCATCTTTATTAAAATCTGAAGAATCACACTGTCACGGTGACTTACACATGTAATCTTAAAATACTGATACATATGCATGTATAATGCTTTTCATATAATCTGGTACAGGTCTGAAGCACTTAATTCTGTTCGCTTACTTCATTTCCTGAGAAAACAGGTAAAATAATGTAATTTTAAAAAATTTCATATTGGTGTGCATTATTTCATGCAGAAATTCTTAAAACAGACACAGAAAATGAAATATCTTGCACATTACATGTCACAATGAATACAGTGCAATCCTTATATCTCGACATCAGTGTCATCAATGGGACCATCTGACTTGCATCGAGTAAAGAGAAAGTCTTTATAGCAGATTAGTGGTGGAAGAGAAAAAAAAAGTGAGATCAAACATCCCCATTATGGGAAAAGTGTCCACTAAATAATGCAATTATGTCCCTTTTTCTTTTAATTATTGGCATACTGTTATCCGTTCCTCCAGTATCATTGTTGTGTGGAGCAGTTGCCTGGCAAAGATTTGCTGATATCGGCAAAATGCTGTAGTTATACCAAAGATACATGTACTACACTTGACAAGATGAGACAGCTAGTGCTTTTTGTGTGCACAGATTTCACACCGCCACCTAGTGGGAAACATGCGGAAGTCATGAAAAGTGCCATATCTTACAAAGCCTAACAGGGAAAATATTGAATTTTTTTCACTGTTCAGCTTTTACTACAGCCCTTGATTGAAGTCACTTACTGTAGAATTTTTTATAACCTCAATTGCTGTGGGAAAATTCTGGCTATTTTTTCTCTTTTTTGCTAGCAGTGGCACTGTCACAATTTTGCATCATAAATTTACCATTATTATATCAAGCATTCTTTTCATACTATGCGCCATGGGCCCCGCCGCCAATCAACACGCAAATTGCGTGCACGGTTTGTTTAGTGGTGCGAAGAAGACAGGGTCTCATCTTATCGTTTCTAGTATCTTTATCCTTTGGTTATACATCAAATCGCAGGGTTTTATTATTTCTTTTTAACCTCGACCTGACTGTTTCTTCTGAAGAAGTGATGATACCGATGCACACACAGTACAGCCATTAACCAAGAGATCTAGGTCAAGGCCTTGTATTAACAAGGCACGAATGTTTTGTGAAAAAAAAAAAATTAGTCAATAGTAGTCTGTACTTTTACTGCTGTGCGCTTATGCATGGTACTCCACACACACATTACCAAAGCAAAGGGTCATCCTCTGTGTCCGCAAACCCCCTCCCCTACCTTTCCACGCCAGCCTTGCAAAAAGAAATTGCCAGGAGTTGCCTGGGCATTTTTGGTAGTACAGTAGTAGATCTAGTGCACTTGTTGTACTCTGGTTGGGGGAGAAATAAGATGAAAGAATGGAATAACATGTCGAGTTACGGGGAAATATTTAGTACCATTAAAGATGGAATAGGTTGGGGCTTAAAAATTGTGTTGAGTTACCCAGAATGTCGACAAAAGCCATGTCAAGATATGTGGATTGGACTGTACAGGCAGTTTAACCCAGGCTGGAACTGGGAAATTCAATACAGTAGTCTGTCTAAGAACTTGCCGCCTTAGAACCCGATCCGCCTTAGAACCGGCTGTTGCCGCGAAACCAAATTTTTTCACTGTAATTTACATGCGTAAGAACCCGCTCTGAAACGAAAAATCCACCTAAGAACCCGGCATTTGACCGAGAGACGAGCACACTTTTACGTAAAATGTCCATTATATTAAACACAAAATTCTCTTAAGTAGACGGGTTAGAACAAAGCCACACAGTACAGTGAAAGAGAACGGGTGGAGGGAAAGTAAGGGGAGGCGAACCGTACAAAGGATGGAGCTCAGTTACGTCTTCCGTGTGCAAGCAGGCCACTCCTAGACTAAATTAGCATCTAGATGTCACCTAACATCTATTGTTGTCTGACTCAAGGGGCAAAATTTATACGTAATTGACCACGTGCTTGGTTTGCACGGCACATGTACTTAGGGCTGATTGTGGCTATTACACAGGATATCACTGGGCCTCGTGTTGTCTAAAATCGGCACCTGTGATTCACAACTTGATTGTTCAGTCTGAATCATTCCATTCGTTACATAATCATCACTGTAAGAAAAGAGCATTCTGCTCGCCATAAGTCGCAACTTTGGCCATTCGCAAAAAAAAAAAAAAATTTTTTTTAAATGTTCAATGCTTAACTCTTTCCGTACTTTTCACCGATACATCGGTTCCTCCGACTGACGCATTTGGACTAATTTCTGCTGAAGTGCAGTAATAGTGGCATCGGTTGTACCACAAACAACAAAAACACTGGGAAGCTAGATGGACACAGTATCGTTGAAATGCCCAGGGGTAACAAGGAGAGTACTTTTTGCCGATGTATCGGTCCCCCCGACTGACGCCTTTGGACTAATTTGGGCTGAATTGCAGTATGGAAAGAGTTAATTTTCATTATGAGGTCACGACCCAGGTCCAAGCAATCAAGGGGGATAAGCCATGGACACAGGTAGTCAAATATGGTTGGCATCCTTTGGCATCAGCCTAAGTGCCCGGTCCGCCTAAGAACCCGCCCTTTCTGTCTCCCGTTGACCGGGTTCTTAGACGGAGACTACTGTACAAAGAATAATAGAAAATCTGATCACAATAAATACTGACACTTTAAAAAAATCTAGTCATGCTACTTTCTTCATAATCAAATACAGGCTGGGCCAGTGAATCGAGCTGCTCCCTAGCCATTTTCCCAGTACACATTGCAGTCATATACTGAAACGGGGGTGGAGGATGGGATACTAATTGAAGTTCACCATCATTTAATACCATCATCTCCTGCATTCGAGCGGCTGTTGAGTACTCCCTGCTGGAGACTTCCCAATGAGATGGTCCAGCCTGGCAACACACTTTTGTGTATGCTGGATAGTGCGAGTCAGCATTTGATGCATGATGCTTGGAATCAACAGCAGGATATCTTTTCAGCTTAGCCCAACAAGACTTATCTAAATTGTAGGATCTACACCAGCCCTCTTTATCAACAAGATAGATCATTCTGTCTCTAACTAAAACTTTCATGCCATTTTCCACGGCACATTCTGCATGATGTGTCTCCACCTGTTTAGTGTCTGTGTTATAAATATGGAAGTGCTCAATGCGAGAGATGTGACCAGCAACCAAAGAACTAGTCTTCACTGATATCAGTGAATTTCCACACACTGTCCACTGATTAGTCGGCATAGCAAATCGTTCATCATGAACGGAAACTTCCGAAGAAAATTTCTTGGTGGAAGAGTCCATTTCAAAAAATTTCTGTTGGGTCAGGTAGGTCCCCTCTTCTGTGGAGCATCGGCTCATGGATAAAACGATCAACTTGTTTCCCACAGCTGCAGGGACGATGCTGCGCACCTGTGAGTCACCAGCATGGTCCATAAACAGTTCTTCGCAGGACAGTTTGGTCCACTCAGCTTTAACAGTATTGTATTCCAGGCCAAGCCTCTTTACAAGGCTGCAGACGACAGGTAAAATAAGAGTTCATGAATTTGTGGAATACAAGGAAAAGAATTTTTGACACAGTAAATGTAGTGGAAGCAGAAAAATGATGCATGATGTGACAAAGTGTAAATAATACATACAAAATATACATGGCATACAATGAAATACATGTATGTAACTGAACATGCCAAACAATGGTGAGGAAAGATTAATCACCTGCCACTTGGCAATGAAATTTGTCTTACTGAACAGGTGAAAAATAAATATCATGATGATGACAATACATGTATTATATACCATAATACAGCATATATAAACAAAACATTAGTGGATCACACCATGTAACTATTCATTAACCAAGTCCAATGATAACCTTGTGATATAAAAATAAAACTTCAAAACACTTCTACTATTCTATTTTCTCACACTGAAATAATTTACTAATTGATGACCTGAGAACAACACCAGGGACAGATCACAAAGAAGTTATTTTGAGAAAAAATAAAAAAACATTTGAACTTGACCATTGTGTTGCACGGTAGCATTCGCATACAATGGCATTCACGGGACCACTGCAAAACTCATCTTTTAAGCAGGTCCCGTTATGGGCAAGGTTAAAGGGAAACCACTCATGTAAATAGAGGGCTTGCCCTGGAGGAAATTTCGTTGTCCCTACAGATTTGAACCTTGTTTCTTACACCCCTGTCCGCCTTTTCAATTAATTCTGCCTTCATTTCAAGAGAAAAGCATTTTGTTCTTTGTTATCATTAATATATCGCAGTGCAGTTTTTCTTCCTTAGAAAGTTGAGAAAGTGAATGGTGAAGTGTTCACTTGAAAGGTAGCGCGGCAGGTGACCACTGTCTTGGTCAGGCATAGATCTACACACGAGGCGCATGCAGAATGACCACTCCCTTACTTCTAGTTTTAGGTTTACAGTCCAAGCCAACTTCAAAGGGCCTATTTACCTAACTATCTTCTAATATGTGAGCGAGCCCCACAAACCTCAACGGAAGTCGCACCGGACCAAACAGATAAAATCGCGATGAAACACAAATAGGCGATTTTTTAACAATTTTTATATTTTGGTCGATATTTAAGTTCAACTATATTTCTGCATTCTGTGAAAATATTAGGTCTCAAAGCAGCTTCTAAATATTGTTTCCAAAGCCTTTAATTTTGACTTTATCATCGAATATCACTTCAGTAATGGGGTTCACTGAACTCCCAAAAACTTCAAAATCAATAAACTTATTGTCACAAACTTTTCACATGGCATGTATCATTTATATTGGCATAGACTTGCAAAATTTCAAAGCCATAGATTAATTACAAGTACCCGATGTCAAAGACTGTGGAAATTATAGAACCATCGCCCTCATCAGTCACACCAGCAAAATCCTGCTCATCATCATACTCAACAGAATGAAATCTAAGGTAGAAGAGGAACTATCAGAATGTCAAGCTGGTTACAGGACCAACAGAGGAACCGCTGACATGCTCTTCATACTACAAATAATGATTGAACAGATAAGAAGCAATGGAAACGAAGCCTTCATCACGTTCATAGACTACAGCAAAGCGTTCGACAGCGTTAGGCACCATCACCTGTTCGATATAATGATTAAGATGGGATTCCCGAAACACCTTGTGACCCTCATCGCTGCACTATACCACGAACAAAAGGCAACGATTAGATGGAACAATGAGAACTGTCCATATTTCAACATCGAGAAAGGAGACAGACAGGGTTGCATACTTTCACCTCATCTTTTCAATATTTATACTGAGCAGATCATGAGAAACGCAGACATAGAAGATATGGGAATAAAGATCGGAGGCCGAAACATCACAAACCTTCGCTACGCTGATGACACAGCTCTTATGTCAGATAACATCACCAGCACGAAAAGAGTGTTGCACAGAGTGGATGAAGCGGGCAAGACAGCAGGCCTACACCTAAATGCTAAGAAAACGAAAGTCATGCATACTGGAACAGGGCACCATGAACACCAGGAGATACTAGTAAACAAAACAGCACTAGAAAAAGTGACTGATTTCAAATACCTAGGATCACATAAATCGCAAGATGGAAGCTGCTCAAAGGACATAAAAACAAGGATAGGAATGGCAAAACACAAAATGGTTCAACTCAACAACATTTGGAAGGATAGAGGCACACCAACGGACCTCAAAGTGAACATACTTAAGTGCTTGATCTGGCCAGTCCTACTATATGGTTGTGAAGCCTGGACACTCAAAAAGGCAAGACATAACAAGATTGGAGGCAGCTGAAATGTGGCTTTACAGAAGGCTACTCAGAATAAGTTGGACAGAAAGGAGAACAAATACAAGCATCTTAGAACAGCTTGGCACCACCAGAAGAATAACACCTGAAATAAATAAAGGAAGACTTGCATACATCGGCCACGCGGCCCGAAACAAAAGCACGGCCCTTACGATATCAATCCTTCAAGGAAAGACAGAAACAAAGAGAAAACAAGGAAGACCACCCATTACATATCACGATAACATCAAGAAAGTCAGCCAGCTGGAAATAAGTGAACTAACTAGGAAAGCTAAGGACAGGATTGGGTGGAGGAGATTTTGTCGTGACATCCGCTGTAGCAGCTAACATCGATGACGATGAAGCCGACAGGTGACAGGTGACCCGATGCTAGGGAGATAGTAAGGCCACCCATCTCGCCGAAAACAAAAATTTCTCCGCCACCTTTAATGGCGATTTTCTCGGAAGTTTGCTTCCGTTTTTTGACTGGGAGGTTGATGTCTTTAAAAAGCCATAACTTTGCGATGAAAAGGAGCATGGCAATAATTTTTTACGCCAAATTAAATATGAGATTTCATACTTTACAGTGATATTCATAACTCAAAACTGGACTTCCGTCAAGGTTTGAGGCAATCATCATCATCATTGCCTTTCTCACCCTGGATCAGGGTATAGGCCACCAACAAACACTTTCCATCCCTCTCTATCATGGGCCAGCCTCTTTACATTATTCCAAGTCTTTCCGGTTCGTTGCACATCATTTTCTCTGGCTCTTCTCCACGTTCCGCGCGGCCTTCCTCTTGATCTCTTGCCCTGGGGATTCCAATCCAATACCTTCTTCGCGATGCTGTTTCCTGGCCTCCTGAGAGTGTGGCCGATCCATCTCCATCGCCTCCTACCAATTTCCTCTCTGACTGGGCTCTGTCTTGTTCTTTTCCAAACAATTTCATTGCTGACCTTGTCTGTCCATCTGATCTTAAGTAGCTTCCTCAAACATCTGTTGATGAAAACTTGGATTCTCTTTATGCAGGCCTGGGACGCATTCCAAGTCTCACATCCATACAACAGGACTGACTTCACGTTCGAGTTGAATATCCTCAGCTTTGTTTTTAGAGATATATCCTTGGTTCTCCAAATCTTGCTTAAGGACGTGAAAGCTGCCTGTGCCTTTCCAATTCGTGCTTTGACTTCTGCCTCTGTTCCTCCCTTATTGTCAATGATACTACCAAGATAGCAGAAGGACTCTACATCTTCCAGTGGTTGATCTCCTACTTTGACTTGTTCGCTTGGGGGTGCAACAATTTTTAGGACCTTCGACTTCGCAGGATGTATCCTCAATCCGATAGATTCTGAAATTTTGTTTAGAGCTGTAGTCTTTGCTTGCATCTGGTCGTGTGTGTGCGACAATAGTGCCAAGTCATCTGCAAAATCTAGATCGTCCAGCTGTGTCCATGGGGTCCATTGTATGCCATTTCTTCCTCCATTGGTGGTTTCTTTCATAAGCCAATCAATCACCAGAATAAACAGAAATGGGGACAGCAAACAACCCTGCCTAACACCAGTCTTGATATCAAAGCTGTCAGTAAGCTCACCATCGTGTACAACTCTGCAACTTGTCCCCTCGTACATGCTCTTGATAAGATTCACCATCTTCTCTGGGATTCCATAATGTCTCAATATTCTCCACAGCGTTTCTCTATCGATGCTATCAAAGGCCTTCTCGTAGTCAAGGAAGTTCACTATCAGTTGGGAGTTCCACTCTAGCGACTGCTCTACTATAATTCTCAGCGTGGCGATCTGGTCGGTGGTTGATCGATTACTCCTGAAACCAGCTTGCTCCTCACGAAGTTTTGGGTCTGTTGCATTCTGTATTCGCTTGAGAATAATCCGATTGAAAACCTTTCCTGGGATGGAGAGAAGTGTGATTCCTCTGTAGTTACTACAATTGCTGAGGTCCCCTTTTTTTGGAAGCTTCACGAGGTGTCCTTCCTTCCAGTCCTTTGGAAACTTGCCTCCGATCCAAATCCTCGAGAATAGTGAGTGCAGACCCTCTGCAGCCCCAGCAGCATCTGCCTTCAGCGCCTCTGGTGGGATCTGGTCTGGTCCAGCTGCCTTGCCTCGATTTAACTGCTTTATGGCATCATTAATCTCTGCTTTAGTCGGAGGGTCGCAACTGATCGGTAAATCATTTCTTGCGGGTAGAATGTCGGGTGGGTTGCTTGGTGGAGGTCTGTTCAAGAGGCTACTAAAATGTTCTATCCATCTTTTTGCCTGAGCTTCCTTTCCAAAAATAGCCTTCCTGTTGTAATCCTTGACAGGAACTTCCGGTTTTCCATATTTTCCAGCAAGAGTCTTTGTAGTCTGGTAGAGGATCCTCGTGTGTCCTCCTGTTGCTGCCTTCTCTGCTTTCTCTGCTAACATTCCTATGAACTCCTCTTTGTCTTTTTTAATTGATTTTTTGACCTCTTTAGCTGATGCTCGGTACTCTTCCTGGTTACCAACTTTTGAGCTTCTTGTACGACTTGCATTTACCTGTTCTTTTAGGTCTCTTCTTATCCTTATCAAGTCCAGTGATTTTTGACTGATCCATTCCTTGTGTTCCACTTTCTTTTCCCCAAGAACATCCTGACATGTCGATGTAAATACTCCTTTTACCTTAGCCCAGTGAGTCTCCAAATCTACTGGCTCTTCGAGGTCAACAAGGTGTTTGAATCTATTCCTCAGTGTCAGCTGGAACTCTTCCTTCTTGTCTCCATCCAGAAGGCTCACTTGAAACTTTCTCCTCTTTGTTCCTGCTTTGGTACCTTGTTTCTTGAGGCGGAGTTTGAGTCTTGCCAGCAGCATGTGATGGTCAGATCCAACATCAGCTCCTCTCTGTACTATGACATCCTCCAGTGAGCGTCTGAATCGTCGGGTGATGCAAAAGTGGTCAATCTGGTTTTCAGTTACTCCATCCGGTGAAATCCAAGTGGCCTTATGGATCCTCTTGTGTGGGAATACTGAACCTCCAATCACATAGCTGTTAAATGCGCAGAAACTTGCAAACCGCTCTCCATTCTCATTCATTTGTCCCAAACCATTGCACCCCATAATGTCCTCATACCCTGTATTGTCCTGTCCTATCTTGGCATTGGCGTCTCCCATTATAATGTTCACATCTTTTCTTGGCAATGTGTCAACTATTTCCTGAAGCTGGTTGTAGAAATCGTCCTTGTCCTCATCGGTTGCTTCATTTGTTGGGGCGTATATCTGCACAATGTTCATGTTGATGTTCTTGTTCTTTGTAGTAAATGATGCCAATATAATTCTCCTTCCGTAGGGTTCCCATCCCCTCAGTGACCTCTGGGCGTGCTTGCTCAAGATGATCGCTACCCCTTCTGTATGCTTTTTGTCCTCCCTTCCAGAATACAAAATCTTTTCCCCAGAATTAAGTTGTTTCAGTCCGGACTGTATCCAGCGGGTCTCGCTAACTCCAAGTATGTGCAGTCTGTATCGCCTCATCTCCATTGTAACCTGGGCACTCTTTCCTGCTTCATACATGGAGCGGACATTCCACGACGCAATCCGGAGTGACTTGTTTGATGATGGAGCAGTCGGGCCAGTGGAGTCCTTTCGGCTTTGTCCATTGTCCTTCATTGAATCTACAGGTGCAGATGCTCCCCCTTCTCCCAAGATAAAAGACTGATTTAAAGTATTTGCTTGTGTTTCTGTAACTGGTTTATTTTTACAGGGTGGGTAGTTGGCCCACCGCCAACTGGCTCTTCTCGGGAGACCAGGACCTTTGCACCTTTAGTCGCCTCTTACGACACGCAGTATCACGTCAGATGTATTCTTTGCTGTCCCTCTTCTGCAAGAGGGCCCCGCATCTGCACGGGCGAAGGTTTGAGGCAAGCTCACGTATATGTTCACACAAAGGACTGACCCTGTGCGATTAATCTTGTGTCATCGCCCACCTCCGTGGTGCGTGGCCATCCCACTGCCCTACCTCCCACAGCTACGCAAACTCCCACGAATACGCGCAGAGGACTGGCAACGGGTCATAACGCCATCCCTCCCCGGTGCATTCCTTATCTGCCCATCTCCCAATAGATCTCTCAGCTGCACAATATTTTGCTCAATCCACTCCATGACGAAACGAAAGTGCTGCTGTGTCAGGAGTGTTCTATATTTGCTGCCGTTGTAAACAAGTTTTTTTTTTACCTATGAGAAAGGTGTATAAAATGAGGATTTTATAGTATCTTGTTGTAGCCGAAGTCCTGTTCAATCTGGGGCCATTATATTTGAGGTCTACTGTACTGAATAGTGCACTGTATGCACATATAGCTAGCTCAGCTCTAGGACCAATCTGCAATCATTTCACCAGTGTTATTTATAGATGTCCTGTGTAGCTTTCCAACTGATTTCCTGTTACACCGGCTACAAAATTCTGACTTCAGGTCCAGGCGGGTGTTGTTCTCAGGTCTCACTTTCCAAATATGCACAACACATTTACAATAACCTGATCTTAAACCCCTCACCTGAAAAGATACAGACATTTGTTCAGGAACGTCATTCTCCAGCACTGACCCTCCTCCATAGGACCAGGAACTGGGAATTTCATTTTGTTCCCTGCACGCCAGGTGTTCATCTGAATGTCATAGTAACTTATCTGCAGTTCTGGAGCTTTCAACAAAGGCCGAGCAGCTTCTGAAAGAAGTCACCACAGATTTAACAAATTACAATCTTGACTCATTCCATACTTTTTGCCCAATGTTGGTGTTATCTATAGATCCCTTAAAAACATGAAGCAACAGTCACTACAACTAGGGAACATTTTACCTAAAACAAAAAGAAAAGGATACATTCAGCCAGAGGTTTATGATAGAATACTGAATGTTTACATTACAATTATACATGATGTGACTGAAGAGCATTGTAGCACCTGCAAGCTACCCCTTGCCCTTCCCCATTTTGCTCGTCATACTGGTGACTGATCACGTGTTCACTTCTTTTTTCCTTTTATTGTTGACGTTCGCCAAAGTGTGACCTCACCCTCCCTTTCTTGTGAGTAATTTTTTTCCTCGCTAGGTTGTTGACCCTTTTCGTAAATATTAGTATATTCCTGAACGTTCCATAAAGGCATAGAAGTAGATGTTTACGCCAGATTTGGCCTTGAGTGATGTAACCTGGTGGCGTATTGATACGTGATTGGTTAGTTTGTGTGTTTTGGGCGAGGGCAAAAGTTAGATTAATTTCGGGAGCTTTCTATAGAAATATCTAGACCCATGAAAGTGGTTGGTCGGTGAGTAAGTGAGTTTTTTTCTTCTCGTGTGGTGTAGGATATTTAGTTGTTCGCTGGTGCCTTCCTAGTATTTTATTGTTCAGTATACAGTTATTAAACTCTAGTATTATTTAATCGATTGTCGGATCTCGTGTTTATTTTTTCTACAGCTGTAATAGTTTCGCTTTCTAAAGGAATGTAGTTAGATCAGTTAACTCCCCTCTACTATATCGTGCTGGAACAACCCCAGCTGTTACAAGCATTTTTCCGAAACTGGGCAAGTCAACTTTTTCATGACTTATGGCCCCCATCAGAGAGTAATTCAAAATTAGTGTAAGTACTGTAAGATTGACTAAGATGCGCTGCCACTGTTCAGTTAAAACTTTCTATGTCCCATCAATATCCGAAGATAAAAACTCAACATAATAAGTTTTAACTGAACACTTACACTGTGTCTTACACTCATTTTGAATGACCACCTGAAAGGGGCCATAACCCATGCAAAATTTGACTTATTCGGTTTGCGGAAAACTCTCTTCAATTGTCCCCATCACTTCATGGGATATGGCAGCAGTTGACATTATCTTGCCACCTGAAACTCGGACATTTGTCTGGAGTAGCTTCTCCTTATCTCTTTGCAAACCAGCCCCTTTATTCTGGCAATTTTACTCACTTGTTTTAACCCCCACTTTAGCATCACTATTTATTTAAGACGTGGGAAACAACTGCATTTACTGGGGAAATATTCATATACATGGAAATACACTCTGAAATAGATATAAGAAATGCAGAGCATGTGTGGAATGAAGGTATTTTCTCTGAGAAAAAAAAAACAAAAACAAAGCTTTCAAGAAAAGCATTCAAATAGAGAATTTGAAATTTAAGGAACATTTCTATGTCAAATGTCCGAATGTCATTCTGTAACATGCTTGATTTCAGATTTGCCATAGGATTCTGCATTTCCTTATAATCACTAGCTAATTCTTCCATTTGTTTCATGCCCATATAATACATATAATACATAGATCAGTGTTTCAAGTGAAAACCGCTGAACATCATCTGAAAGATGCAGCTCACTGGTTTACAGACACACAAGTTTGTACAACGCATTGCTGTACATTCTGACACTGACATATTCTTCAAAAATGCAAACCATGGAATTCTGCAAACCCACAAATCCTTGAACCTTGACAGACCTTTCACAAGACAATTAAACTAAAGAATAATACATTCAGAAAGTACAGAAAAGTTGTTAGTATGAACATTCCATTACCTGCTGAGTAAAAAAAAAAAAAGATTATTTCAAAATAATTGCTGTTTGATGTTACTTACCATCATCAGTGGCCATCGCCTGTGAAGCCATCTCTGCTGTTGGTGCCAGGACAATCAAAATATTGCTGGTTCTTTCAGCCTGCACACCTACAGGTATACCTGATGTGTTAGGTGATGAATTCTTTTCTTGAATATCACTGTTACCCGCTCCGTCTCCTGTGCAAGTTTGTGATTTGGTGACTGGTTTGAAGCGAGTTTGTGATTTGGTGACTGATTTGAAGCGATTTCGTGATTTGGTGACTGGTTTGAAGATCTCTGATTGAAGCATTTTCTCTTCTGTTATCCCACGTGAAGCTAACCATGAACGATCATATACAGCTCTGTGTTCTGAATTAAGTTTGAGACGTTCCTCTAGGTATTCTCTCACAACTTTGGGGGTGCAGGCACAAAAGTCTTCATGATATACATCCTCTATTCCATAATCAGATTCTTTGGTGAAACAACAGTCTTCCATAACCACTGCCTTAATTCTCTTTACAAAAGGATCCATCTTGTACTTACAGTCAGGGTTTGAGCATACAGCACTTAAATGATTTTTTTGTTCAATATTAAACAAAATGCATTTTATAGCTTCTGAACGATAACTGCACACATCACAGTCTTCTTGTCTGAAGCACATCTGTTCACGCGGAGGGTTATACATGTGGAATTTCCTCTCAAAAATTGCAACATCATCTTGCAAAATGCCAAAGCCACGCCCATCCTTGACGTAGTTTGCTTTCCATTCCTTCATATACTGTTGCAAGTGTGGTTTCCATTTTCGGAAAAAGCAAGGCTGTGTATGGAGTAGTATTACTGGCAGGTGCATGAGAAGGTTTCTCACACTTTCTGGCATCTCTTCAGTTGAAAGTGAATCATTTTTGTCTGAATTCTGCAGCCTTTCCACTGTGTTCCCCACAATCCTTAATATGAACTGCATTATCTGTGAAAGGCATCAGGTATTAAAATGATAAAAAGGAAATATAGAATGCAATTCCTCTGGTAGATTACCAATAAATGTACATGTACTTCAGTGGCCTAGTAATAGAAGATCAAATTACAATTTACAGATATATTATATAGGCCCTACATAATTTTGATATGTGCATGTGTGGGGGAGGGATTTTGCATTTGTTACAAAAGAATGATTTAAATACAACTTAACCAATTTCTTTGCAGAACAATGCTCTTTCAAGCAATCTTAATTATGAGAAAATATACTGTTACCAAATTAACCTTCCAAAGGCATACATGAGAACCAAAATATTTACCTGCACTGTGACTGAAATACGTTTAGATGAAATCATTCTGACAGATGGAACCAAGACAGAAAAATAATGAAACTTTTTCGGTGGTCAGAGGTCCAGGAGGGTCAGTATCCCAGTGGGAGACCCCACTCCCATTTGAAAAGCTAATTCAACTTTGACAATGAAAGCAATTGAAGACTTACTTGCAGTGGGTTACAGTATACAAAGATGTCCACTGAAATGAGAGCATTAACCACATCAACGCTTAATTCACATAGTTTTGGCTGGTGTATAAAATAATCGTGGAATCGAGACAGAAGCATCCACTTGGACTTGTCCAATAGGATTGCCTGTTGGATGACAATGATATTATGATGTTATAAGTACAGAAAGTAACTTGACACAAGTATCTTGATAAAGAGAAAAAAGAACAACAGATAAAATAAATACAATGTATGAAAGTATTGAAAGATTTCAAAAAATGTATTTTTGGTAGTTTAATCTTGATTCTAATAGTAGTAATACTAATAGGCTTAACTGGAATTTCAAAGCGATGGATTAAGCAAGCTAAAAAAACGAAAGCTTTATTAATAAACATTCATAAAACAAATGCTGATTAAAGAAAAACACTCAGATAATTTCATCTCAGTCATTCCAGACTTTTTCAGGAATCGATTTTCCTCAAAGGGCTTCAGTTGGGCGACCGGTTTGTTTGATTATGGCATTTCAGTCTTATCTTCGCAATGCGAGCTGGTGAAGCCGGAGTAGTAATACTACTAAGTATTTCTGCATCTCTATGTTAATAACATGAAGTAATGGGAAAATTTGCACAGGCCTTAAATAAATTGTTCCGTGCATGCACAAGTGTGCAATTTAACAGATTTCGTAATGCAAAACAATGAGGTAAATTTTTATATCAAAATGGCCTTACTGAATTGAGTCCATGCTGCAAAGTCAGCCGGAAATAGACCATAGATATGGGGAAAGTTAGTGTTCTTTCCATGTAGGACACCACACATCTACACAAGCCATCACACATGAAATAGTCTGCTAGAAGCAGGATTTGCTCAAGGCAATCAAGGTCGAGGTCAATTCGACTGGTGTAGAAGCTATGTATGACCTTCTCCACCTCAGTGGCATCACATTCCAGGTTACTGAGATCAGTCTCACTTTTTTCAGAGATAGATTGCGATGACTTGTTGAAATGGAAGAGTGTTCTGAAGTACTCACTTGCCGCAGCAAGCACACATCTGGAAATTATAATACATGGAGTGAATCTAGCACTTCCACCACAGCCAATGAATGATTCAAATGAAAGAAGAAAAAATCTAGACAACATAATAATAATAATACATTAATAATAATAATTGATTTATATAGCGCCAAAATCCACTTTAAGTGCTCGGTGGTGCTTAACAAACACACAGAATACACAGTATCAAACACTCCAGTATATCACACCTACACACTAAGTTGACTAACACACCCAAAGATACATTTCAGTAACAGTTCTAGTATCATCTATAAATCATACACTTTTTTGAAAAGCAATGTTTTGAGTTTCGATTTGAAGTGCTCTATTGAATTAGTTGTTTTTATTATATCATAGTTCAGATTGTTCCAAAGTTTTGGGGCACAGATGGAAAATGCCCTTTCTCCAAGCATTGTTCTGGATCTAGGCATGCAGAGCTGACTGTCATTTAAGGACCTTAAATTGCGTGGCGGTGTGTACTTTTAGAATATAAGTTCTGAAAGGTAGTTTGGCGAACACTGATTTAAACATTTGTACACCATGCAAAGGATCTTAAATTCAATACGTTCTTTTACAGGCAACCAATGGAGAGTTTTTAAAATATCCTCGGTATGATCCGAAGCTTTACTCAGTGTTACAAGTCTCGCTGCTCTATTTTGAATCTTTTGAAGTCTTGAAAGAGTTGAATCGGGAATGCCAAAAAGTAGGGAATTGCAGTAGTTCAGATGACTCAGAATGAAAGCATGAACAAGAATCTTTGCTGTGTTTTCATCAATAAATTTTCTTATTTTGCCTATGTTTCTAAGGTGGTAGTGCATGGTTTGACAAATTCTTGTCACATGGGTCTTCATAGAAAAGTCAGGGTCAAAATAAAAGCCAAGATTTCGTATGGCACTAGATGACTCAACCTTAACAGTTGCATTGCCAAGATCCAATGTGTCAAACTTTCTCTTTCATTGACCACATTTCTAAGCAGAGCTGAGTTAATCTTCCTCCATTCCTGTAGGGTATAAACCCTAAGAGTGTAAGAGCAATGATCCTACTAAAACAAAGACCTCAAGCCTCACCCTCTATTCAGAAGATCAGCTGATGGATAAACAGACCGGTGAGGCAAGAAACTGATTTAAAAAAAACATTAACTGATTCCATCCAAGATTTTTGTATAGCAGGGACAGAGTTTTTTCCCCTTTCAAAATTTTTAAAACAGAGTAGCTATAGTTTTTGCCTCTAATAATAGACATTATATTTTAAGCTATACGGCGATATTAATAAGTACATGAAATTGTACAGGAATGAATAGGGAATTACATGTATAATAAAATAAACTTAAGCATGTGTGATGAAAAACTAATTTAATTATTACATGGTTGCCAGCACTATGCCTTTCTATTCATATTTCGCACAGCCGCTGTGATCGGTTGAATGAATTCTATCGCAAACAGGAGAGCCGCGCTGAGCGGCCAAATGGATGGAATCAGTAAAGAAGGTATGGAACAATTTCTTAAGCTGTGGCCTGCCCTCTCCTTTAAGTACCACTGTATAGGCCTACATCTGAAAGAATGTACTTCTAGGAGCAAACCTTTGCAAGAGGCACACTAGTCCTGACCCCTGACTCACTCAGTAAATCCCATTTACATTTGTATTTTATATTACCGTTCCCAACTAACCAAAGCTGTATCCAAAAAACAAAATAAAAAATACAAAAAATGACATTGCTCCCATCTTTCTCTCTACCATGAGATTGCATTAAGGAAGGCAGAGATTTACACTACAGCAAGATCATATAATTTCTATTACATCAAAACAAATTTATATTGAAAGTAGGCAATTACATTAAATGTTGAATTTATGGAAGGAGTTCCATACTCGAGCGCCAAAGACCAGAAACTAACTACCCCAGCCCCTTTCCGCCTGATTAGTCTAAAATCTGACTACTGCCCATTGATACAAACTGACTAGACCCTCACGCACCCAGGTCCATCTGACCATTCCAATGACAATTGGATAAACTAACAAAATTAATAAGTACCGAAAAAATATATAGGGTTTTTTATCAAAAAGTGGCGCTCGAGTAAGGTACTCCTCCCGAATTTATTATTGGGCTGGTTGTTCTGAACACAAAAACTGACAACAGAATTACACTGCTAAAGCAAAGAATTAAATCTTTTGTTTTCATCTTAAAATATAATACTGTGTTAATGTGTAGGGGCCTAACGGTGTGTCAGATCTAATTGTCCAGCTCTCTTTTGACAGTTTCCTTGCTAGTAATGCTACATTCATCTACATCTCTACCTGTACTGAGACTTACTTATGGGCTTTAATCTGTGCTCCTGAGACAACGATTGTAAAGTCACACAGCTCGCCAGATCTCTGAAGTGCTGCCAGTTTGAACCATACACTGGCAGTGGGACAATGGTTTATTTGAACCAGCATGTTCACACAGGTGTAGGTTCACCAACAAATCAGTGCTTAGAACTGTCCAAAACAAATAAAAACGTGAGTTAAGTGTTAGTTGTATGATTTCAGTGGAATCTTTTTGACTACACTGAATACCAAGAGAGATCAATTTACCACTAATTAAAACTTTCACAGTTCATGCGGGTATCTTAAATCCTTCAACGTTAATACAGTAGATCATCTTATACAATTACAACGACACTGGTAACGAGGAGACCTCGGCAACGGCACGAAAAAATTGAAAATCCCAATTTTCTTCTGTTACCATGAATTATTTGAATTAGCGAAAACTGACAGTAAAAAACATCCGTTAAAGT
This sequence comes from Onchidella celtica, assembly GCA_963931925.1. NCBI lineage: Eukaryota > Metazoa > Mollusca > Gastropoda > Systellommatophora > Onchidiidae > Onchidella > Onchidella celtica. Next base: position 5,413,881 of record OZ007574.1, on the reverse strand, counting down.
GAGAGAATGAATTCGGAATGCCCCAGCGAATATTATTGTGTGGGTGGATGGAAACAGTACAGCCTTGTGGGGATTCAGGCAAGGCTGTACCAACTGTGCTTTGTCTGACACTTACCCCCTGGCCCTCGTTGTTGCCCATCTCTTGTTAAAGTTGCTTTATAGGCCTAACAGTAATTAAACACGCTTTCTTTACCGACCACGGGCTGGGACATCATTATATTACATGCGGTTACGTGAAAGCGATGACTCAGGGCGGGTCAGCTGGTTACTCGCTCCTTCAAACATAGCCCTGACATTGTTATACTGTATCCTGGCACAGACATGTATACACCACAGGATACCATCTGGTCTTGCCACTACCACCAGTCACATGTTGAGCGTGCTTCTCATTGTCCACACTGGGCTAACTGACCATGTGTAGTAAAACCACACTAGCCAACACTCTCTGGAGCGCAAACTTTGGGGGGGGGGGGATTTTATTCTGATCTCATGACTGGTGTCATGATTCGGATGTTGTTAAAACTCACGCAGAGAGTGAGTTGTTGTTTTACCAGGGCCATGAGAAATTGGCTGGTGGCCTTGAACGGCCCTCGCGAATTATAGTTGGTGAGTAAATAAATGTAAAGTTAAACTGTTAGATTCACGCTTGTCGGTTTTAATGTTCGTGATTAATAAGTAATGGAGTAGGGGTGAAACAAGGTGGGGATAGTTGACATTGTTAAGTATGACTAGACAAGTTTTTGCACGTTAACTGGCTGGTAGAATAGTGCAGACGTATTACTACAATTAAAATGGTGGGAGGTTTCGGCCAATGAGATAGCTGAACTAATTGGGCCAGCGGACTAGCACTGCTGGGTAGTTAGATAGTATAAAACATCGTGTAACGTTCAGATTCATTGAATACGGGGACAAGGTGGTCTAGAGGCAAGGTGCTCGCCTCTCATGCCAAGGGTCCCGGGTTCTAAACCCGGGCAGTGCAGGCATGTTGGAAAGTGGATTTTTCTCATATTTTCAAGTCCCTGGTCCTATTGGGGGGTAGGATCGAGTAGTTCTTGGAAATTGGATTTTTCCCATATTTTCAAGTCCCTGGTCCTATTGGAGGGTAGGATCGAGTACCTAGTCTTCTCGGATAAGGACGAAAAAATTCGGAGGGCCCGTGTGCACGTTGCGCACGTTAAAGATACCTTGGCAGTTGGAAATCGTAAAGAGCAGGCCGAAAGGCCGCTGCCCGGGCAAAATTGAAATTAATAGATTAAAATTTATCCATATCATCCCCCCCCCCCCCGCCAGAACAAGAAATAATAAAACAAGTAAAGTGAGGTGTAAATGCCAAGGGCAGCGAACCTCCTAAAATAAAGACCTCAAATCAGATTCATTGAATACAGACGAGCAGAAGCATCGTGTCGTGAAGTATCTCCGGTTGGCCAGTACCTGAACTGTGATTTGAAGACTAGAAGTCCTTGCTAACGGACTGACTGAGCTCTAGAAAGAAAGGTCTGAGTGGGCTGACCTTTGAAAGCCCACGCTGCGCTCTATTGATGTTCGCGCCTACCAGTAGGCGTGACCAACGGTAATATATCCTATTTGTTTAAGCATAATAGACGTTCGGAGATAGAGAGAGAACCACAGCCTCATAGGAAGTCTAAGGAAACCCCAGCTGGCACTCGACGAACGAGTGGCCCGTATTATAGATCTATCTCCATAGTATGATTGAAATAATATAGCACATTGTTGATGAATTGAATAGTGATTGTGCATATATATATATATATAGTCTTTTGCAACTGCTTAATTACCTACAAGCCGAAGTGTGCTTTTGTAGGCTTTGAACGTACTGGGCTCTCCTAACATTCAAGCCCATATGATTTATGGAGAGTTTGCCTGGCGACTGGCCAGTGGCGACTCCACTGTCACTATAGATTGATATCTAGTTTCGTATAATATACCTATTTGCTATTGATTGCAGTACATTCAATAAGGAACGATAGTTACATGAATATCATAGATTAAGTTAGTAATTAGAATTTATTGCTTTGAATATACCTCTATTGTCTTTTGTTTTGTTTATTAATATTTAAATAATAAGATGGCCTGACCGGCCTGACATAGATATATACGCTCTAGTTATTTGATACTTTTCTTGTGTGGTTGTGTCCGAGTGTGAGTTAGCTGCCTCTCGTGCAGTCGAATGCTCCCCAAGACCCTAACTCTGCTCGTGACATCTGGAGGAGACCCCACTGACATCTGGAGGGGACATCCTCACCCTGAACTGACATCTAGAGGACACCCACTGACATCTAGAGGACACCCTGCCGTTCGTCGTGACATCTAGAGGACACCACTAACATCTGAAGAGACCCGTCACCCACTGACATCTGAAGAGGACCCCGTCAACATCTGCAGGGATACCACTCTAGACCCCACTGTTATTTATGTTATTTTTGTAGTTTATAGTTTTGTATACTGCTAATTTTTGTTGGTTTCTCCCCCACATGTCTGGCATGTCCTCTCGTCACTGATCCTGGGACCACTACGAGGGACTGACAGCTAGCAACAGGAAAAGACAAGACCAGCGCTGTGGACCAAGGGAAAGAGCCAGTCCATTTCACCCAGTTAAGTGAACCATCTGTATTAGTCTTCGTTTGAGGGGTTCGTCGTTCCAGCTCCCCTACTTTTGACAGGCATTATTTTTTCTTTTGTGTTTAGATTAGATACGCGGGTGGTTGGAAGGGATCGAGACTCAGCATACCTCTTTTTGCCAGACTAGCAGATCTAGATGGCGTTTAAAACGGATAGAGATTTGCTTTGCCTTGAATAGTTCTGTAGGGACCTGTTATTCGTATAGATTGTTAGCGTTCTATCTTCCTCGTACTTTTAGGAAGACGTCTCTCCTGTTCTTTTTCTTACCTTTCTGTACATAGTTCAGGTTAGTCGGGTCTGTTGTCGTTCGTGCTTTCTGTTAGTCTAGCGTCTTATTGTAATTTATCGTTCGTTCTGTTCCTCTTGCGTCTTGTTTGTAATGTATTACCTTTTTATACATTCGTTATATAGTATTTATCTTTCTTGGTTACACGTATTTTTTTCTTTTTTTTGATTACATACTTCCATTGATTCACGTGTTTTGACACGTTGAGTGGTTTTTACAGATAACTTGGCTTGGTGAGAGGGAAAAGTTATTAAGAATTAACCCTCCTGTGCTGTAGAGTGACAACACTGTTTAAGTGACAACTATTATTGAATTGTTGGAATCCGTGCAGTGAGTACACTGCCAGTTCTTGGTAATTATTGATTTATACCGATCTCGTCTTTAAATTGACGGGCTCCCGTGAGGACAGTATTAGACTGTTTAGGGAGGTGACCTTTTTTTTGGGAAGTGATGAATAGTGAGTATTGGTTTTATTGTCGGCTGGTGCCGCCGCCCGAAGGAGCAATAAATTGTCTCAGGGGAAGAGTCTGTATCAGTGTCGAGGTGATATCAATATAAGAGCTATGTGAATTATATATATTGAGGATACTTTTTTTTTTAGTCGTCTGCGTATGACGTCGACCCGAGAAGAGCAATAATGAGATTGCCTCGTGGGATGGATGATATTGGTAGTTTTCGATTATTTGAGAGATGTTTGGCAGTGGTAACGTAGTACACTGCGTATTCGTGTTTTGAGAGTTTGGCAGTGGTAACGTAGTACACTGCGTATTCGTGTTTTGAGAGATATTTTGCAGTGGTAACAGAGGACACTGCGTGGTCGCGTTTTGAGATATTTTGCAGTGGTAACAGAGGACACTGCGTGGTCGCGTTTTAAGAAGTTTTGGAGAAGTGTGGAGTTGTTTTTTATACAACCGATTATGTCTATGGTTTTCCGCGTTTCGTGGACCAGCTAACGTAATACCAGATGTGACTATATACCGAGATGACTGTGACACTTGACGTGTGCATGGCTTGCGTATGGAAACGGCCCATTAAATTAACTGCTATCGCTTCGTGTCATCTCATCTATACCGGATTGGATATTGGAAAGATTTAAGTGTCATGTTATTTGAGATCTAGATTATTGTTAAATGCGAGAAGCGCTATGTAATTCTTAACTCAAGACGAGGGCTACGCGGATTTTGAACGAGAACATCAGACTAAATTATCTTACGGACGCTTCTGTTAATGTTAATTAGGCTTAACTATGCCGAAATTTGTAGTTGTGATAGACCCAGAAATTTTGTTCTCCTATTTAGGTCTGTCATATGTACTGGGGTTGGATAGGATTAGCACCTCATTCTGAGACCGAGGGATGGTATCACATATTGTTCACCCATTGTGAATACTTTTCACCTACCCCTGTGCTTTCCTTTGATCCAACAGCTATTTTACTGACGTCGACCCGTATTTTGGCCACACCAGACGTTGTTGCCCAGGGTCGAGGACGAGAAGTCATGGCAGACCAGGAGTCCAGATCCACTAATGCCATCGATGCTACTATAGTTATCTTTTCTTGAGTATTATTCATTGTATGTATGCATTCCTGATGACATTCGCACAGGATCAGTATTGTACTCTAAAATTTTAGAGTTATGATTGTTAATGTCTAAGTATTTAGAGGTAAGATTTAATCCTCAGGGAGATATATACTTTTGGACGGAGCCTTAGATTTTCATGAAGTTTTGTCCATCAATGATACCCGTCCTGTAGGTTTTTTTCAACTTTTGTATTCTTAGTTATTACCTAGTTAAGTTCACCTTTCGAGTAATTTCTCGACTCATGCCTTCCCCTTAAGATAATCATTTATATCGTTAAAATTGCAAATTTTAACTGGGGTGGGGGATGTGTCATGATTCGGATGTTGTTAAAACTCACGCAGAGAGTGAGTTGTTGTTTTACCAGGGCCATGAGAAATTGGCTGGTGGCCTTGAATGGCCCTCGCGAATTATAGTTGGTGAGTAAATAAATGTAAAGTTAAACTGTTAGATTCACGCTTGTCGGTTCTAATGTTCGTGATTAATAAGTAATGGATTAGGGGTGAAACAAGGTGGGGATAGTTGACATTGTTAAGTATGACTAGACAAGTTTTTGCACGTTAACTGGCTGGTAGAATAGTGCAGACGTATTACTACAATTAAAATGGTGGGAGGTTTCGGCCAATGAGATAGCTGAACTAATTGGGCCAGCGGACTAGCACTGCTGGGTAGTTAGATAGTATAAAACATCGTGTAACGTTCAGATTCATTGAATACAGACGAGCAGAAGCATCGTGTCGTGAAGTATCTCCGGTTGGCCAGTACCTGAACTGTGATTTGAAGACTAGAAGTCCTTGCTAACGGACTGACTGAGCTCTAGAAAGAAAGGTCTGAGTGGGCGGACCTTTGAAAGCCCACGCTGCGCTCTATTGATGTTCGCGCCTACCAGTAGGCGTGACCAACGGTAATATATCCTATTTGTTTAAGCATAATAGACGTTCGGAGATAGAGAGAGAACCACAGCCTCATAGGAAGTCTAAGGAAACCCCAGCTGGCACTCGACGAACGAGTGGCCCGTATTATAGATCTATCTCCATAGTATGATTGAAATAATATAGCACATTGTTGATGAATTGAATAGTGATTGTGCAAATATATATATATATAGTCTTTTGCAACTGCTTAATTACCTACAAGCCGAAGTGTGCTTTTGTAGGCTTTGAACGTACTGGGCTCTCCTAACATTCAAGCCCATATGATTTATGGAGAGTTTGCCTGGCGACTGGCCAGTGGCGACTCCACTGTCACTTTAGATTGATATCTAGTTTCGTATAATATACCTATTTGCTATTGATTGCAGTACATTCAATAAGGAACGATAGTTACATGAATATCATAGATTAAGTTAGTAATTAGAATTTATTGCTTTGAATATACCTCTATTGTCTTTTGTTTTGTTTATTAATATTTAAATAATAAGATGGCCTGACCGGCCTGACATAGATATACGCTCTAGTTATTTGATACTTTTCTTGTGTGGTTGTGTCCGAGTGTGAGTTAGCTGCCTCTCGTGCAGTCGAATGCTCCCCAAGACCCTAACTCTGCTCGTGACAACTGGATGGAAACAAGGCTACCATCTAAAAAAAGAAAACTGGATCGCCACGGAGGCCAAGATGGGGAAAGATAGTCATCGATTTGATATTATTTTGACACTAGCTGAGGTCCCCGGCCATGCCCGGGATAAATCGGTTTGAATATTGATTTCAGTTCTGGGTGGTTATTATGGACCTGCTTGATCTGGCCTGTTCCTATTTGTTTATTTTATTTGTGTTTGTTTTTAAATATAAGTCTTACTGCTCTGCCTTTGTGAGTTGACATCCTACGCATCCCGTACAACAGCATGATTTGCGCACGGGTGTGTTTGATAGTGAACACATCGCAGAAACTGATAACGAAACCTTAAAATGGCGAACCATGACTCGAAATAGATCTAAATGATGGCGAAACAATAAATTTCCAATAAAAAAAACTACACCGATTTCGAACATCTGAATAGGCTAAGAACCTCCGATAAATCATAAAAAGATTCCATGCCAAATTTGGCCCCAATCTGGTCAGTGGTTTCTGAGATAGGCGCAAACAATCTCAAGTCCACAAATATATATAGTATAGATATAGATTGAGGTACGGCACACGACAAATTAACAAGGGAGGCGACCAAGCAAATTTAAATGAAAAAAATATGGGCGTATCTCTTTCCTTGTTGTATTTGTATTTGTATTTGTATAACTCTTTAATCCCATTTGGGAAATTTTGCCTTTGTGCCATTGCACCCCAGTTACAACTGGAGCAGGCACGTCGTCGCCACAGTGCAGCGCCGGTCGGCGTTTTTTTTTTTTTTTTTGGTGGTGGGGGGATGAGGGGGAGTGGGTGGTAGGGATGAATTTTTATTTAATTTTGCCCGGGCAGCGGCCTGTTCGGCCTGCTCTTTACGATTTCCAACTGCCAAGGTATCTTTAACGTGCGCAACGTGCACACGGGCCCTCCGAATTTTTTCGTCCTTATCCGAGAAGACTAGGAACTCGATCCTACCCCTCAATAGGATCAGGGACATGAAAATATGAGAAAAATCCCAAACTTCCAACATGCCTGCACCGGCCGGGTTTAGAACCCGGGACCCTTGGCATGAGAGGCGAGCACCTTGCCTCTAGACCACCTTGTCCCTATATATGCCCTTTTCATCGGAATAGCGAAACCTTGCACATGTTATGAGACATTTTTGGCAGGGCATTGCACCTGGTTTACAACCAAGTTCCACTGGTATTCCACGATCTATGACTGTACTAACATTTTTGTCCTCTGTCGAGGCCTGACAAGTGGCAGGGTTTCATTTAATTGTTGTATCGGGATGGAGACCTGCTACGCTCGGGTCGTAACCTGCTACCAGCCCAGCCCCTTCTCATCCCCGACGGAAGAGGAGAGGACTCTACTCTGTCGCCCATAGTCCTCATGCTCTCCTCTCCCCCTGCTTACCTCAAAAAGGGAGAGCAAGGGGAGGGGAAGGTGACTCTACCCTGTTTGTACCTTTACTGTTACCGTACAGCACCAAAACAATGCACACATGTCTGCTGTATCCTACGGGCTGGCGGCGGGCCGATGAGTCATTACTTTCAACTGACTGCGCATAGTGTGCTGTCACAGCACATAGTTAGTGAGGAGGGAAAGCATGCCATGCCTATGCTAGGCCTATGCGAGAGATGTCACAATTTGCAAGGCGGGTAGGAGAGTATAATGACCAAACTGAGCACAATGTTAAAATGTGTAACTCCCTACGCGCTGCACCATGGCAGCCACAAAAATTTACAGTATACTCAAAATTAATTCTCTCGCTATTGTAGGTATTTTCGTTATCAACTGTCATTATTCAGGTAATTTATTCTATTATAGCAGAAAAAATGGGGATTTACTATTCTCTCGCTATTGCTAATATGTAGTAATACCGGTGTTGTTGTACATGACGATCCACTGTTGCACATGTACAACAAAATTATGAATGGAGATCATTTTTCATTAAAAACTGCCTTTGTTTTTCTGTGGGCTATCCAGTGAGTTACATGTATACTTCTTCATCTTTAATGCTTTTCACCCTAAAAAGATCAACCGTAGGCTACCTGTTTTAAACGAGCATTTAGCTAACTAATTAAATATTTAATTCACAGAACTGAATTTTTGCATAAACATCACATACGACACAGCATTAATTCTAGCTTACTGCTGGGATAAGGGGCAAAAATCCATAGACATACTACCATTATCAGTTTATTTACTGCGCTAAAATATAGGCTAACTATTTTCAGTTGTCTGTTTGGACTGGAAATTTTTTTGTTTTGGCAGTTTTTAAGGTACTATTTTTCTCCCTTTGCGGGATATTTAAAAATAAAAAAATCTGGGAACACTGGCACCAGCCCAAACAGACCTTTTTGTGGCTAAAACTAAAAGGAAGATGATATATAATATCGCAGAAGAAAGACAGGAAACAAGAAGAAACAGAAGAAAAAGAGGAAAAAAACAACATGAAAAGTGGAAATGTTAAAGGGAGCAATCATGCCATTATAACAAACTGGACAATGAAAACTGATAATTTCAACAAAATTTTTTAACCAGGTCTCGGTTAAAGTTGCTTTTCTCCAAATCCAAATCTGGACAAGAAGTTGCAAATATGTGAGTGTGCATGAGAAAACCCACAATAAGTCGGCATCATGACATTTTGAGTTCTGTACATATAATAAAAGACTTGTAAGACATTTCTGATAAATTGAAGTCAGTGACCCCCCTAAAACAAGTTAACCCTATAAGTGGCAATAGCTAAATGATCAAGTAATATTGGAGTCATTGTTGTTAGGAGACCGTAGTCTAATTACAAAGCCGTTACAGAGATCAAAGTGAGCAGTGTTCACTGCTCATCTACAGTTTACCCTGTAACATGCCACGGTCACCTAAACAACAGCCAAGTTGGAAGTTTGTGTCGGACCCATATTTTCACTTCAAAGCCGTTTTTCTCAAAATTAGCTTTGCCGGGTTTTCTCAGGCACACTCACATATATATACGGCAACGCTTTAGCCTATATCATCGCAATAGTTCAGATCATGCACACTGACAATTTAGACCCAATCTAGGTCTAGGACTAGATTTACCCCTTTTCCTGATGGGCCCTGTTTCAGCTGCTGAAAAAATTTTGGAGGCCCTCCTCAACTACTCATTATCATTACGTCTTTTCATGAGAACATGCAGGGCAAGGTCATCTACGATGGGGAAACCTCTGAGACCTTTACTATGGGTAAAATGTGCATGACGCCACAGAGTGTTTTTATTTTGGTCTTCTGCCACTAAAGATGGTTGGTGGGCCAGCTGATTAGTGTAACTTCAAGATATGTCTAAGCGGTTAAAATGCCTGCTAGTTGCATTGTAGTTGATAGCTACGATAGGGGTGAAAAGCATGGATCCAAGCTGGTCAGATTCCCTATCATCGATGTAAACAAGGGAAAGGAAGTGAAAGAACTGACTGAACATCTCCCATTGAACATGTACACACGTGCCATTGTTTACTGTATAGCGAACTGCTTCTAGCTCACTGCTGGTTGGTTCGCAGCGCCTCCTGTGCTTCGCAGTGCAACTCAGCCTACAAATCAAAATCAGTGTCGCAATCGCTATATGGGGGGGGGGTGGTCCAGATACTAAAGATGGCAGACACATATCTATATTATGCGCATTCTACCTAGATACAGAGTGGTGTGAAGCAAGGATGCATCCCCACACCAACATTGTTCGGCATCTTTTTCTTGCTACCGCTGAACTTTGCATTCAGAGACTCTGAACATGTCGTTTACTTGCACACCAAAAGTGACAGCAAGTTGTTTAATCTAGCCCGTCTGAGAGCCAAGACCGAGGTGCGGACAGTCTCAATCACAGAAATGCTGTGTGCGGATGAAACAGTCCTGACATCACATACCGACGAAGACCTCCGACATGTGATCAACCGGTTCACCCAAGCCTGCAGGGAGTTTGTATTGACTGTCAGTGTAAAAAAAACCAAAGTCATGGGTCAAGATGTCCCTCGTATGCCATCAATCACCATCGGAAACGAAACACTTGAAGTCACTGATCACTTCACTTATCTGGGCTCTACCATCACCAGCAATTTGCCACTCGAAGCTGAAATAAAAAAACGCATAGCAAAAGCTATTGGCGTGATGGCCAACCTTAGATTCAAGAGAGTGTGTTAACAACAAACAGCTGACCACAAACACCAAATTTAAAGTCTATCAGGCATGAGTACTCAGCACCCACTTATATGGCACTGACAGTGAATCTTGGTCCACCTACGCCAGGCAGAAGAACCAACTGGAAAGCTTCCACCTTGGCTGCCTTCAACGAATCCTCGGTATTAAATGGAAAGACAAGGTCACCAATGCCATTGTGCTGGAACAAGCTGGTTCCTTAAGTGCATCTCCTTCTCTCCTAGCACCAGCTGTGGTGGCTTGGTCATGTTCACATAATGAAGGATGGCCGCGTCACAAAAGACGTCATGTATGGTGATCTGGCCACCAGCACTGCATTTCAAGGACGTCTGTAAGCGTTACTTGAAGCTGACAGGTTCTGACCTAGACAACTAGGAACAGCTTGCAGAAGACTGCAGCAACTGAAGCTGTGCTATTCAAAAGGGTGTCACACTGGGTAAGGAGAAGTGCAACAGACAACTGGAAGCCAAAAGACTACACACAGGCAGCATGTATACCCAGGACTCAGGTCTGCCTTCGGGTTCGCCTGCATCACTTGCGGAGGGGACTACCATGCCAGGATCGGACTGCTGAGCCACACCAGATGCAGCACTCGACACGACCAAAATAGGGCGCTACCACTGTCTCCTGAAATGGACGGCTGCTTATTAACTACTACTAGAGTCTACATTTTACTACTTAGATTAAGCCTTGATCTTTATGAAAACTCGATATTACACTGATTTGGGAAGGATGAGTTACACAACTTTAGTCAGGTATATATTTCATGTTCTGTGTGTTAATCGCCAGGCCGCGCATTTACATCCACCTAGAAGACTGGCTAAACTTGCGGGGGGGGGGGGGTGCCCCCTTGAGGCCCCCCCCCCTCCCCCCGGCACACGAACGCTCCTAAAGCCGCGTCCTCGTACTATCCCTATTGTGTAATTCAAATGGAACTCCTCCCCGATTTGTACTTACCTTGCCTTGCGTTCAAATGAAATACATATGTAGCAGGACTATAGTGCAGATAACAGCTGTGCACACGTCTGGCGTACGTTGCATCTCCCGATTTTGTAACTCACCGTTTTCACTACGTTATAAATCCTCTCTGGTTCAGTGTCAATGAACGGAAAATATTTAGAGTTATATCCCCTGGAAGACGGAGCTGATGGAAAAAGTCACATTTCAAAAATGTACATGGCACAATAACTAACAGCTCAGTGGAAGCCATCGTGGATTTATGATAGTTCTTCCAACCCCATTACATTCTTGTTATGTGAAACTTGGCGTCAAAATCTGAACAAAAGTCATGAACATTTTTGTCAGAGACAGGTTGAGGCGAACCCGAGTGTTTCGATAGTTTTTCCAAGCCTGCTAGAGTGCTTGACAAATAAATGAGGATATTGGAGGTCTGACTTATGAGAACTAGACACACGCAAATCACAGGGTCAACACAGGTCCTTAAAAGTCCTTAAAGGCCTTAATCTTCATAAAAGAAAAAATAAGTACTCAAGAGGTCCTTAAATTCTGAAAATGATGCCAAAGTCCTTAAAAAGTCCTTAAAATTTGTGTTTCAGTTGAAACAATTGAGATTCAAATCTTCCAGTTGCACACTGGATAATTGGTACTTTGAAATAAGTGAACTTTTCAGAGTGAATTTACTATGTTTGAACCCTGGATACGGAAACATACCGTTTCGATGAGTGCTGCACACCACTTATATAGTTGTAATATTTCTTGATCACAGACACGCAGGTCCTTGATTTGTTTACTGTGAGAGTGAGTCCTTAGGAAGTCCTTAAAAAGTCCTTAAAATAAGTTTTCAAGACTTTGTATGAACCCTGAAATCAACTCCACTGCCCTTTTCATATTTAATATGCATAACTTTTCTTACTGGTAAACCACAATATAGCCACGTAAGAAACATTATAAACGAGTGGAATGAAATACTCTTGAAATCTAGATAATTTTACAATTTTAATTAAGCTCTGGTCAACACTTTACGTGAGAAAAAAATCTTTTAATGCCCTCTACATTCAGCCTCTTAGTTGACAAAGGCTCTGAATGCTAGCTCCACCGTAAGGTATGCCTATCCATAGGTTGAGTCATGGTTCTCATCCAGTTTGGAGAAGGTGTAAGTTTTAATTTTTCAGTAATAGACGCACCGAGGCCCCAATTCCAGAGTAGGTGATTTTCATTGAGCTTGTCATATTTAACAAACCGATTCGAACCGTTGGCTGATCATATAAATATAAATTAAAGGCTAGTACTTCTTTGGCATGGATACTATTTTTGACTCGCTTTTACATTGTCTTTTCATGGTATATCTGAGGTCAATGTCAAGTATGTCCTCTTCTTACACGGTGACACAAGAAGAGCACGTCAATGTTCTTTCATGACGTACAAAGTCCCCGGGTCACCGTATTATATAAGGGGAACGAACTCGCGCTTGTAAACAAAACAATGTTCTCTATTTTAAAGAAATCGATCGCAGGTCCTCAGGAGGCCGATCTGAACTGAATGCAGTCTGGGACTTGGTGATCGGCGGCACATAGGCTAATATGGCGACGCTTTCATTTCTGAGTGTCTCCATAAAAAAATCATGAAATATAGATCTTGGTTCAGGTGCAAATTTCCGATTCTGGTAATTAATTGATGTTGCATTCCCTCATCAGTCCAGGCATTGCTGGATCAAAATTTAGTTCAATCGATTCAGTGAGTCGTGTGGACAAAGCCGAAAAGGGTAAGCCAGGAAAACACATGTTTGGACTTTGGACCTTGGTGGTTTTTTTTCTCCCATTCTGTCCTCTTCATGTATAATACAAACAGAATGTGCAAGAATGACTATTATATATTAAATTTAAGTAAAAGAAAAATGCTATAACACCTTTGTGAGGCCCTCCCTAGAGTATGGCTGCAGTGTCTGGGAGCCCCACTGTCGAATAAACAGACCAACTGGAAAGGGTCCAGAGGAGAGCTGCCCGCTTTGTGACAAATGACTATACTAGAAGTAGTAGTGTAAATAAAATGATGAGAGACCTCGAGTGGACACCATTAGAAGAGAGGAGAGCAAAAAACAAAGTAAAAATATTTTATAAAGGCAGGGAAGGAAATATCCATATCCCACTGAACCACCTCACCATTAATACCAGAGGCAACAGAAGGAATAATATAAAATATAACATCCCAAGCTCACGGGTTAACAGCCATCTTTATTCTTTTTACCCTAATGTCATCAGGATGTGGAACAACCTCCCGGCAGAAGTCCAAACACTATCGTCTGCAACGACTTTCGACAATGAATTTAAGAACATTATTATCCGTTGCAGCTACCATTGTAACTAAAGTGCGGGTTGTATTTCTGTGCACAATCTGGAAACCAAGAGATATTTATACCAGAGTTATATATAATACAAAAGACTTTATACAACTAATATATTTTTAAATGGTCTTAACATCTATGTAAGGTTTTACCCTGCTTTTAGCCTCAGAGGAGCGACGTTGAGTCGCATATACTATAGTGCAGTTGGGGAATCGTCTTATAGACGAACCAACTATAAAAGAAGAAGAAGAAGAAGAAGATCATGCTCTGGCTACGTCAGGATATTTCCCCCAAGGGTAAGGTTGCTGGGCTGGACAAATTACTAACTTACTTGCCAAGCTCATAGTGGGGGAGGATACTGTCAGTGTCACTACCTTTTTCATGAGCTGTGATTTTGTTGATTTTTTAAAAGAGAGTTGGGTATCAAAATGAAGAGGACAAAGTGGAAAAACGACTGACAATAGCTTTTTGTGCTTCCTTTGTCTGTGTACAATTTATTGGCTGTATTTTGCCCTGGGAAGTATTACCAGTGATAGGTCATATTTGCCATTGAGTTGAGGGGTGCATTTGTGGGTAGAATTAAGCCTCAAGGGCTAGGGTAGGTTTGATAAAAGGTTTGGGGATAAGGTTGGTAATATATTTCTTTCAAGTTTGATCATGTTTTTAATATCTTCTTTCACTCTTACCACATCTAACTTTCCCACTCATCAAGAGCTGACGGCACTGTGTAAGATTTCCAACTAAATCCTTGTGTGAAATTCAAATATCAGATTTACACCCATAAAGTAAAAATCTCACAATTTGAATCCTCTTTGCTCCTCTTTACAAGTGGTTCTCAATCTGTTTCAAGCAATCAGCCCCCAAGGCTTCAAATTTTCGTTCATGCCCCCCCCCCCCAGCTCCTCCCCAATCCCTACTCAAACCCAATGGATGGGGTACATTTCACAAGAAGTGAAGAAGACAGAGACAGCTGACTACACACACATTCTGATGTTAAGTTTTTCAAAGCCTCAGTAATGGCATGTTGATCTTTCCTATTCATGGCACCCATCTGTGCATGCAGTTGAGCAAGTCAGTGATAGCCCTGTATTTGCCCTCATATGCACCCCCTCCCCCCACACACACACACAAACCATTTTCACTCCCTTTGCACCATTTTCTTTGTTTTTGCGCCCTCCCCCCCCCCCCCCTGGAAATTGATATCACCCACATTGAGAACCTCTGCTCTACACAATGGAAGAAAAAAGCCTTTCAGAACTTGAACTGTCAAAGAAATTGTTTAAATTCACTATTTACTTTTTATTTTTGCATGGAATGAAGTATTTACAGAGCTGCACATAATATGCATCTGATCTCCATACCCACTTTGAGCCCAACGCTGCTGGAATCTAATTCCAATTAGAATTGGGCGATAGTAATATTTTCCCCCTGCTCTGAGAAGTTGATGCCTCACTTGGCATCCCCAGCACCTTTAACTTCTAAATCTATCATGTCATCAAAATCATCTAAATTTGCTCTGTCGTCACTGCTATTGCGTGCAATTCTCATCAAACTCATTGTCAGTACATGTATCAGTCTCTGAATTCAACGTTTGATAGGGAAGTATTGCCTTTTCAGTGCCAAGTCCAACTGATCTTTGTACAGCTACATTGCATTCATGCTTGCTTTTGGCACTGAGATACAATTGTGATGAAAAACACTTTGAAACAGGCTAGCAGTGTTTCAGAGTTAGCCCATCATCATTTTGATTTGACCTGTTCACTGAAAAATGTGTACAAATGCCACTCTAGTTTGTCAAAGTTAGTGTCTTCTGTGGTTCCAGTGTTAAGTAGGACAATTTTTTGCTGGTGCAGAATAATATCTGTGATTAGTTGGAGATACATATATTAGTTGTTAAACATAATTCGGTGGCCTGGTGTTCAGGAATGGTTTTCCAGTCCCCTCTCATTGTTTGGCACATCACCATAATCATTAGACCAGCTGCAAGCTTTACTCAGAATATCTGTTGGTTTGGAATTGGAATCTCTTAGATCTTTCTATTGGGAGGATCTCTGCAGTGGGCATTTGCACCTGAATTGGAATCTCTTCCTTTTCCAGGCAGTACATATTATATGTAGGCCGTTTTCATTTTGACCATCCACCACTACCTCAGCCCAGGCAGTATTCACCTCCATTGCCGGACCCCCCCCCCCTTTCTCCAGTTTCGGACAGTAGGCCTATTCACTTCCACCCCCACCCCCTAAAGCCTCCGACAGTATTCATTTCCAACGCCGGGACCCCCACCCCCACCCCTTCCCCAGCCTCCGATAGTATTCACCACTCCGTTTCTGTAAATTGCGCAAATTTAGGTGAAACACAAGGTTGTTCACTGCGTAATGAATCTATTGCGCAATATAGATTTTCCTCGCCCACGAATCCAACTATCGGAGAAATACCGTAAAGGAAGAAAAGCTGGTGAAACTACATGTACATGGTATAGTCAGTTGAAATGGTCCGAACATGTAATGTTAATTGTAAAATTAACTTCGCGCCAGTGATTAATTTTTTGATTTCCCAGGAAAATCAGATACTCTGCAGTGCATGTGTACCAGCTGAGGCCCGGCTTTGCTTGGGATAAACTGTTTGTTAGGTCAAAGTGATCGCCATGGGTCAGCTTCACCTTGCTAGTTCTGTTAGGTTTATTATGTTGTGTGTTAGTTTGTTTTTAGTTGTCTTTTTTTGCATTTCCCCTATGCGTTCATGCTATAGCTACGCAGGTGGTCAGCATTCGAGGCAAAGCTTGTCATGAAATGACGGTAATCTGCGTACGTTGGTACGTGTATGTAGTTGTTTTGTTTTTTTTTCAATTTAGTAACTGTCCCGTTCTACAAACAGTAATCGGATGAGTAATCGACAAAGGGTATCACTTCAGACAGTAATAGGCTCAAAAGGTTAAGTTTCGCTTGTTCGTACCAACCACTTGAGGGGGGAGGCATGCAGTGGCATGGCGTGGGTTGCCAGCGCCCGGGGCAAGTTTTAACGGGATTTGACCGGCCGTTACTATGTATATTTAGATTGACCAAAAATAGCCGATGTCGTCATGGGACATTGGAGCCGTTCAGCATTATGGTAAAGCCCTGCTGCTATGGATTTGTTTGAGTTTGAGCGATTCACGACACAAAGACCAGCCGCATGTGAAAGATGTATTTTTGTATACGTGAAAAGAACTGGAGAAAGACAGGGCATGGGCGAGAGCCCGTGGAAGGGCCAGTTTTGACGCTAAAAATGTAACAGTTTAGAGCACTGCATTATTAGTTCTAAAACGCTTCGTCCCGTGGACAGGATCGACCGTTGGCATTCCCTGACTCCCCTCCACCGGTCCAGTATTGAGCCCCTTACTCCCCAAGCCGTTGCATCGTTTCGTATTTTTTTTTTTTTTTACCTTTAATTACATCAGTATTTTCTTAAGTCTGCAGAAAAGCCTCCGCAAAGTACCTTGCCATAATACTGGTCGACATTTTGGCAGAAACGTAAGTCAATAGAATTAGAAAACATTTTAAAAACAAAGACAAACAAAAAACAACTTTGGATGCTTTTGAGACAATGTTTAGGAATTGCTTAAGATGCCATTCATACCAAAGACTCAAGTTTGACCCGACTTGGTTGTCGTTTTTGCTCCATATCTCGAAACTTGAGCCAGCGGCCATAGCTCTGTTTTCTCAGGCCGCTTCACAATTTTAATAGTTGAAACAGAAGAATGAAGAAACAAATGACTGCTGAGTCAGCAAAACAGTTATCCCAGCAAATAAAAACAAACAAACTAACCTGTTGACACGCCAGTACAAAAAATTTCACCAAACGATCGAACTCCTTTCGGCACACGCACACACTGGCAACAGCTGCTAGTGTAACGTTCTGTAGGAACACAACTTGGCGACGGTATCTCCGAAATTGCGACAGAGCGAGTGTCGTCATATGCATAACTATAACGAACGCCACAGCATGCTTGATAAATACACGTGCCACCTGTAACACTAGTTTTTGCAAATTTTTGTAGAGGTGACAGAATAATATTATTTCATTCAGAGCAGAACGCATTTTAACCTCTACCGTATGTCGCTAAAACTATGGGTGGCGTACGCTGCGGTGTCTATACAACAATAATAGTTCGTCCATCAGGTATGATGATGACCTTAACAACACCAGAGGAATAAAGAACAGAAATTGTTGAGAATTTCAACACATGGACAATAAAGAGAACTAAAGGACACAGAGGACAGAATGGAAAGACTGTTCTTTCATGACTTATGGCTTCTCATGTGACTGATAAGTCCTATTTTTGCCCTGCAGACCCTTCCGCATAAATGACAAGAGTGCTCCGTTGGCTCAGTACCACTGGGCCTTTTCTTGCGCCGTTCTCTTTTTTTGATAGCCTGCTGGACTCTGTCAGCTTCCCATGCTTTGCTGCCCCTGGTAAGGGCCGCCCTCCAATTTGCACGATCAAGCGAGAGCTTTTCCCACTCACTCACATCAATGGCAAAGGCCTTCAGTGATTGCTTGAGAGTGTCTTTGTAACGTCTCTTTGGGGCCCCAACATTCCTCGTTCCATTGGAGAGCTCAGAGAAGAAGATTTGCTTAGGGAGTCTGGAGTCGGGCATTCTGACATGTCCTGCCCAACGTAGCTGAATTTTTTTCAGGTGTTGTCTATACAACAACACACTGCTAAATAACAGTTTATTAAAAAAAAGACATCCTCATTAAAAAATATGGTGTCTATAGGACCCCCAGAACGTACGAGTGGGGATATAATATAACAATGAAATCCTCTTTAGGACTATGGTGTATAATGTAAGACACCAAGACCCACGACCAAAGGTATGACAATAAAATTGTCGTTAGAACGGCAACAAAATCCTCTTAGAAAGACTATAAAATCGTCTTTAAAAGTATGGCGTCTATGAGACCGCAGGACGAACAGACAGGAATGGAAAAAATGCATGCGAGTTGATGGGCACGTGCGTGCATATTTTAATATTTTAAAACTATGCGAAGATAGGCAGTGACGTCATTGACGAAAATCTGGAATTTCAAGAAAAAATTCCCAGAAATTAGTTAATAACAAACTGTAACAGCTGAGGTTGTTCTAGCACGTTATAGTAGGGGGGAGTTAGTTGATCTAACTACAACCCTTTAGAAAACGAAACTATTACAGCTGTAAAATAAATAAACACGAGATCCGACGATAGATTAAATAATACTAAAGTTTAATAACTGTATAGTGAACAATAAATTACTAGGAAGACGCCAGCGAAACTAAATATCTACGCCACACAAAAGGAAACTCACTTACTCACCCCCCCAACCACTCACACAGGTCTATATATATAAACATTCCTACAGAAAGTTCCCGAAATAAACGTTACCTTTGCCCTCGCACAAACTAACCAATCACGCATCAATACGTCATCAGGTTACATCACTCAAGGCCAAATCTGGCGTAAACATTCGTTTCCACAGTGTTATCGAATGTTCGGGAACATACTAATATTTACTGAACGAGTCAAAACACCTGACAACAAGCGGGCGAGGAAAAAACTACTCACTAGGAGAAGAAGGTCAGGTCACGGAGTACAGTACACTCTAGCGGTCGTCAACAATAAAATGAAAACAGAAATGAACACATGCTCACCAGTGTAACAAGAAAACGGGGGAGGGCAAGGGATAGCTTGCAGATGCTACACAAACGTTTTTAAATGCTTCTGGGTCCATTAGACCCACGACGTACGGCGTAAGGCCAAATTAAGGATGATTTAGGCGCAAGGTGGATTTTGAAAATTACACAGTGCAACTAACTCAAAACTGTGTCACACACATCACGGAGACGAAGCGGATAGGTAGAGAAGGAGATGCGAGACTATGGAGGCGCCCGCCGCAACCCGGTAAGATTATGGAAGTTTTAATAAATGTTATGACTTTATTATGCAAATTATGGAACATATCGGTTTCGGTTACTTCACACGGGAGATCACGCTTTTTACGGAGATTATGTAATTCACCGGGACGGATTACATGACTGTTAAATGGTTCTGTTAGGGTGTTAAAAAAAACTGTGTAGAATGTTTGAACATTCAAGAGTTTCTTGTGTGTGTGTGTGGGGGGGGGCGCTATTCTTTTTATTATTATCACTGTTTTGAGTTTTTTTTTTCCTTTATTTTTATGTCCCCGCCCCCGCCACACCACTGGAGCTGGGGTTTGGTTTATTTCGTATCGGATGAAAGAAAACAGGCCTAAAACGGCCCCTACAGGCACCAGCGGACTGGATGAGTCCGCTTGATCAAGCGAGCTTGCCAAGAGAACTTGAGCCTGTAGCGTTCACTAGTGTATATCTATGGCCTGTAGGGAGAAACCGTAGACCTGTCAAGGCAGTTTGACAGGAACAGTTTCTGCTTGATATTTTCCCGTCAAGTCGTCAGTGCCAGCGGGTTCCACCACTACCCAAGCCCCGCCCATTTGGTCAGCTCATGTTAACCCCCAAGCAGATAGAGAATTAGTGACAAAGAAAATGAATGTCCTGGGAACTTTCAGGAAGGAACTGAAGAAAGTGGAGAATCCAAATTATCTGGTTTAGGCGAAGAAGATCTGTATACACAATGTGCCCAAACTATGGTACTTTCAAAATACGATGTGTCTGACAAGTCAAGAAATGTCCCGGCCACCGCGTTCAATGGCTGAAAGTAAGATTGCTCGTGCATTTGTATATGATTTTGAAAATCTGCGGGATGGAGTCTAGTAATTCCTTAAGTAAACTGGTATGGCTGTGTTTCTGTCTATCTAACAGCCATCGCTTTGTCCACGCTGAGCGTTTTCTCTTCCATCTCGTCTGTATGTATTATGCTGGTCGCAAAGGCAACCAAAATCATGCTTTCCTCCATTTTGGATGGACGGTTTGATCAAGCAAGCCTGGACGTTTTGAAGGGGGGAGATTGATCAGTCGGACTTGTCATGCGGACGGGAATCTGTTTCATTTTGCTCGTTCCTTCAGGGTTGCTTGTTTGTTTGTTTTTAAATTGGGTAAGCCGTATTGCATTACCCTTGCACGTTAATGTGTCCGGTTCACTCAGCATTCGTGAAATGGAAGCAGTCTGCGCACTGGCTGCTTTGTATTTAAATTGTCCGGTTCTGTGAGCGGTAATAAACAAAAGGCATCACTAATGACGGAAAGGAACCAGAACAAAAAAGTTAGACACCCCACCCCCACCCCCAGGTTTTCTCTTGTCCGTACCAGCCAGCAACATGGACGATTAAGAGCCCCTTCAGACGGGACCACTGCACTGTTTGTAGCGTGTTAGTAGCGCAGACATTGGCAAATACAGGAGATAAATGGAGGCTTTCAGGGTGCACGCACTGCCACGACCACAAAAAAACCGTCCGAGTAGTTGGCTTCTACGCTGGTGGCAGACACAAAAAGTAGCGCTGCAGACCATCGAGTAGTTGGCTTCTACTCTAGTGGCAGACACAAAAAGTAGCGCTGCAGACCATTGAGTAGTTGGCTTCTACTCTAGTGGCAGACACAAAAAGTAGCGCTGCAGACCATCGAGTAGTTGGCTTCTACTCTTGTGGCAGACACAAAAAGTAGCGCTGCAGACCATCGAGTAGTTGGCTTCTACTCTAGTGGAAGACACAAAAAGTAGCGCTGCAGACCATCGAGTAGTTGGCTTCTACTCTAGTGGCAGACACAAAAAGTTGCGCCGCAGACGGTCAGAGTAGTTGGCGTATAGTGGCGGCCACAAAAAGTTACGCTACCCGTGGCGATACAATCATGTACCAGGAATTGAATTCGGGCCTAGAGGTTTCACACTTATCCACAACTTCATTAGTATTTTAACCGCACGTTATGGGGCGACTTTTGAACGACAGTCCATGTCACAATAATCCTCTCTCTCTCTCTCTCTCTCTCTCTGTTTCTGTCTCTGTCTCTCTCGCTCTCTCAGAAACTGCTGACGCGCGTTTTCCCAACGCAATATTCATGAAATAGCAAAAACAAATGGAAAAGAAAGGGTCGAGGGTCGAAACAAAATACCAAAAACTTCCACATCATCCAATTTTCCAAATCTTTTTAAAAACAAAATAATAAGTAAACCTTTTTCAGGTCGAAAGGCAGGTACATTGTACCTGTAAAATTGAACACTCCAGAGATCAAGACTTAGTAATGTACGTGCGGCTTCCCCCGCCCCTCGCGTCAAGTTATTTTTTGCCTACCGACAGCGCTTGGGGCCAGACTGCTAGCGATTGTACTGCTATGCGTCTCTGAAGCAACGGTTGATGTGGTTCTCAACGATGGTGTATTTTTCGTGAATTTGGAGAAGAAAAAGAAAAGGGGGAAGAACGAGAAGAAGGAAAATCCAAGGTTTGTCTGTTATTCTGTTATTGTTAAAGGGAAGTCCTTAAACGTTTTCAAGACCCTCGACAGTTCCCGCTATTATAATTTACTTCCTTACTTGCATTTGCTGCTGGGAGACAGGGCGCGCGAGTTACATCATGAACGGAAAATCCAGCCTCGGTCCCATGTTATTCTTAAAATAATATACTAGATCTATCTTCGGTATGATGGTAAATTAATAAAACGATTGTGACATTGCTACCATATTTAAAAAGAAAAAAAAACCTAGCCAGAGGTTTCCTACAACATACATGTACTACTTTATAATTACCAAAGAAAGTTAGCGACTTCCGGCAAGGTCCAGGGCGAGAGCTGAACACTGAACAAAACTCAGCATGTTCTCTATTTGGCTCTGTAAAAAATGCCTTTGTTTACTTCTCTCACGCTTACCCCACAAGGTGGCGCTGCCAAACCCGTGCACGCGAAAGCCCCGAGCTGTCTCATCTTATCATTTCTGGTATCTTTGATAATAATACATTCAGTACAACAAAACTGTTATACTTGTGCTTGGCAGAGACTTGATTTTGGGTGATCCCGATTTTTGGATCATTCTCTTCAAAATATCTGGATATCCGGATCATGAGCCAAATTTTATCCTTGGTCCATAACGAGGCACGTTGTCTCGCGGCTTGAAAAAAACAACAACAACAACAGCAGCCATAACAAAAAATAACAGGGGCTACCTCACCCCAACCCCATGCATGGACGGTCGCAAGGTTGCATATTGCAAATGTACATGTACATGCACTTGCAGTGTACATGTACCTAAAAAGGAAATCATCCCCGGAGTCGTCCTCTTAAGATCCTGGTCTCCTAAAGATATTTTTTTTTAAAAGTTAATGTTTTTTTAAAGGAAAGGGTGGGGGGAGGGGGACGTGTCGTGGTGAAGAGATGGGAGAAACCTAGCAACAGGTCACGACGCTTACCCAGGTCGGTGGCAGACCAGACTTGAACTCTTCAACCCTCCTGTCTCTTCGAACCGGATCGAGCCTCTGATATGGATTTCTAAAAGCAAGACTAAAACGGTTTGACCCGATTGCATCTGGATGACTGAATTGATCCGTTTAAATGGATATATCCAAGTCTAAATCTGGGCTCTCGCTCCAGATAATGATCAAGTAAGTTAAGAAAAACGGGTCTCGACCCCCCCCCCCCCCCCCCCCCCCCCCGTGGCGGAGCTATACATTTTTTGGACACAGAAGCTTGAACTGTCCCTTCGCAACTGGCAACAATAGGGCAAATCCAAAATTGGCTCACTAACAAACGTTTCTTCAGGGTCCCTCCAGGACTAGGGAAGTTTAAGCTTCATAAGTTTCGTAGTAGATCCGCAGCTCTTCGACCTTCGGGTTAGTGGGGAAAACATGGTTGTAGCTTACAAGTAAAGATACTAGAAAGAGTATAATTGTCTCTACTTCTAGTATTTTTTGTGCAAGGTCACTGACTTCAAAGGCTAATTCTGCATTCGTTGAGCTCGCGTTTTTTTTTCGGAAATTCATCTTGAGGTACACGCAGGTCTATGAGCGTCCATTCCCCGGGGGGGGGGGGGGTGTCAGATGAAGTGAAGTTTTTTGTTGTTTTTTTTTGTTTATCCCTAAGGCGAAGACAGGGCGGAAAGATAAATTACATCATTACAGAACGGGCCCCTGATCTATATTTCTGAAACTAAAAGCAGGGCGGAAATGGGTCTCAAGCGTTTCATCTGCTGGTATACGAATAACTGGATATCTAAATCTGGACTCTCGCTCAGCACTAAACCACACTCGGTAAAGAAAAGCTAAGCTAAGCGAATATATGTTACATTTTGTCGTCACTTGTATCCACTGTCATTGATGCAGCCACACGGATTTGTAGACAACCGAAACCGACAGGGAAAAGCTTTGCTTGGACTTCAATGACTACAGACGTAGAAAGGAGCGTGAAACTGAATGTGGTCATATAAAGTGGCGATGCACTAATGTGAGTGTGAGGCGCCTTTCTTCACAGACACGAGCGTGGTATCCAGCCGTTCTAAGTGGGGACGGTGTCATTCTTAATGGCAAAACCTTGACGCCGATCCTACGGGTCGGGTTTCTACAAGGTTGCGGATTGGGAAGGTTATCAAGTGGGAACTACATGACATTTGCCACACATCACCATGGCAATGTCTCGCTGCATCAGATATTAGAAATGCAGCAAAGGAAGAAAGAACATAGGTCTATCAACTTTGCCAAAGAATCTCCAAGAATGCCAGGAAACAGCATTGGAATCACTCAGACGTGAAAACCAGCAAAGATAAACCTTTCGTGTCTGTTAACGACAAACAATATCCATGTAATGCATGTACCATTGTATTCAGCTGCCTTTGCGGACCTGTGGCCGTATGCATAATCAATGCGTAAACTAAAGTAAATACGTTGACTGGTGTTAACGCAAGAAATGAATACAATTTCTCGTGTTAACACCAGTCAACGTATTTACTTTAGTTTACGCATTGATTATGCATGCGGCCACTGAATGTTTGGCGCCGTGTGCTGTCTTGTTTATGGTTGGTACATTCATGTGATCCAGGCTACGGAGCAAGGCTAGGAGGCAAAAAATATGTACATGAAAAGGCATCAAAGAGATTGTGATATTATGGTAAGTTTTACCGTGGTGGACTGTCAAGTCTTCCCCCCCCCCCCCCAAAAAAAAACCCACCAGGCAGCATGGGGAGAAAATAGAAGTTTGAGATTTTTTATCCACAGGAAATGCCTAGATCTTATCGTATATTATACATATCACCTGATGGATATACCCATGCTTGCAACTACGGATTGGAAATGAAGCTTCTCACAAACACTCACTTTTGACGTACAGACGTACACGGTGAAATCCAAAATTTCGAAAACTAGGGGATAGCTCACTTGTGTTTAAAACCGGCCATTTACAATGTGAATATTTGCCTAGAGTAGTACTGTAAACACCCAACATTTTATCAGCTTTGATGGAAAAGGTGTTTTGGGCAATATATACATTTAAAAGTTTGTACAATGATTTTGCGCAGTACACATAATATATCTATTTGCGCAGGTTGTAAGATAATTATTTCCTCATCATGACCGCCAACACCAGCTTCATTTCCCGCCGCTTCACATTGAATGAAAAAAATGTATAACTTGTACATGTACGTCATGTAGGCTATCGGTTTACATACCATTGGCATTCAACGCGCCATCACTTCATTAATTAGGCCGTGTTTATCATAATCCTGTCAACGGCCTAGTTAGTATTTTGCTTAGTATAGAGTTTCCTGGTGAATACGTTGGTCTAGCGTGTCACTTGAAGGGCGCCATGCATTATTTGAAAACACGTCAGGCCTCAAAATTATAATACCCGTCCGGCGTGACCAGCCATTCCCAACATCCCGTGCAACATTACGACTATTTGTGAGTGTGCATGAGAAAACCCACAATAAGTCGACAGAGCTGATTTTGAGAAAAACGGCTTTGAAGTGAAAATAATATGGGTCCGACACAAACTTCCAACTTGGCTGTTGTTTAGGGGACCGTGGCATGTTACAGGGTAAACTGTAGACGGGAAGTGAACACTACTCACTATGATCTCTATAACGGCTTTGTAATTAGACTACGGTCTCCTAACAAGATCCAAAAACTTCCGACTCGGCTGTTGTTTAGGGGACCGTGGCATGTCACAGGGTAAACTGTAGATGAGCAGTGAACACTACTCAGTATGATCTCTATAACGGCTTGGTTACTTGACTACAGTCTCCTAACAGCAATCACTCCAATATCAATGGGTCAATTAGCTATTGCCACTTTTAAGATTAGATCTAAATGCGGTTTTCTCAAAATCTTGTTTGGGGGGGGGGGGGGGGTCACTGGCTTCAATTTATCAGAAATGTCTTGTCTTTTATTATGTGTACAGAACTCAAAATGTCATGTTTGCTACATATTGTGGGTTTTCTCATGCACACTCACATTTAAGAGATGTCTGGCCGAGCTACACCAGTCATGGGGGCCAACAGCACTACGCTGAGGCCCCCGAGAAACAGAGGACCTCATCTCGCTACACCAGTCACTGTTAACTTTTGTACAAACAATACATTGCTAAGGATCGCTTCACGGTGGAATTATCTTAAATACAATTACAAGTCACGTATGACAGATAGAGTGTTGTCAAGTAAGCACGCATGCCTCCACACACACACAGACATGAAAGGCACACATAGTAGGAAACCACGTTTTCTTACTAGATGTAGTAAGGACTGAATCGGACCCAACCATCAAATATGTATCCTCCGAGCGAGGGGGGGGGGGGGGGGGAGAGACTACGTACGATTGTTTTAAATTGTGATAAATTAAAAGGTTTGATTGTCAGCAAATGAAGTTCTAAGAATATAGATCTAGATTAAACAATCATGTCTCTAATGAAAAATAGTCAAATACTGCAGTTCATGCAAGATACTATTTAGAGTTTCCAACCATCAAGGTCTTGTCGTCTGACATTCAGCATTCTGATGGCTGTGGGGTCGGACAGGGGGAGAGAGGGGTGAAGGCCAAGCCTATTAAAGGTGAAAGGGGGGGGGGGTGATTAAAAGAGCCAGAATCGAGCATGCGCACTTTGCAGATGGCCCCAGGTGAACTATTTAATCTGTGATGAAGGTCAGTGACACCCCTCAGATCCCACTTACAAATCGGCCTCTCAAATTGCGCTCAACTAAAACTGACTTTGATTCTGTTGGATTTCCAGAGGTAAACAATCAATTAATTGTAGCCTTATCTGTCGTCATGAAATACGAAGCGCCAGTCCCCGTATTTGACAGAATCCGTCTTCATTTCACCCAGTTCACGATCCTATATATATATAAGAGAGAGAGAGAGGATCGTATAAATACATTAGAGAGAGAGAGAGAGAGAGGATCGAGTATATTATATAATTGTATATAGCTCGCGGCACAATACATTGAAAATCTGTAACTTGCTTTTTTTTTTTACATTTTTATCCATGATGGGAGTGTGGTCTACAGTGGTAGTGAAAGGGGACGTCCAAATATAATCTTACACCTTTTTTTGGGACTTTTTGACCCCCCCCCCCCCTTCTTACACTTTTCTTACATTTGCTTCTCCCCCCATCCCGTAATATTACAATAATACATGTACATGTAATAATTATACATGGCACACGTACTCTTTCTTACAAATGAGGGAAAAATGAGACTCATGTCAAAGTCAATGTTAATTAGACTGATTCATGAATAAGAATACCATAAGTTATCTCTCTTTTTATGTTATCTCACCTCACAAAAGTGTAATATTACATTGGTTCAAGACACTCCCCCCCCCCCTTTTCTTACACTTTTCTTTCAGGAGCCAAACAGCCTCCCCCCCCCCCCCCTTCCGAGGCGTAAGATTATATTTGAACGTCCCCAAAGATATTGGTGAAGAAATATCGGTCAAATATTATTTCCAAGAGCAGAAATTATTGGTCAAGTTTGTTTGATAGAAGTTGAAAATGTTAGAAGATGGTCAGCACTACGAGCAGATTCTTAACTCTTTCGCTGCCAGTGCCGTAAAACAGCGATATTTTGCAATAATTTTAGATAGCGTGTAAGATCTCGTTATTGCAGAAAATCTTTCATTAAAATAATACTACTTGTCTGTAATGTAATTAATCAGCAAGCGAATGTTGCTTACTGTCATCTGGACACAAAGGTAGTCTCAGTTTATTGAGCTGGCATTGAAAGGGTTAAAGTGCCCTTGTACCTCCGCTCGGCTCCCTCGGTTGCGCGGCCTGGTTGTGTTTGGCATGTTCTTCTCCCGCCACAGGGCTTCCCCATGTATCTCTTGCAAGTCGACGATGCGCTGTCATCAGACAGTGTGCTATCACTGAACAAGTTCGATTGTCCTGATTTCAGGTCAAGACCTTTAGGTGACTTTGTTTCAATCGTTTCCGTCCGACGGAAACCCTCCACTCTTTTGCAGCATTACCACTTGAGGTACTAGATCTATATATACTTGCCCTCGTTTTCAGTCAAAGAAAAGGGAAAAGAGGAGGGGTCCGCCGCAGGTTCAAAGATATCCGAAATCTTAGAGTTTCCACACGAAACAGTGCACAAGTAATAACAATGTCAGATTGGTGGCTACTTGAACTTTCTCTTTGGCCTCTGAAGCATTTGTGCTTGACCCATTTGGGGATTTTTAACACAGATTTGAAGTAGGTGCAATTTGGAACGTGTCGAACCACCATAGATCCGGGCTTTTCAAAGGACATGAAGAACTTGCTGGACTGCTTGGCTACCCCCGTCTCCAACTTTCCGTCCTTCAACTCCATTTTTCTGCTTCTTTGTGAAGAAACGTTTCGTGGTAGTCTTACCTAGTGTTCTGAAATACAGAAATGGCACTTTTTGTATTGGTACTAAGAAGATTTATACTACGGTTTTCTTACATTTACAGTGCTGCCGTGACCAAAAAAAACAACAACAAAAACTGGCCATTTTTCCTGCAGTGATGGAAGTTATTTTAATAAGCTACTTCAGCCAAGGCCTAGTGTGATAACTGAATAGTAAACGCATTTCTGTATTCTGCATAGTGGCTTTGTGAAATACGCCATTATTCATGACTTCCGCGCATTCACCGGTAGATGGTGGTGCGAAATCCATGCATGCAAAACGCGCCAACCATCTTATCGTACCTAGTACTTTTGGTGGCACCAATAAATTAATAAAACATGGGAGACTTCCCTGTAAGTTGAAGCATGTTTGGGATTCTAACGAAGTCAACATAGTCCGGAACGAGGGTAACATGTGAGATGAAGCATTGTGTGTGCGACATCCTGTGAGACAGGCAAGGCTTAGAGACAAAAACGATCACGGATCCTTTGACGATATGAATTATCTCAGCATCGGACTAAGCTTGAGCCATTCATGCAATCTATGCTTTATTTGGCCACCATAGAAAAGTTTTGCTGTCCTTGTAAGGTACGATTTTAATGAAGGCACTATCGCGTGCAAAGCACTCACCTGGTGTCACGGTGTTTAAAAGTGCAGATAACTCTTCCTGGTCTACTTCAAGGGTTTGCCTCCCTTGGCACCGGTCGGGTGTTTCTTCTATTGCCTGGGAGGCTGTCTCTATAAAAAAAAAATCATATCTGCCATTGTGCCAGCCGCTATGACCGGCATTCCAGTTTGGTTTTGTCTTCCCTTGCCCCAACCTTTGCACTTCCTTGACCTCTCAGAGACTCTTGTGTAAGTCGTCTCTGTATAGAATGTCCGAGGTCATAGGGACATGAGGTGCACAGATATCGGTATTGTGATTAGGAAATGATGTCCGGTGTCCTTCCCTCTTCTTAAACGATAAATCTCGATTGCTGTGAGCAGTTAACGCCAAAGCGTCCGTGAGGAGGAAAATTCCAGACCTTAGCTCCCACTTAGTGTAAGATATCTCTGGTCTGTCACGGTGGTCAGTTTCGACCTTGTCTCCAGTAGTGTCTCAGCGCATCGTGTTACCGCTACAGCGGCCAGGGAGAAACATTTTTGAGTATTTGCGAGTCGGACGTCCGCTTTCCTCGCATAAGGTTTTAGTGCACCCCGCATTTCTTGGTTTGTGCGGGGCACTCCCAAATTTCTGCAGTTTGTTGGGATGGGAAAGTGTGCGACTCTCAGGTAGTTTTCCATCCTCTAGTTTGCTCTCAATTCGTTTATTGTCTAGAGACGCAAACTTATCTGAGTCCA
This sequence comes from Onchidella celtica, assembly GCA_963931925.1. NCBI lineage: Eukaryota > Metazoa > Mollusca > Gastropoda > Systellommatophora > Onchidiidae > Onchidella > Onchidella celtica. The sequence goes on along the minus strand of OZ007574.1, from coordinate 5,384,211 downwards.
GGGATCCCATTTCCTCCTCATTATTAAATGAAGAAGCAAGTTCTTTGTAGATATCATCATCCATGTCACGTGGCTGCCCATTGTCAACTTCATTGATGGACGCTTCGTCTAGAGTCTCATTTTCCAAGTTTTCCACCACCTCATCAGAGGAAGAAAGTGTACACCATCTTTTGGGAGCTGGCGTTGAGGAGGTAGTATATATAGTAGACTGTGTTGCAGTCCTCTTTTTCGCACAGCCGGTGGCCTGCGGGTTTTGTTTTTTTTTCTAAATTATTTATTTTGTCCATCATTTTGGACATTAGAGCGTGCATTTCTGTCACGCTCACTGCTGGTGCGGTATCAGTACCCATACCCAGCAGTTATGTCTCGGATTTCGGTGAGATTTCATTTCCCCGATGGGGAGACATTTCAGTGTCATCAGACATGATTAAGACTTATAATTGATGAGACTGATGAGACTGATGAGATAGTAAGATTGTGGTGTACAGAATCAATCCACTGTATAGCGGTTACAACTGGAAAAACAGTATAGGTAATTCCAGAGCGGCTGAAAACACGACTGACCCGAGCAAGGGTTGAACGCAGGCTGACCAGTTGGCGCGGCGCGCTATCTCATGTTACACGGAGTTAAAGACGGTTGGCTGAGTTAGAATTATGAAATATGAGGTCATGTAGCTGGTCAACAAAGTATTTTTGCCTCACAATTCACACCAGTGGTTTCAGTCTGGCCATCCTAGCAGTTCTCATCCTTGGTAATCAAGAATAGATCATTATATCTGAATAGAATTCTTTTTTTACTACCCGAATGGGCCAATTGCTTGTCTGACTATCATGAAAATAAACCTTTGCCCCTTCATGTGGCACCCAGGCCACGCGCCATAGCTGCCATACCTTAGATACATCATAATCGTACGGCATTCTAAGTTGTCTTCGGTAGTGCAACTTTGATGTCGTGCAGAGAAAGAGGCCAATTTATGTTAATGAATTCATGCGCGGGGTTATGTTTGGTATTTGTATCTCTCTCTCTCTCTCTCTTTCTCTCTCACACTCTCTCTCCTTCTCTCTCACTCTCACTCCTCTCTCTCTTTCTTTTCGAGGCAGGTCCAAATGATAAAATGTTTGATTTAGCAGAGGGCAATCTTTTAAAATACTTTCACATGTGCAAACACAGAATCTATAAAGGGATCATGCTCAGAATTAATGTATTAGACATGGCTACATAGAAAGTTTCCCAGAATCTGCGGTATTGGTTTGTTGCGCGTTCACCACTTAAAGTAACTTAAAGCTGTCATTTTGACGGTGATGCTTTGCAGCCGGCGCTATACAAATCGAGTTAGTATAATTATTTGGCCCTATATTATGAATGCTCAAAATGGATCCAACTTCTGGCGAAAAATGAAATGAAATTTAACATTGGGAGAAGCGCAATTTCTATGATCTGAAGTGAAAAAAAAATAATCCAATGCTGTCATTTCAAATTTACTTACTTTATGTAAAAAAGAACACGACAGTAAATGGCGCATCGGATTAAATTGAATATTCGATTCGCTCACACAACGAAAGGAACGAAGTTTATACATGCAAAATCAAAATTATTCCAAAAAGTGAAAAACAAGAATTGAAACTCTTGAGAGTTAGAAGGAAATATGAGAGTGCTACATAGGAAATGTGAAGTGCCGGTACAAATCCATGGTCAACTTCCAGATTTTCATAAACTGCGATTTTTGCTTATTACGCAGACGATGCCCAGCTACACCATCTCTATAAATATATCGTAAAGATTCAGCCAATAGAAATAAAGGTGATATTGCTTCAAATAAAACGGCCAACTACATGTGTCCTGTTATTTGACGACACAGATGGGCCAGGTCATCCTCCGTCTGAATCTGTGGCCATCAAACTTTACTTAATCCTATTGCTGTCAGGAAAGAGTTACTGATTCCCACAAGGGGTATTCCAAGTCTCCAACATACAATTGTAGTATCCGAGTGTATTTTTGCTTTAGAAACTGCAAAAAAGTATACATTTCTGTAAAGCTGACTTTATTGCCCCTGGCAGTCAAAGGATGAACAAAACCGGCAGTTTGTCTTGTTACAGTAACAGGGTTAACACAAAGTGGCCAGTTCCCAAAAAAGCTTAACGATGACGTCTTTTCTGACAAAAATGTAATAATTTTTTTTGCACATTATGTTTTTCTGCATGCTTTTCTTATGACATGCTTAGTCTGGAGTTGAAATTGTCATTAATTGTTTACTAAAACAGTTTTTAGCCTCTTCTGTCAGATTCACTTCTTCGGAGATGGCCAATTTGTGGCCGACACCATCGATGTTTTACAGGGAATGTGCACAGTTACAAATGGCAGTAGTTTATGAACATAATTATTGCAACAAACTGGCCTAAGGTACCCAACGAAGAGCGAAGAACATGAAGAAGACAACGACCGTGAGGTCTAGACTAACGTAATATGGGACAGTGCGGAAAGGTAACGTGGCGTCGTCTCGATCCGCGGAATCGCGGCTTTTTGCTGGTCTAGATAAATGAAGCCGGATTTAGGATTTCCAACGCCACTGGGAGAGAAGTGCGTGATTGTGACCTTTTTTAAAATTTATTTCTTCAGCATCGCTTGGCAATTCTTACGCTCTGTTCAGTTTCTTAAGCAGCATTTAAAAAGTGATATTCTTGATCATTTTACATTAAGAGAGCAAAGTTATATTCTCCACAGCTGCAGGTTAGAATTCTAGACTTCTTTTAATTTCTTTATTTCTGGCGATGGACGCCACTGTTCTGTTTGCTGTCGTTGATAATGAAAAGCGGCCTCATTGGCTGTTTTTCTGAAAATAATAATCGATGGGATTTTCTTAAATAAAGTGCATTTTTGTCCGTTAGAATGAAAAGTGATGTGATGTTTCCACTTTCTCTCACTAACTTTCTTCTGACACCAGCCGTGATGGGCACGGCACAAACACACTAAATAATCGACTATCTCTCTTCTATAAGTTATAACAAACGATATCTGTATTGCTTACATATATACAATAATTATTAATTCATTCAATAATAATAGGAACATAGGTCATACAATTTCATGTGAATTTCGATGGAATGAAGTTGATGCAAATCAGTACATGCTAATTAAATGGCTTCGTAATATTCAATCTCTAGCACATTTTATAAAACACATGGGAACATTCAGCATAAGGAAACCTCTCCTTTAGGGGTGTATGGCGCTGTCTGGGCACTGGTTCTTCCTCTCTACCCTGGCTTGACTGCGCAGTTAGATCAACAGGTATCGGCAGGTACCAATAGGTCGGGAAGCCAAGAAGCGACGATGTCGTTAATCAAAGTACAAGAAGTTGAGAAGCCAAGAAGGTGTTGTTCTTCCTCCTCTGTAGAAAAACAATCGCAAAGTCCTAATCTACTGCTGGAAGGCATGACTTCCATACTTACTCCATGACGGATATTCATCATTAACACTTTTAACCGCTGACACTGTTATAAGTCAGGCTGCAGCTCCCATACTCCATAGGCTCCCATATAGGCAATAGAATAAACGATCAATACAGTTTTAATGATATTTACACGTTCCCCACGAAGAATAACGCTCTCTCTAACGGACCCCATCCTATAAGGTTTCGTAACATATATATAACGGCGTTTCCGTGACTCTCTCAGAGGCAGTAGTTATACCAAAGTAAACCCACTAGATTTAGGTTCTACAATCATGAACATTAAGTAAAATACACATACATCGTACAATTAACTTACCACTCAGCAACAGCCCAAATGCCGACAAGATACCAAAGATACCACGCTCTGACAAAGGATGTTTGCGGGTTCCCTGACCTTCCCCACTCACAAGACTAGTACAAAGTTACAGTTGCAGTTGTGGTCTCCTCTTCGGCACGAAGCTGGTGAGTGCTCTCAGCGGTCTGAAGTTGGAAGGAGCGTTCGGGGATTTATACCCAGTCAGGTAGCGTCCCAAGACGCTCACCGAGTGTACATTAGTTATCCTAATAGCCACCCCCGTCGACTCCACGTCAAATACTATTGAAGCATCTCTACCCCCCAAGCAATTCCCAGGTGATCTGATCGTCAAGTACGGCGGTCAAGTAAACACTACCCTTTCCGGGTGTCAAAACGCTTTCCGTTGCATCGGCTACTTTCCCCCTCTGGCCTACAATAACTCTGTCTCCCCGACATTAACCATCTTCCCACGCTATTTATACCTTGCCAGTCAGTCACCCTGTTACAAGTGAATGCTTTTTATTACTATGATTTACAGACATGGTAATTTCACTGGTGTTCTTACAATGGTTGAAGATCGATTTCAAGGCTAAAATTTGATAACGATATCTTTATCAGTGTTAGCTGTAGAAAATATTCTTACAATGATAATAAGCGCATTTTGTTACCCGCACAACTCCCTGCAATGAGGAACGTATTTATCCATAACGTTGATACCGAATGGAGCTAAAAGTGGACGAGAGAAGTTTGTAAAAGACCAAACGGGGATAAGTGTGGTAGATCGAACGGGCGAGTTGCGGAACGAAGAAGAGATAGATATGATCTCTTTTGTGCTCCACAATTAACACATTTAGTACCAACCTTTATTGGGGTTTCAGTACGTAGGTTATTGTGATGGTGTCATGAGATTAGTCTAGAAACATAAGAACTGGAACCAAAATGTTAGTTTACGTGGTCGTTTTCAGAGGATACAGTGTGTGAGGAAACAAAACGCTCGAAAGAAATATTACATAAATTTAAGGTACTAGTGTAAGGACCCGTTCAAAGAACGGGTTTTTGTAGATCAAGGTAGAAAACAACACGCACAATCGGCACACGATCAAGGTAGAAAACAACACCACGCACAATCAGCACACAGATTATGTAGATCTAGGTAGAAAACACCACGCACAATCGGCACACAGATTATGTAGATCTAGGTAGAAAACAACTCACAACTGACACAGTAACACCCGCATGGCCCGTGCATAAGGCAGACGGCACAGAAACTCATGCCTTCAAACTTTGAAACGCAACCGGAAATTTGAAGTCGAAACAAAACAAAGGCAAGAGGGAGGCGATCATTGTTGACGAGAAAGCATTATTCGATATTTTTAGGCCTATTTTCATTTATTACAAAATTACGATACGTCGCGTTCATGTCAAAGGAATAGACATAGTAGCAAAAAGAACTATCTTTCACAAGTACTTTTTTCTGGTCTGGGCATTTCTTCCTCGCAGCAGTGAATTTTTTTTCCTTGCTGTTTTTTTTTTATATAGATGATAGCCTGTAACCACGTCAATGTCCAACATAATCATTTTTCAAAATAAGAAAGTTCATGTCTTGAACTAGAGACAACCAACATCTTAAAGGCTAAGGGAGCCCCGTCTCGGGATGATTAGTTTGTGTGTAGAGATAACAGAGATAAGGTCTTGTAGAAATGATAAGGAAAGACGTTTGATGAATCCCGATAGAAGTATCCATGAGCCAGCTACTTTATATTGTTTCGTTGTCTTTTTTGTTTTCTCTTCTAGTTTTGTCCAAGAAGTGCCAGTTTTTGTGACTTCAAATAATTTGATGGTGCTGCAGTCTTAACTCTCCGCCTGAGAGAGATAGCTCACCTATGTCGTCTTATAAAAAGAGTCTTGAAAACTGCATTTGACCTAGATTAGGTCTTTACTTTTTTTTTTTTCTTTTCTTGTTTTGTTTTCAGTAACACGGCCAAGGTTTTCTCCAGATCCGTGGCAGCAGATTAGTTCTTCCAGAGACAGGCTGTGCACGATTCCTGGATGAGGGAAACTTGAAAACACCTGCACTGTGGTTGAGCTCGCGATTGTCAAGTGACAGGACCCTAAAAACTTCAGCACTGTAGTTGGGTCCAAGATTCTCAAGTGACGGGGCCCAGAAAACTTCAGCACTGTAGTTGGGTCCAAGATTCTCAAGTGACAGGGCCCAGAAAACTTCAGTACTGTAGTTGGTTCCAAGGTTCTCAAGTGACGGGCCCAGAAAACTTCAGCACTGTAGTTGGGTCCAAGATTCTCAAGTGACAGGTCCCAGAAAACTTCAGCACTGTAGTCGCGTCCAAGATTGTCAAGTGACGGGGCCTTGAACCTCCAATACTGTCGCTGAAGTGCTACCAGTTTGTGAGATGGACAAACACGACAAGGTAAGTGTGCTGTATTATTTTCTTAAGCTCAGTAATTGTCATCTGTTAACATTCCAGTCTGGGCCATGGCGACAGTCGCAGTGCTCTTTTAGAGCATACCTTTAGGCCACCAGCAATCAGTGTAGCCCTGCGTCATGACTTGTGTCCAAGCTGTCCAAGATGGCATCTTATGACGTCATGCCAAGGGGCCATCCATAAAGTACGTACGCAGGGGGAGGAGGGGTATGAAAAACCTACATGGAGGAATAGAGGGGGGAATGGGAGGGAGGGGGAGGGGGGCACAGACTAATAAAATACCCAGACTGGATGATCCCATTGTGTGACGTCACAAACAGCGAAAGGTCCTCCATTTTAGGTTTAAGGTTGCGACCGACGCTTCAGCATAGCTACAATGCAGCGGTCGCTAAAAGTCCAAACGGTCATTATTTATAACAATATATAAAAGGCAGATGTAGATAATGAAATGAAAGGATAGGCAAGACAATGCATTATTAATACATGTACACGATGAAACCACGCTCCAGGCTCTCATCAATAGCTTTGCCAAAGCCTGTGACAAATTCATGCTAAGGATCAGTGTCTCAAAAACTGTAGTTTTGACACAAGGCTTGAGAAACCCCAACCCAATCATGCTGAATGGCTCTCCTCTGGAGCAAGTGGGAAAATTCTGCTACCTAGGCTCAACCATCAGTGGTAGCACAGACATAACAACTGAAATAAATGCCAGAATAGGAAAGGCGGCCACAGCTTTTGGCAAACTCTCAAAAAGGGTGTGGAACAATAGCAAGCTGACCATCAAAACAAAGGTACTCGTGTACCAAACTTGCGTCCTAAGCACCCTGCTGTATGGCTCAGAGACATGGACCACCTACTCCAAACATGAAAGATCCCTCAACTCCTTCCACCTGCGCTGCCTACGCAAAATTCTCAAGATCAAGTGGCAAGACAGGATCTCAAATATCGAAGTTCTGAGCCGAGCCAACATTCCATCAACTCAGGCTCTCCTAGGCAAAAAAAGACTGCGGTGGCTTGGACATCTCCACCGTATGGAAAATGATCGCATCCCCAGACAAATTCTCTACGGGGAACTTGCTACTGGCAACCGACCCAGAGGTAGGCCACATCTGCGATTCAAAGACACTTGCAAGGTCACGATGAAAGCATTCAACATCGACCCCAATGAATGGGAGAACCTTGCAAATGATCGAAGCAGATGGAGACAAAAATTGCGCAGTGGCACGCTCGCAATAGACTTCAAGGCAAAAGAAACATACCTGACAAAACGACAGAGGCGGAATGAAAACACTCGCCAAAGTGAACCCAAAAGACTGACCTGCAATCACTGCCATCGCACTCTCGGGTCAAACATTGGTAGAATAAGCCACGAGAGAAGCTGTCAGTTAAAGTGAAAGTGAATATTCTAGCTGCTAAGACCGTCTGTAAAGACGCTAAAGGCCATATAGACAACCAATCTTGACAAATAAAAAGAAGTTTCTACTGCAGATAGAACTAGAATCGGAATTTCCCGAGCGGCGGCCATATTGGTTATACGGCCGGGCTCGGGAAATTCAGTAAAAAACGAAACAGCCCGAAGCTCGTATTTTCAGTCTGGTTAATTAATTAGTCTGTGTGCGTGTGTGGGGGGGGGGGGGGTCTGTTAAGAGTTTCACTTATGGCATTGAATTGAAACTTTGTTTTTATATATTTTTTTTTCAACAAAATCAAATGTGGAATTGTATGGACATCAGTAAAGACTGTGTTTCTAATGAAACAGGGAAATAATCCATGCAAAATGCCATTTCAGGCTCTTTTTTTTTTTTTTTTAGAACATCAAGACTTTGTCATGGACATGCAACATTTCAATGGCCATACACTCCTACGATCTTGGGGGATAAATCGTCGAAATCGAGCGCACTTACTTTCTTTATGAATGGCCCCGGCAAAGTCAAGTCTTCTTCTCCTGTTGTTTTCCGCCCTGTGATTTTCTTTGCCTGTAGTTTTCAGACCGGGATATTTTTGGGGCTCTTACGGTGCGCTGGTTATTGCAGCATCTTGTTATTTTCTTCCTGTGATTCCTGTACCTGTGACCAGAGATTAGTGTTAGCTGTGTATCCTGACATCCAAGCTGTGGACGAATGCATGCAATTTACAATAATAATATACTGTTTTGGTTACACTCATACACCTTCTGGGCCAAAGGGAAATATGTGAGCGAGCCCCATTAACCTCAACGGAAGTCGCACTGGACCTAATGGAGGAAATCGGGATCAAACGAAAATATCCGCTTTTTTGACGATCTTTTTTATTTTAGACGATACTTAAAAGTTCAACCATTTTTTCTACATTCTATGGAAGTATTAGGTCTGAAATCAGCTTCTAAATATGATAAAAACTGCCTTTAATTTTGCCTTTGACATCGAATATCACAGCAATAACGGGGTTCATTGAACTCCCGGTAACTTCAAAACTAATAAACTTATTGTCACAAAATTTTCACAGGCCGTGTATCATTGATATTGGCATAGTCATACAAAATTTCAAAGCCATAAGTTAATTACAAGTACCGCTGCTATTGAGATAGTAAGGTTACTCATCTCGCCAGGAGCGAAAATGGCTATTCCATCTTTAATGACGTCTTTCTCGGAAGGTGCTTCCGTTTTTGTCCGGGGGAAGGATGGGGTTGGGGGGGGGGTGGGTGTCTTTAAAAAGCCATAACTTTGCGATAAAAAGGAGCTTTGCATTAATTTTTACACCGAATTAAAAGATTTCATACTTTATGGTGATATTCATAACTCAAAACGGAAAAAATGGGACTTCCGTTTAGGTTAGTGAGGCTCGCTCACATATATGTGAGTGTGCATGAGAAAACCCACAATATGTCGGCAACATGACATTTTGAGTTCTGTTCATAAAATAAAAGACAAGACATTTCTGATAAATTGAGGTCAGTGACCCCCCTAAAACAAGATTTTGAGAAAACGGCATTTAATCCTAAAAGTGGCAATAGCTAATTGACCAAGTAATACATGTATTGGAGTGATTGTTATTAGGAGACCGTAGTCTAATAACTAAGCCGTTATAGAGATCATACTGAGTAGTGTTCAGTGCTCATCTACAGTTTACCCTGTAATATGCCACGGTCCCCTAAACAACAGCCAAGTCGGAAGTTTTTGGATCTTCTTAGGAGACCGTAGTCTAATTACAAAGCCTTTATAGAGATCATAGTGAGTAATGTTCACTGCTCGTCTACAGTTTACCCTGTAACATGCCACGGTCCCCTAAACAACAGCCAAGTTGGAAGTTTGTGTCGGACCCATATTTTCACTTCAAAGCCGTTTTTCTCAAAATCAGCCCTGTCGACATAATATTATTGTGGGTTTTTTCATGCACACACATATATAGCCTAGTAACACGTGGTGTCGAACAAAAAAATGTTTACACAAATGAACTACTTAATTTTATTTTCAACGCTATTAAACTGTGTTGCCATCAATCTTTTGCCAAGGATGGCCATCCGATTCAACACATGCGATAACACAGGTACGTAATTAAACACTTGTCCTCTTTATTTCGAATTGTAAATTTTGATTGTATCTACATTGACATTACATTAATGAATATTGGAAGTATTGTTGCTGGGTTTATTTGTTTGAGATTGTAGAAACGAGAACTATTTCTCTCTGCGGGACTCAGAAATAAGAGACATCCGGCTGGTCCTTTTTCAGGTGTTCTGTTGAAACTACTTCAGTGTGGGTATGGGAGTATAATTTTGCCGGTGGTAGCGAGAGGGAAATCGTTGTTATCGCAGTGAATCTGTTTTGAAGTCGCACTCACCATATTATTTATTGGTTAATGAATCTTATTTTTAGCCCCCCCCCCTCCCCCCCAGGAGGTGTAAATGCTAAGGGCAGTGATCCTTCCCCACGCAATCTTTTTCAACTTTTTGGGGGGGGGGGGGGGGGGGGGGTCCACGCTCCACTTCAATTTACCAAAACCAAGTGAGCCCCAACATGATCGAACAAAATTCGTACACAGGATGATTATGCATAAAAGAGTAAAAAAAAAAAAAAAACATTTATGTACTCAGTGTGTATACATTCAAAGCAGTTTTAATTAGAATTTTAATTCAAGTTTTATTCACTTGCTTCTTACCTCAGTGGGAGCCTTGCCCTTGACGCAGGTTGTATATTTGTTTGATTCGGTGGACCAGTTTCGTTAGTTTTAGCCTCACGATTCATGAGTCCAGTCGATTTCTCTTTACAAACGACAGTTTATCAGTACGGTTAAGTTTAAGGAAGCTTGGATATGGACAGTGAATATTCGTACAACGCACACAATTCGATGACGTAGAACACACACCGGAATACTATATTACTGACCTTGTTAATTTGCATAGTTTTTAAGAATATGAATCGGCTTAGTAGCAAAACAACCCGACTTCTGCTCGGACATTGCGTGATCTGCGCTAATAATATACTTGGGAATCCATATACTTGAGTGTACGTCGATCACCAATGGCTACCCCAGCCTCTTTTCGCCTGATTAGTCAATCTGACTACCGCCCATTGACACAAACTGACTAGACAGACCCTCACGCCCCCAGGTCCATCTGACTATTCCATGTGTTGTCACTTTAAATTCGTGAACACCATACCAAGTTTTGTTTCAGCAAACCTTCACCAGTCGCGCTTGTGGTAAACATGTACGGATATGCACTGTCCATATCCATACAACGTGTTGTACAGATCCATACAACATGTTGTACGGATATACACTTCCTAAGTTTAAATACTCCATGAAATTATAAAATAAAGATTTCTACGAAAAACCCCACGCCCTATTCGGAAGTCCCACTCTCCATCTTTGAGAGAGAAAAACTGTTCTAAAGCAATGTCGTTAAACCCGTTTCGCCTCCATTTTACTGAGTGAGCAACCTTGACAGAGACAAAGGTTTTTTTACCCTCCTTTTAGGAACATTTGTCTTATTTATAAACAAGTGAAAACAAGAGTCAGAGGTGAGTAGAGACAAAGATGCTCAAAACAATAAGATAAGGTAGCTAGCGCGTTTAGTATGCACAGATTTCAAAACCGCCACCTAGCGGCAAGTGCGCGGAAGTCATGAACAAAGCCAAATACGGAAAATATTGAATTTTGTTTAGTGTTCAGCTGTCGCTGAAGGCCTTGATTGACGCCATTTAGTTTGTAATTATAATTTCAATTGCTGTGAGTAAACTGACTAATTTTTTCTTTTTTTATTTCATTAGTCGCATTAGCACTGTAACAAATCCGCATCATTAATTTATCATTATGCCAAGCATTCTTTTCATGCTATGCGACTTGGACCCCGCCCCCGATCAGCGCACAAACTGTGTGCACAATGTTTTTAGATGTGCGAGGAAGGGGGTGTCTCATCTTATTGTTTTTGGTATCTTTGGTAGAGCACAAGGAGGCAGCCTACCTACACAATCGATTAGTGTGGAATTCACTTACCCCACAAGAGGGTCATGACGAATTGTTTGTTGTCAGCAGAGTGCGTGTTGAAGAAGTAGATGTCGCAAAGGAAAGGCAAAAAATGAGAAAGAAAAAACCCAGAAGAAACAAAAGAAAAGACAAACAACAGTAAGAAAAACGAGGTGTAAAAACTAAGAACAGCGAACCTTCTGAAACAAAGACCTCAAACTAACAGTGCGTGGGAAGGGGGGGGGGCGGCATTCACCATACCGGAGTGTTTCCAGTAAAGTTGGCCCATAAAACGTAGTGAACCCGAACCCGGAAAGGTGCCACACAAGAAATGAGGACACAGGTAAATAAAAATAAAAAAAAGTTCAAGAAAGTAGTGAGAAGACTTTCCAACTTGGATATAATTATATAGTCATTCCATCCAGACGCCATGATGATGAAGACGGAGTGCGCCTGAAACTGAGTGTTGTCGGCAGGCACAAATGGGTCAGTAAATTGGCATGCCATTTCGCCGTGTGTGCCAATAGAAATCAGTCTTAATAGTACCTAAAAACTTACGTATAATAATCTAGATCTAGGACACAAGGTAAAGTACCTTTCACAGACAGAGAAATGCAATGACAGAATCAGTATCGACTCAGATTCCGCGCCAACTCTGGAGTTTGTTTACCCTTTTTCGCTAAAGTTTACAGGCGATCCATGTTTTCGTTAATCCACAATTTTCTTCCTTCAGCGATTGAACGATGAGGGAAACTGCGTCACGGTACTAAAAATAGATCATAATAGCGGGCCCCTGTTCTAAAAGCATGGAGTCGGAAATGTTTGTTGCGAATTTTACGTGTGAATTGTGCAAAATGAACAATTTACCCAGAGTTTGCAGCATTTTGATATTATCCGCGTACATCACAATAAGTCGAGTTATAGGCGATGAGAATGCTTCCAGAGTTTTGGAGCCCTCCCAAAAAGGGCCTTTGAGGGCAGAACTTTCACCGTTAGCTCCATTATAGTATGATGATGTAGTTATGCTTGTGTTGTTGTTGTTTTTAGCCATAAAAAAAAAGGAGACGCATTTTCATCGAGTTTATTTACCCTTGAGCTCCATTGTTGTATGATGATGATGACGATTCTCTGGATCTGGTCTGAAAAGTGAATGAGTGACGAGGGCGTCACGCGTGGGATTTTCCCGAATATTCCTGTTGCGGCAGCTGTCAAATGCTAATTTCGCTAGAGATCAAAGTTTTCAGAGTGTAGGCCTACTTGGTGCAGTGGCGCTAATAATTATTCACTATGATGCTCGATCCTGTGAAACCCAAACAGAGGGTTGTTAATTTCGGCCCTCTTTTATTACGCATGAAATTTTTTTATTTCTTTGACAGTAAGTGTGAGCGCGCACGTTGTCAATTCTGTTTTACCTTAGCTTTCGTATGAAATGTAGTGTAAACTATGGAGTTGGACGAGACTTGGCGCATTGGTGAGACCGAGACAAGCTGTCTTGCCAGTTCGTTTAAAGGAAGATCAAATCTGTGCCAAGCCCGACGAAAGACCAAATTGTCTTCCTGCGCTGTGGCTCTAAATAGACAAGCTGGCAGCGAACCTCCTAAAATAAAGACCTCAAATCGGGTTCTCTACCCAAGCACGCTTATGTGACTGGAAGGGCGCGGAGGCCACTGAACTTTGTCCCTCGCCCCACCAGTGCACGTTTGTAGTTTTTGGGGTCTTTCTGGGGGGAGGGGGCCACTGAACTTTGTCTGTGGGGAGGGGGCAAAAACGCCGTTCTTGCGCGAAGGTGAAATAATTTTATCATGGCTGGTACCGTGGCCTACTTACAGTTTTGGAACACGGGACCTCTTCGCAATCAGTAACAATAATTAGGGCAACGTCCAAAATTCACTCATTAAAAAAAGTTTGTTCGCCGCCCCTGCCAGATTAGGGCCAGAAGCTTAAGCTTCCTTTAGTTTCATAGTAGATCTGTCACTGGGGTGGTATTGATTACTGTCGTAACTGAATTTCCTCAACTTTTCAGGAAGCCGAGAAAACTTCCCAATTACATTTTATACCCAGTCACTTGAATGCCACGTATGTAAGCGTTCCCCCATTTGTGTGACATTTCTTACTTGTGGCCAAATTCCAACATTCCTTTACAGGTACCATTTTGAAATTCCTTCCTTCAGCAAAATTTTAAATTTTACTGCAGTTACTTTTCATGCTACAAACATTCGTTTTGTTTGTTTTGGTTTTTTCTTCATGTTTTATTGCCTCGTTTATGTATTACTTTTCTGGCGAGACTTTGCTACCTATAACTTTTTCTTATTGCTAATGCTACATTTTGACTTACCTCTTGACCCCTGTTGTGTTTTGGTGTTTTTTTTGTTTGGCCTGAAAAGCTGACAGCAGACGTACACTCGCAGAAAAATTCGAGAACAAAACAAACAAAAATGAAAGTAGGCAAACGTTTAAATTTTTTCGTGACCAATACCTAGCTTGAGATGAACTCCATCAATCCTGAAACTTTATGTCTCTAGGACCCACGGCAATGGAGAAGTTCGCGGAGAACATCTCGTAAATCCGTCGTTATAAGCTAGACTTATAAGTGCAAGTGGTCATTCGGCCACATCGTCGCTGCAGTGCTAATTCGGTTTTTGTAAATTTTACAAGAGTGTGAAAAAAACTGAAAAACAAGGCTATTATACACATTTTAGAGCTTGGAATCGGTACTGATACTAAAAATGTTTCCCATTACAGATCCGGGGCTTACTTTATCAATTATTATGATTAGTTACATGAATAGTCGAGTTAACCGTTCAGACACTGTCATTCTGCTGCTATTAGTGGCTAACTCTGGAGCAGCACCAAGTTAGATGGATAGAGTGCTGCACCAAAGCCAAAGAGCCACCAAAATTTTGATGCTTTAAACGGCTAACTTGGAGTTAGCTGGATAAAAACCTACTGCAGACCCCGAATTGGTCATTTATTTGGCTATGTCGATGATCTTTTTATCTTTCCCGTGAATTTTATTATAAAAATAATCGTTCAATTTGGCTGAACTTTAATTATAGGGTGTGTCATGTGATGTCTCTTAAGTCCGGAGAAAATCCAACACACTCCATTTTCAGAGTTAGCCGTTTAGAATCCTGCAGCGACGACATATTATTTCATCAAAAACTATGGTTTGACATTGAAGAACCAGATGGTACTCGGAAACAGTTGAATAACGTCGCTATTTGAAGGCTCAGCGAGACCGGACTAAGCGAGAAAGACAATGGAGAAAATACATGACTGTAGCTCCCACAAAATGTAAAGAAAAAATCGAAACATTGTCAATTACGACTGTAATCAATGTCGCCCACACTGTGAACCCTGTGGCATCCCTTAAGCTTATAAGATAGGCAGCAACGTACTGGTTTTAGTGCGCTATCAAAACATTGGTGACAGGCAGCTGGGCTTGCATGTTTACATAATAAACACACAGTGACAGTGTGTTAATGTGCCCAGATACGACTCGGAGTTTTGTTGAGACTAATGTTGGGTCGAATAACAAGTTGTATCATTCGAACGAATTTGGAATACTCTTGATTGCTCGAATATTCGACGCTGTTTCGAATACCCGAGCGTTTCCATACAAGATCATACAACTCCATGGACGGCTTCGCGCGAGACAAGCCGAATTATTGTATTTCTCGCTTTCTAGTTTTATTTTCGGACGATTCTGTTTTATTTCCAAATTGTCTCCCAATCGACTACTTTAAAGAAAGAACAAAAAAAAAGCAGACCCGAGTGTCGAATAGTTTTTTTTAATCAATCGTTTCGAACAAATACTCGACACCGGTAGCTATTCGAATATATACATAGTATTTGACTAGTTGTGTCGAACACGGTTGACACACATAGCTTAGGTAGTTCTGTGTTGTGGTAACTGTTCTGTTGTCATTCGCAGAGTTGTCATTGTCTCAAGGACACGCATTCCATAGGTGTTTAACTAACCCAGTTTGTTCAGAGATAGGGAAATATCTGCCCGGTTACAACTGATAAATGGAATAAATCGACACAGAAGTGCCCGGATATTCATCCATCCATCTTTCCACCCGTGTATTTGTATATACGCTTATCCAGCCATCCAGTTCCCCTCCATCTGCCCATCCATCACTCTTGCAACCATTCATTCATATATCCTTCATCCGCCCATTCCATCCATCCATCCATCCAGCCTCCGTCAACTTACCTATCCATCCATCCATCCATTCATCCATCCATCCAATCTCCGCCCGGATGCCTGTTTATCCATTTATCCATCCATCCAATCTCAGCCCGGATGCCTGTTTATCCATTTATCCATCCATCCAATCTCCGCCTATCTACTTATCCATCCTTCATCCATCCATCCATCGTCCAATTTCTGTCAATCTATGAATCGTCCTTCCATCCATCCACTCACCCATCCATCCATCCATCCGTCTGTCCGTCCATCCGTCTGTCCATCCATCCGCCCATTCATCCATCCATCATCCAATTTCTGTCAATCTATGAATCGTCCATCCATTCACTCACCTGTCCATCCATCCATCCATCCATCCATCCATCCACACATCCATCCATCCGTCTGTCCATCCATCCATCAATCCGTCCATCCTTCCACTCACACATCCATCCATCCGTCCATCCTTGCACTCACCCATCCATCCATCCATCCATCCGTCCATCCTTGCACTCACCCATCCATCCATCCATCCGTCCATCCTTCCACTCACCCATCCATCCATCCAACCATCCGTCTGTGCATACATCCATTCATTCATCCACCCACCCACTCACGCCAGGCATCATCAGTAAATCACAATGATTATAGACATCATCTATGATGTATGATAGCAATAGTCCTGCGGGAGGCCACTATATTGGCCTCCCCGCGCAACACGCGAGACACGGGAGGCCGTTATTTTGTCCGATACGCTTAACCGCGGGTCCTGCGGGAGGCCACATTTTTGTATAGCAACGGTGCGCCTCGCGCTTTGGTTATTCGGTTGCCAAGGCTGTCGTTGTTGTTGTTTTTTTCACGTTTTTTTTCCACACTATTTTCGCGTGTTTATCTATCCTGTCATCCCTACTATATCTAACAAAATGGTATCGTCCGATTACGTTTATTACAATGCAACTATTCGTCATACTCGTGTAATAGTACTGACGGTCTGAAGTTTGAACTGGGGAAAGTCTTGGGGAAACTTTTACTTTGATGCTGGTTGTCGTCTACATGTTAAATGAGAAGAAAGGGGCCATGTGCGTATTTGAGACGCCGTTCTACGTCTGTAATTATGAATTCCGATGTAATGGCGTCTGTCAGTAGGTTTTTCATCAGGGAAAACTGGGAGAAAATGACCGACTTTGTTGTTGGTCGTTGTCTTTATTTGATGTGGTAATTAGAGAGCTACTGTGTTCCTTTGATTAAACCGCTTTTCAGTACATGTATGTGCTCTAAGACCTGGAACTGGAAATCAAATCTCTCGCTAAAACTAACATTATAGTAAGTGAACGCTTTACATAGTAGAGGAGGGAGAAGGCAATGTCACGATACATGTGGTTAGTAAATTAAGCGAATGGCTTAAAAAATAATTTGTTCACCTGAATGGCCTGACACAGGGACAGAAAAAGCGCAGAGGTCTTGGGAACATGATAAAACATGTGCTAAACGGCATGCAAATGCAGAAAATTCTTGATTTGGGGCCTTCCATTTCACAATAAAACCTACTGCATATCATCACAAGTACTTTATCCAAATATCATAGGGGTCCCTTACGATTTATCCACCACTATTGTTGTTATTGCGTCCTGAAGTATACGCGATACAGGTGTTCACACGGACCCGATTGACCCGACCGCCGAGGTTATCGGCAACACGCGAACGATCGGCTGACTGGCCGCTGGCCATCCCCGCACGGGGCGTTACGTGGACGAGTTCACTCAACGCAGGACGAGGGATAGTCACCACAACAAGTACATACATACTTCACTGATCAACTGGTAGGCCTACATGTATCACGGAGTTTACCCTTTTTGCCGTTTGCTGTTCATTCAACGACTGAGGTATCCGTGTTATCTCTCACCCCCACGCCCCCACCCCCCCTTTCCTCCACCCCCAACCCCACCTTCCTCTTTCTTATCACATTTACAAACAAAGATTGTTGATCGTTAGGTCGCAGAACTGTTTTCAAGTCTCTCTCTCTCTCTCTCTTTCTCTCTCTCTCTTTGTCTCTCTTTATAAAAACATACATATAACACACACCGTATATTTTATATCTTGATGTCTACCATTTCTTGCATCATTCTGACTGCTGGTCCGACCTCCAACTGTATCCAGCTGTGGGAGCCATAGCTGATGTTTAAAGTCCATCATAATCGGACTATGACAGTAACTCACCGGGCTGCCAACTTTCCATTAACAACTGGGCTTCATTTCATGTAATGCCCGAGTTGCAGCATAATTAATTATTAAATTATACAGTGGAATAATGAAGCGTTTTGAGGCTAACCTGATACATTGAAAGTGGGCGATACTAGACTAGTCAGATATATTTCCTATCAATCCACGTCAGCTTTTCCTATCAGTTGGCTAGCGGTACATTCTGCGAGCCTCATGTCGAGGTTCCACGAAGACGAGGCTTAAACACACTAGCCTAGAAATCAGAAGTTGTCTCCTCCTGTCCTATCAATCTGTTGTTATTAACCCTAGACCTGCGGGAGGCCACTATATTGGCCTCCCCGCGCAACACGCGAGACACGGGAGGCCGTTATTTTGTCCGACACGCTTAACCGCGGGTCCTGCGGGAGGCCACATTTTTGTATAGCAACGGTGCGCCTCGCGCTTTGGTTATTCGGTTGCCAAGGCTGTCGTTGTTGTTGTTTTTTTCACGTTTTTTTTCCACACTATTTTCGCGTGTTTATCTATCCTGTCACCCCTACTATATCTAACAAAATGGTATCGTCCGATTACGTTTATTACGATGCAACTATTCGCAACTATTCGTCATACTCGTGTAATAGTACTGACGGTCTGAAGTTTGAACTGGGGAAAATCTTGGGGAAACTTTTACTTTGATGCTGGTTGTCGTCTACATGTGAAATGAGAAGAAAGGGGCCATGTGCGTATTTGAGACGCCGTTCTACGTCTGTAATTGTGAATTCCGATGTAATGTTAGGGCATGCTGCATAAAGGCGTCTGTCAGTAGGTTTTTCATCAGGGAAAACTGGGAGAAAATGACCGACTTTGTTGTTGGTCGTTGTCTTTATTTGATGTGGTAATTAGAGAGCTACTGTGTTCCTTTGATTAAACCGCTTTTCAGTATATATATATATATATGTATGTGCTCTAAGACCTGGAACTGGAAATCAAATCTCTCGCTAAAACTAACATTATAGTAAGTGAACGCTTTACATAGTAGAGGAGGGAGAAGGCAATGTCACGATACATGTGGTTAGTAAATTAAGCGAATGGCTTAAAAAATAATTTGTTCACCTGAATGGCCTGACATAGGGACAGAAAAAGCGCAGAGGTCTTGGGAACATGATAAAACATGTGCTAAACGGCATGTAAATGCAGAAAATTCTTGATTTGGGGCCTTCCATTTCACAATAAAACCTACTGCATATCATCACAAGTACTTTACCCAAATATCATAGGGGTCCCTTACGATTTATCCACCACTATTGTTGTTATTGCGTCCTGAAGTATACGCGATACAGGTGTTCACACGGACCCGATTGACCCGACCGCCGAGGTTATCGGCAACACGCGAACGATCGGCTGACTGGCCGCTGGCTATCCCCGCACGGGGCGTTACGTGGACGAGTTCACTCAACGCAGGACGAGGGTTAATATTATAATATTCTGTCCATCGTCTTGCCTTTCCCTAGCTCAATATTACCGTCATCGTATCTACATGGTTTCTCTGAACTCAATCTCAAAGTTGCTAAAAAATCTTATTCATTGCAAACAGATTCAGAAATGTTCATCTCAGGGTTAGACGGACAGACTACAGATAGACACTTACACAGTGTAGTGTGTTGAGCGCTTCGCAGGCGCTGCATTCTGCTCTGTGGTTGACATGTTGCTTCTGTAAAGCGCATAGAGCATTTTAAATGGATATCTGTGCGCTATATAAATGATTAAATGCCATCCATTATTATTATTATTATTTACACAGACAGATAGGTGGCCAGGCATGTAAGTAGGTAGCAGGCAGGCTGAAGGGTGGACAAAACTAACAGACAAACACGTACTGGTTAGACAATACAACTGACCAACACAATAATTACTCTCGGGTAAGACACCTGTATGTGAAGTGATCATACTGGGAAAAGGGGGGGGGGGCGGGAAACAAGCTTTTTTGGCGTCATCACTGTTTTCCTGATGGAGTAAACGCTTACGTTCAAGACACATGTGACCTAGGTAACCACTAAATGTTACATTTCACTGGATTCCGCGAAAATGGCGACATTGTTCAAAAAGGCTCCACGGTCCGTTGTTCCAAAAGTTCGGGTATCGCTGGAGTAGCCAGATGTTTAAATTGGCACTTGGTTAGACCACTGAAGGCACAGCTTAGTCTGTTTGTGCACAATCATGTGTGTGTTACCAATGCTAGATTTGATACACAGAAATAGCTGTCTAGTCTTTTCATTAGGACGGAGACATGGGCATGTCAAATACACGCTGTAATGCTGGATTGTTTTCTGTCTTAACCCTTTAGCGCCAGGTGTCCCACATCCGAGATAAGTGAACCCCAATTGGTGAACCCAAAGTACTGTATTGGGGATCCTTTCTTATATGTGTGTCACTGTGTGTATGTGTGTGTGTATGCACGTGTGCGCATATCATTCTTTTCTTTTAATTTTCTCTATTGTTTTTGTTTTCACTATTTGAAACGTGTTTTGCAAGTTACATAACTATAAGACAAGTTAGTCTACATGAGAGCGCCAGAGGGTTAAAAGGGTAAGATTTCATCACCCGATGAGTCCAAAATTTAGAGCACGGTATTCGATCCCGCCATTTCTGACAAAAGAAAAAGCTATTCGAAGCTGCCAGGGGGATCTGTCTGTATGAATGATCTTGAAGCCCACATGGAGAGGAGTGGTTGGTTATCAATATCAGCACTATTGGGGCCAGTACTCGGTGTCGTTTGAGTGAAGATAGGATTTTGTTAACACTCAGTGAATTTTAGTCAAGTGTTGTGTAAGGCACTGGAACAGTAGCAACATGTTCTACCATGCTGCGTCCACTAAACCAGTAAGTTTATACCATTATTACATCCATTAGTCTGAATTTCATTTCGTTTGTTATCGACCTGTGTTTGTGAGCTCTCTCAGGCAAGTTTATCTTCAGTCAAAAGTGTACTTCATATAAAAATAAAAAATGAAAACACGCACATTTTTTTTTCTTCTGACCAGTTCTATACAGTTATCTCCGCACCGACGCCAGCCAGACTTTTTGTGCAGGTTTCTGTAGGTCTGAAGGCGTCTCTTTTGAACATTTCATCGATGTAGACTCCAGCCGATCGGGAAATAGCAGACGGTCTTTGGTTTCTCGGGGGCCTTAGCCGAAGGCTATTGACCCCCCCCCCCCCCCACCCCAACCGATCGGGAAATCTTTTCGTGATTTTGTTTCACAATTTTCAAGTCCAGCCTCCACGTTGGCATCCGCCGTTGACCTTGACTTGGACAAGCTGGTCCGCTGGCTCGGGGAATACACAGATGTGATTTTTCAAGTTGAGTTTCCATCAGCGATGTGTAAACTGAAGCGCAGAACGAAATTTCCTGTCCTGCCTTTCAATTCCGGTCGCTTCAACATGTCGGAACACTTGCTTCTGCTCAGCTCTGTACTAGCTCAAAATCGACGAAAGTGAGAAAAATATACCGAGTTTCAAGGCCTTTTAAAATAGTATGCTCACCCATAACTTTACGTCTTATGATATTTTGTAGAATTTAAGGCCTTTCGTGATTACATTGGGGGCCTTACTTCTTTTATAAAGTGATTAATTATTTAAACACGTAAGTTGGTTAGTGAGTATGTGAATAAGTGTGTAACTCTCACTCATTCATTCACTCACTCACTCACTCACTCGCTCGCTCGCTCGCTCACTCACTCACTCACTCACTCACGCACTCACTCACTCACTCACTCACTCACTCACTCACTTTCACTCACTCACTCACTCACTCACTCACTCACTCACTCACTCACTCACTCTCACTCACTCACTCACTCACTCACTCACTCACTCACTCACTCACTCACTCATTCACTCACTCACTCACTCACTCACTCACTCGCTCACTCACTCACTCACTCACTTACTCATATACGTTCTCATCTGTCACGATGTTGACAAATACTACATTGAAAGACCACTAAACTTTGTATCGAAATGGGTGGGAATTGTCCTTCACGGGACTTAAGTCCTGTGGAGATTTACCTCCACCCTCAGGCTGTATGTATTCATCTATCACCATGTTTTCATACAAATATGAAATATGCAGATTTACAGCTTGGTTACCAGTTTCTCACTATCGTGTGGTTTTAGTCCACATGTCTATGGAGATTGTCCAACTCTCACCTGTGATGGACTAACCTCTCACCTTTGAGGGTGATGGACTAAACTCTCACCTGTGTGGACTATGGACTATACAAAACAGAAGTCTTGCCACTACGGTCCAAACAGTCAAAGGATAGACTGTAGAGGCAAAGTTTATTTTGACAGTGACCCACATTGTAATCTCACTTGGTTTTTGTTTGTCTTTTACTAAATATGTGACCCCTCCCCCCTCCCTTTTTTAAACATAGGCTAAATTTGATGAATCTGCAGAAATGGCCCAAGTGGCAGGAATCTGAGATCGAGCTAGCAGTGTGGCAGTAAATAATTCAACCGCTGTTTGTATTTATGTTGTGTGCTTTTTTTTTTTTTTTTTTACTGACCGTGCCCCCCCCCCCCCCCCTTTCCAGCGCATAGAAGTATGAGGACACTATCAGTAAGGTACCTGGTATACGTGTAATTAAATGGTAGTACAAACCTAGCCTGCTACGGTTCTTATTCCATAGACACTCTAGGCCTGAAACTTTTTGTTGAGGAGATTAGAAGTGAGGACTTTGGCACGAGCACAGGGTATCAGGTTGACTGACAAGCTGCAAAATTTGCGGAATGTTATGTGGAAATTTCAGTAGCAATAAATGGGACGTGGTTCGCATTTACCGGTAAATACTGGTCTGCTTGATCAGAAAGCTGACACAGTTTTGATCGAACTACCGTACTGGCGCCCCTGCTGAAGTGTCCCCGTATATTATCTGTGTCCCAGAAGACTTGCTGGCAAGACCCTTGGACAACTGAGCATAATTATACATTATGCTCGAGATTGTCCTCCCGGAACTTAAGCCAGGTTGTCTTCCAGGTAGAAGTGTTGTGTTAGAGAATGTTTGTCTAAAGAAATAATGGCCATTTTTTTCTTTTTTTTGGTCCTCTTTTGTCTTTTGTTGTCGATGGTTGATGGGGGTGGGGGGGGGGGAGAGGAGGGATAATATACCCTGGAGGGGAGACAGTTGGATGTATGCCAGAGTGTCCCAGTGGTTCTGACATGGGATACGATCTAGCATGTCACACCGATCACCGGTTTCATTATGTGTAAACTGATCTCTTCAGAAAGAATGTTGTTACAAGTACGTACGTCCTCCAAGTTTTTTGGGTTTTTTTTTTTTCGCCAGGGGTACGTATTTTAAAGCCTTTTGTGACTCCAGAGCTAGAGAGCTCCTCCGGAAATATTCCTAACAACAGTCTTAATTAATTATTCTTTCAGATATTCTTTTTGTTTTCCCCTTGTTTTTTTGGTTGAAAGAGTAGGGCCGGGGTTAGGGATCCGATCAGATTTAGGGTTGAAGATAAGGACGGGGTCAGAGATAGGTGCGCTGTACCTATGAGCCCCTAGCACAAAACTCTTACGGCGGGCACCTGCTTATAACAATAGCCTTTCAGAAATGATCAGAAACGTTCACAATGAAAATATCGGAGAACGTCACCAGGGGGGGGGAGGAGGGCATCGTCTGTGACATAACTCAGTCTAAGATAAATGAGTGCATCCACATTGTCACAAATCCCAGACTGGGAGATGTAATAAGTTATGACAGGACAACAATCACGAACGAACAAGTTTAACACTTAACAGAACAACCCATCAGACTCACACATTTATTAAACATAATTATACAGATAATAGCGCAATTACATACATTATATTATTGAATTTAACTGCCGTACAACGGCCTTATTCCCACATGCACTCTTCCTCGGATCCACAACCCGGTAGTTACTTCCTAAAGACACTTCGGCCTCAGCCTCTCCCCTCAGGGTCTTAATAGCACATTAATAATTCACTGGGAACGCAGTCTCTCAATATCACCTTCCTATTGCCATAACACCTTAGCAGTCCACTAGCACCTCAGCAGGGCAATAGCACATTATCATTTCAATAGCCCATCAACATGGCAATAGTACATTATCATTTCAATAGCCCATCAACGTGGCAATAGTACATTATCATTTCAATAGCCCATCAACATGGCAATAGTACATTATCATTTCAATAGCCCATCAACGTGGCAATAGTACATTATCATTTCAATTAGCACATTCACGCTCATATCTACGTCCCTGTCCGTGGCCAGACTGCCACGACTTTATGTGCCTCTACTGTCCTGCACCGACAGCCTCACTCTTGGCCTATGTGTGGCCCCCGGCCCTATGCTGGCCTATCCCCTGTGCTCACCGAGGTGGCTCTTCGGCCCGTCCCCGACACCTACAAGAATAACATTACATTGGTATAATACCATACCATTTCTATTCACTCCACCTCTCCTTACAACCCATGAAGCGCACACACAATAGTTCACATTTCACTCACCAAACATCTTACGGTAACACACCTCCATCGTAGTACACAATACTCACTCGTGCTACAAATCCATGAACTCAACTTTCATCTATCGCTCATGGCGCACATTGCTATATCCAATATCAAGGACTTCCACATTCCTCACATATACTTATTTACATCATGGTAATAGACGAATATAATACATCAATCATAATTATCAATCATCGTTTCACCTACCAGTCATCACTGGAAAAAACTCTCTCACTAGTCTTCCGACTGCTCCCCTTATGTTCGCCCACTGGGCTTTCTCTTGCGTCCGCTCTTTAGGACGTTCTAACTTGCATTGATAGTAATACAGCGCTCTCGCCTCATTCAGACCCCCACCACTCATAACATGCACGCCTTTCCTTACTTGTCTACGTGCGTTAATTTTACTCTCCTCCTTTCCTCCCGTAATTATTAACTATCGCTCACTCCACTCGTGACATCATCCCCCACCCCAAAAAAATTAATGCAATTAATTTCAAATCGCATCAAGATGACTGTCAACGAGTGAGCGTGAGCAATACTTACATAAAAATGACCTACCAATGCCCCTAGCACATAAAATACCGGAATCAGGTAAAAATATGGGGATCAATATGCCCTGCACTATGCATATATGTATCACATCATCAATAGCTAACTAAACACAATACCTAATACAGAATCAAAAACCAATCAACCTATCAACCATTCTTCATATCATATTTATAATGTCAATATTTTAAAGTCGACGACTCATTCACACAGATCCTGTCAATGTTCCTGTCCTCCGATGTATAAGCTCCTGAACTCTTCCCCTAGGCTCGACTAAGGTAGTCGGCGATATGATTGCTGGTTCCTGGAATTGGTTGAATAACGAAGGTATACGGCTGCAAAGCCAATGTCCATCTAGACAAGCGTGGGCTGGACGAACGATTCTTCGACAAAAATGTCAGTGGCTTGTGGTCTGTCTGGCTACAAAATTCTCGTCCCATGAGATAACGTCCTAATTTCTGGACGGACCACACAATGGCAAGACACTCCCGCTCTATCACAGAATACTTTCTTTCTCTCTGCAATAACTTCCTACTGACATAACATACAGGATGGAAACATTCGTTCTTCTCCTGTAGGAGACAAGCGCCGACACCAGAGTCCGACGCATCCGTTCTGAGGATAAAATTAGATCGAAAATCGGGTAATATCAAAATGGGTGACGATGATAATGCTGTCACCAAATTATCAAATGCTGTCTGACATTCAGACGTCCACTGGACCTTATCGGGTTGTCCCTTCTTAGTAAGGTCAGTAAGAGAAGATGACAAGGAGGAAAAATTTGGAATGAACTTTCTGTAATAATTTAAAATTCCCACTAAGCTTCTGACTTGTTTCTTTGTTTTAGGGATTTGCAACCCTACTAATTTGTCAGTTTTTGTTACTTCAGGTCTCTGAACACCTCTACCCACAATATGTCCTAAGAATACTATCTCTGGACATGCCAAATCCATCTTTGCGGGTTTAGCAGTTAACCCAAAATGACGTAATCGTTTAAAAATTACTGTTAGTGTCTGAATATGATCAGACCATGTCGACGTATGACATGCTATATCGTCAAAGAATGACACGACATTAGGTATGTCCTTCAACACCAGTCTCATTAATCGTGCAAACGTCGCTGGCGCGTTTACCAACCCAAATGGCATGACCTTAAATTGGAATAATCCAATGGGCGTTTGGAACGCCGTGTATTGTTTAGACTCCTCAGTAAGAGGGATTTCCCAATAACCTTTCGTTAAATCTATCTTGGAAAACCACGTGGACCCGGCCAATGAAGCTATTAGTTCCTCCTGAAACGGAATAGGCTCCCTATCGCCTACCGTAATAGTGTTCAATCTTCGAAAATCAATACAGAACCGCACCGATCCATCAAGTTTTTTCACGAGGACGATGGGTGATGAATACGGCGATGTTGATGGTTCTATCACATCTAACTTCAACATTGACTCAACTTCCTTTATAACTCTATCTCTCGAAGAAAAAGGCAGCGGATAAGGTCTAAGAAATACTGGCTTATCCGAAGTCAACTTTATTTGGTGCTGGATCACCGTAGTGCGACCCGGCAAATCCGTAATAACATCCGGGAATGACGCTAACAGGGTCTTAAGTTCCCTACTCCTTGAACTCGTAAGGTCAGGGTTAATTTTTACGTCCCTGTAACCTTGTGTCGGAGTTAACTCCGGCAATTGAATGTGTAACTCTTCCTGCGCCTCGGTGTCGCTTACGTCACAGTCCAACTGGTCTACGACCCCCGTACAAGCAATAGAGAAGACACTCTCCTCTGGTTTCGTCTGTGCACACAGATACTCTGGTCTCTCATAAAACCTCTGTAGCATATTAACATGGAAAACCTTACTCGATCCATCAATGTGGATAGCGTAATCTACCTTTGAAACAACTCGCTCAATAACATAAGGACCTTTCCATGTCATCAATAACTTATTATGGTTCGTAGGTAATAACAATAGGACCTTGTCTCCCGGCTTAAAAATTCTCAGTTTGGAACCTCTATCTTTATAGTTCTTTGCTCTTGCTGAAGCGATACTAGACGCTTCTTCCGCAATATTCTGAAGAGGAGCCTGGGGTGTACGACCCTTATGCGCCGTCTTTTGGCACGCACTGCACGTCTTACAATATAACCGTACATCTCTGTATACTGACGGCCAATAAAAATCTTTCAGAACTCTCTGCTTGGTTCTAGCACTTCCCATATGATCCGCTAATGGAACATCATGGGCCAGACGCAATACTGTTGCGATCAGCAACGCTGGCACAACGACCTGCTTTAAAATGGATGCCCCCGTTACATACTTACGGAACAGAATGCCCGCCTGAATAACAAAGAAGGACGACCCGTTCCTATATCTCCTCGTTTTCTCCGTTCGCGCCTCCTCAAAACATGGACTCAATGATGGGTCCTCCTTTTGTAATGTCGCCAAGCGCCCTGGTGTGATATCCAGGTTGACCGCTGGCGTTGCCAAAGGTCTAATTTTACCCTTATCACCTACCTGTCGACGTGTCTCGACTGCGGCACAAAAGTCAATACCTTTTGATTGCGACCATGCCTGCACATTCTCCTCGGAAGGGGAACCTACCCGAGATACATTACCAATGATGAGCTGGGCGCCTGGAAAGCAACCAACGACTGCTTCGACTTCCCCGCTAAGGAAAGGCGTATCTATCACTATCTTTGCCATGGGTAATTTCTCTATGGCTCCTGAAAATTGGATGCACGGGACAGTCTCACCTGTAAGCTGTGAATCCCGAATGCAGTCCCTATGCACTCCCACAACGGTAGATCCTGTATCTCGTAAAACCGAGACCGGTTCGTCCCCAACAAACCCCGGATAAACCCTAAGACCACCTCCTGTATGACATGAATTTATAACGGGGATCTTTCTCCCACAAGGTAAAACACCGGAAGATAATAACTTCTCACAACTGGGACACTTAGAATACTGTCCGCCTCCGTTGTCCGATGTAACACACGCAGCCGCATGATGAAATTTATTAGGGGAACATGGACTGGAGCCACTGCGATTGTCATCCACGTTCGCCGCTATCCTACCTGCAGGGCAATTCACGCTGATGTGATCTGCTCTTCCGCAGTTCCAACACTTCGCGGCCCTACAATCGCGTGAAAAATGCCCCACGCGTCCGCAAGTCCAACATTCCGCTCCCTGTGCTCCGCTAGACCTGGGTCCCCGTGACCCATCGCGACCGGAACTAGAGTCCCTATGCCGTCGGTCATCGGCAAAGGTCACAAATCGCCCTCGGCCACTACCGCGACCTAGCCCTCCTGCTCGGTCAAACTTACCGGATCCATATGCAGGTGATTGGTGATACGTTGCCCCTGGGCTTGCCCATTATAGGCACCACGCTGACGCGACCTGTCTTTATGTCCTGTCGGCGACCCCTCAACCACGGCGACGTAACCAGCATCCTGCACGTACGCCCTCGCGACTGGTTTGGACGGATGTGCCGTACGGTATGCTTCCGCCAACTTAGACGCCTCCTGCACCGTCGCGGGTTCGTTTTCTTTCAGGAAAGCCACCAGATCTTTATGGCACGACGCGTACAGCTGGTCACGGATCATTAGGTCTTTCAATTTAGCAAAATCCGCGCCCACATGCGCCAAGTCCATCCAGTTCGTGAAATATTCTGTTAGTCTCGCGACGAAGGCAGCAAAGTCCTCCCTGGTATCCGCACGTGCTCGCCTAAACTGCTCCCGGAAATATTCCTTGGTACGCGCAAATCGGCGAAGCAGCAACGACTTCAGCTTATCATAATCATGTACGTCTTCGCGCTGTAGCTCTTTAAAGTAGGTTAACGCTCGCCCCTGCCACAAGGAAGCCAGGTACGTGGACCATAATTGTTTATTCTCGCCCCATTGCAGCTGTGCGTTCAGTTCGAACCTGTAAAGGAAGGCGTCTATGTCGTCCTTCCGGTCGTCGAACGTAGGCAGCTTAATCCTAACGCCACCTTTATTTTGCCCCTGCCGCTCAACTGTTTCAATCTGTTGGCGCATTCTTTTTGATTTCCAACTCGGCGATTCTTATTCGCGTCTCTCTCTCCTGTTCCTTATCCCTAGCCTCTATCTCCCTTAACTTTATCTCCCTTTCCTGCTCCTGAGCCTTAGCCTCTCTTTCCTGTTGCTTAAACTCCCTTTCCTGCTCCTGAGCCTCTTTTTCCTGCTGCTGAGCCTCTTTTTCTCGCTCTCTATCCTTAGCACGCTCATCGCGCAATTCTGCCTGCTGCTCTTTAATCCAGCCGCGCAGCTCCTCTCCCTCAAGGCCAAGTTCCGTACCCAATTTCATGAGCTCACGGAGATCCGCCATTTCACAGATTTATGGTTATGGTATGTATTATGAAAAAGACCAACCTGTCGGTATGATCACTAACGACACGACCAGAGACCTGAGATCACACCAGATATAACAACACCTAATTGTCTCAAATAAAATTCAGAAATTTACCTACTGAACATTTTATAACCTACTTCCTAACTAATTCTATATTCATTAAATGTACAGCACTATTAATAATAAAAAGAGAAAAGAAAAGACAAAAATGAAGAACTTCAGAAGAAGGACCACAAGGACATCGAGGAACAACGAACCAGACTAGGACAAAGACCTAAAAAAGAAAATATAATGGAAAAAAAATGCAACCTAACTACGCCGATTACACTACAAGGTACGAACAAGAACAAAGTCTGAAAAAAAAGAACGTATCTACAGATAGGTAAGAAAGGGACAAGAGAAACGTCTTCCTAAAACAACGAGGAAGATGGAACGCCACAATCTAAACAAAAATACAGGTCCCTATAGAACTGTTCACTGTGATGAACGAAGTTCCAAAGTTTACCACACCTTTTTAAAAGGATAAACTAAGTTCAACACAGCAAACCCGCGCCACCGCCCCTATAATCTATTACGACAAAAACAGAAAAACAGCGGAAAAAGACAGGTGAACAGACAGCCCTCAATCCAGGGCACAAAAATTTTGACTTTTACTTAACTTTTCTGACTATAACCTCTCCCCTTGTCTCGGAGCTCTGGCTGCTTGACCTCTACAGGCTGGCACACACACTCTGCAGAAATTTAAGTACACATTAATACATATTCATCAAAATACATGCATCAATACATATTCATAAATATACATAAATTATACCATCATGAAATTTCCATTCATCCCATGAACAAAGACAGCACAAATTCCTACCACAAGATAACTATTACGTGGACAAAAACTAAAGTAACAAATGCCCACTGAAAAATACCTACTAACTAACTACAACTAAATATTACGAAAATGGACGAGTCACAACGGACGAGCCCACAGTGTCACAAATCCCAGACTGGGAGATGTAATAAGTTATGACAGGACAACAATCACGAACGAACAAGTTTAACACTTAACAGAACAACCCATCAGACTCACACATTTATTAAACATAATTATACAGATAATAGCGCAATTACATACATTATATTATTGAATTTAACTGCCGTACAACGGCCTTATTCCCACATGCACTCTTCCTCGGATCCACAACCCGGTAGTTACTTCCTAAAGACACTTCGGCCTCAGCCTCTCCCCTCAGGGTCTTAATAGCACATTAATAATTCACTGGGAACGCAGTCTCTCAATATCACCTTCCTATTGCCATAACACCTTAGCAGTCCACTAGCACCTCAGCAGGGCAATAGCACATTATCATTTCAATAGCCCATCAACATGGCAATAGTACATTATCATTTCAATAGCCCATCAACGTGGCAATAGTACATTATCATTTCAATAGCCCATCAACATGGCAATAGTACATTATCATTTCAATAGCCCATCAACGTGGCAATAGTACATTATCATTTCAATTAGCACATTCACGCTCATATCTACGTCCCTGTCCGTGGCCAGACTGCCACGACTTTATGTGCCTCTACTGTCCTGCACCGACAGCCTCACTCTTGGCCTATGTGTGGCCCCCGGCCCTATGCTGGCCTATCCCCTGTGCTCACCGAGGTGGCTCTTCGGCCCGTCCCCGACACCTACAAGAATAACATTACATTGGTATAATACCATACCATTTCTATTCACTCCACCTCTCCTTACAACCCATGAAGCGCACACACAATAGTTCACATTTCACTCACCAAACATCTTACGGTAACACACCTCCATCGTAGTACACAATACTCACTCGTGCTACAAATCCATGAACTCAACTTTCATCTATCGCTCATGGCGCACATTGCTATATCCAATATCAAGGACTTCCACATTCCTCACATATACTTATTTACATCATGGTAATAGACGAATATAATACATCAATCATAATTATCAATCATCGTTTCACCTACCAGTCATCACTGGAAAAAACTCTCTCACTAGTCTTCCGACTGCTCCCCTTATGTTCGCCCACTGGGCTTTCTCTTGCGTCCGCTCTTTAGGACGTTCTAACTTGCATTGATAGTAATACAGCGCTCTCGCCTCATTCAGACCCCCACCACTCATAACATGCACGCCTTTCCTTACTTGTCTACGTGCGTTAATTTTACTCTCCTCCTTTCCTCCCGTAATTATTAACTATCGCTCACTCCACTCGTGACACACATCTTTCCAAATCAGTTTGCTGTGTGACCTGTGTCAGGTTTTCCTGGGACTTGCTTTGATATTGGTGATGGTGTTAGAGTGGGGGGAGGGGGTGTAGGGAGCCCACGTGCTGTTACAATTATGGAGGTCACTGGGGCCAGCCAATCACGGGACCAATTTTCACAATTCCTAGAGCGATCACTGATCAGGTGGAATTTGTTTGTTAGTGTGAGAACTCATTGGTGTTTTTTTTCTTTTCTTTGATGGTGGTTTCACAATGAAAAAGTGGAGAAAAAAACCAGGGGGACCTCCCCCCCCTCCCTCCCCCAAGATGTCACTCTTCTATGGCCGCCCTCCTCCATCACGATCTCATTGTACTGATTCATGCGACCTCCCTCCTCTATCGCCATCTCTCATCCTGATACAAAGCCTAGATTGAAAACCCCTGCTCCAAACGCATTACAGAAAAGAAACCGCCTCTCATCTAATTGAAGTGAACAAGTTCAAACTTACGCCGAGCTAGGCTAAAACAAACAAACAACGACGAGGACAGTTACAAAGGTCATATGTATTTATTTTATGCTTTTAACCCGAGTCAGTTTAAAACCATCTGTGTGACAAAGAGGAAACTAAACAGTCGGGGGCTGTTCATGCGGATCCCACAGATGGGACATGCTGCCAGTAATGGTGAATAAATGGCTTTTGTGTGTGTGGGGGTTGTTTTTTTTTTAGTCCACGTAAAACGTTGGTGGTCTTAATTGTACATGGAATTATTTACTGCTCGAGCGCACCTTTATTGTTTCGCCGTTTGCGTTTACAGGCCATTTACTTAATGTCATCACGTCATCAAAAATATCCGACATGACATACTCAAAAGCTAGATAGTACTTGCACCTGACAGGATCGATTCCGACCCCTGCATCAAGGAGAATTATCTTTCTGCTTAAAAGTTGACAGGATTTAGTTACAGGGAAAAAAAAGTAAGCTTTTCAGGAGAGTTGGACTACGTGGGATCTTCACAATGAAAATAACCCCTGTCAAACAAAAGTAATGTTCCGGCCCTTGATTTCCCTGCACTATGTGGCGCCGCCACCGTACCATTGAGACAATGGCTGCTTGTGGAATGGTATGGAAGTGTCCAGCGGCGTTTCACCCCTCACTGCTTCACATCGTGTTCATTAAGTACTGACAATGAGTGAGTGCATTAAGTTGATACATATAATTATTGTGCACTCGTGCGTTTATTGAACGTCCACGTTTTAACACACGAAGCGTTTTAATTGGAAACTATTAATGTTTTTTTTCAAAGTACCTGTACCATCAAGTACCCTGGAATTTATTACCATTATTTCACTCGAAGCTGAAGTATTTATTGCAACAGTTACATCGAGAATTTTCATTTCTTTGTGTGTCTTTTTCACGTACAGTTGAAATGTGAATTGTAGATTAGCAGTAACAGCGAAAGAGCGGAATTGTGACTCTGTAGTTTATTGCAAACAGTGAAGATCATAGTAACATAGCTGAAGAACATTGTTGTTGATACAGCGTGCTGCTCGACTGTGAGGACGTATTAGAAGAATGACAGACTTCACCCACCACGGACGGGAGTTGTCACAGCTTCGTGATTCAGTTGATGTGTGCTCTACCAGATTAATGGTCAGACATTCAGAATGGCTGTCGACAGCAATGCTCCCTCTAAGGCCCGGCGCGCACTATGATAAAATTAACAATGCAAGCAATCTTTCGTGTGGCGTGCAGCACAGTAAACCCCTTTGCCAAGGCAGCAAAAAATCTGCTTTGCACGCCGTGCAGCAGGCAAAACGGGATAGTGCGCGCCGGGCCTAAGCACATCAAAATGTTGCACAAAAGTTTGAATGGTCGGGCACTAGCTTTGAATTTGAAGTGTTTTTGCCCAAAGCATCAAACGTCCTGGTCAGTGGTTTGAAAAAATATTAGCGGGACTTAATGTCATCACGTCATCAAAAATATCCGACATGACATACTCAAAAGCTAGATAGTGGTCGACAATGTGAGGAATTCTTCAGAAGAAACAAGAAACAGGTGCATTTTCTACACCTGTTTTCATTCCAACCAGCAACCCTGTCAAACCAACTACTTAGGGTTAACCCAAAAGTTTGCTCATAAGAGTGGTATCGTTCAGACGTAGGTCCACTGGTAACGGCATCGCGCCGCCGTCGGATTGATGTAGGAAATATGTAGATGGACACAGAACACGGAGTTTTTGTTTTCAATATACATGTATCTGAATAAGCAATACATCCGGTATCATAAAACCTTGCATGATAATTTGTGTGAAGTCCGTGTGCTTGTGATTGGATGTTGGGGTGGGGTAGAAATGGGGCCAGGGGGGGGGGGGGGGAGACGGGCGATGAAAAGAAATTTTGGCGCCAATGGGACAATTGCCTGAAAAGGGTTAAGAACCAGTGGATTCGTTCGTGCAGGTACTGCGGGTGTTGCCAGTCTAATTTTTACAAACATTGCAAACCTGTGAAGTTCTCGATACGTCATGGTTGTATTTTAACCCATTGGTATGGTGCTTACATTTACCTTATTAGCGTTACATACTTTGCCGGTGTAACAGGCCAAAATATGCCCCCCCGCCCAGACTATCCCGGGGTTAAACTGTCCTAGCCCCAGAATATACTCCCCGGGGTATATTGTGGGCTAGGCCAGTTTATGCCCCGGGTATACTTTGGGTTAGGCCAGACTGCCCCCCCCCCCACAGTCCAGATTATACCCCTTTTTAAAAAAAAAACAACAAGTCAAGACCACAATTTATTTCAGCCTGTTCTTTATCACTGCCATCAGATGTCATATTAATACATATATAATATGAACACATTCCTGACACCCGTAAATCATAATACAATTTAGAGGAAATAATAACAACAGTTTATTTCAGCTTTAGTTTAAATTGGTGTACATATACATACATACATTCTTGACTCCAACAAATCATGATACATTTTAGAGGAAACACGTGCATTAATATGCATTGATATACGAAAGGGTTGAGTATCCATTCAAAGTGATGTGATTAGACTTCAGCTTTAATTTCACCCATGTCTGTTGATATTATTATTATTATTATTTTTATCATTATTATTTTGATTATTTTGATAATTGGTTGGCCATGAGTAAAACATGCATTGTATGTTTTGTTACAATGATGCAGAGAGAAAAGGCCAGAAAAGAACACACATAAAAAAAATAAAAAAAACATAACAATAACCTAACTGGCAGATGGTGCAATTCCACCATCCAGCAGACATTAAATACTTCACATAAAACTAAATAGGCACTAAATTTTTTCGCCTGATGAACTCCATCTGTCCAGATCCACTTGAAACATCACAGAATGCTAACCAGTAATATACAATAACAACACTAAGAACACCAAATCATCTTATTTACTCTTGAAAATAAAGAGAAATATCAATATGAGACTCATCATCATCATTATCTTGGAATAATATAAAGATAAGAGGGAATATAAAAATGACCCACACATCATTCTAGAATCTGTAAGCAGCAATGTCTGTGTACCAACTATATGTAAAAAATGTGTTAAATCTTTTCAACTATTCAAGTAGAACTGGACAGAAAGGTTTAGTAAAGTAGCTTTGATAGTCGTGTAAACTGACAGATTAAATCCACTGAGACAACAGTGCATTGTAGAAAGTAAATAAGTTGATTTGGTGTTCTTATTGTTATTATTTTATATTACTGGTTAGCATTCTGTAACGTTTCAAGTGGATCTGGACAGGTTAAGTTCATCATGTGAAAAACTTTAGTATGCATTTAGTTTTATGTGAAGTATTTAATTTCTGCTGATTTGAGGTCTTTATTTTAGGAGGTTCGCTGCCCTTGGTATTTACACCTCACTTTACTTGTTTTATTATTTCTTGTTCTGGCGGGGGGGGGGGGGGGGGGGGGGAGATGATATGGATAAATTTTAATCTATTAATTTCAATTTTGCCCGGGCAGCGGCCTTTCGGCCTGTTCTTTACGATTTCCAACTGCCAAGGTATCTTTAACGTGCGCAACGTGCACACGGGCCCTCCGAATTTTTTCGTCCTTATCCGAGAAGACTAGGTACTCGATCCTACCCCCCAATAGGACCAGGGACTTGAAAATATGAGAAAAATCCAATTTTCCAAGAACTACTCGATCTTACCCCCCAATAGGACCAGGGACTTGAAAATATGAGAAAAATCCACTTTCCAACATGCCTGCACTGCCCGGGTTTAGAACCCGGGACCCTTGGCATGAGAGGCGAGCACCTTGCCTCTAGACCACCTTGTCCCCAATTTCTGCTGGATGATGGAATTGCACCATCTGTCAGTTGGGCTGTTAAAATGTTCTTTTTTTTCTCTGTGTGTTCTTTCCCGGCCTTTTCTCTCTGCATCATTGTAACTTTGCATGTAGATCTAATTGTTCCATAAAGATACTATAATAATATCTCTATGAATTGTTCTGACATATCAAGCACATTTCTGATTTTCAAAATTTAAAATAAAATTCAGATGACTTTACACTTGTGAGTCTTATAATTATTTCATACCTTGCCACTAAGTATAATATGTCAGTGGTGCCAAACAAAAAAATACAATACATGTTTAACACATGGACAACTAGTTATTATGGAAAAAAAACAAAACAAAAGCAATAATAATACCAACGGACACAAGTAAAATTAGTGTTAAAGTTTAATCATATCATTTTGAATGGATTTTCAATCCTTTTGTATATATCACTGCTTTTTAGTGCGTGTTTATTTCCTCTTAAATGTATCATAATTTTCAAGAGTCAAGAATGTATGCTTTAATATGATACCTGATGATAATGAACCGTTTAAACTAAAGTTGAAATAGTGGTCTTTACTTGTTTTTTTGTTGTTTTTTTAAAGTATGGGGTATAATCTGAACTGGACGGGTATAGTCTGGCCTAGCCCAAAGTATACCCCAAGGTATATTCTGGGCTAAGCCAGTTTAACTCCGGGTATAATCTGGCCTGCTACACCGGTATTTTCGGCCCCAGTGACATCAGTAATGGAAAATGTTTCGTTTGTCGTTGCTAGGCGTATGTTGCAGTCGTTGTTTAAGCCCCAGTGACATCACTGATGAAAAGTATATCTTTCACCACAGGCGTATGTTGTCAGTCATTTCGGCCCCAGTGACATCTGTAATGACAAATGACAAAATATTTCTTCGTGGGCATATGTCGTCTAGCGTTTCGGCCCAGATGTCTTCTGTAATGGAAAGTGAAACATTTTGTGCGTTTATGGTCATTTTATGAGGGGTGGGGGCGGATGTCGGTGAAGAGTACATGAAAATTTATTGTAGGGGAAAATTCCAAAAATAAAGAAATTATAAGGAAAAAAACACCAGAATCGCTCTGGTCTTGTATACCCAAGTGTGCCAATTGGGGTTGTTTTTAAGGTCCCTACATTGTAACATTGTGCCAAACCCTACTACCAACCACCCTTTTCTCTGTGTCCTTTCAACGTGTCATAAATTTGACAATAAGTGAACAATGGAGAGTCATTATACTTCAGCGATTTGCACTGATTTCATTGTTGTTAATTTGTCTGTTCATCCTCAGAGCCCGGATCCCCCAGGAGAGATGACTGTGTTCATTGCCTCTGATGGCAACACTCGCAAGGCCCTTGAGGCTCAGAGAAAGTTGGGAGATTCTACAGTCGATGTGGAAGAGGAAGAAGAGGAGAGAGACCAGTGGACACGGGGCTTAGATTTTGTCTTGTCTCTGATTGGCTACGCTGTGGGCGTCAGCAACCTATGGCGTTTCCCATATCTGACCCTCAGAAATGGTGGGGGTATGTACATAACTGTGCTTGTACGTACAGTTCCTTACCCTTTTTGGGGCCAACAGCATTAGGCTGGGGCTCCCGAGAAGCAAAAGGAACTTAACAGCTCTTTCCCCACATGTTAATATGAAGTAGCCGAACTATCGTGTGCTGTCTCTTCTGGACTTGAGTACTCATTGGCTGGGACCATGAATAATCTTTTGTATGTCTGCTGTATTTGTCAAACACAATTTTTACGAATTTTTACACTGTTTGGTAAGTTTTGTTTTAAAGTTTCCCATTTCACGTTTTAGAATAACTAAAATAATAAAATTCAAAAGTAACTTGAAGTATTTGGAATAAATTTTGCAATTCAATTTTATTTACATAGATGAGTTCAAGTATGCAGATCACGACAGATCCACATTAGCATTGCTCTCATATATATCATAATACTTGATAACTTTGTAGATGAGCTCTATTATTTTTTCACAAATTGAAGAAACCTGTGCCAGTTAAACTAGTGGAAGTTAAAATGGAAAGTTTAGTATAGTGGAGATTATAGTTTGTTTCCTGTCTCCATCTGTGTCTGTCATTATTGGTTTGTGCATGAATGGCAGAGAGTGGTAGAATCTTGTATGTGGACTTGTTCGTAACAGTTGTAGATCAGTGTTGTTTTGAATATTTTTTTCTTTTCAGGTGCATTTCTGATTCCATTTTTCTTCTTCCTGATTGTGTGTGGTATACCACTGTTTTACCTAGAGGTGTGTCTAGGCCAGTTCTCAGGGATCAGTTCCATGTTTGTCTGGAGGATGTGTCCTCTTTTCAAAGGTGAGAACCATTTACCAATAGCTTGGCCATTGTCACCGGGAGTCAGTTGATGATCACTTTTGATACATTTGATTATTAATTTGTGTGGTGTGGTGGTAAGCCAGTGCTGCAGACAATCTTTACTACGAGATTATTGTCAGTATGAGGAGAAAATCCAGAACGAGCTTGGATTCCAAGGATTTTTATACCCACATGAAACAGTTTCAGATTTAGTATGCTCTCTCTCTCTCTCTCTCTTTCTCTCTCTCTCTGTCTCTTTTTCTCTCTCTCTCTCTCTCTCTCTCTTTCTCTCTCTCTCTCTCTCTCTCTCTTTCTCTCTCTCTCTCTCTCTCTCTCTCTCTCTCTCTCTCTCTCTCTCTCTCTCACGCACACACACACACACTCACACTCTCACTCTCACTCACGTAATTATAAATTATACTTTTGTGGTGTATAAAAGGGAGACATAATAGTTAGCAGATATTTCTGAGCAGCAGTGTTGTCTCAGTTTAAATTATTATTTCACTCTTTAATCATATATTTTTCTTCTCAATTTTGACTTCTAGTACACGCAAGCCCAATCCCAGGTGTATATACCATTTAAGGCTCACAAATAAAACAATGTTGCAATACCAAATTGAGAATAAAAATCAACCTGCTTCCTTCTGATAAATCATGGAAGACGTTGGATCAGAGGAAATTGTGCAGGTACTAAAAGAGTGTTACAGTCAAACTGAGAATATCCAGTGACCAATTTTACTATTTGAACTAGCACTCCAGCCACCAAGAGTTAATGGCATTCTTTGACACTGCAATGAAAACTGAATGCCTGGTGTAGTGTTGTTAATAAATAGTTGTTATAGCAATGTTTGTGAGCAAAGGGAATTAACCCTATTATTAGATGATTGCCCATTTGTCTTGTATTGGTTGTTTCCCTTGTTGTAATTCAAGTAATTGGTATGTTGTGTGTTGAGAGTTATTCCCTTTCTTTGGAAAGAGTTAAGTCGCTGAGTGTTCCTGTCAAAAGAGGGGAGTTGACAGAATAAACCCATGAGAGCAACATGCTTCTGAGTTCTGAGTCAGTCCTTGTTCAATCCATGTCAATCCAACTGGCTGTGAGACCATCAACGTTATACCTGGGAACATTTCAATGCATCTGTAGGAATCCATCAAATCCCATGCTGAGGATGTCCAATATAACGTACTATTTTCCCTTCTCTTGATCCCCATCAGGTATAGGTTATGGCATGGTGATAGTGTCTGGTATGGCCTGCATCTACTACAACACCGTCCTCTCATGGGTCATCTACTATCTCATCAACTCGTTCTACCCAGAGCTGCCCTGGACAGAGTGCGGCCAGTGGTGGAACACACCCTATTGCATCAAAACTCGTGGAAATGAACCCACCTTTTCAAATTACAACGCCTCTCTCTTTAACCAGACTCTCCCCGTGGACTACTATACAAATCAATCAGTTTCTCACAATTTGACAGTGGACTCACTTTTGCAGCTGAACAGTTCAGACCATTTAAATCAGTCAAGTTTTGCCAGAATAAGCAAGGCATGTATAGGGAATAGTTCAGAGTGTGTACATGGTGTGAAATATAGGACAGCAGCAGAGGAATTTTGGCAGTAAGTATTAGTAAACATTTTCACATTGTTTTCATTGAAACATCATGTTATTGGGCAGCTGCCAGGAGGGCTTTCCATGGATCACTAAAATGTTTTGGATTATGTTGTCAAGTTGTCATTCTAAACAGACTGGCAGTTGAAAAAAATTATGCCAGATAAGTAAGGTTTTCAGAGTTAAATATTATTCCAAACTTTTTGGTTTTTTTAACTCCACAATTGACAGGCAATGATAATTCTGCATTACCGTTTGGCCCCATTGGCATTCCATTGGTAAATTTTTCAGTAAGGCATCACACTTGTTGAAACTGACCAAAAAATTTTTATGTGTTTTTTTGATTGTTAGCAAAAATGTGGCAGTAACAGATCAAACTAAGCAGTAATTTAACCCATAATTTGATTTAGTAAATGTGCATTTTATCAAATACATTTTCAGTGTTATGACCAGACAAGTTGTGAGATGCCAGTGCCATGTTTAACTCAATTAGTATGTTGCTGTTTTACCCTACTTGCATTCCTTGCCGGTCGTTAATGTCCCAGTGACTTCTGTATTGGAAACTGAAATGTTGTGTGCCTTTGTGGGTATATTTGTGTATTAAAGTGAAAATTAAGGTTATGATGACCTGGGTGGGGAAGTCCTTGGACTTTGTGGGGAAAAAATCTAAATAAAGCAATACCAAGGCTAAAACGTCATTGCTCAGGTATTTTATATCCAAACATGGGAATTGAATTAGAACATCTGAAGTTATCACTGAGATTATATATATAAATATATTGTATATTATGTATATTATATATATAAATATGAATGTTTATATTATGTGAGCTTTAGGCAATTCCATAGCAAATGTGTGTTGTATCAATGATGTCTGTGTTCACTTGTCACTAAGCAGTTCTTGGCACACAATTAGTGACATAATTATTGTGCCCTATTTGTATCATGAGCAGGAGCTGCATCAGTTTTCTCGAAAAACTGTCTTCTAAATTTGTTTGAAATTTTGCATAGGCTCATATTTTAGACTAAATCTTCTAGAGTAGATTTTTTTTTTGCAAGAGTGCAGCTTTTTTTGGTTTGAGTTTGTTTCTTTGCACTTTGTAAAACACAATAATGAGATCAAAGTATTGGAAAATATTCCTACAGTACTGAACCAGTCGCAACACTTAGCTCAAATACATTTTTTTTATCTTCTCTCCTTTGGAGGCCCATGCGAAAAGTATATGGGCAGTGCATCATTTTTCAGGTGGTTAGCACAGTTTGTCATAACATAAAACTCACAAAATCAAAAAATTCACCATGATACTGCTCTAGCAGCCAGAGGACACAAAGAAACCAGTCCAGCAGGCACACATTTTTTTAAAAACAAAGTGCACAGGCAAAAATATGTTTTCTGCCATCTGAGTGCTTTCCACCATATATCAATGTTTTAAATTGACCCTTCAAATTTTGTTCAGATTGAAACTTTTGGGTTAACTATACTATGGAAGATCTTCAAGGGAAGAGAACTCCTATCAAGAAAGGGTTTCAGCCCTTGGCTTCCTACACTCTACATCTGATTCAGAATAGTAATGAATGAATTCTCTTGTTCTGGCACAGTCCACAAAAAAACTACTAGATATATTCATGCTAAAGTTCATCTGTATAATGCGAGTACGCATCATTTTGAAGAAATGGATCTTGGTTGAACACATATGTGAGGTTTAATGTCAGTTAATGAAGAAAGGGATGGACAGAGATTTAATTTTAATGAACTTAACCCTTTGAACACTGGTCCCCCTGTCCTCATGAACCCCTGTCCCTGGTCCCCCAGCCCAAAATTGCCATTTTCATAGATAGTAATATAATGATGGAAACACACAACAAACACAACATTGATGGATAGGGAGCAAATGTGAGTATTATAGAATCTTTTCCTTATCTTTCATCTCCAGTATTGGGCCTTGGTATGCCAGTCGGTCCAGCACATTGAGCCCCTTTTGATACATAAAAAAACTTTGCATTCTGTGCATTCGTCACGAAAATTTCACAAAAAAACCTCTCCAAACTACGCGCCGGCTCCTAGTTTCTCTTTGTTTACAACCGGGAATAAAAAATGGCGGCCAAACGCAACTTTTGATGACGTAGGATCACAAATATGCGGTGTCACCCCTCTGACCGCTGTACCGGTCAATAGTGTATATATCACCGTAGAATTTGACTGGGCAATAGTGTTCAAAGGGTTAAACAGGGAATAATTGGATTTCTAAATGATCATGTAGAGCAGTGAATTCTAGAGAATAAGTGATTGTACAGAGAGGTAATGTCTGGGGAATAAGTGATCATACAGAAAGCTGGTGTCTGGGGAGTAAATGATTATACAGAGAGATGATGTCTAGGGAATAAATGATTTCACAAGGAAACGATTGTGATTGTGATCATGCAGAGAAGTGCTGTGCAGGGAATAAGTGAGCACGTAGAACTGTGAAGTCCAGGGAATAAGTGATTGTACAAAGAAGTAATGTCCAGGGATTAAGTGAATAAACATACAGAGAGGTAATATCCAAGGAATAAGTGATCATACACATAAGGGATGTCCAGGGAATAAGTGATCATTATGTCTGTCCATGTTTTCCATTGCAGATTCAATGTTTTGAGAAAAAGTTCAGGATTGGAAGATCTAGGCAGTCTACAAGTTCATAGTGCCATGTGCCTTCTTGCAGCCTGGGTGTTAGTATGTTTGTGTCTTATACGTGGAGTCAAATCTTTGGGCAAAGTGAGTATCAGTCTATGCCTTGATCTTTTTATACCTATAGATCCCTCTGTTCACTATGTACAAACCTTGTAGGAATGCTATAAATTTTATCATTATTCTGCCTCTTTGCTCTCCACATTATTTCATAGATTAATTCATACTAATTTCAGAGAGAACAAGCGAGACATTCCCCTAATACTTTGAGGCTTGTGTAGAGATAATAATAATTATATATAAACCTCTTGAGCCTGTTGAATATATTTGTAACAATTTTTATCCACCCTCTGATAAGGGGCCAAAACAAAAACAAAATGTCCAAGACAAATAGGTGAAGCTCATGGCTCAGACAGCGGCGTCGTTCCAAATGGCATTGACACTTGTTGTTATTGTTAATTTGATTATTGCCGCTTCAGATCTGGATTGCAAACCTGAGAAATTCTGTAAATGACAAATCAAAAGCGATAGAAATGTTAATGATTGCTACGTATTTATTTTTTCTGTCCATGATTTTGGGATGTATATGTATTTACCTGTGGTTTCTTGTGTCATTGTTCTTTGCTCTCTACATAAATTTTCCTCATAACTTAAATATCAAAGGTGTTATTTGAACACTTTGATTTAGAATAACATATTACATAAATCCACCTGTTTATTGTACTTAGCTGCTTCAGAGAAATTTAATTAATTTTAAATCTATGCAGATTTCAATCAATATTCATTGTCTAGTACAGAATTCTTGATATTGTACATTACTGGTGTAGCTGGTTATTACATCTTTCATGTTTATGTCAACAGGTCGTGTACGTGACAGCCCTTTTGCCCTATTTGTTGCTCACCGTATTTCTTGTACGAGGTTGCATGTTGCCGGGAGCATTGGATGGAATCATTTTTTATGTGAAGCCAGACTTTGAAAAGCTTGCAAGTTTTACTGTAAGTCATCAGGGCGGGGTATGGAAAAGTGGATTGACGTAATTCTCGTGGAATCAGATCTTAGAGCAGTTT
Organism: Onchidella celtica; assembly: GCA_963931925.1. Lineage (NCBI taxonomy): Eukaryota > Metazoa > Mollusca > Gastropoda > Systellommatophora > Onchidiidae > Onchidella > Onchidella celtica. Next base: position 5,340,495 of record OZ007574.1, on the reverse strand, counting down.
TTTTTATACTGGGAGGGATTCTGATGTCCTGTAGTCATGTATAGGCGTAGTCACGATTTTGGTGGTTTTGACTGCCTTTTCATTGCATTTGTGAGATCTGTATTATCACACAGTGACATATTAATATCTTTAATCGTCTTGAAGTTATAAGCTGAAACCTTTTGGTTACATCAAATATAAGAAAAGTGACCCAAACTTTAAAACACACTGCTGTAATATGAGAATATTGTTGATATGCCAGTACATGAGATTGACAATGAATTGATTGGTGAAACAAGATGAAGAGAGTAATCAGTCTTCTTCTTGTTTTTGTTTTTTGTTTGACATGAAGAAGACATCATGCAAAACAGTGAACAAGGTGGAAAACAAAACAAAACAAAAAAAGCAAAACTGTGAAATTGCAGTAGAGCAAAATATGGCCTTTTTTTTTTTTTTTAAACCGTTGTTATAATTTTTAGGGCAATGTAAAATACAAAGTTCTTCCTTTGATGTTTTTTTTTTTCTTTTTTGACCACGTTCAAACTTACTGTCAGCATGACAGTTTCAATATTATTTCCTGTCATACTATTTTCCACTATCTTAGTCCATCTTCTGTTGCTATATCTCTATTTTCTAATGCCCACATAATGTTTATTTTCAAAGGTCTGGATTGAAGCCTGTGTACAAGTGTTCTATTCCCTAGGACCAGCTTGGGGTGGTCTCATCACTATGGCAAGCTTTAACAAGTTCCACAACCACTGCTTAAGGTCTGCTATTGAACGCTTATTCAACAGAATAACTTCCCTTGCTTCCTTTGGAATCTAATGTCCCTCATAGAATAGGTTAAAATGTATTATATACCTATTACCTATATCTGGAATGGGAAATGGAAGTGGAATCTGAAAAAATAGATGGTTAATTCCTTTCTGAGAAAGTGAAACAAAATACTTTATATCAAACTTGAAAGCTACAACTTCTTTCCCATTGAATCAACTGCTGGGAAATGACAGTGTAATTTCTCATATTGTCACTGTAGTCAACTGAGGAGTTGTGATGTGTTTTGTGATAGAGATATCTCCCCATTTTGGGAAGGGGCCATCTGTAAAGTATGCTTGTTCAATTTTGATGATTTTTCTCCCATAGACATGCGCGCCCCCCTCCCCCCCGCTGTATATTTTTGTGTTCATGTATTGAATGGATGACATTCTCATCCTGCAAGAGACAGGAAAAATGGCAGAAGAAGACAAACATGATTTTAAATGGCAATTTTTTATTTTTTTTTGCAATTTGTTGTCCATGTAACATTTTGGCATATCACTAATTTTGATGCTTTTAAGTTACCGCTACCTTATCGTTGCTCATGATGAGATCTGTATTCTTATAAAGTGATGTATTGACATCGTTGGTGGTTCTGAAATTATGAGCAGAATGATTTTGCCACATGCATGTCTGTACAGAGGATACCTCACTGTCACCAAAGCTTTGAAATACTCTCTTGTGAAAATTGTTGATACCCAGTGTGGAGATGACGATGTAGAAGTCCAACATTATAGACCTTGGTTCTCTGTGGCCTCAGATCCCCATCAAATTTCTGTCTCTCTGTCTGTCTTCAGGGACGTTTTGATAGCCTCCCTGGCCGATGGACTCACCAGTTTCTATGGAGGTTTCGTCATCTTTGCTGTCGTGGGTTTCATGGCGAAAGAAGCAAATGTTACAGTGACGGAGGTTGCAACACAAGGTCAGTCCACTGTGGTTGTTTGCAGTCCTTCCAATCTTCCATATTTCTATAGAAATGGACACGTTCAGAAATTCTGTCCTTGTAGCACTGTAAACAGAGTAAAAAAACTTTACAGCAATAAAAAAAAAAAAACAATAGAGAGAGAAAAAGTTGTATTCTAGAAAGCTCAATGTTAGGAACAAACAACAAAAAAAAAAACTCACTGTAAACTCCAAAACAAAGTAGAACAAATGGGGCAAACTTTCAGATGGCTTGTGAGGGACAAAAAAAAAAAGTTTGTAAGAACTAAAACAAAATGACTGTGAAAGTGAATAAAAGAATCTCAGGTGATAGAATATCAATAAGCGGTGCCGATATTTTCTGCTGCAGCATTTCTGTGTGTGTGTGTGTGCATGTGTCTTTTTTAACTTTTTTCAAATTATATGTCAATGTATGTATTATGTCAACAGTATTATCTTAATGCTGCCCTCTTTCTTCTACCATAGGTCCTGGTCTGGCATTGGTTGCCTACCCCGAAGCTATCTCCAAGTTACCTGTACCACAGCTTTGGGCCATTCTGTTTTTCTTTATGTTATTGTTACTGGGCTTAGATAGTCAGGTAAGGTGGGATAACTCTTTGGAGGTAGTATGCGCATGATGGCACAGAGTGTTTTTGTTTTGTTCTTCCACCACTAAAGATGGCCTGTGGATTAGATTCAAGATATGTCTAAGCGGTTAAAATGCTTGCTGGTTGTATTGTAGTTGACTGTTATGACAGGGGTAGAAAGGATGGATCCAAGCTGCGAGGGAAAAGAAGTGAAAGAACTGACTGAATGTCTCCCATTAAACATGTACATATGTGCCATTGTTTACTGAAGTGACCTACTTTTAGCTTGCTGCCGGTTGGTTCGTGGCTCGCAACGCAAGTCAGTCAACAAATCAAAATCAGTGCCACAATCGCCATGGTGATGCTTGGGTACGGGCACTAAAGATGGTGGATATGCGCATGTAGGAAACAAGGGAGGGAAGTTGAAGTTATTAAAGTGTGAATGAACTATGTATGTGTCACATGTGTTGTGCACGCTTTCAAACACCATTAGAACTCAATATCGCATGTCAGCTGCCTTTATTCCCATTTCTTGATATTCTGATACAAATGCAATTCATTATAAATACTCACTTCATAAAGTTATGAGAGCCAAGAGTATCTAAATGAGCAATCAAACAAACAAAAAAATGATGCATATTAGACAAATTAAAGGATTAACTCACTGACGCCCGTTCCCGCACAAGTTGCGGGATACCTAAATCGACGCATAAGCCCAACCCCGCACCTGCTGCGGGGTACATGAATAAAATTTCTAACCCCTGCACTGTTCCTGCAACCCTTACGGGATTGGTTCTCTGCGGCAGTTTAACATCTTGACTTGTTTCGTTGAGAGTTTCACCGAGTTCGGCTGGCAACTTTTTTTAAAACAATTTTTTAAAAACTATCACTCTATGCCGGGTCGAAATAAGAACAGCTGATCGCTAGATCTAGTCAAGACAATGGCTTCAAAACGCAAGAAAACGAACATTTTCCAGCTGTTTGAAGACACCAGTGATGAATCTGAGGTAGATGTAGCCTATAATTCAGATCTAGATCCTGAATTCGTGCCTGGGAAGGGAAATTCTGACTCAGATTCTAGATCTAGCCCTCCCAGTACCAGCGATCGTGCTAAGGCTAAGGCCAGTGCACTGAGTAAGGGTAAGGGGGAAGGCAAAGCCAGGAGTAGGTCTAGATCTAGTTCTTGTTGACTAAGGTGAATAATAACATTACTTTCAAACATTTGTGACACTTTCATACAATTTTTTTGACATTTTTATTAGGTCATCAGTACAATACACAAAGGCCAGAAATTTTTGCGAAGCAAAGAAACTTGCCAAATTTTGAAAATTCATGAAAAAAAAACTATCTGAATAAATTTATTCAAGTTTTGGTTTTTGCATTGTTCAATTTAAAACCTGTTATGTATCAAAATATGGAATGGATTGGTGAATAAATGTGGTTGTGGGAATTTTTTGAAATACCCCCGAAAACCCGTGGTCTTTAAGAGTTGTTCCGCCGTGGCGGGCTGGTCTTCAGTGAGTTAACAGTGATCTTTCCACGCCAGATGACATAAGCCACAACAAGAATGGGTGATTCTGTATGATACCTTGTTGTTGTTGTTTTTTTTACATCAAACCTGAAATTATAACCATAGACTCAAGATACTGAGATGGATGAACTCACCTGCATCGTCCATTATGCTGAGTGTGTATCAACAATGTCAACAGTGCAATACTGCAAGCCTCATCCATTCTGAACAGAATACAAAATAACTAGTAATCACCATGTCTCAGAAACTTATGCATTTTCTTTGCCTTGATTTTTTTTAAAAAAAAAGAAAGATCTTTTCATACTCAGGAATATAAACTTGATTTTTGTTTTCAGTTTGGAATGTTTGAAACTGTGGTGGCAGGTCTGATTGATGCCTTCCCTAAACAACTGAGGAAAAAGCGTGTGTGGCTAACATTTGGATTGGCAATGATTAGCTACTGTGTTTCCTTGCCTGTTGCCACCAACGTAAGAATGGACAGCTTAAATTTGGCTTTGTTTTTCCATCTGTACCTAGTTTTTAAGAGAATTTGGACTTATGAAACACTTATCCACCCACCTCACCAGAGGTCAGGAATACCCTCTAACCCGACAAAACTCAATTGCTGTAAACCTGCAAATTCTCTGCCATATCAGAAGACTGATAAGCAAGGCTGGAAAAGTAAAGTAAAAAGAATTGGAGTGTCCAGCAATATTTTAATATTACTTTTACCATGTTATCCTGCCTCACATGTTTTGAGGCATCAGTGAAAATTTTGTTGAGAGTTTTACCATTTTAGCAACATATTTTTCATTTTAATAGGTAATCCCCTCTGTTGTAGACTACCTTGCACCTCCCGTGTGTTTACTGTTAGACGTCTCATCAGTGAATTGTGCTGAAACAATGTAAAAACCAGATGTCAATCTTTGTACCCACTGTATCTTTTACTTTATCAACACTGATCATCAGCAATACTCCAGTTCCCTCACTGGCAGCCGTTAAACTCAAGACCCAATTAAATTATGCGTAGCTTTGCTCTCAGCGCTGTCTGTTTCAGCAGGACAAGAAACAATTCATTCCATGGTCATTTATTACAGAATGAAACCCGTTCATATGAACATGGGGTTAAATGGTTTAGTAGTGTGAACAGTGGAGTAAACAAAGCAGAGCAGAATGGGAAGACAGTAATTCCAACATTAACATGACAAGATTCAGTGCATGCAGAGAGTTTTGTCCCATTCCTAACATGTTGCCTAAGCCATCTCACCAGTTAAAGTTTAGTTACTTGCTCATTTTGCATATTATTCTACACTTGCGCCCAATTGTATGCCTTTATATAGCCTATGTGGTGGTCCACTACCATGTTGTCTTCGTGTCAAACTTCCAACTTGTTCGGTAGTTTTCGAATCTATTCATGGCAATGGGATTTTTTTGTATTTTCATGTGACAAACATAACAATGAAACACTTGTACATACATTAAATAATAAAGAGGGAGTGAATTATTTAAACTTGAAGTGAATTGCTAATAACTGCCTTTAATTTGATAAATGGTAATCACTTTGATAAGTGTGCAACTGTGCAATGTGACGCGAGAGTAATGAAGTTTGTCATTTGACATTGTATGAATTCTATTTTTTTTTCCTATTGCGAATGCTGTATTGCAACACTTAGATAAGAGAACAACAAGAATTATCAATTTTTTTGTACCTTTCACAGGGAGGGATTTATGTGTTCACTTTGCTGGACTGGTTTGTGGCAGCCTTCTGTGTCATGATCACCTCCCTGATAGAGTGTTTGGTCATTGGCTGGATTTATGGTAGGTCAGGACATCAAATCATGAACATATTCTGCATTTCTTGAATCTGTTTCTTGATGGGAATTTCCTTTCTTTTTTTTTTTTTCTTAAAAATGGTAAAAACTATTTTCGTTAACACAGACAGCTTGATTGTTGCTAGGTTTTGTCTTAAATGTTTGTTTTTGAAAACAAGATCTCCTACAAAAATGTACACATGGGGAAAAATTAAACTTCACTTTATAAAGTTTACACAAGTCTGAATGATGAAACAGAATTCTGTTTCCATTAGTCCTGTATTTTATCTCAAATCAAAGCCTGCATATACTGTACTTTCTATGGTGAAATCAATAACATCAGATGTATTTTACACCCTTTATGCATTTCATCACAAAATTGTTTTAAGTTGTAGAAGTACAGATAGTGACTGAAGGCCATGCTTGCCTTTTAAATAGTAGAAAACAAGATTTTTGGGAAAAACCCAGCTAGTTGAATGTAGGTCAGCCATTAAAAAGAGTGGTGAGTGGAGAAGTTGAGGCAAACAACTGGCCATGAATAAAGCTCAGACTACTCATATCAACTGACTAGTACCGTACAAAATGCAATGTTTGTCTCACTTAAGAGCAAGGTTAAGGTCACAGAATTTGGGAATTTTTGGTAAACTTGGTGAAGCATATTAAACGTGGTTCTTGCTTTTATTGAAATGGATTTAGTAGGGTGTTTGATATAAAGAAAAAAATTAATTTGTACTTTTGATTAGGGGGATTGGAGTATGGTCACAAACTGAGAATAATGTGTGGATTTAATGAAAGGCTATTTGCCGGGGAACTGTAGTCTTATCACAAAGTCAAGTAGAGAAAATACTGAGTTGAGTTTGCTGTTCCATTACAGCTTATAATGTTGTCACAAATCCCAGACTGGGAGATGTAATAGTTTATGACAGGACGACAATCACGAACAAACAAGTTAACACTTAACAAAACAACCCATCAGACTCACACATTTATTAAACATAATTATACATATAATTACGCAATTACATACATTATATTATTGAAATGAACTGCCGTACAACGGCCTTATTCTCACACACACTCTCCCTCGGATCCACAATCCGGTAGTTACTCCTAAAGGCACTTCGGCCTCAGCCTCTCCCCTCAGGGTCTTAATAGCCCATTAATAATTTACTGGCACCGCAGTCTCTCAATATCACCTTCCTATTGTCATACACCTTAGCACTCCCCTAGCACCTCAGCAGGGCAATAACACATTATTATTTCCATAGCCATCAACATGGCAACAACATAGTATCAGTTCCCTAGCCTATCAACATGGCAACAATATAGTATCTCATTCACTCTCATATCTACGTCCCTGTCCGTGGCCTGACTGCCACGACTTTATGTGCCTCTACTGTCCTGCACTGACAGCCTCACTTCTGGCCTATGTGTGGCCTCCGGCCCTATGCTGGCCTATCCCCTGTGCTCATCGAGGTGGCTCTGCGGCCCGTCCCCGACACCTACATGAATAATATTACATTGGTATAATACCCTACCATTTCTATTCACTCCACCTCTCCTTACAACCCATGAAACGTACACACACTAGTTCACCTTTCACTCACCACACATCTTACGGTAACACACTTCCATCGGAGTACACACTACTCACTCGCGCTACAAATCCATGAACTCACTTTCATCTATCGCTCGTGGCGCACATTGCTATATCCAATATCAAGGACTTCCACATTCCTCACATATACTTATTCACATCATGGTAATAGACGAATATAATATAATACATCAATCATAATAATCAATCAACGTTCTACATACCAGTCATAACTGGAAAGACTCTCACTAGTCTTCTCGACTGCTTCCCTTTATGTCCGCCCGATGGGCTCCTATTCACAGGTCCGATCCGTAGGACCTTCTAACTTTCAGTGATAGTAATCCAGCGCTTTCGCCTCATTCAGACTTCCACACCACTCATACACGCACGCTTTTCCCACTTGTCTGCATGAGTTATTTTTACTCTTCCCCTTTCACGTCTTTTCCTATCCGTCTGTCGTGAGCTCTTCTTATTCTACACCCGCTCTGTAGCAATCCCCTTAATTGCACTCACTCCACTCGTGACAAATGTAAAATACTACAGTGCTATCAACAGCCTTTTTGAAACGTTTCCCTGATAGGTGTGGATCGATTCTGTGAGGATATTGAGTTGATGCTGGGCAAGAGGCCAGGAATCTGTATGAAAGCTTGTTGGACAGTGATAACTCCAGTAGTTTTGTTGGTGAGTTTGTGGACAATGTGCATGATAAAAGATTTCAAAAATAGCACAGATATTCTGTAATGTCGGGGGGGGGGGGGAACTTGGGCTTGGAACAAAGTTTAAATGTCAAAAAAAGGAAAATTGTATTTTGTAAAACCATGCGCCAGAAACAAACAATAAACAAATGTTATATTAAATCCGAAAAGATTTATTCCCGTATTGCTTGTTTCTAAATGGACAGTTGAGACAGACAGGATAGTTTAATAATTCATTTTATGGGCCATGAAATGATGTGTTTAGTGTTAGGCAAGATGAGAGAACAACAGTTGTCAGATATTAAAGTCATGGTCTGTTACAATTTCTGCCAGTCTCTATAGATTGTCTTGCTGAAGCTCAACATTGTGGAGGGTGCAAGTCAGTCAGGTCTCTACACATCACGAACTTAAAATATGGTAAAGAAAAAAGAAAAGAGAAAAAATTGTATATTGCAAAGCCCCATGTAAGTAACAATAAAGAAATGTTACAATGAATCAGAAATGAAAAGACTTGTAGTATTTTGAACATCTCCTGTAGTATTGTTTTCCCAAGAGTTTCAGCTTCTTTGTTCATACATTTTTCAATACAGGTAGCATTTATCTTTACCTGTGCTAAATACAGTCTACCAGTGTATGATGGATACGTGTTTCCTGTTCATGCCAACGTCTTAGGTTTTATCATATCTGTCATCCCCCTTCTCCCCCTCCCTATTGGAATGATGTATGTTCTCTTCAAAGAGAGTGGCTCTCTTGGACAGGTAAGTGCTTTGCATAACATCACAGCAGTTTTTTGTCTTGCTACCAAATTTTGAAGTTTATGTCATTTTTTGTTGGAAGTTCCAGGACCATATGTTTTGTTCCCCTAAAGGTTTCAGTTCTGTTTATTGGATTACAGCTACTCTTTCTGCGAGTGCGGGAATGGCGTCAACATCATAAGTTTGGGTTATGCAGTGAAAGAAACCAGTAGGCACAAAATGAAGAGATTATTTAATGTTATAGCCAGTGATTATGAAATTAAAAAAAAGAAAATTAAAAAACTTGCGCAGATTTCGCTCAGCTTTTGATATAAATATGCCAGATGTTATTTACGTAATTTTATGAATTTCTGGGAATTATTTGGAAGTGCTCAGAAATGCTCTATAGTTAGTGACTTGTCGCCAAAAAAGAGGGTATCTCAGAAAAACTTGTAAACGCTTTGAGTACATACTGATCTAGTGCAGTATCAGTTATGATATATCCAAGATTTATAATTCAGATTAACCCCTTCACTGCCAGCTATATTATACACTGATATGCCAGGGAGATTTTGCTTAAAAATGACTACCCATACAAATTTGCCTATCCTCAAGGATGCACTTAACCCCTTCACTGCCTGTAGCCCGTATAACGCACAGGCCTATCCCATCACTCAATATGCCTGTATCCCGTACGATGTATGGGACTATGACACGAACACCTTTGTCGTGTCATAGTCCCATACGTCGTACGGGCTACAGGCATATTGAGGGATGGGATAGGCCTGTGCGCTGTACGGGCTACAGGCAGTGAAGGGGTTAAAGAGGGCAGATGTGTAATTATTTGAATTATTGCATGTGTTCAAGCTGATGACCATACTGGGCCAAACACTGATGACAATGCAGTTCAATACAATTGCAGACAACATTACGCGCATCATTTGTGTATACCCTTTTTTTGGGATACTCTGTCCTTATACACTCACTCTGGTTATATTTACAGCGTTTCAAGTCTTCCCTTCGCCCTGCATCTGACTGGGGTCCCGCAGCAAAACAGTATCGTGTTCTGTATGAAGAGAGGATGGAAGACTTGAACAACAGACCCTACTGGTTCATTGCTTTGTTCAAAGAAACCAAAACATGTATAAAATCTGAAAGAGTATAAGATAAACAATTTTTTTACCGACAGGCACAAAAATCTCAGAATTCCTAAAGAACAGCTTCCTTGTATTTTTCATTTGTGTGAGTGAGTGTTGGGTGTAATGGTTGTCACAAAAGCTGATCTTAAATAACATCAGAAACTGCTTTATACTGTGTGCAGTGGGAAGGATGAGAATTCTGAACAAGCACTGGATTCACTTTATGAATGGTACAGGTGTCGGTGGAGTTACATTGGGAAGATCCTCCAAGCAGACCACCGAACACAATTCCTAGAAACCTGTACATTCTTTGCCATATCAAGGGGCAGAAGGGCTTGAACACAGGTGACTACTGGATAGGATGAATTTAAAAAAATTTTACACGAGATGGAGAAATGGAGAGAACGTGTCTATGACCTTGAACATTATTTTGTTGGAAATTATTTATACAAGAGGAAGATTTCCTGGGTGATTAAATGTAAAAAGGCACAGTTTGTGCAGATGATATCTATGAGCATTTCCAGGTTTTGCTTGCTTATTGTAAGGTAAAATCAAATTATAATAGGCACATAACAAAGCACAAATATTGTAACGAACATTTGTCAGCGACGTTTCTTAGAAAATTACATCTTAGTCGCTGATTATCATACTACTGTATTGGTGTTGAACTGAATGAATATTGCTGACAAAGCTTCTCGTCTTATCAGATGACTCCTGGAAGTGTCTAAAGTAAACAGATGAATAATGTGAATTTATGGCTTCAAAATGTGCGGCTGAAGTAAATGACATTTTTTACTTCTGGTGAAATAGTCAAATCTCATTAGAAATTAGTACTGTATACTATTCTTTAAATCTATATGGTAATCTTGTAAAGAAAGGCTGGAATTATTTGCTTTCTATGTTAATGAGGTCTTCACCCATTTCCAAAACACTCCTAGTACATTTAAAGCAGTCTTAAGTGGCTATGTGTTTATGCCATATAGTGTCAACAGTGTTGTGTGTCAAATCAAAAATGCGTCCCTGTGACACCCAGATTTCTTCATGTTTTGCTAGTCTGAGCTACAATGAGTGCCTTCTGCTAAAAGACCAACATAGACATATCATGTGTGTTAAAGATACACAGGTAATTGAGAGCTGCCTGCACTGGGTCATCTTGGGCATAGCTTATGTCTGTTGTGAGTGAACGGAAACCCACTAACACAGTGATGAACTCAGTGGGGAAAAAGAGTTTGAATGACAGCCTAAGCCGATGTCATGCGCAGGATTCACCTCAAGTTTTCTCACAAGAATGACATTGTTCCTATGCAGATCCACTGGTTAAGATATCACATTCGATGTAAGAGTCTGTGCCTGTGGTAACCCTACTCACTCTACAGAAAGAGTGCACAACTCTTCATCAGATTTCTGTAGGGATGCTGGCTGGGCTCATTATAAGTTGATTTAAGGTTGAGGTAACAGAAGAATGACTGGACAAAATCGTGCCATACCTGGTGATGATTTGTTGCATTTCTGTTTTTACAGTAATTTGTAAATCAGGCCACTGACCTTTGAATAGAGTGTTGTGCCATTGTGCATTTTTTGTTTTGTTTATAGATCATGTAATTAAACTTTATAGTTTTATTAGTCTTTGTGATTTCAAGTTGCAATATTACATGTATTATATGTACATGTGTCCAAAGTCATGTTAACTTTTCCTAAAAGCTGGAAAATGTATGTACATGTACTGCATTGGTATTTTGGCTTGACAAAGATGATCTTTTAACCTGTAGTAAGATCAGTATTTAATCAGTTGAATGTAAAGATCATCCCTGATGAGAATACAATTAATGCATTTTTTTTTTTTACAAAATTGATTTATTAGGGATCTGCACTGAAAACATCAACATCAAAATTTTTCAATTTACATCATAGAATAGACATGGATTAATTGTTTGGTGAACCTGTCAAACTCAGGGGCATCCATCCGCTGGATATTTCCAGATTTTCGAATGTTTGCATATAGGCCTGCATTTATATTTACATGTATATATTATGTGTTAAGTTTGGCAGTGATGCATTAAATCAAAAGTTTGGGAAATTTTTCTGTCAGTTGTTCCCATCACTGCAAACTAAAATATTTGAGCTTCTGTTTTGATGTGGTTTAGTCATTTTCTATTCTTCAACATGTTTCATCTTAATTTGTGCTGCGTAAAAAATCAGTTCACACGGATATGTCAGTGTGATAGTCCAAAAATGATCTGCATTTGTTGGTGAAATATTTCTTGCTGTAAACCAAACATCAGAATGCAGGAAATGACATGGACAACAACAGTACAAAGTAATTGCCTTGGATGCTTCAAAATTTAGACATTGTAAATGTGTTTTTTCTTACATAGTCTCTTGTTAAGTCCTTTCATTTTTTGATATCAGAATAAGTATCTGTGTTATTATTTTACAATGAGAAATTATTCTACAGTTGTTGAGTTTGTTACTGTAAAACATCTTTGTTATAATATTTATTTTTTAAATTTGTGTAGATATTTTTAAAAAAAATAATTATTGGGGGTAGGAGGATATTATTATATTTGTTATTTGCCACTAATATTGAAACAGAGTTACAATAAACAGTTTGTATCAAAGTTTCGGGTAATGTCAGAGAAACTTTAGCCAGATTATTGAAGTTACACCTGAAAAAGCTGAAAACACTCTTAGTGTCAGAGATCATAATTGGACATTTTAATGTTGGAATGTCAAGACATAAATATTTGTTTGTTTGAAAGTGTGCATGCTTTTTTGTATCTCCTTAGACATGGATGTAAAGATGGTATTATGCTCATTGATAAGATGAAAATAAGATGCTCTGATTTTAAAGTCTGACCAGGGGCAAATCCATTTTGAGCAGTGTAGTGCCATATTCATAGCAAAGAGAATCTCTTTTCCACATGAAAAATGAAGGACAGTAATTATTTATTAACTGCAGAGCTTAAGTTAAGCTCCAATTAATTTTTTTCGTCTCTGGATATGAAAGGTTTACCTTTATTGGATGTGTGAAGTTGGGTGACAGGTATTAATTATGTCATGTTTTTGAAGCCAAAGATATGTAGCAGATGGAATTTAGAGTGTGAAGGCATTTTGTAGCATGACGGGGGTATGCGTTAGTCACAAAGTTTTCAAGAAGTGGCATGGACATTCAGGCCAGGATGCTTGCTGTCTGTGAAATGAAGCATTTGGCTCGATCTGTTGTTCTGATTTTGGGGGATGTTTTAAGAATAACGCCTGATGTTTTCAGCATTGCACATTTTCATGCACAAGGAGTCAGGAATAAACATATTGCTTCAAGTAAGATCCAGAGCAGTCTTGAGAAGGTTGCGGATTCTTCTTTTCATTTTTTTATCATACATTTTTGTCTGAATGGGAGAAAGTATTAATGTTTTTCAAGAATCTTCCTGAAACAAGGCCGGTTGATGGAGAAGCTGTGTTTAAGCTGTTCAAAGCAATGGAGATAACATACCCTTTGAGATATAAATGAACATGATTAATACCGAATTTATTTTAGGGGAGATTCTGAAAGGAGTGAAAAGACTTGATAGCTTCAGTTATGTGAAATAAGCAGAGAAGGCAATAGTGGTTATAGTGCTGTGCATGTAGTTCTAATTGTTTACAGACATCTTTGTGAGTTTTTCATGTTTGTATGCAGTATTTTTAATTTCAAGTGTTTCCTTTTAGAGTTTCTCGACCTTTCAAACATGCAGTGACACCGAACCACATCCAGAAACATCAAATGCTGAGGTATTTAACAGATGTGGTCATGAAAATGTATTTTTGTTATCTTATAATATACTCTTACATTGAATTTTTTTACTGATTTGTACTTTGAAATTTTAGATTCAGCCTGTCGGCATGAGGCTGCTGTACCTGTTATTATTGTGTATATTGTGATAGAAAACACTAGAAAACCCCTTTGTTACCAATGGACTTGAAAACTACACAACGAATCTCTGAAATTTGACATGAAGAAGTGAAATATGATTGCACACCAAATAAGCCATAGAAGAGTACTATCACAATTAAGTTCAACAGTGCAATAATCGGCAAAGTGTGCAAATGATTCAGCTATAAACTTGTAAGAAAGTTTAGGCGACATATCAGGAACACTTTCATTGAACGAAACTCTCAGTGCTATCTGAATCTTGTCATGCAGCTGTTAATGTTAGGATTATTGTCTTTTTACTTTCATCTGCTTTGTGAATTCCATATTTCACAGTACTAATGCATTTGATGTTCTGATGAATGGGTTTCATACCAGTTTACTAAGAACTAAAGTTTTTGTACGATCATAGTGCCGGAACGCCCTTTCAGATAGACAGACAGTGAAACATCATAGGGACAAACAATGAGGAAAAACTTTGTAAAAAAGTATAAAATTAGCACATGGACCTATATAGGAGTAATTAACCCTGTTTTGACTAATTCAAGTTCCCTGTAAAACCTGACATCTGTGATTAGAGAAGGATAAAGTAGGCTTCATCAGGTTTACCAGAAATTCCTAAGTTCCATGAACTTAACCTTGCCCGAAAATGAGTCAGACAATTTTCTGTGTACAAATCAGTTGATGCGGTTTGTCACGAGTGGAGTGAGTGCAATTAAGGGGATTGCTACAGAGCGGGTGTAGAGTAAGGACTCACAGTAGACAGCAAGTTAAGCGTGCTGTTGTGAGTAGTGGGGGGGGGAGTCTGAAGGAGGCGAAAGCGCTGTATAACTATCACTGCAAGTTAGAAGGTCCTACGGATCGGACCTGTGAATAAAAGCCCATCGGGCGGACATAAAGGGAAGCAGTCGAGAAGACTAGTGAGAGTCTTTCCAGTTATGACTGGTATGTAGAATGTCGATTGATTAATATGATTGATGTATTATATTATATTCGTCTATTACCATGATGTGAATAAGTATATGTGAGGAATGTGGAAGTCCTTGATATTGGATATAGCAATGTGCGCCACGAGCGATAGATGGAAGTGAGTTCATGGATTTGTAGCGCGAGTGAGTAGTGTGTACTCCGATGGAAGTGTGTTACCGTAAGATGTGTGGTGAGTGAAAGGTGAACTAGTGTGTGTACACTTCATGGATTGTAAGGAGAGGTGGAGTGAATAGAAATGGTAGGGTATTATACCAATGTAATGTTATTCTTGTAGGTGTCGGGGACGGGCCGCAGAGCCACCTCGATGAGCACAGGGGATAGGCCAGCATAGGGCCGGAGGCCACACATAGGCCAGAAGTGAGGCTGTCAGTGCAGGACAGTAGAGGCACATAAAGTCGTGGCAGTCAGGCCACGGACAGGGACGTAGATATGAGAGTGAATGAGATACTATATTGTTGCCATGTTGATAGGCTAGTGAACTGATACTATGTTGTTGCCATGTTGATGGCTATGGAAATAATAATGTGTTATTGCCCTGCTGAGGTGCTAGGGGAGTGCTAAGGTGTATGACAATAGGAAGGTGATATTGAGAGACTGCGGTGCCAGTGAATCATTAATGTACTATTAAGACCCTGAGGGGAGAGGCTGAGGCCGAAGTGCCTTTAGGAGTAACTACCGGATTGTGGATCCGAGGGAGAGTGTGTGTGAGAATAAGGCCGTTGTACGGCAGTGCATTTCAATAATATAATGTATGTAATTGCGCTATTATATGTATAATTATGTTTAATAAATGTGTGAGTCTGATGGGTTGTTCTGTTAAGTGTTAAACTTGTTTGTTCGTGATTGTTGTCCTGTCATACTTATTACATCTCCCAGTCTGGGATTTGTGACACGGTTGGTGTTACTTTTACTTTCTTTCACTCATGGTCTTTTGTTTTCCTCATTTGCCCATACATTTGCTTGCACAGCATGGCGCTTTTTTTTTGGGGGGGGGGGGGGGGGGTTCTGTTTGTTTGCAAAATTCAGCTTGTTTTTGTTTTTTTTTAAATTTCTGTACCAGAGAAATGTTGTTGTTTCTTGCGGTGAAAGCACACCAAACCGTTATCAACCCTTATGTTAGAAACTAAGCATGAATCGCATTCTAGAAATAATAGAATAGAGTTCATACACAGGTATTTTCAGGTCGGCGCTTACTTGGTACTTGGCTAGGATCTAGGAACTATTTTTTGTTAATATGGAAAATGATCTTTTTTTTAATTGCATTGTCATTTTTCCATGACATGTGTGACAAAATACATGTAGAATGTTTGACATTTGTGTGATTTCTGTCTACAGAATTGTTCAGCCTTCCTTTGGCATATCAGACCACTATATTGTTTGAATATTGTATAAGGCAGGAGGTGCAGACATTCCTGTAATAATGATAAATATCGAATTATTTTATACAGAGATTTTTCAAATCTACATTTATATGATTGGCAGGATAGAAGATGTTATTGTCAGATGAATGAATGAATGAACAAAAGAGATGGTGTGAAAGATGAATGAATGGGATTGGAATAGGTAGACTGTGTGAAATACGTGGGTGTGTTAAATCAATTGATGAGTCGATTTATGAATGGCTGATGAAAGAAAGAAAGATATGGACAAAAAAAAAAAGCAAATGTTAATGGTTATTTCATTTCCATAATAACCAAAGATCAACCTTTACTAGGAGAGCATCACTTTCACCATGTTGTAGTAAGAACTCCAATTTCAGTGTCTGTTGTGATGATATTTTCTTACACTTATTTATCATTTTTCCATCTAAATCTTGTGTAACAAAGCTTGAAGTGTTGCATGTTACATATTTTATAAATGAAGTCTTTTAAAGAATGACATGTTTTCCATGAATAAAAGGATATAGTCTTGCAAGTCTTGAAACTGAACAATTTGGAATTTGAATGTTTGCCATAGTGATATTGTGATTTAAAGAACATCATGCTTTGTGATAACACAACTCTCCTTTATTGTACTCGTATCTCTGTAACGCAAGCATCATCATCTTCTTCCTCAACATGTACTTTCTTTCCTCCCAAAATGTTCTCTGTTCCACTCATAATTGACACTAACAGACTATATGAGGAAAGAAAACAAATTGCATATTTTTGCAACTGTGACCTTTAGCCATTTCGTTTCACTCAGTATCTCCAATGCTTTAGCTGATCAAACAATTAGTTAGAGAACAATTAATGAGGGGCAAATATTAGTACAAACAAACTGGCAGTAGTGACAGTGACATGGACTCCTACAAGGGAGTTCATTAGCTGTTTGTCTCCACACCACGTAGATTATAATTTTGGTAGTCTGCTTTTTTTTTTTCTTATAATAATAATAATAATAGAGATCATTTATATAGCGCCTTATCCCTGATTCGGCTCAAGGCACTGTACATTTTATAAACACATTATATGCACAATCAGTCTTATAAGCACAGGAAAAACACAAAGCATGTTACATCAAATGAACAAATGTATACCGTCATATAATCAGAAGATCATTTTGTCGATATTAGATGGATGGGGATTGGTGGGCCAGTTTAAACAAGTGTGTCTTTAAGGCTGCCTTAAACTCTGATTCTGACTCGATGTTTCTGATTTCTTGGGGTAGGTTGTTCCATATTTTAGGACCTGAATGGTTAAAAGATCTCTCCCCTACTTTCTTCAATGGTCTGGTGAGAGTTAACAAATTTTGATCACCCGATCTAAGGGAACGTGGTGGGACATATTTTGGAATCAGGCTGGACAGGTATGATGGTGCATTATTATGAAGAGATTTATGGCACAATACAGCAATTTTATAGGCTATTCTTGATCTTATCGGCAGCCAGTGGAGATGGGCTAGCATTGGTGTTACATGGTCACGTTTTTTCTTCTTCATCACTTCTTATAATACTTGAGGATACATGTGAGCCTGCATTGTGGTCCAGCTGAGATACTGGCGTAGTAATGATTTTGGTGGTTTTGAGTTATGGTCTAAGAATAAGAAAAGTGACAAAAACTTTGAAATGTTCTTCTGTAACTGAGAAAAGCATTATTGTGCCAGTCCCTGAGATGGAGGCCTAATTTTTTGGCTTGTTTGTGAATCTTATCTGCCGTCAAATTATCGAAAGCCTGAGTCAGGATTTTTGTTGTTGCAGATACCGATAGGTTTTTGACAGACAAAAAATTGAGGTGTTACTTCAGTGTTACCTTCACTTTCAGAATGTGGGGAAGTTTCAGAAATGTTTGGCCATTTTTGTGGGTAAAAATGCACAAACTGATGAAACGCAACCAGCAACCTTACTATTCTGCCCCTGTCTTGAATTATCTCTAAATATTATATATATATACTTCAAATATTTCTTGAGTGTGGAACAATGTAAAGCCTTGGCCAGTGATGTATGGATGAAGTATCACGTGATTAAAGGTCTACGTCCAGTTTCAAGAGCCCAACTAACGCTGACTGGAATCACATTAAATACAGTATAGCCAAGTCAAAGCCCAAGCTGCCTGTTGTATATTGGTGAAGTTGGTCATCTGTGTCCGTGATGTCATAGACTGCTATAATGGAGGTGAGGGCCTGTCTTATAAAACGTTAATTCGGAAGGAAGGAGTTTGCCCCTGAGGACACGTTGGTCTAGAGGCAAGATGCTCCCCTTTCATGCCGAAGGTACCGGGTTCGAGCCCCGTCTGTGCAGGCATGTTGAATTTTTGTTTGGGCAGGGGGTGGAAATTCTTGTTTCTGATCCTATGGTAGAAAAGGTCGAGCACCTAGTCTTCTCAGATAAGGACGAAAAACTCAGATGGCCCATGTGCACGTTGCACACGTTAAAGATCCTTTGGCAGTTGGGAGACGAGAAGAGCAGGCCGAACAAGGGCGCTGTCCCCTGCAAAAAACTAATCCCTACCACAAAAAAACATGCAAAACCAAGAAAAGTGAGGTGTAGTAAATGTCAAGAGCAGCGAAGCTCCTAAAATAAAGTCCTAAAACTGTGGAAGTGCCCCCTGCGTATAAAAAAAAATGTACTTGGGGGTGAAAAAAAGGTATAGGACAAATCTGGGCGGGATTGGGCTAGTGTGAGGCCTGTAGCAAAATGTTAGGTAGGGGTTCTAAATTAAAAAGAACAAAAAAAAAAAAAAACGGATGAAATCGTTACCCTTTAACATCCATAATTATAGCTGAAGGCTAATGTTACTTATAGACCAAGAGCAGAATCACTGAATCAGAATTCAAAGTTCGCAAGCATTTAATTTGGGGTCCCTGAACATGCGGGAGCATTAGCATTCCAGCCAGTAACTTCACTGAAATCCTATGTAAATCTACGTCGCATTGACATCAGGATGCTGACTGAGATAAATTACTTTTCCCACCAGGTTGATTCGGCATTGGGAAAGGAGGGACATAATGTTCACTTATATAGTATCATAAACATACAGAACGATTGACTGATCTGTGCAAGCAATGTCCAGTATTCTATTTACAGATTCAGCTTCCGACCACTTGATTGGTAATTGGTAATCTATAAATCTATGGATATAATATTTATATAATATGTATGAGCAGCGAGGAATTCAAAGATAAATGGGTGTGGCTGAAGAGCCGATGTCCATGCGTTACGAGTGTTCGTCCATATGGTATGTGGGCTCGATTTTGGCGAGTTTTATCCCCACCCCATGTAGGCTTTTTGTGTGCTTGGTCTCACTCCCTCCCCTCCACTCTTTCTAGCATATATATACAGCCATATTATGTAGAGGATATGGCAGTGATGTTTTTGAAAATTTATTTGTTTTGTTGTTGTTGTTGTTGTTGGCCTCTGTGTATGGAGGTTTGGGAGGGGAGGGGGAGTGTATTTTTGATTAAGACTGAATTTGGTTCCATTGATGTCGATCGTCATCCTTTAAAACACTGGGGTTAAATAACCAAGATGTACACACACATATCATATATAAACAATTATCACAACCTTTGACCAGTCTGTCTGTATGATCGTTCTGAGGTGCGATGGCGGCCATTTAAAAAAAAAAAAAGTTTTGAAAGCTATACCCCGCCGTACACCCCCGCCCACCCACACAAGTTCTTTTTAGGCCTATCAATCGCCTACTGACAAAGCAAAGGATATCGTCTTCAAGCACATCGAAAGCCCATAATGGCACAAAGAGGCTCATTTGAATGCACATACTCTTAAATAATGAATGATGATACTGAATTTATTCATGATTTTTAAAAATTCAAATAATATGGAAATAAATTGGACGCAGTATTCCCTTTGCTAATTACATTTAATAAAAATTAAAAAGGCCTACATGTATTTAAATTCATGGGTAGAATTCATTTTTAAAAAAAGGGAGAAAGAATCCCCCGCAACAAACGTAATTTGTCTTCATGATGCCGGAATTCCACATGGATTTGAGGCAAAGAAGTACGCTTTTTTCATTGCTTTTAGGGAAAGTTAGGTTTCTGGCGTAACTATCAGTGAAAAAAAAAATAGTGGCTGGTAGTTCTGTCCAGATTGAGGGGTCGTTCATTTTGTTATTTTTCTGTCAGCTTAACGTCTACATACATACAATTATGGTACAGACAGTGATGTGTGGTTTTTTTTGGGGGGGGGGGGGGGTCGCTGAGTAAAACGGGAATGAAATAAATTTAAGGGAGACCAGCGGCACTCTCTGCTCTACTCACTCTTTGTTGAAAGTGATCACGTTAAGTAGCGAAAGAGGAAACCGGAAGTAAAGAATCCCCAAGCTTCTTGTACACAAACCCGAACCGGATAGCGAAAGCCGGTAATTTGCACATCTTTCAAAGCGTTGAATGTTACTGGTAGTTATTGCCTAAGTAACTGATACTCAAAGATTGCTAACATTCGTGACTGGTAGCTAGAAGAAGATTGCCGAATGTTGCTAGATCTAGATGTAGAGTCGATATGTGTAGATCAGTCTTGCCTAAAATAGTAAAAACTCGTCTAGACGGGAGGAGTAGGCCCTACCTTACTCGAGCGCCACTTTGTCAGATTGTCAGAGTGATAAGTAACGACGTGAGGGTCTAGTCCGTTTGTATCATCGAGGCCGTAGGCCGATGTTCGTCTGGGCAGTAGTCAGATTGACCCCGGGGTAGCTATGTATCATCTCTTTTAGTTAGTTTCTGGTCTTTGGCGCTCGAGTACGGAACTCCTTCCGATCTACCATGAAACTTCAATGTGTTATCAGTAGTTCTAATTCTAAGAGAGGAATTCCATTTGAGTTACATCATGGGGATACTACAAGGACATGCCTTTAGGAGTGTCCATGAACGTGGAGGGAGGGGGTATGTAGGTTGCAGGGGGGCAGCATCCCTCTGGCGAGTTAGTTCTCTAGGTGGATGTTTTTATAATAAATGGGCAGCTTGACAATTAACACCCACAACATGAAGTTGTGTAACTCATATGGTACTTCTTCCAAACCTAATACTCTTTGTAAAAAAATGTATGAACAAAAACATGCCCAAATTCATTAATTTTTTTCATTCACTCTGTTTGTACAGATGTAGAGAAACCCAGGTCTGAGCTGATTTAGTGCCTTTCATCTCCAAGATGGGCTTGCTGACGAATGAACAATCCAGAAACAAGCTGGTGACAATTCTTGTGAAACACAACCAGAAACTTTGTTTCTTGGCATACGCCATTGGCCTAGCCTGGTTTTTGGCTTTAGCATATCAGCCGCTGAATGCAGGAACATATTTTTCTGAAAATGCCCTTCTGCCAGGTAAGTAGGGGGTGGACTTCCGAAAACGTCTCTTGGACAGATTTTCTTACAGAAATGAAAAATGTTCCAAACTTTTGCCATACTGATACTGCAGGAGTATTTAGGATCCTTACAAGGGGCAACTTCAGTTGTGGCCATCCACAAGAGCCTACTCTGTAGAGATATTTTTATAGTTTAGGTGGGCTCGGGGATTAACTTACAAGTACCTTAAAAGGTGCAATCTAACTAACAGTAGCGGCATGAGATGCATTCGAAAGTAAGATTAAATCAATGTGAACTGTGTACATATAAATTAGATGCGAAAGCATGTTTTCAGCCACTTCTGATGGAAGATTTATAACAATTAACATGCCTATGTTAATGAAATTTGAGTCAATATGGTACAAAACTCTCATGTGTTATTGAGTTGTAGTAGTTTTCTTTATTAATGATCTCTGTGTAGAGATTCTGGCAACTCTTCAATAGCCCAGTTTAAAATTAGAATCTGTGTGCTATCTTACCAGAAATATTTTGGATTTGCAAGTATCTGAATGAATTTTATCCAGAATTAATTTCAGCACTGTCATTAAAGCATTTTATGCAATTACTGTGTTTTAATTCTTTTAGAAATGAATGTTTATAAAGTTCATTTCATATCTTTAGACCAATATATTGTGAGACTGAGAGCAAAGGATGTGAAACATTTGAATTAACTAAAAATTATTCAGCTTGCTGTGTACCATTGAACATTTTATAATTTACTTCATTAATGAATTTTAAAAACATTGTAAAAAGTGAATGTTTTAATGTTTTTGGACTTCATTGATGCATTCATTACATTACAGGATTCAAAATTGTTTGTTTAACAATTTAGCTTAAAATCCTTCATTGCATCATTGTGTGTATAGTTTTGAAATGGCAGTTTTATTTAAGGTATACATGTTATCCATAACAGGTTTGGTAGAGACAGAACTTCCCACAGTACTTAGATCTGCTGTCAGATACAGAGATGAAGTTGAAGCAGAGCTGAAGAAAAATACTAAGTTAGTGAATGAATAACATGTCTGTAACTATGTTTAAGAATGAAGTAGCATATAATAATATATCTTACATTTATATCTGATCTTTTTGTCAGTAACATAATAATGCCCATATGGAAGGGATCCTCAGGATGTAAGTATGCATTGCAAAATGTTCAACAATTAAAAACATCCAGAGGAAGCAGATTTAGCATGAACCATTATTGTTAAAAATCTGCTTGCAGTAAGAATCTTCAATGTGTAAAATGATGATCTGCTTTTAAATAAATGTAGTATGTGGAAGTTGATAAATAATTTGAATTCATTGCTGTAAAATTTTAAAGTATCTGTTCTAAAGTGAAATTGTAATCAGTTTGTGGACTCTGTATGCTACACAATTTGAATCTATTGGAATATTTAAATTTGTGTCTTCCATTTCAGGGTGACGTCTCAGAATTGGCTATATGAAAGATTCAGGCAGATGGGACTTGAGACATTCAGACAAAACTTTTCTGTTGTGTACCCATTTAGATCCCTAAGTTCCAAGGTAAGTGTGTCTGCATTTTATTAATTAAAATAAATGGCTGAATGATTCTGAGCACTTATTTCATGGCCTAACTAGATGTAAGAAACACAGTTGTCAAAGATGTTTAGTTTCTTTGCTTTGGTCCTGAGACATTTATTATTCATTACAGTATCCCCGTTTAGTGTGGAATTATCTCCTGACACTAGGGCCAGGAAATATTATGTTATATTTGAATGAAGTTTTGAATAAGGCATTATCTTGATTGTTGTCTTCTAGCAAAATGCCACTTTGCAATTGCTTCTAAAGATAATGAATGTCTTATATTGCAGGTTAGTCATTTTCAGTGCCATCTGCAATTTGCAGATACTTTTCTAGTGATTTTTTCTGGATTTGTTTTAAGCTCATGTTGATGTAGTAATAGATTTAAGTGTAGAGTGAATAAATTTGCTAAATTGGTCAGTGAATATTGTACATAATATAACAAAGAACCTGCGGAATTGACCAGCAAACTAGACAAAAACCACATGAAGAACTGGCCAGTGTCATTGAAGTCAACAAGGAGATGCAAAATTAGTCAATACATCAGAACGTATATTACTGGTCAGGGTAGATATGTTATATGATGAAAATCTTTCCTGCACATTGTATGTAGCTCCATTAAATATAACCTTCAGATTGATAATATCAGTCACATATGTTTTTTTTTTATCATGCTGACTACATGACTTACTTTGTCTTAACTGCAGATGATGGCAGGTGAGAATGTGTATGCAATTTTGCGAGCTCGTCGAGCTGCCAGCACAGAGGCATTGGTGTTGTCTGTCCCTCTACGACCTATGGCCAGTAAAGTGAAGGTAGCCACAGGAGGTGGTGTAGCCCTGGCCTTGGCTCTTGCTGAGGAGTTCAAACGTAAGTGTTCATAAATTTTGAGATCCACTTTAAACAACTAGTTGGTGCCCTCCTCCTCTATATAATGTTTTCTCTCTCTTACCATGTAGTTATCTGTCTAGTTATTTATCTGTCTAATTATCTATTTATTTATTTAGTTTATTGTCAATAGCCTTGGTTTATATATATATATATTTTTTTTTTTTTTTTTTTTTTTTTAAATTCTCATTAATTTTTATTTATTTTTTAATTTTTTAAATTATTTCGTGCTTCAATATTGAACTGTAAAACAAGTCAGCTGATAATGAGAAGACCTGAAAGGTTCGAGAACAGCTGACAACTCAGAGTTCAATAGTTGAGAGTTCTGGGATATAAAAGACTTCGGAGGAGTCCGACCCCCAGGACATCCCCTATGGACAGCTATATTGTTAAGCACTTATTTATCAACTTGTTTATCTTATGTCACACTTATACATACTTATCTATTATCTTTCAGATTATACTTTTCGGATTCCACTACTCCATATCTAACTATGAAGATAATAAAATTTTTTTTTTTTTTTTTTTTTTTTTTTTTTTAAATTCTCATTAATTTTTATTTATTTTTTAATTTTTAAATTATTTCGTGCTTCAATACTGAACTGTAAAACAAGTCAGCTGATAATGAGAAGACCTGAAAGGTTCGAGAACAGCTGACAACTCAGAGTTCAATAGTTGAGAGTTCTGGGATATAAAAGACTTCGGAGGAGTCCGACCCCCAGGACATCCCCTATGGACAGCTATATTGTTAAGCACTTATTTATCAACTTGTTTATCTTATGTCACACTTATACATACTTATCTATTATCTTTCAGATTATACTTTTCGGATTCCACTACTCCATATCTAACTATGAAGATAATAAAATTTTTTTTTTTTTTTTTTTTTTTTTTTTTAATTCTCATTAATTTTTATTTATTTTTTAATTTTTAAATTATTTCGTGCTTCAATACTGAACTGTAAAACAAGTCAGCTGATAATGAGAAGACCTGAAAGGTTCGAGAACAGCTGACAACTCAGAGTTCAATAGTTGAGAGTTCTGGGATATAAAAGACTTCGGAGGAGTCCGACCCCCAGGACATCCCCTATGGACAGCTATATTGTTAAGCACTTATTTATCAACTTGTTTATCTTATGTCACACTTATACATACTTATTTATTATCTTTCAGATTATACTTTTCGGATTCCACTACTCCATATCTAACTATGAAGATCATTTGTATATGTATGCTCAAGTATATAGCTATATTTCACTTTCAGATATAAGTATTTAATTATTGGCAATCACTGAGTCATGCACAAAATGAATACAGTACGGATCGCATTTCAATCTGAGCCAAAAAAAAAAAAAAAAAAAAAACTAGTTGGTGCACTGATAAGTGTTAGAAATGTTTCAGAATCTGGCCAATTAAACAAAAATGAGCAGTAACTTTATCATTGGATTTGTTTGTTTATTTATCTAGTGTGAATATTTTTTCTTTGATTTTAAATATGCTTGACAGATAAAGATTATTGTGTTATTTGTAACTCTCTGAGAAAAACAATTTAAATTACCAACTACACAAAAATTAGAGCAGTTTTACATTAACAAGAAATGTTGTCAGTAGTTATTGTCAGTTATGGACTTAAATGTCTTTTTTTTTTTTTTTTTACCATTTCAGAGAAACCTCATTGGAGCAAAGATATCATCTTCTTGTTTACAGACTTTGATGAGATAGGAGCCATGGCTTGGCTTGATGGTTATCATGAAAGTGAATCAGAATGTAAATAAGACACATGTGCCACAAACTTATTCCGTATGATGATTTCTTTTAATTGTTGTCAAGAAAATTTATTTAAATACATCACTTGAAGAAGGGCATGTCTTGATTAACGAAATTATATTTGTGAAGAAGAGGTAACATTTCCTAGCGGGACCTTTCACATTTTTTCTATTTTAGAATTTGAAATAATGAATAGGGAAAATAGACAGGGGATTTTCCATTCTTAAGCTTGTGAGTTTACTGATGTTTATTGTAAGCCACTATTACTTCCAGCATCACATATGGTGACCACTGACATGAATGTTGCATAATTATGAAATATACTATCTGCGGTATTATTTGCTAACAGTTAATGACATTCAAAAAGAGATCAGTTGGAATATGATATGTGCCTTTATCAGTTTCTACATCAGTTGTTCTTTGCCCATGCATCCCACAGACATTGTGACCCAAGGATTGCAGGGTCGAAGTGGCCCCATACAAGCAGCCATTAACTTGGAGTTACCGCTGGAAAATGTTTATTACTACAACATTAGACTAGAGGGCTTGAATGGTCAACTGCCTAACCTGGATCTGGTCAACCTCGTCGTCAGATTGTGCCGCAGAGAAGGTGCCCAGGTGGCAATTCACCATTCGCTGGTAGGTATTTGTCTGTACTCATCAGCTTTCTTTTCACAAGAGACACAGCAGTAGTAAAGAAACAAAATGTCGCAGCCTTTGGAGATAGAGATTTAAAAATGAAAACTTCAGCCTAGGCCCCCCAGTTTTTCATTAGGAAAGGTTTGACAGAAAGTTACAATTGTTCAAGATGCTTTTATTGTGTATGCGCTCTATTTAGAAGGAATTGCTTTTCGAGAAAATAATGTTACATTGTCATTATGGTCTGAAAGGGCCCCCTCCCCCCTTACAAAATAATAATTTTGCTTTTTCTCTTTTGCCATATAGATTTGACTTCAAGCAAAACTGCATGTTTTCATCATGGAAAGCACGACAGACTAAAAGACTTTTTAGCTGAGCAATGGCAAAACACAGTTTAGGACAAGTACAATACTGTAATGAAACTACGTACAGTTTTATATTGAATTGTTTTTGCACTGCAGTTTTCTTACAGTATGCTGTAGGAATGTCTTTGTTGTTTCTTCCAAGGAGGACGAGAAATCAAGACATAGTGATTCAAATGGTGAATCATTGGAAGAGTACAAGCTTGCTCTGAAAACCATGCTGAAGATGATGTGGTACCAAGCTAGTGGGGCCCCGTCTGGCAACCATGGCATGTTCCACAAATTTCATATCGAGTCCGTGTCAATCCAGGGAGTGTCAAGGAAAAAGGGATCACGTTATGACATCACAACAACTGCCAGGTAACATTTCTCAATGAATCCTTACCTTTTATGCTGTTGTCAAAATATTCTGAAGTACTGCAGAAAAACAGTGAAATGGATCTGGAAATTTATTGGGACAACGCATGATGAGTTTTGTCATTTAGCATTCTTTTTTTATTTTGGTGTTAGTTGAACATGATGTAAAATTGATCTACAGTGCAGCAAGAATTGCTTTTGAATTAAAAGTAATACACCAGTCTCGAATCAGTGAATGTGCTCTGTCCATTCTTCTCTTTCATTCGTTTCCTATTAAGCAAAGTATATTTTCTTGTACCTACTGTTGAAAACACATGGGAGAGCCCTCAGCCCATCAGAGGGAAGTGAACTGGGTAATTCTGCTGTTGATGTTGTTGCCTAGATATTCATAGAATGAATACAACAAATGTAAAGCAAAGTAATTAGGATCTGTATCGGTTTACTTTACAATGTAGAATGTATTTAAGGAGAAAGCTAATGAGATAGGGTCCCAAATTTCAATCTAAGTGTTGGTTGAATGAAATTTATAAGCACTTCATATGATACATTGAGCTTGTTTGTGCATTCCAAATTTAATTCTACAGTTTGGGAAAATGTTCACATTGAGTATTGCATTCTTGCAGTTGTAATTAATGACTGTAAGAGAAATAGGGCCTACATTTTTAGTATTTTCATTGCCAGTACAGGAAATCAAAATGTGGTGTTTATACGGTGGAGCATATTGATATTTATTTGATTTTACTAATTATTCCCAGAATCATTGAAGGTGTGTTTAGAAGTCTCAACAATCTCTTGGAACGGTTTCATCAATCATTCTTCTTCTACCTGCTGCCATCAACTAATCGATATGTCTCCATTGGGATGTACATGCCTCCATTTGGTCTTATGGCACTAGCAGGACTTCTCAAAATATCCTTTTTCATACTACTACTAGTATCAAAGTTTGTGTAATGTAAATGTGCATGCAGTAATGAAACTGATAATGATTACCTCAGTAAACATAGGTAGTGTAATCTATTTAAAGTTGAATTCCAAATAAACCTCTAGTCAAACATTGTTAGAAATGTTCATTTGGATGCTGCTACTGTAAAACTTCAGAATGAGTACTTGCTGAATAAATGACAGACATCTGTAACCTGCAACAATAGGGAGAAGAATGCCTGTCTTATTGACAGTGAGTAGAAAATGTATCAGGTTTTAACTACTCCATCTGTGCATTTGTAGTCCAGAACTGATTTGATCAGTCCTACTTTTGTTGGACGTAGATACCAAAGTTCACAAAAGGCTGCCATGAGATACGAGAATTTCAAAGACGGAAAATGAGTTAAAAAGTTCTTCAGTCTCATTTCATATCAAAACTTCTACATGCTGGCTGGCGGTCTGGTGAAATTTGATAAATTTCAAACTTGGTTAAAATTGATTTAAAAATATGAAGTTTGCCAGAATGATGTTTGTGTGCAGAGTGAGAAGTGAACCTGGGACTTGCACAAGCCTTTCCCAATATGCATTATACTGGACAAGTTCTTTGGCTCTGTGAAATTGTGATTGCCTTAACACATCACGGAATTGCATTGTGGGTTGGATCTGACGCAGAACCTAAGAAAGAGGCTGAGAAATCTTCAGAGAAAGAAAAAACTGGAAAAGAGAAAGAAGGAGTTCCAGGATCAGGTGAAGACAGTGATACAAACAAGGCAGAATCTTTATTGAAAGGTAAGTTAACTCTTGACAATAGAGCCTTGGAGTAGCCAACGTGCCAACTGTCCATCATTGTACAGGAGTGTACTGCATTCAGGATGTTGGGAAGGACATGAGACAGATGTTTTTTTAACAAAAAAGAAATTCCTGCCAGGTTTGAGGAAAAAGGCAAGTGCAGTAAAGTTCAAGACAGAGGGGGCAGTATGCACATTATGCTAATACACAAAAGGTGCATTGTGTGACCTGCAAAGTGTGTTTACAGCATTTTGTATTTGTGTTCTTCTCTCTGTGGAAAATATAATGAACAGTTTCAGTTTGCATTTATCAAGCTACGTGTTTTCAAGTGTTCCTTATTGAAGTGGTATTTCAGTTGGCAGATGTGCAACAGCCAAGATCTAAAACTAATTTTTCAGAAGAAACATGAAGAACTTTAAATTCGGGTTTCCATGCCAATATATTTGGATAGCACTTAGGCGGGTGAATTACACATAAAATTTACTCCAGGTTTGAAGAAGTTGTTTAATGCTGGGGTTTTTACTATGTAGTGGTATGAGGTTAAACGTGTTAACTTCATTATCAAATGAATGTTTCAGACTCTTGGGAAACTTATTTTATATTTTTCATAAGAGTGCTTATATTAATGGAAAGGTTACTGAATTTATATTGTCAAAACTGATCTTTAATAAAAATTGCTACCAGCTTGCATTGGTAACAATGAATTTCAGATTTCTGTTCATGTATCTGTTGTTGTTTTTTTGTTTGTTGTTGTTTTTCTTTGCTGGGATGTATGGCATTGTGAATACAGGCTGGATGCGAAGATTTCTTGATACTGATAACATTTTTAGCAGCCTTAATTTTAGTATGGAAGTTTCATTGTAGAAAATTTACACCAGTTTTATGGAGTATATGACATGAATGTATATGAGATTTTCATTGTTGTTTTTGCAAGGAAGAAATAATGTTAGGCTGTAAACAGACTGTGGTGCATTTGAAGAGGAAGACCAGATTTTAGGACACCATTTCACTTGTTTTTGTTTGATCTGAACTTTAGCACAAGAAGGGAAAGAGAAGGAGACAGACATTCCAGCGGAGTCAGGAGGTCTAGACACCCGTCAAGAGGATGATGATTTGAATGTAAGTTCATTTGTTTGTCAGATGCAATGAAGTTACTATCCAGATTTGCCACTGGGAAAAAAGTAACATGCTGTCAGTTAAGCCTTTTGCTGCCACAGTATATTGGCCCATCATATGGTACAGAAGCCTTCCACACGGCCAATTTATCGCTCCTGCCATCTTTCTATCCAATAATCCATTATTCTGGTAGTCTAAATGAATGAAGGGCATTTGGGCTTGGCAGGAAAAGGGCTAAGATGGGGATATTTTACATTGGATGCATCTTGAATGAGATTTTGTTAACAGAGATGCCAACTAGTATGGTTTCGCATACTTGAGTACGATTTTTCACTGAAAATACGCGAATACGACTTTTGACAAGGAAATACGTTTTTTCATAGTCGGGTCAGCAAACTACGAAATCCACGATAAGATCTTGATGCACAGTATGAATTTGACGAAGGAGGTTCGGGTCTTTGTCTGCCCAGGCCGGAAGCGAGTGGATATAAATGCGATGAAGCCCTGGTACGAACAACACGATGCTTTGCCCTTTTGTGTGAAAATGAACTTCAGACCTTATTTTGTTTACTCTTCGATGCCAGAGGTAAAGACGAAACTGGTTCAAAACCGAACTTTATTGTGAGCCTAGAATACTCTTTTTGGTGTGAAAATACTCTTTTGGTGTCTGAGGGTACTCTTTTTAATTTTTGTGGGTTGGCATCTCTTTGTTAAGTCTTTCACGTTGAGAAGTGCAGAATTGTCAGTCTTACTTTTTTTTTGTTTAAACCTATTATTAAAGTATTTCACTTTATGTTGCCTTGGAAAGAAAATTTAGAGATATTTGTATTTTGTACACAATTTATTTCAGAATAATTTTTTGTCACACGATAGGTACTCAGGGTATCTTGCATGTCAGGATTAGGATTTGAATTGCCGTGCTAGGTCACGCATTGTTTATTACATGGCATCATTGATTTTAGCCAGTGCAAACGTCCTTGAACTATTCCCGTGGACAGTTTGTTTTTGTAACGCTTTTCTTGGAGATGGAAAGAAAGTGGGTCAGGATAGAACGAATGGATAAATTAACAGTGACGATGCAGTTTTCGACCCCGTGGTTTGGGTGTACCTTAACAGGGAAAGACGGGGCGAATAAGGAGTGAAGAAATTCGTACATAAAACGTTTAGGGTGTAGAGACTTTGCGAAAGGTTTTGACATCCTAGGTCTGACTTTGTCTGTTACTATTAATAGAATCTATTGGCGCTGCGAGCGGAGCTCGAAGTGGATGCACCAATCAAATTTGAGCAGTCACGTGAGTTGCAGAAGATAAGCGGGAGCATCTTTATGCTACCTCACTTCCATGTAGATCTTCCAGCTACGAGGGTTGTCGGCTAATACGGTTCAGCCAGAGAGAACCAACAGACTGTTAAGTCATGTCTATGTCCTGGATAGACAATGAAAATAATCCACAGCTATTTTCTCCAGTTCCCTGAAATCGTTTCAGGGAACCAATCGTAAGTTTCATCAAAATGATTCGAGATGATGTGAATCTGACCCTAACTTTCCAGTAGAAGTGCGATCAAAGGAATGCAAGACCATAAAGTTTTACTTGCAATTAAGATCTAGAAAGAGTGACTGATATACACATTTGTAAATTGTAATTGATGTGTCTGGATGAGGCTGGGGATTGCCAGCCCATCCTAGAGCAGATCTAGATCTATTTTAACTACGTCAGTGTGTCTTGACGGTTTGATCCTTTATAAGCAGTTAAATGAGTTAATATTGTCGTCTGAGACATAAGGATATTATTTGTGAAGTAGTAGGCAGTCTATATTTCTGAAGATGAATAATTACTAAGTAAACTGTGTATGAATCAGAATGATATAGAGTTTCAAATCTCTTAAGGACCTCTCTTAAGGATCTAGAGGAGATTTATAGTTATGTATTTTAGTATTTTCATTTGATGCTGCTGATGTTGTCTTTTAATATGTAAACGATAGCCGAAATTGTTAGGTATTTAAGTAATAAATTTGTGGCCCTACAAGGTCCTTGATATAACGTACTCGAAATTGTTATTAGTGTATGTGGCATGGTATGGCAGAGTAATTTCTAAAACCTCTCGATATTTATTAAAAATGCAGTCGAACACGTAAATTTATAATTAACCATCCCCGTAAAACACGAGCACAGTAAACCCCATCTGTAACACCCTTCCTTGAACTCGTAACACTCGAGGACCCAGCTCGTAACATTGCACATTTGTCATTTTCTTTATCAGATAATCAGTGTGTCACACTTTCAATGATTATGAATTTTTTTGCAACTGTGAAATTTTTGTTTCTTGCTATAGAAGACTAGCTGAGGTCCCCGGCCCTGCCCGAGATAAATTGGTTTGAATATTAGTTTCACTTCTGGGTGGTTATTATGGACCTGCTTCATCTAGCCTGTTCCTATTTGTTTATTTTATTTTTGTTTGTTTGTTTTTAAATAAGTCTTACTGCTCTGCCTTTGTGAGTTGACACCCTGCGCATCCCGTACAACAGCATGATTTGAGCACGGGTTAGTGTGTTTGATAGTGAACACATTGCAGGAAGTGATAACGAAACCTTAAAATGGCGAACCATGGCTCAAAATAGATCTAAATGATGGCGAAACAATAAATTTCCAATTAAAAAAACTACACCGATTTGAGACTTCTATTAAAAACTGTGCACTCTTACACCCATTCTGATGCACCATATAAAATTTGAAGTCTGAGTGTTGAGTGGTTCAGAAGCCTTTTGCAACGAAAAATCTCAAGTCCACAAATAATTATATATAGTTTAGATTAAATTGATTAATTATGAGATTTTCAATTTTAAGTATGAAATGCAATTTATCAGCCCTCTCCTTTGAAAGTGCTTTTGCTAAGAGGGTTAAAACAGTTGTTATGATGGTAAAATACAATGATCAGCCCAGGGCATGGGAGAATGTATTTAACACTTGTTCAGTTTGGTGCAATTTCTGTGTCTAGAAATGTGTTTGTAGTGCCCAGGTATGCATTAGATCTGACTGAAGACTGCACATTACAAGAGAGAGAGAGAGAGAAGTGGGATCACAAGTTTATTCTGGGGAATGGTGGATAACTCACCTAGCATTAATTATATATTCTTACGAATGTCCATCCCTAGGAACTTCCTGCCAATAAAGGAGTGATGACGATCATCCCTGTTATACTGGTATCTTTATTACTGGGCTGGATGGCTCACCAGGGACCAGAACTGCTCACTCGCATCATGCCCAGATTCCGCATTCACACGGAAGACATGGTCATTTATAGTATGCTGGCCATATTCACGGCTGCACTCATGTATCCAAAACTTATGACCAGGTGGGAACATAATTCTGTACTTATATTTTGTATGATATCAGAAGCTACCGATACTTTTACTTTCAGCATAAAATTGAAATACAAACTTGGGAAGAACGGAATTTAGGTTCGTATTAGGAAACAAAAGGGAGGAAAAATGACATAAATGTAAGTGATCTTCCATTGAAAGCTGGAGATGTCAGATCTGTAAAATTTCCGACTATTTCTGACCAAAAAAAGGCGCCTTGGATTTCCGACAATTTTGGTTTGAGCAAAAAAAAAATTCCGACAAAAAAAAAAAATTCCAACCCAATTTTAGACAACGTCATTTTTCCAATATGGTACTTAATAATAAACCGGTGAACGTCGTAAAGGTAACGCTGCGAAAATGTACGAATGCTATTGACTACGACGGCCATGTTTCGATATGCGGTACTTAATAATAAACAGGCAAATGTCGGAAAGGTAAAGCGGCGAAAATGTACGAATGCTATTGACTACGACAGCCATGTTTCGGAGCACGCATGCGCACTGGGTTGCTATTGAGCTTCTGGGCGAAACAAAGATTCACATGCCCATGTATTCTTGCTGTGCTGCTACGGTACCGAAAAAATTTCAGACTATTTTGTCACCAGCCATTTGCAGGTCTGAGACGTGCTGTTGTAAAATGAATAATTGTGGTTTTTAATTATTTGCTATCAACAGATGATTTCTATTAGAGGACAAAAACCAAAGGCATTTAACTTTGACCTTGTGGTGGTCACAGTAGTAAAAGAAAGTTTAGTTTTAGATTATTTCAGCAGTAATAGTTGAGAGGATTTTTCATGAGGGTAATTATGGGTGGTAGAAATGTAATGTTCATTGATCACTATCTTTTGGTTGAACTAAGGCATGGAATTTCTGTTCCACAGAAAAACAAATAACCCCAACACACTGGTACTAGACTGGCAACTTCTCAAGTCTGTTGCTTTGATTGGTCAAACTCTGGCACTGTGCAGCATCTCACTTCTCAACATTTCTCAAGCTTTTTTCCTTACTGCATTCATGGTACCTGTCACAACTCTAGTCAGACCGGCACAGAGAAGGTAAGATTCCCATTACTTGTACAAGTTTAGGTGGTTCTCAAGGTCACGGTAGTTTAGTTCAATCTCTGTTTTTTACCAAAATTGAGATTTGACCATAGTATGGTCTAACAAAATGTAGTCTGTACGACCTAAAATGTAGTCACATGAAGGTATCTCACCTTTCAGAGCAGATTTTAAAGTGATAAAAGGACTTTCTAACACTCTGTTAAGACTTACTTCAAAATTTTACCAGTGTTTTTAAAAAAAAAAACCGCAACAAAAAAACGTTGATATGGAGAAAGAATGAAACAGTACTAAGGTGATCTTCTGTCAAATAAAATACAGAAAACCATGAAGTCAAATTATCTTGCATTTTTCACACATGAACTTCAATTTCAGATCTGAATTTTATTTTTGTTCAGTGAAGCACAAATTTTCACAGGGGTTGACTTAAACATGACATTTGATATCTTAATAGTTATCTGAACTTTAACAACTGTGTTGTTGTTTTTCCTGCAGGCTGAGTCGTTGGTTCCAGCTGTTTGCCTTGATTCTAATCTCTCCTTTGGCACTCATATGTTTTGTGGGTGTGGCATCTGCATGGCCTGAGCCTTCAGCCTTGAACTTGCTGATGCAGGGTTACACCAACACAAAAGAGCTTATCTTTCTTGGAGTGATGGATGCTTATTTATTCAATGCATGGACAGAGACAATAATCACCACCGTGATTTTTCCTTTGTGGCTGTTGTTTTGGGCTGTACCATGGGTGGAAGCATGACTCGCAGACTGTAATTGTGATCGGACATGATTTTGTATTAGAAGTCTTGTGAAATTTATAATAAGCCTAGACACGCACCAGCCAAGTTTGATTGGCTGACAAGTTGGATGGTAACGTCAAAACACTGAGTTTCAGTGAGATCTTGCACGCCAGCAACTGGTTGGGTCTTAATGAAACTCGGTGCAATGTTGTAATCATTATTATTATTATTATAATAATGAAGATCAGTTATATAGTGCCCAATCCAAACAATTTGCTCTAGGCACTTTACAGAAAGTCGTGTTCTCTCCATCTGCAACTCACTCTCTCTCTCTCTCTCACACCCTCTCTCTCTGCTAGACATACATTGTGTACATAGGCATACACAGATAACATACTGTAAGGCAGAAATTAAACAATAAAACAGAAAAATTAAAATGAATTGAGAACATAAATGGATTGGGAATGAGACTTCACAACTGAAAGTGTTTTTTAAAAAGGTAGGTTTTTAGACTAGTTTTGAATTTTGACTTGGTAGATGCTTCTCGCAATGATTTTGGCAGCGAGTTCCAGATGTGAGGGGCACAGTGTGAAAATGCTCTGCCTCCTAGTTTCTTTGACTTGCAGTTACAAATCTTAATGTCACCATCCAATTTGCCAGACAGTCAAAATGAGCTGGTGCACACCTAGACTTTGGATGTTTGTTTGCTTGGCTGTGTAAGAAAGTTTGCCTTTTAGAGTGAGTAGATGGTGATCAAGAGAGTACATTTTTAAAGAGGACACAAATAAATGCTGTCCAAGAAATAGGAGGTTCGATGTCATGTGTGTTGATTTGGTGTGTTCGCGCTGAATGTTTTTTCGATATTGTCTGCATGTATTAAAGAACTGGATTAGCTTTTTTGATGAACTGGATTTGGATATATGAGTTTGGTCAGAGTGTTTTCATTTTCCAGTGATGTGATTAATTAGAGATGAACTGCTTGGAGGCTTCTGAAAGCTAAGAAGGCTAAGATGTCACATAGTGGATACGGAGTAAAAGTTTGTATTTATTGCATATCTGATAGATGACAAGCTCTTAAAATTGCCCTCGAGATACATTCCAGAGTACAACCTTAATGAAATCAAAGAGATTCACTGCAACTGCCAAAATAATAATTTAATAATAATTATAAATGTGAGGGTGAGAAATTTCTTAAGTTTGCTACTTTATGATTTTTTTTTATTTGTCTGACCAAAATAAACATAGTATTCAAATGGATATTTATATAATTTTCAGGTAGAAATAGGTTAATGTCAAATAGTTCAAGCAAAAACCTTTTGCCACTATTGCAATGCTTTTTGATTTCATGTCTTTCAATTGTAAGAACAAGTTTTGTAAACATTATCACAATTATATTAAAATTTTTATTTACCTGGAGATACACATCCATTCCCAATGCAAAGTAGCCATGATTACTTTGGAAAAAATGCCTCTTTGTGTGTAAACTGTAATCATTTTTAGCTGTCATGTAGGCAAAAAAATCACTGAAGACCAATTGTAGCAGTAAATCATGATTGTCTGACCTTCTGCAACTCAGTGAATTAAAAGAATTAAAAGGAAACCAAATTTGTTTTGGTTTAAAACAAAACTTACAGCGTAGCCTGTTCTTTGTGCTTATAAAAACCCTGGTTCAACAGTGAAAAGATCTGTAACCACTGAATGTTGCAGGAGACAGTATGTATTACGTATTTGGATTTTGTACCTTGTAATATTCATGCCATAGACTGTTGCTC
This sequence comes from Onchidella celtica, assembly GCA_963931925.1. Taxonomy (NCBI): domain Eukaryota; kingdom Metazoa; phylum Mollusca; class Gastropoda; order Systellommatophora; family Onchidiidae; genus Onchidella; species Onchidella celtica. The sequence continues at coordinate 5,303,727 of OZ007574.1, read as the reverse complement.
TGAAGTTTACTCATGTTCTGTGTTATATATAACCTAAATATCAAACTCGATAAAAATGTGGTGCTGCTCTTACTTAATTAATAACTGGGTGTTCAGATGACACTTAGGTATTCTACTTTGACACCGTACTGTTGTTTCTGATAAATTTAATACACTTTAGGAATACTTTATGCTATGTGGAACATTGTGACCTCAAGACCTCAAGTATGTAATATGTGACATACATGGAGAACTTTGTGTTGGCTGGTATTAATGAAAGAGACATATTTTCAGTCTTGTTTAAGATCTGTTTGCAAGTCTGTCTGAAAAACAAACAGCCTACTTGTATTTACATCCTTTTGTAACACTTTTGTCCAGACAGAAAACAAATGTACTTGTCTTTTGTAAGACACCTTTTTTTTTTTTCAGTGAACACAGCTAGGTATTCTTATTAATTTCTTACTAATGCCACGTTTGCACTGTGGTGTATGGATTTTGTTTATTCATTCCAATCAGAACTGTCTTTTGTTCTAGAGGCAAGACATTTTGTATCCAGATGTAAAGTCTAGCTGATATCCGGGTTAGCATTTCAAATCTTAAATGATGGTAAAGCAGACCTGCCAATTTTACGGTTTCACCGTAAAAAATTACGGCGACACGCTCAAAATTATGTTTTACGGGCGACGACGATGAATTACGGCGAACTATACGGGCGTCCAATTTACGGAGAAAAAAAAATTTGGCTCCCTTGGTTTTTTTTGGCAAGTTGAACAAGAACAACTATGGTGGCCGATACCGATTTTTTGTTTGATAGCATCAAAGATGTTAAAATAGTATTAATACTATTTTAAGATCTTTGGATAGCATCAATATTCGAATTGGCGATTATGTACTCCTCTTCGTTGTTTGTAAACCGATACTTGAAATCGCGAAAAATCTAAGTAGTCGTCCACCCACAGTTGTACTTCGGCTGCCCAGTCTTTTTTTCCTGGCGAGCGGAAGTGAAAGAAAAAGAAGAGAGCGTCACTTTCACTTTCGGAACGTCGAACTGTCAACGAGCGATCTTTTGTCTAGCCTAGCTTATTTTTGTTTCAAGCCAGCCAGAATCTAGATCTATTAAGAATGAAGCGCGCTGCCCCACCTGTAAAGAAGCAAGTTTTCAAATCTGAATATTCCAAGGCCTTTCCGTGTTTGGTGGCCAGCAAAGTTTCGCTGTGTAGCTGACAGGCTGGACCTGACTTGGAAAAATATAGCCAAGACTTTCCCTGGACTTGAGAGGCTGGCCAGGACAATGTGTGCCCTCCTCACCATTCCACACAGCTCTGCAGCATGTGAGAGGGTTTTCTCTGTTGTGAGGAAGAACCTTACAGACCAGAGAAGCTCATTGGGTTCTGCTGCTCTGGAGAGCATTCTGGTCTTAAAATCCTCACCTTTGAGCTTCCAGGACAGGCTTTAGGAGCTGAAAAGTCTGGATGCAGAGACAATAAAAAAACTCCAGTCAGCCTGCACACTCCATGTGCAGGGATCCCTGGAGTAAACTGCAGCATATGTGTTTCTGTGTGTGTGTGTGTGTGTGTGTCTTGTCAGTGTTTGTATGTTTGTATTGTCTGTACTTCTTTCCCATCTGTTGGTCTGTTTTGTCTTGTTATTTTATCACAACAGCTGTCTACATAATAAAGATACCGTAGGTGAGTTTTGCTTTGCATTTTCCTTTTAATTGTTTTACACTTGTCATTTTATTTGTTATATCATGTATTCTTACTTATATTTGAGTGCAAACGTGAACGCGTCAAATTATGGTGTGCTAGTCAAAATTATTGCAGATTTTTTCTGAAATTATGGTGGGTTGATAAAACAAATTGGCAGGTCTGGTAAAGGGGGCAAAACAACAAATGTTTTAAAAAGTAAGCAAAAAAAATATTACCGTCTTCTGCAACGGACCCTCTGCATTGTCACACATTAAATGCTACTGACAAATAATTTAATTGCCATGAGAAAAAAAAAATAAAAGAAAAAGACAAGTCTGTTCGTATGTACATGTACATGTACCTGTAATCGTTTTAGCTATGTCTAAAATAATAGTTTTCAAGGTCACATGACGACATTATGGCTTAAAATGTATTAATATTGCATGTATGTATGGTACAGGTATTTCATCATTAGAAAATCTTTCAGTTTCCTCTGAATTTCTTACCACCCACCATGTTTTCTATCATTGCTTCAGCATTTCCATAAACCTCACATGTATGTTATGATGTTTGCAAAACTTTGTAAATTATTAGTCATTGAGTTCATTGTGTTTACACTATATGCATATGTTTTGTGTTTTGTTTTGTTTCCTCTTCGTATAGCAGAGGCCCATCACAAAATGATCATTTTGAAATAAAATTACATCTGAATATTTGATAAATCTCTTGTGAGGGCTTGATTTAATGCAAAGGAAATCAGGAAAGTATGATAGCAATTGATGAAGAGTGAATGGGTGTATGGGTGCAGACATGCATCTGATTGGGGGGCAAATTTTTTATCAGCAGGGCCATAGAATTAAATTAAAATATCTGTTTCCAATGGTTTCCAACCATCTTGGGAGGTGTCCCAAAAACTGAATGAATGACACACTCCAATTACTGTTGTTAAGAGGACTAATTTCTGTCCTTTGCAATAAATGCTTTTGGAAAAGCAAATGCTTGCAAATTTTGGCCGTCAAAGGTATTCGTAATTGGATCACTTTTCTCCACTTGTAATGTTTTTGGCATTATATAGGAGCTTTCAACTTTTGTAACTGAGATCTCCATTCTGTCCCTATTGAACAAAAAAAAAAAAAAGTTACACAAGTGCATTAAACTGTACAGTACCTCATCTTGGAGCGTTAATCTTTAATAGATATGTAATTAGGTCCATGCACTTACTGGTTTTTGCACCGTGTTTTAATTTTAAAAGTTAACCTTTTAAAAGAAAGTAACCATCAAATTATGAACTCAAAAAAAAAACAACCTAGAGACCTGCAGAAGAAAACAAAAAGTGGGCTTGGGAAAGTTGGGGGGGGGGGGATGGGAAGGCGAGAAGAATAGGAGACGGGAGAAATAAGGAACGCGGAAGCAGGCTTCATCAAGGCTAACGTTAGGTACCTTGTCTAATATCATTTTAAAATACAACGAGCCATGAAAACTTGGTAACCTGTGCTCTTCCAGATACTAGTTATATGGGTCATCCTGGAAAGAACATGATTGGCGTCTGTTAGTGTTAGTGAGCCACAGTAACTTGTATACAATCTTTATTATTAAACTACCAGTGTGTTAGCCTGATTTACAACAAGGCTATTTTCCACTATAGAAGAGAGTTCTGATGTGCTGAGGGAAGGCGCCTTTCATCTTCCTATGCAGTCAAGAAATCAAAAACATACAATTGACTGCGATGATCATTTTAGTGGAAGAAAGAAAAGGACACTACACTGTATTAAGAACAGTTATAGGATATCCTTATCATGTATGTAATGTATCTGGGCTTGAAGAGCACCAATTCTGGTTAGAACTTCGCCAAATGACTAGAAAATGGCCGGAATAAGAGTACCGCCTGCGTGCGTGTATATGTGTGTGCACACAATCATGTAAAGGGAGGGATCGCGTGTGTAAGGGACATAGATGTACATGTACAGTGTATTATGTCTGTGTCAGTGGCTGCGCTGTGTATATCATGGCATTCACTGAGATAATTTTATTTAGGTTTATTAATTTAGAAACTCTTGAAAATATAAGGTAGTAGAGAGTACGCCTGAAGTTGATTTATAAACTCAAATTAAGTCTTGATAAAATCAACAGATCAACATTGTAACAAGCATTTAATATAGGACGGGGGGGGGGGGGCGCAGGGCCATCATTATCTTCTATTGTTTGCAGGATGTGAACAAATTTGGTTCCAGAGGAAAAGTCTACTCAGCTGATGCCAGATGGTCAAGATTGATTTATCTAAACTCAACAATTACTGGATGTGGACTACCTTGAACAAACGTACACAATCGTCGTCGGGGTTACATTTGTTCCAGGTTTCTTTTCATTATTTCCCCGCTGGAGAGTGGCTGACGCATTGATAAAAAAAAAAAAAACCAAACAAACCTGTTCACCCCCACCCCACCCTTTTTTTTTCCTTTTCAAAATCTGCTCTCTCAGCTGTCTGGTGTGGTGCTGTTTTCATAGGGAGACACACAATGAGATGTATGCTATACAAGGTATGTAGACGAGGAAAGAGTGGAAACAAGGTGGTCGTGATTGTAAAATAAGCCTGATTTTACGTATGATCGAGTGTTCGTTATTTATGGCGCAATGAGAAATCCTCTCAAACATAATTTTGCATAAGAACATGGTCAGATATATATGGGCCAACGAGTGTATTTTTTTTTCCTTTAAATTTAAAACACCTAGTTCAAACCAGATGACCGGGTGTAAAAATACGTGTGCAGCGTTCCCCATTAATGTGCAGTGATGAACCAAAACATGAAATAATCAAGCGGTGCTAAAAAATGAAGGATAGAAGACTTCAAGAGAACAGAATCTGATATTTGATATGGCCCAACGAAGGTCGTAGTGACCTAATGCTTGCACATTTCGTCTTATTTTCAGGCAGAATTTATTTTTTGGTTTATAATTCATTTATTAGCTTCCTTGTTACTTCATGTCAATGTAAGGCTTCTCAATCCCCTGTTTTTCGTGAGGTCTTTTGGTTTGCATTGTTTAACACCAAATGATACAAAAGACTGGCCAACTGGTCGTGGTGGCGCGAAATATAGCCAATGTGGCATATTTACTTCCTGTCTTACACAACGGCCACACTAAGCAGTACCGAAATCAAGACCGACGTCTGTTGAAGTAACGCTTGAGACCAGAGGTAAGAACCCCTCAAATTTCACTTACTGAGATGGTGCATGAATGCTGAATGTTGTCATAATAGAAAATTTTACGAACATGTCAGTATGCAATCTAGATATGGCCTAAATTCTAGTCGTACAGCAAAGGGGGTGCAGGAGTCCCATTCATTCATCAGGCCAATCTCTGCTGTAATTTCTGTCAACTGGCGCCAGTGACGGTTGACCGGCTTCAGCCGCAGTATGCTTACCGGTCTTGCGATAGGCCTATTAATTAGTCTAGATTTGGATCTAGATCTGGAATATCCAGTTTTACTGTGTCATCAGTGTTGGTGGTGCATGCTTGGCAGTTGCACTACAACAATACATTTATTTTAAAATCATTCTTTATTCTTAGCTTAGAGTTCAGAAGTGGAACCGTCTCGCGCCCCCCTCTCCACACCCCCCCCCTCGTTATCTATAGAGTATTGTTTGAAATTTCTGCATTTCATCAGTTTTTCATGGTGTAGGCTATTATCATGATGGCTGCTGCCAGTTTTCCCTCTTTCCCATAAATTTATCCCATTCACCAACAGCTTCTCCAGAAATGCACTTCACTAATGGGGTGACTAGAGGTGATTTGACACCTAGAATCTAGTGTAGCCCAACACTTGAGATGGGGCTCTGCGGCACCTTTTTTTTTTCTTTCTGAGACTAGCAGTGCTGTGCTGGAATGATGAAAATTAGAAGGTTGCTATGGAAAAGACTAGACTGGAGCATTAGTGAGAGAAAGAGATGTCTATTGGTGAAAGGCTGCCATTATCCGCCAACATTATAAGCGGATACTGCCCAGGTTTATCTGCCGATAATAATAATATTGGTAGATACTGCCTGGGTTTATCCGCCAACACTATTGGCAGATACAGCCTGGGCCACCAACAGTATCGACGGATAAAGCTTGTGTTTATCCGCGGGTATTGGTGTTGACTAATTACAAAAAACAAACAAACTGGATTTATTCCCTATTGTTGTTGTTGGATAAAACAAAAACAACATTAAATAGATTGATTGCTGATAAAAAGACTTAAAATTATAAGAAAAGAAAATTATATCCTACCCTCTGACTCTGAGAATCGAACCACTCTCCCCCAATTGACAGGTGAAGACTATACAAAAATAAAACCACCGGATTTATTCCCTATTGTTGTTCTTGGATAAAAAAAAGATTGATTCCTAATAAAAAAGACTTATTATAAGAAAACAAAAAAACTGCCCTGCTGAGAATTGAGCCATGGTCCCTTGTCTGACAGGCAAAGGTGCTAACCACTAAACCACTGAGAACCCTGTGCAATTGTAGGAGAATCCTTACTAAATAAGCATGACTAAACCAAGAAACCCATATCCACAGATAAGACTTAAACCTTTGTAAGTATCCATTTAAATTTTAATCAGTAAACTTCCATTTTTATTCAGAAAACCCTCTCCAACTTCAATCATGTGATCGTTTACAACACATGCACAATACGAATGTTCATCAGAATAAATGGAACAAGGGAACAAGACGGAGGAGGGTTTGAATCAGGGGAGATCACTCGTGAATACAGAATTTATGCTGGTGGATAAAAAAATCCTAGGGAAATTTATCCGACAGTATGAAATTATCCGACAGTATTGGCAGATAAACACTTCGACTTCATTGGTGAAATCAGAAATATCAGTATTACTGGTCATGTCATCATATGAGGGATGCAGGGTAATGAAAGTTACATGAGGAATCATTGGCCAGTTGCCATAGAATGATCTGATCCCAGCCAGCAACCCAGAGAAAATCCAATGTGTAGGATTGACATTGTTTCTATGTCAGTCCATTGATTATGACATCATACTGATTTAGGGAATCTGCCCCTACGATAATCCTAGCAATCCTTTGGAAATACAGTACAAATCTATGTGAGACTGTCTTGGCAATTCTGATTGGGTGATTGGGGAGGAGTTCTATTTGGGTTTCACAGTAGGGATTTTACATGGATGCTGCTACTCCAGGAGCATTCCTGTGTGGGGGTTGCCCCCTTGGCAAGTTAGTCCTCTAGGTGGATGTTTTTATTGTAAATGGACAGCACGGTGATAAACACGGACCTTGAAATAAGTGCCAGTATAACGTTGTGTAACTCATAAGGTACTCCTTCCAATTCGGATATCATGAAAGCTTAGTAGACTGTTGCCTGACGGTAAAAGGGGTGAAAACTATGAAATGAAGTTCTGTCCCACTGTTCGGAACCAATTTTATACATGAACTATAAATATTGAACTAAGGTCTAAAATACAAATAATGAATCATGAACCACCATGGATGGAATGAACTGTCTGCTGCGACACTCATGTTTTTCCTATTTGCTTGAAATTCTTTGGGGGTAAATTCTTATATAAATTTTTTTTTTTTTGAGGATCTCTCTCTGGCATTGGTTTTCCCAAGGCGTCCACCTCTCTTTGTGATTTAAAGTCTCCTAATTTTGAAATTGACTCCAGTGGTACGCCCGGCTGTTCATTGCAATTGCTTAATTTTGCACTAATTTCGTGTTCAGAATAGTTTTCATTGTGGAGAGCCACAGTTAGGATCCCATGTATTTCTGTAAGTGTAAGAGTGGACTTTTCACCCATTTCCTGATATGTTCTGATTTCACACAAATATGCTTATTCATCAAATAACGGTGAGGGGGTTACTTTTTAGCCCAAATCATGCAGTGTAGAAAAAAGCTGATGTGATAACACCAAGCTTTTTCATCATACAATGTTGGATGATTGGATGATCCAGTACTCGGTAAGGATAATCCTTCAGAGTAGCCTTCATTTATGACTCGACTCTAAATTTAATGTCTTGTTATAACCCAAGATTGGAATGCCGTAACAAGGCAAATTATCAGAAAATAAATTCAGTAGGCATAAGGAACATTGGGGGAATAGTCTTGGCCCGAAAAGCTTTGACAGAAATGACCCAAGCTTTCTTTATATGGTCATGAGATAGAATTCTGTTAAATATAAAAAAGATTATAGTCCGTTCAGAAGTTTGTGCCCCTCTTGCAAAAGTTCATACTTTGCAGCCCTTCTGAATATATTGAAAATTGGTATGGTGTATGTGGACTGCTGGCCATTATGACCTCAATGGTAATTTTGCCTTAGGAAAACTTCTTAGTTTGTTTCTTTGCCTCTTTAGGTTTTAATGCGAAAAATGCTTTGGGTTTTCAGCATAGAAATGCAATTGTTTTACATTCACACAAAAAGTCGCCATGTCCTTCAGGAATTTGCACTTTTCTGTTTATGGACAAGAAAGTGCTTTGTTTGCACTGTTCCGTGAATAGATTAACAAACATGAAAAAATGCAGATTAAAGTGGAATGAATTTGGTTGAGGGCTGATCAGATTCTCCCTTTCTTTTGATATTGAAAAAAAAAGGTGCTCAAAAACAGTATTTTGACAATCAGGTTCAGGTTTTATTTTCGTTGATTGAGTCCTACCATGATGATTTTGGGGAAGAGATGCCATCATGGAGATCCATCTATTGTTATTTCCTTTGTTTTTGCATGGTTTCCTGTGGATGCTGTGTGACATTAACACTTGTTTTGAAAAAAAAAAACAACACAGGATCTCTTTCACATTTTTTTGTTTGAAGTATGTAATTTGTGCTGTTGTTCTTGTACCCCACAACTTGTGCTTTAGCACATTTAGAAACTCATGCCTTCAGTCTTCTGCAGTGTTCTTGAAAACTGATGGTGGCACTTGTTGCAAAGTGCGGTCCCTTTGCAACAAGTGCCCTGATGGTTGTATTCCTGTAATTTTCTGCGTGCAGTCTTGGATTTTCCATCACCTTAAATCCATAGGGAACGCATATTGTTCAAAGTGGTAGAGTTCTTTGGTCTTTTTCATATATTATTATTACAAAAGATATGCCTAAAACATTTAATTTACAATAAATGTATCTTTAAATGATTACTAGATCACGCTACCTCCGCACTCAGTGTTACAGAATTGGTTCAAAGAGCATCATTGTTCACCTTCTAAACAACACACTTTCATCAAGTATAGTTACATTGGAGAAATTATGACTTTGTTTACAAGGCTATTAAGTTAAAATGGTGAGAGGTTAAATTAGGCTGGAGCATTTTGTACACAACCTAAACAAGCGAAATACGAAATAACATTAGATTTCAAAGGACAAAAATATTTTATTAAGATCATGGAGATCAGTAGTTCACATGCCAACTTTCAATACATTTCAGTCAAAGGGCTGCAGAGTTTTAACTTTTTGAAGAGGGGGCACACATTTCTGAATGAGCTGTAAGGAACTCCTCAGGTGGAGCGAGACAGGAGAAGACCTTCAGAACTAGAATAGTAAAATACGGTGTTCTTTTAAATGTTGAAGACGACAACAGCAGAATTATTTGATGTATTGTTTGACTTAATTGCTTTTGAAAATTTTGAGTGCCAGTGGCTTAACACATTTTCTCAGAGTAGACCAGGTAATCTGTTATCAATCCCACAATATTTCATAAAAGAACTTTATAGGGAAATTTCCACATCTTGAGCAGTGTAGAAAAGGGTATGAAGGGGGGGGGGGGTGGTGATAACAGCTTATATATATTTATTATTATTATTTTTTTGTGTGCGATAGTTAAGATCACATTCACAGCAAGGGAGAATAGCTGACTGCACCACTGATATAGAAAAGGGAAGTAATTAACTATTTGTTTTAATACACTGGATTTGGCACGGCTAGGCAATCATGATGGCACTGGAGACAGTTTTATATCCAGAACTTGTTACCAGAAATGTAGTTTAGCCCGGCAATGATGGTGTTGCAGCCGTTGATGCCGCAGGTCTATTTCTGATGTTGAATATTCATGCGAGTGGAAATAAGGAATTGTGTGAAGTAAATTGTATAGAATTGACAGGGGTGGTCGGTGGAAGTTATCGCTTCTCGGCCTTTTGGCTAAGATCAAAGTGTAGTATCTGTTCTTATCAGCTCAATATCTGATACGTGGCGCATTGAGTCACTACGATATTGAACTGATTTTTGGACACAGGCGAGATGCCCGGGGCCTGCTCCGCTCTCGCCACGGGTTGGCCCAGTATTGCAGTCCTTCCGGGAATGATGGCCCAAATCAATTTGAATGTGCGAGTGGTAATAAAAGGTTGCGCCGTCAGTCTTTGTAGGAGGTTGTTTTGTTAGACAAATGAACGGAATTAGCTTTATGAACCGCTGATATCAGTACATGTATGGTTGTTAGTACCTGATTTCATAGGAGGAAAATGGTTTCCTAATGGAATAGTCTATGAACTTGTCAGGCCAGAGTTTTCTGCTATTGTATGACAGTACACAATACAGCCTGCTACTGTCACCCCCACTGTCTTGTGGGTCATCTCGGGAGAGAGGAAGACTAGGGGAAGGTAACCCTGAATACAAATACCACACTGCCTTGTGTGTTGCTATGATAGCAAAGGCTATGGGAGTAAACCCAGACAGAAAATCAGGAGTGGAGACCCGAAGGTGGTTGTCAGGGAGAACTGCATCAAACTGGCTTCCAGCATCTCCTGCAGCCGGACTAGTTCCAAATGTATTGACCTGGTCTCTCCCTTGGGTTTAACTAGAATGGCAGAGAGAGGGGTGGTGCCTCTGGGCAAAGCACCATCTCTTAAAAATAGCCCAGGCAAGGCAGCAAAACGAGGAGGCGTTTGCTCGGGCTTGGCAAGCGTCTGTCTCTCCTCTATAAGCCCACCCATTTCCGATTTGGAGAGGACACTCCAGCCATCCGTTACGGATGGGCACAACACGGGAGGTGGCAGTTACCGGTGATAAGCTCAATCCATTTGGCGTACGGATGAGCGCCAGGGGTCCCCTCTGTCGGTGGGAGCGGCTTTTCAGCTGCATTGATCAACTACCGCCCGCCGTAACCTGGGCAGCCCCCAGGCAGTTGGGTGTTGTTCCGCCACGTCAGCCTGCTTCATAAGGTGGTTGGAGCTAGACCAAAAGTCAAAAAGCTGACGTAAAGTGTGCACCTGGCAAAAACAGAAAAATACTAAAACTTGGTACCTGGAACGTCAGAACAATGCGCCCAGGCTTGCAACAGCAAGATCTCACTAATATTGACTCCATCAGGAAATCCCAAATTATTGATCGAGAACTTCAGCTACTAAACATCGACATCGCTGCCCTTCAAGAAACTCGACTTCCCGACTCCGGGTCAGTCAAAGAAGAAAACTACACCTTCTTCTGGCAGGGCCTTAGCAGCGAACAGCCGAGAATCCACGGCGTGGGCTTCGCCGTAAAAAACTCCCTTATCAATTCGATCGCAACTCCAATTGGAGTGTCAGAACGCATCATGACACTCAGACTGAACACCCGGTCTTGTTTTACCAACATTATCTGTGTCTATGCCCCAACACTTACCTCCTCTGACGAAACCAAAGACATTTTCTACGAGGCATTGCAGAGGACTCTCCACAACATCCCTCTCACCGAAGGCCTGCTAATTCTGGGTGACTTTAACGCTCGAGTGGGAGCAGATCACTCCGCATGGCCAAAGTGCATTGGGCACTTCGGCATTGGCAACATCAACGAAAACGGGCAGCGCCTTCTGGAGCTATGCTCCGTAAACTCATTATGTGTTACAAACACGTACTTTGACCTTAAGAGATGCCAAAGAACATCATGGCGCCATCCCAGGTCTGGCCATTGGCATCAATTAGATCTTATTCTCTCAAGGAGGAAGAGTTTGGGCTGTATAAAAATAACTCGTTCCCTCCACAGTGCTGACTGTGACACCGACCATGCACTGGTAGTCAGCAAAATCAAAATTTCGGCCAAGAAAATATACAGATCAAAAGCCCCTTCAATCCCTAAGATCAATGTAACAGCAATCAGAGATGAATCAAATAGAAAGTCATTTGAAAAGTTATTTGCTGAAAGCATGGATAATGTCACCCAATGCGACTCGGTAGATGAAACATGGAACACTCTCAGTTCAAAAATTCATGACTGTGCCATCAAGTCTTTTGGACAGCATAAAGTTTCAAACAACGACTGGGTAGCCCAGAACAGCGAAATTCTCCTACCTCTCATTGAGCAAAAGAAATCTGCTTTCAATGAGTATAACAAAAATTGCAATCAGAGTACAAAAACTTGTTTGAAAAATGCAAAAGCTAAACTTCAGCTGGAGGTAAGACGTTGCGCCAACAAATACTGGACAGACTTGTGTAACAGCATACAAGAGGCAAATGAAAAGGGAGATATGAAAACCGCCTTTAGTCAGATGAAAGTAGCCCTTGGGCCAATCATCACCAAAAGCGCCCCACTTAAGTCTGTAAATGGTGAACCCATCACAGATAAAAATGAACAACTGAATAGGTGGGTAGAGCATTACTCTCTGTTGTATTCAACTGAGAAAAATATTCCACCAGATTTTGAGGAACACCTCCAAAAACTGCCAATAATGGCCGAACTTGACGCTGAACCTTCCTTAGTCGAGCTTTCCAATGCAATCGACCACCTGTCTGCTGGAAAAGCCACAGGAAGTGACAACATTCCTGCAGAGGTATTAAAAGACCTAAAAGGCCCACTTTTACCACACCTGTATAATCTGTTACTGCAGTGTTGGAAAGAAGGCGTGATACCACATGATATGAGAGACGCCAAAATTGTCACACTTTACAAGAACAAAGGAGACAAAGGCGACTGCAACAACTATCGAGGCATATCCCTCCTCAGCATTACTGGAAAGGCTTTTGCTCGCGTCATCCTCTGCCGCCTTCAACAACTGGCGGAAAAAGTCTTACCAGAAACACAATGTGGCTTTCGAAGCAAACGATCAACTATTGACATGATATTTGCACTTCGGCAAATCCAAGAAAAATGTAAAGAACAAAACAGGCCGCTTATAACATGCTTTGTGGACCTAACAAAGGCTTTCGACACCGTAAGCCGATCTGGCCTGTATGCAGTCCTTAAATCCATAGGCTGTCCACCAACATTGCTAAAACTTATTGCATCCTTCCACACTGACATGAGGGCATGTGTCAACTTTGAGGGCTGCACATCCAATTCATTTGCTGTAAACAGCGGTGTGAAGCAGGGATGTGTTCTTGCTCCTACCTTATTTGGTATATATTTTGCAGCCCTACTCAAGAATGCCTTTGGTCAATGTTCAGGTGGAGTACTTATTAACACCAGAGTGGACGGCTCCATTTTTAATGTTGCCAGACTAAAAGCAAAATCTCGTACAGAGCATATTATGTTACAAGAGCTCCTCTTCGCAGATGATGCTGCAATCGTGGCCCACGATGAAACCACGCTCCAGGCTCTCATCAATAGCCTTGCCAAAGCCTGTGACAAATTCATGCTAAAGATCAGTGTCTCAAAAACTGTAGTTTTGACACAAGGCTTGAGAAACTCCAACCCAATCATGCTGAATGGCTCTCCTCTGGAGCAAGTGGGAAAATTCTGCTACCTAGGCTCAACCATCAGTGGTAGCACAGACATAACAACTGAAATAAATGCCAGAATAGGAAAGGCGGCCACAGCTTTTGGCAAACTCTCAAAAAGGGTGTGGAACAATAGCAAGCTGACCATCAAAACAAAGGTACTCGTGTACCAAACTTGCGTCCTAAGCACCCTGCTGTATGGCTCAGAGACATGGACCACCTACTCCAAACATGAAAGATCCCTCAACTCCTTCCACCTGCGCTGCCTACGCAAAATTCTCAAGATCAAGTGGCAAGACAGGATCTCAAATATCGAAGTTCTGAGCCGAGCCAACATTCCATCAACTCAGGCTCTCCTAGGCAAAAAAAGACTGCGGTGGCTTGGACATCTCCACCGTATGGAAAATGATCGCATCCCCAGACAAATTCTCTACGGGGAACTTGCTACTGGCAACCGACCCAGAGGTAGGCCACATCTGCGATTCAAAGACACTTGCAAGGTCACGATGAAAGCATTCAACATCGACCCCAATGAATGGGAGAACCTTGCAAGTGATCGAAGCAGATGGAGACAAAAATTGCGCAGTGGCACGCTCGCAATAGACTTCAAGGCAAAAGAAACATACCTGACAAAACGACAGAGGCGGAATGAAAACACTCGCCAAAGTGAACCCAAAAGACTGACCTGCAATCACTGCCATCGCACTCTCGGGTCAAACATTGGTAGAATAAGCCACGAGAGAAGCTGTCAGTCAAAGTGAAAGTGAATATTCTAGCTGCTAAGACCGTCTGTAAAGACACTAAAGGCCATATATATAGTCTATGAAATGTATCATATTCACCCGGATATATGGTATGCAGCGATTTTTTTTATTGCATTCTCATTATTTTGGTCCAAAGACTTTTTTGGGCATGCTATGTGGATCTTTTCTTTTATAGGTACCTGTACTAGATGATGTACCTGACATTATCAGAGGAAAACTTTTGAACCCATCGTTCTATCTCTCTCTCACTTTTTGGTGTAGAAAGCTCCCCATATTCTACAGTCTTACTACAGGTTTCATGCGCACCAGAGCACGACGCATCCATTTTTGATACTAGTCCGCACACGGAATTAAACACACGTTAATATCGTTTCGCGTGGGGTGAGCTTAATACAGGGAGCCCAAACAAAGATCATTATAATTTAGATTTTTACAACTTTTTGTTTAGAATACCTGGAACTTGAATCAACACAATTGATCGATACAAAAGCGATTGGGCTGGATTAGTTGACACTTGAGAACATTAATTTTATGATTTTTGAAACTGTCATTTAGGCTGTAGCGTTGAGCAAAAAAAAAAGGGGAGGACTGCATTTGCACCACAATGAATTACTCCTGCCATTAATCTATTTAAAAAAAATTTTTTTTTTGCAATATGATTTATCGGAAAATATTTTTTGACAGTCGACTTTTGATGGCTGGGTAGATGTCTCAGTATGTACCATAGGGTAGGTGCCTTTGCTTCATGCGCACTGAGCTTTGTTTGCTTTTTGCCAATCAATCCGAGGTGATAAGATAAGATATATAAGATATGATAATATAGATAAAAAGATAAGAATCACTTTATTAACCCATGAGGGAAATTCTCTCTCACAGAGCGTTTAGTTTAAAACAGCACACGCATGGTACACATATCTTACGTGCCATTACATAAACGTATCACAACTCAATAACAGGCATACACGAAGTGATGTGGTAAAGAACCTTAAAGAAATGTGGCTCACATCTAGATAAAATGACATATTGAGGCGAATTGTGGAGGGCAAAAACAATTTTCTATATCTTTCCCTGTTTGCTTTCATGTGTGGTATTCTGTTGCTCTTGGACGATCTAGAAATTTGATGAAACATGGGATGGTGGCTGTCATTTAAGATGGATATTGAATTTCTTCACACAAGTGTTTGAGTATAGATTGTTAAGACTAAAAAGTGTCGTGTCGGTCATGTTGCATGCTGTAATACAGTAAATTATGCTTTCAATGGCAGCTTTGTAGAATAAGAAAAGCAGTGTTCTATCAATATAAAAAGATCTTAATTTTCGTAAAAAGTACTTTCTCAGGCTGGCTCTTGAATGGACTTATGAAATATGTGTGTGCCAATTTAGATATTATATACCCAAATACTTGTAATGTTCAACTCGCTTAATCCCTTCATTATCAATGTTAAATGGTGATAAAGATGTCGTATTGGTCCTAAAATCAGTTACAGCCTCTTTTGTTTTCTTTACATTCAGTACTAGAAAATAACTATGGCATCATTCTACAAATCTGGCTATTTTTATCTAATATAATCTGAGTGTCCAAATGAAAATTCAGTAATTTCAGTGTTTGTATGCAGCAAAATTATCCATCGCAACATACATTAAATTTAATCTCCGAAAAAGCATAAGGGAAGTAACCGGGCCAAAATTTCAGCAGGTAAAGATTGTTAGGTTCTTTGAATGTGTTAAGGGAGAGTACTCTTGGTCTGATGTGCTGAATAGAAAATGTTCCAAATTCTCGTCATCTTTTCCTCGGGCTGAATTCCATTAAGTGTATTGAAATAAGTCAGTTGCACTGGTCGTCCTTCTCCTGTTTGTTAGCGAAAGGTTGGAGTGATTAATTAATTTGGATAGTGTAAACTGTGGAAAACACCATAGAATATTTACGTGTGTTGGTGGATGGTTTTGTAGCTGATTGGTGAGTGAAGCATACTTACCTGGCACGGGAGGTACCTTGATCAGCAAGGAGGTCCTCCCAGGGCGAGGCCTTTCCATTGCACTCCGGTTGGGCTGACCCCTGCGATCACCCCAAATGCGGGTGACTCGAGTGCGTAATTTTTTCGTAGGGGGGACTGCGTTCGCGCTATCCCCTGAATAAATGAACAAAAAAGAGTGTAAGAACTGTTGTTAGGGAACCGGTCAGATTCTCGCAGTGCTGTGAAGTACAGTGTTTCGATAGTCTATGTCATAAATAAGTCCCTTTAGTTGTTTGGAGGCTATTATTGTACATGTGTCATGAATTTGGGGAGAGACGTCATCATGAAGAC
This sequence comes from Onchidella celtica, assembly GCA_963931925.1. Classification (NCBI taxonomy): domain Eukaryota; kingdom Metazoa; phylum Mollusca; class Gastropoda; order Systellommatophora; family Onchidiidae; genus Onchidella; species Onchidella celtica. The sequence goes on along the minus strand of OZ007574.1, from coordinate 5,287,370 downwards.
CAGCCTACCGTTGTTTTCTTTGTTGTTTGCTGTGGACAAAGAAAAAGAAACACACACACAAAGCAAAAGTCCTTATTCAAAATTTATTATATACTACCCAATTTTATTTTTCCAATGTTTGGCTTGATGTTAATAAAATAAATCATTTTGAGTACTTCTCTTTAATGTAGTATTCGAAAAATGAAATTTAAAAAAAAGATGTCACAGTTCTTCCCCGGAGCATATCAGGTTATCATCTCACAATATTCATAAAAGAACATTACAATAGAGAAGGTAGATCTTAATTTTCATTGTACATCTTGAGTTTGTGTGTGTGTGAATAATAACAATTAACATGGTTGTTGAAGGAGAGGGAGATAATCGGTGTTTATATTATTCCTGATCAAGGGAGAATACTATTACGGAAAAGGGAAGTAATGTCCCACAAATTTTAATGAAATTATCTTTGGCACAGTTACGTAATTACCATGGCGTTATAGACAGTTTTATAACATAATTGGTTGGCTGGAATGTATTTTATCCCGGCAAGGGTAAAGTTAGCGATAGTTAATTCCGCATGTCTATTTCTGATGTTGAGTATTCATGCGAGTGGAAGTAATGAATTATGACAAGTAAGTTGCATGGAGCTGACAGGGGTTGTTAGTGGAAGTTATCGCTTCTCGGCCTTTTGGCTAAGATCAAAGTGTAGTATCTGTTCTTATCAGCTTAATATCTGATACGTGGCTCATTGAGTCACTACGATATTAAACTGATTTTTGGACACAGGCGAGATGCCCGGGGCTTGCTCCGCTCTCGCCACGGGTCGGCCCGGTATTGCAGTCCTTCCGGGAATGGCCCAAATCAAATTGAATGTACGAGTGGTTTAAAAAAAGAAAAAAAGCCTAGAGGGAAATGCACGCATAGAAATTTACTGAAAATATTTATGGCAAAAACGGTATTGCAGTCCTTCCGGGAATGGCCCAAATCAAATTGAATGTACGAGTGGTTTAAAAACAAAAAAAAACTTAGAGGGAAATGCACGCATAGAAATTTACTAAAAATATGTATGACAAAAGTTATACCGTCAGCCATTATAATTATGAAATGATTTTATCCGGATGATAGAGTGGAATCAGAGTTTAGAAACTTTGATCCCATTAACTGCTATGTTGCGTAGTTGTTAATAACTGATGAAATCTATTTTGCTGAGGAGGAAAAATGGTTTCCTGACGGAGGGCGTAAATTGAAATGTACTATGTTCACCTGGATATCTGTCATGCGGCGCTGTTCACCTGGATATCTGTCATGTGGCGATTTTTAATTGTACTTCCATTATTATTTTTGTTTTTCAGAAAATTTTTATCTTCACTGCGTGTAATTGGAAAAAAAAAGTAAATAGATGTTTACCTGAAAATACTTTTTTTGACAGTCGATTTCTGGTGGTTGGATAGGTGTCACGGGGGTACAATAGGGTGGGTGCCTTTACTTTACACATATTGAACTTGTTTTTGTCAATTCATGCAAAGCGATAATCTAGGCGTCCAAAGGAAAATTCAGTAATTTCATCTTCTTTATATAGTAATATTAGCCACTACAACACATAATTCTAACATATGTTTATTCTCAGAATAAAACTGCCAGAACCACATGGTAAGGGAAGTAACCGGCATAAAATTTCAGCATGTAAGGCTAAGTGCATTACTTAGAATGTGAGGTTCTTTGAGTGTGTTAAGGGAGAGTACTCTTGGTCTGATGTGCTGAATAGAAATGTTCCAGATTCTCGTCTTCTTTTCCTCGGGCTGAATTCCATTTAGTGTATTGAAATAAAAGACAGTTGCACTGGTTTTCCTTCTCTGGTTTGTTAGCAAAAGATTGGAGTGATTAATTAATTTGGATAGTGTAAAGGGTGGAAAACACCATAGAATATTTACATGTGTTCCTGGATGGTTTTGTAGCTGGTTGATGAGTGAAGCATACTTACCTGGCACGGGAGGTACCTTGATCAGCAAGGAGGTCCTCCCAGGGCGAGGCCTTTCCATTGCACTCCGGTTGGGCTGACCCCTGCGATCACCCCAAATGCGGGTGACTCGAGTGCGTAATTTTTTCGTAGGGGGGACTGCGTTCGCGCTATCCCCTGAATAAATGAACAAATATAATAAATGGGAATTAAGTGGAAGGAGTGTGTGTGGGAATCGGTCAGATTCTTGCTCTGTTTCTATTTTGGGGGGCCGAGGTACTGTGAACTACAGTGTTTCTAAGCCTGTGTCGACTCATAAACAAGTTCTATTCTTTGTTTGGATGCTATTATTGTATCATGAATTTGGGAAGAGTCATGAAGATCAACCCACCGTTATTTTCTTTGTTGTTTGCTCTGGACAAAGAAAAAGAAACACCACACACACACACACACACACAAAGCAAAAGTCCTTTTTCAAAATTTGTTATACTACACAATTTTACTTTTCCAATGTTTGGCTGATATTAGTGAAATGAATTTAAGACATGCAAAAAAATGCACAAGTTGAGTACTTCTAATCTGTTTAAAAAATAAAATTTAAAAAAAGATGCAACCGTTCTTCCCCGGAGCCGATCAGGTTATCAGCTCACTATATTCATAAAAGGACAGTTCAAAGTAGAATATACCGTAGATCTTAATTTTCATTTTTACATCTTGAGTTTGTGTGTGTGTGTGTGTGTGTGTGTGTGTGTGTGAATAATAACAATTAACATGGTTGTTGAAGAAGAGGGAGATAATCGGGTTTTATATTATTCCTGTCTCCAAAGATCAAGGGAGAATACTGTTACGGAAAAGGGAAGTAATGTCCCACAAATTCTAATGAAATTATATTTGGCACAGTTACATAATTACCATGGCGTTCTAGACAGTTTTATAATGATAATTGGTTGGCTGGAATGTATTTTATCCCGTCAAGAGTAAAGTCGCGACAGTTAATTCCGCATGTCTATTTCTGATGTTGAGTATTCATGCGAATGGAAGTAATGAATTGTGACAAGTAAGTTGCATGGAGCAGACAGGGGTTGTTAGTGGAAGTTATCGCTTCTCGGCCTTTTGGCTAAGATCAAAGTGTAGTATCTGTTCTTATCAGCTTAATATCTGATACGTGGCTCATTGAGTCACTACGATATTAAACTGATTTTTGGACATAGGCGAGATGCCCGGGGCTTGCTCCGCTCTCGCCACGGGTCGGCCCGGTATTGCAGTCCTTCCGGGAATGGCCCAAATCAAATTGAATGTACGAGTGGTTTAAAAAAAGAAAAAAAGCCTAGAGGGAAATGCACGCATAGAAATTTACTGAAAATATTTATGGCAAAAACGGTATTGCAGTCCTTCCGGGAATGGCCCAAATCAAATTGAATGTACGAGTGGTTTAAAAACAAAAAAAAAACATAGAGGGAAATGCACGCATAGAAATTTACTAAAAATATTTATGACAAAAGTTATACCGTCAGCCATTATAATTATGAAATGATTTTATCCGGATGATAGAGTGGAATCAGAGTTTAGAAACTTTGATCCCATTAACTGCTATGTTGCGTAGTTGTTAATAACTGATGAAATCTATTTTGCTGAGGAGGAAAAATGGTTTCCTGACGGAGGGCGTAAATTGAAATGTACTATGTTCACCTGGATATCTGTCATGCGGCGCTGTTCACCTGGATATCTGTCATGTGGCGATTTTTAATTGTACTTCCATTATTATTTTTGTTTTTCAGAAAATTTTTATCTTCACTGCGTGTAATTGGAAAAAAAAAGTAAATAGATGTTTACCTGAAAATACTTTTTTTGACAGTCGATTTCTGGTGGTTGGATAGGTGTCACGGGGGTACAATAGGGTGGGTGCCTTTACTTTACACATATTGAACTTGTTTTTGTCAATTCATGCAAAGCGATAATCTAGGCGTCCAAAGGAAAATTCAGTAATTTCATCTTCTTTATATAGTAATATTAGCCACTACAACACATAATTCTAACATGTTTATTCTCAGAATAAAACTGCCAGAACCACATGGTAAGGGAAGTAACCGGCATAAAATTTCAGCATGTAAGGCTAAGTGCATTACTTAGAATGTGAGGTTCTTTGAGTGTGTTAAGGGAGAGTACTCTTGGTCTGATGTGCTGAATAGAAATGTTCCAGATTCTCGTCTTCTTTTCCTCGGGCTGAATTCCATTTAGTGTATTGAAATAAAAGACAGTTGCACTGGTTTTCCTTCTCTGGTTTGTTAGCAAAAGATTAGAGTGATTAATTAATTTGGATAGTGTAAAGGGTGGAAAACACCATAGAATATTTACATGTGTTCCTGGATGGTTTTGTAGCTGGTTGATGAGTGAAGCATACTTACCTGGCACGGGAGGTACCTTGATCAGCAAGGAGGTCCTCCCAGGGCGAGGCCTTTCCATTGCACTCCGGTTGGGCTGACCCCTGCGATCACCCCAAATGCGGGTGACTCGAGTGCGTAATTTTTTCGTAGGGGGGACTGCGTTCGCGCTATCCCCTGAATAAATGAACAAATATAATAAATGGGAATTAAGTGGAAGGAGTGTGTGTGGGAATCGGTCAGATTCTTGCTCTGTTTCTATTTTGGGGGGCCGAGGTACTGTGAACTACAGTGTTTCTAAGCCTGTGTCGACTCATAAACAAGTTCTATTCTTTGTTTGGATGCTATTATTGTATCATGAATTTGGGAAGAGTCATGAAGATCAACCCACCGTTATTTTCTTTGTTGTTTGCTCTGGACAAAGAAAAAGAAACACCACACACACACACACACACACAAAGCAAAAGTCCTTTTTCAAAATTTGTTATACTACACAATTTTACTTTTCCAATGTTTGGCTGATATTAGTGAAATGAATTTAAGACATGCAAAAAAATGCACAAGTTGAGTACTTCTAATCTGTTTAAAAAATAAAATTTAAAAAAAGATGCAACCGTTCTTCCCCGGAGCCGATCAGGTTATCAGCTCACTATATTCATAAAAGGACAGTTCAAAGTAGAATATACCGTAGATCTTAATTTTCATTTTTACATCTTGAGTTTGTGTGTGTGTGTGTGTGTGTGTGTGTGTGTGTGTGTGTGTGTGTGTGTGTGAATAATAACAATTAACATGGTTGTTGAAGAAGAGGGAGATAATCGGGTTTTATATTATTCCTGTCTCCAAAGATCAAGGGAGAATACTGTTACGGAAAAGGGAAGTAATGTCCCACAAATTCTAATGAAATTATATTTGGCACAGTTACATAATTACCATGGCGTTCTAGACAGTTTTATAATGATAATTGGTTGGCTGGAATGTATTTTATCCCGTCAAGAGTAAAGTCGCGACAGTTAATTCCGCATGTCTATTTCTGATGTTGAGTATTCATGCGAGTGGAAGTAATGAATTGTGACAAGTAAGTTGCATGGAGCTGACAGGGGTTGTTAGTGGAAGTTATCGCTTCTCGGCCTTTTGGCTAAGATCAAAGTGTAGTATCTGTTCTTATCAGCTTAATATCTGATACGTGGCTCATTGAGTCACTACGATATTAAACTGATTTTTGGACACAGGCGAGATGCCCGGGGCTTGCTCCGCTCTCGCCACGGGTCGGCCCGGTATTGCAGTCCTTCCGGGAATGGCCCAAATCAAATTGAATGTACGAGTGGTTTAAGAAAAGAAAGAAAGCCTAGAGGGAAATGCACGCATAGAAATTTACTGAAAATATTTATGGCAAAAACGGTATTGCAGTCCTTCCGGGAATGGCCCAAATCAAATTGAATGTACGAGTGGTTTAAAAACAAAAAAAAACATAGAGGGAAATGCACGCATAGAAATTTACTAAAAATATTTATGACAAAAGTTATACCGTCAGCCATTATAATTATGAAATGATTTTATCCGGATGATAGAGTGGAATCAGAGTTTAGAAACTTTGATCCCATTAACTGCTATGTTGCGTAGTTGTTAATAACTGATGAAATCTATTTTGCTGAGGAGGAAAAATGGTTTCCTGACGGAGGGCGTAAATTGAAATGTACTATGTTCACCTGGATATCTGTCATGCGGCGCTGTTCACCTGGATATCTGTCATGCGGCGATTTTTAATTGTACTTCCATTATTATTTTTGTTTTTCAGCAAATTTTTATCTTCACTGCGTGTAATTGGAAAAAAAAAGTAAATAGATGTTTACCTGAAAATACTTTTTTTGACAGTCGATTTCTGGTGGTTGGGTAGGTGTCACGGGGGTACAATAGGGTGGGTGCCTTTACTTTACACATATTGAACTTGTTTTTGTCAATTCATGCAAAGCGATAATCTAGGCGTCCAAAGGAAAATTCAGTAATTTCATCTTCTTTATATAGTAATATTAGCCACTACAACACATAATTCTAACATATGTTTATTCTCAGAATAAAACTGCCAGAACCACATGGTAAGGGAAGTAACCGGCATAAAATTTCAGCATGTAAGGCTAAGTGCATTACTTAGAATGTGAGGTTCTTTGAGTGTGTTAAGGGAGAGTACTCTTGGTCTGATGTGCTGAATAGAAATGTTCCAGATTCTCGTCTTCTTTTCCTCGGGCTGAATTCCATTTAGTGTATTGAAATAAAAGACAGTTGCACTGGTTTTCCTTCTCTGGTTTGTTAGCAAAAGATTGGAGTGATTAATTAATTTGGATAGTGTAAAGGGTGGAAAACACCATAGAATATTTACATGTGTTCCTGGATGGTTTTGTAGCTGGTTGATGAGTGAAGCATACTTACCTGGCACGGGAGGTACCTTGATCAGCAAGGAGGTCCTCCCAGGGCGAGGCCTTTCCATTGCACTCCGGTTGGGCTGACCCCTGCGATCACCCCAAATGCGGGTGACTCGAGTGCGTAATTTTTTCGTAGGGGGGACTGCGTTCGCGCTATCCCCTGAATAAATGAACAAATATAATAAATGGGAATTAAGTGGAAGGAGTGTGTGTGGGAATCGGTCAGATTCTTGCTCTGTTTTTATTTTGGGGGGCGGAGGTACTGTGAACTACAGTGTTTCTAAGCCTGTGTCGACTCATAAACAAGTTCTATTCTTTGTTTGGATGCTATTATTGTATCATGAATTTGGGAAGAGTCATGAAGATCAACCCACCGTTATTTTCTTTGTTGTTTGCTCTGGACAAAGAAAAAGAAACACCACACACACACACACACACACACAAAGCAAAAGTCCTTTTTCAAAATTTGTTATACTACACAATTTTACTTTTCCAATGTTTGGCTGATATTAGTGAAATGAATTTAAGACATGCAAAAAAATGCACAAGTTGAGTACTTCTAATCTGTTTAAAAAATAAAATTTAAAAAAAGATGCAACCGTTCTTCCCCGGAGCCGATCAGGTTATAATAATAATAATAATAATAAGTCATTTCTATAGCGCCTGATTCCACAGAAGAGTGCTCTAAAGCGCTTAACAGTTCTCTCAGTCATACAACACACATTTTCATCAACCTATTCCTAATCACTGTCTCAAGAATGTTACATATCTTGCGTATATGCTTTTGTAAACAACGCTGTTTTAAGTTTTCTTTTGAATTGGATCAAGCTGTTTGAATGTTTCACATTATCAGTCAAGTCATTCCACATTTTAGGTGCACACACCGAAAAAGCTCTTTCTCCCATGATTGTTCTTGATCTGGGCACTACTAATCAATTTGCTTCTGCTGATCTCAATTTTTTGGGTGGGATGTATTTTTCAATGAGCTCTGCAAGATATTCTGGTGAGCTTTGATTGAGGCATTTAAACACAATGCATAAAATCTTAAATCGAATACGCTCTGTCACGAGTGGAGTGAGTGCAATTAAGGGGATTGCTACAGAGCGGGTGTAGAGTAAGAAGGACTCACAGTAGACAGCAAGTTAAGCGTGCTGTTGTGAGTAGTGGGGGGGGGGGGGTCTGAATGAGGCGAAAGCGCTGTATAACTATCACTGCAAGTTAGAAGGTCCGACGGAGCGGACCTGTGAATAAGAGCCCAGCGGGCGGACATAAGTGAAAGCAGTCGGGAGACGGATGAGTGTTGTTCCAGTAATGACTGGTATGTAGAACGTTGATTGATTATTATGATTGATGTATTATATTATATTCGTCTATTACCATGATGTAAATAAGTATATGTGAGGAATGTGGAAGTCCTTGATATTGGATATAGCAATGTGCGCCATGAGCGATAGATGAAAGTGAGTTCATGGATTTGTAGCGCGAGTGAGTAGTGTGTACTCCGATGGAGGTGTGTTACCGTAAGATGTGTGGTGAGTGAAAGGTGAACTAGTGTGTGTACGCTTCATGGATTGTAAGGAGAGGTGGAGTGAATAGAAATGGTAGGGTATTATACCAATGTAATGTTATTCTTGTAGGTGTCGGGGACGGGCCGCAGAGCCACCTCGATGAGCACAGGGGATAGGCCAGCATAGGGCCGGAGGCCGCACATAGGCCAGAAGTGAGGCTGTCAGTGCAGGACAGTAGAGGCACATAAAGTCGTGGCAGTCAGGCCACGGACAGGGACGTAGATATGAGAGTGAATGAGATACTATATTGTTGCCATGTTGATAGGCTAGTGAACTGATACTATGTTGTTGCCATGTTGATAGGCTAGTGAACTGATACTATGGTGTTGCCATGTTGATGGCTATGGAAATAATAACGTGTTATTGCCCTGCTGAGGTGCTAGGGGAGTGCTAAGGTGTATGACAATAGGGAGGGGATATTGCGAGACTGCGGTGCCAGTAAATTATTAATGTGCTATTAAGACCCTGAGGGGAGAGGCTGAGGCCGAAGTGCCTTTAGGAGTAACTACCGGATTGTGGATCCGAGGGAGAGTGTGTGTGAGAGTAAGGCCGTTGTACGGCAGTTCATTTCAATAATATAATGTATGTAATTGCGCTATTATATGTATAATTATGTTTAATAAATGTGTGAGTCTGATGGGTTGTTTTGTTAAGTGTTAAACTTGTTTGTTCGTGATTGTCGTCCTGTCATAAACTATTACATCTCCCAGTCTGGGATTTGTGACACTGGGGGCTCGTCCGGGATTTGAACCCGGGACCTCTCGGTGAAATTTTGTACCCTGGATTGGGGGCTGTTCCTTTAATCTGTCTTTTTCCCTGTTTTTGCTGTTTTTGTTGTCGTTATAGATTATACGGGCGGTGGCGCGGGTTTGCTGTGTTGAACTTAGTTTATCCTTTTTTAAAAGGTGTGGGAAACTTGGAACTTCGTTCATCACAGCGAACAGTTCTGTAGGGACCTGTATTTTTGTTTAGATTGTTGCGTTCTATCTTCCTCCTTGTTTTAGGAAGACGTTTCTCTTGTCCCTCTCTTCCCTATTTGTAGATACGTTCTTTTTTTTCAGACTCTGTTCTTGTTTGTACCGTGTAGTGTAATCGGCGTAGCAGGTTGCATTTTTTTTCCATTATAGTTTTTTTTTTTTTTTGTAGAAGCTTTGTCCTAGTCTGGTTCGTTGTCCTTGACGTACTTGTGGTCTTTCTACTGTATTTCTTCATTCTTGTCGTTTCTATTTTCTTTTATAATTAATAGTGCATACATTTTATAGATATAGAATTAGTTTTGCTGTAAAGGTAAATTTCTGAATTGTATTCTGAATTGGGTATTGTTATATCTGGTGTGGTCTCAGGTCTCTGGTCGTGTTGCTAGTGATCATACCGACAGGTTGGTCGTCTTATAATAGATACCATAACCATAAATCTGTGAAATGGCGGAACTCCAACAACTAATGAAGTTGGGTAAGGAACTTGGCCTGGAGGGAGAAGAGCTACGCGGCTGGATTAAAGAACAGCAGGCAGAATTGCGCGATGAGCGTGCTAAGGATAGAGAGCAGGAAAAAGAGGCTCAGGAAAAGGAAAGAGAGGCTAAGGCTCAGGAGCAGGAAAGGGAGTTAAAGTTAAAGGAGATAGAAGCCCAAGAGCGGGAGATAGAGGCTAGGGATAAGCAACAGGAGAGAGAGGCGCGAATAAGAATCGCCGAGTTGGAAATCAAAAAGAATGCGCCAACAGAAACAGTTGAGCGGCAGGTACACAATAAGGGTGGCGTTAGGATTAAGCTCCCTACGTTCGACGACCGGAAGGACGACATAGACGCCTTCCTTTACAGGTTCGAACTGAACGCACAATTGCAATGGGGGGAAAATAAGGAATTATGGGCCACGTACCTGGCATCGCTATTGCAGGGGCGAGCGTTAACCTACTTTAAAGAGCTACAGCGCGAAGACGTGCAAGATTGCGATAAGCTGAAGGCTTTGCTGCTTTGCCGATTTGCGCGTACCGAGGAATATTTCCGGGAGCAGTTTAGGGGACCACGTGCAGATACCAGGGAGGACTTTGCTGCCTTCGTCGCGAGACTAACTGAGTATTTCGCGAACTGGGTAGACTTGGCGCATGTGGGCACGGATTTTGCTAAACTGAAAGACTTAATGATCCGTGACCAGCTGTACGCGTCGTGCCACAAAGATCTGGTGGCTTTCCTGAAAGAGAACGAACCCGCGACGGTGCAGGAGGCGTCTAAGTTGGCGGAGGCATACCGTACGGCGCATCCGTCCAAACCAGTCGCCAGGGCGTACGTCCAAGATGCTGGGTACGTCGCCGTTGTCGAGGGGTCGCCGGCAGGACTTGGGGACAGGTCGCGTCAGCGTGGTGCCTATAGCGGGCAAGCCCAGGGGCAGCGTAGGGGCTATCACCAACCACCGGCATATGGATCCGGTAAGTTTGACCGAGCAGGAGGGCTAGGTCGCGGTAATGGCCGGGGGCGAGTTGTGACCTTTGCCGATGACCGACGGCATAGGGACTCTAGTTCCGGTCGCGAGGGGTCACGGGGACCCAGGCCTAGGGCAGCACAGGGAGCGGAGTGTTGGACTTGCGGACGCGTGGGTCACTTTTCACGCGAGTGTAGGGCCGCGAAGTGTTGGAACTGCGGAAGAGCAGATCACATCAGCGTGAACTGCCCTGCAGGTAGGATAGCGGCGAACGTGGACAGTAGCTCCAGTCCATGGTCCCCAAATAAATTTCATCATGCGGCTGCGTGTGTTACATCGGACAACGGAGGCGGACAGTATTCTAAGTGTCCCAGTTGTGAGAAGTTATTATCTTCCGGTGTTTTACCTTGTGGGAGAAAGATCCCCGTTGTAAATTCATGTCATACAGGAGGTGGTCTTAGGGTTTATCCGGGGTTTGTTGGGGACGAACCGGTCTCGGTTTTACGAGATACAGGATCTACCGTTGTGGGAGTGCATAGGGACTGCATTCGGGATTCACAGCTTACAGGTGAGACTGTCCCGTGCATCCAATTTTCGGGGGCCATTGAGAAATTACCCATGGCAAGAATAATGATAGATACACCTTTCCTTAGCGGGGAAGTCGAAGCAGTCGTTGGTTGTTTTCCAGGCGCCCAGCTCATCATTGGGAATGTATCACGGGTCGTTTCCCCTTCCGATGAGAACGTGCAAGCATGGTCGCAATCAAAAGGTATTGACTTTTGCGCCGCGGTCGAAACACGTCGACGGGTAGCTGATAAAGATAAGATTAGACCTTTGGCGACGCCAGCGGTCAACCTAGATATCACGCCAGAGCGCTTGGCGAAATTACAAAGGGAGGACCCATCATTAAACCCATGCTTTGGGGAAGCGCGAACCGAGAAAACGAGGAGATATAAGAACGGGTCGTCCTCCTTTATTGTTCAGGCGGGCATTCTATTCCGTAAGTATGTAACGGTGTCCTCCATTTTAAAGCAGGTCGTTGTGCCAGCGTTGCTGATCGCAACAGTATTGCATTTGGCACATGATGTCCCATTAGCGGGTCATATGGGGATAGCTAGAACCAAAGAAAGGGTTCTTAAAAATTTTTACTGGCCATCGATCCACAGAGATGTGCAGGTCTATTGTAAGACGTGCAGTGCGTGCCAAAAGACGACGCATAAGGGTCGTACACCCCAGGCTCCTCTTCAGAAGATCCCCACGGTCTCGGAACCGTTTAAAAAGGTCTCGATAGACCTTGTTGGCCCCATTCACCCAGCGACCGATAGGGGGAATCGATTTTTCTTAACGGTCATATGTAATGCTACGAGATGGCCAGAGGCGGTTCCTCTGCGGACCATAACGTCTGAGGCAGTCGCGGAAGCGTTGTTTGCAATTTTCGCTAGGGTAGGAATACCAGAGCAAATTCTGTCTGATAGGGGCGCGCAATTTACGTCGCAGATGATGAAGGAATTGTTCCGCTTATTCAGCATACAACCCATCACTACCACCCCTTATCATCCGCAGGCTAATGGCATGTGCGAGAGATTGAACTCGACGTTAAAGTCGATGCTGCGTAAGGTAGCTGCGGATCGCCCTAAAGATTGGGATAGATATATCCCTGCAGTGTTATTCGCGTACAGAGAGGTACGGCAGGAGTCAACAGGATTCTCGCCGTTCGAAATGATGTACGGTCGTAGTCCTAGGGGCCCAACTGATGTTCTTCGGGACATGATGACGTCGCCATCATCGGGAGACGATGATCAGATTTCGGTGTTTCAGTACCTTGTTGATTTAAGAGAAAGACTATCTTCAGCGCGCACTATAGCAGAAGAAGCGTCTAATATCGCTTCGAAAAGAGCAAAAGACTATAAAGATAGAGGGTCCAAACTGAGAATTTTTAAGCCAGGAGACAAGGTTCTGCTGTTGTTACCTACGGACCATAATAAGTTATTGATGACATGGAAAGGCCCTTATGTTATTGAGCGAGTTGTTTCAAAGGTAGATTACGCTATCCACATTGATGGAGCGAGTAAGGTTTTCCATGTTAATATGCTACAGAGATTTTATGAGAGACCACAGTATCTGTGTGCACAGACAAGACCAGAGGAGACTGTCTTCTCTACCGCTTGTACGGGGGTCGTAGACCAGTTGGACTGTGACGTAAGCGACACCGAGGCGCAGGAAGAGTTGCAAATTCAATTGCCGGAGTTAACTCCGACACAAGGTTACAGGGACGTTAACATTAACCCTGACCTTGCCAGTTCAAGGAGTAGGGAACTTGAGACCCTGTTAGCGTCATTTCCGGATGTTGTTACGGATTTGCCGGGTCGCACTACGGTGATCCAGCACCAAATAAAGTTGACTTCGGATAAGCCAGTATTTCTTAGACCGTATCCGTTGCCTTTTTTTTCGAGAGATAGAGTCATAAAGGAAGTTGAGTCGATGTTGAAGTTAGATGTGATAGAACCATCAACATCGCCGTATTCATCACCCATCGTCCTCGTGAAAAAACTTGATGGATCGGTGCGGTTCTGCATTGATTTTCGAAGACTGAACACTATTACGGTAGGCGATAGGGAGCCTATTCCGTTTCAGGAGGAATTAATAGCTTCATTGGCCGGGTCCACGTGGTTTTCCAAGATAGATTTAACGAAAGGTTATTGGGAAATCCCGCTTACTGAGGAGTCGAAACAATACACGGCGTTCCAAACGCCCATGGGATTATTCCAATTTAAGGTCATGCCATTTGGGTTGGTGAACGCGCCAGCGACGTTTGCACGATTAATGAGATTAGTGTTGAAGGACATACCTAATGTCGTGTCATTCTTTGACGATATAGCATGCCATACGTCAACATGGTCTGATCATATTCAGATACTAACAGTAATTTTTCAACGATTACGCCAGTTTGGGTTAACTGCTAAACCCGCAAAGATGGATTTGGCATGTCCAGAGATAATATTCTTAGGACATATTGTGGGTAGAGGTGTTCAGAGACCTGAAGAAACAAAAATTGACAAGTTAGTAGGGTTGCAAATCCCAAAAACAAAGAAACAAGTCAGAAGCTTAGTGGGAATTTTAAATTATTACAGAAAGTTCATTCCAAATTTTTCCTCCTTGTCATCTTCTCTTACTGACCTTACTAAGAAGGGACAACCCGATAAGGTCCAGTGGACGTCTGAATGTCAGACAGCATTTGATAATTTGGTGACAGCATTATCATCGTCACCCATTCTGATATTACCCGATTTTCGATCTAATTTTATCCTCAGTGTCGCGATGTGGGTTACATGGGGATATTTCGACTGACACTCTTTCGAGGTCCGCTCCCACAATCGACGAACACACAAAAATAAATACTTGCACTCTAGAAACTAAATAAATCAATTGCTTTCAATTTTAGCAGAACTGTAGAGCAGTTTAATTACAGGAATTAATGTAACAAATATAATTATAAATATATATATCAATTCAAAGGCAACTGAATCTAACTAATGGAACTACAGCTTTTATAAAGACTAACGAATTCAATCTAACTACTTGCAGGTCATATGAGTTATATGGCAAATAGAATCTGCGCACGTGGCGACAGATATAACAGTTTAAATTCTATTAATTCAATGAGACATGTTATGATGTGGACATTTCCTCTAGACACGCCATGGAGAATGCTTGTACAACCATGCGTTGTCTGGCGGTAGCTCTGAAACTGTCTTCAAAAGTAAGGAGAACGGTTCACTTTCATCATTACAAATTAGTATAGACTCTCACCATGCGGCCCTCACTGGGAGTGAGAGCGCTGGATGTAAACGCTGTGGGTTTATATCAAACCAAGTAGCTTAGGCTCTGGAGCTTTAAATCAGGCCCCTCACAATGGACTGCTCAACTGCGTCTCCATGTCCCTCATCTGGCTGAGGACTATCGCCGTCCACCTCGTAAATGGATTTTCTACATGTGGCCCAGAACTAAGTTCTGTATGGCCTTAAATACTGGACTGCATCTGCAGCTTACCGTCTAATTCCTGGATTGTGATTGGTGCAACCACTTCTAGCTCAGCTGCCGAACTGAGTTATTTTAAGTAACAGCCCTACGCAACGACCTTGGGTCGACATCAAAGGTCGAATTACTTCAATACAATATAATATAAATTTTATAGCAATAAATTCTTAACATGTTCAAAACCCCGAGCTTTTACTCTGGATCACGGTTTTTCTGTACGTCAACAGACGTCTCAATAACATTTAATTCCTACTCACCCCTTCCCTCTTTACTAAACCTAGTTCAAAACACGAGATACAACAAGTGCTCAGTCATGCACACCTACGCTGTCCCTCTATCCTTCCCCACCTTCTGTCTATCTATCAGGGAAAAAACTGTTCAAAACACATTGTTTACGAGACCAGCTCAAGGCCAAGTTATGCTGGCTCGTACAATAATTACGTTTCTAAAAATTACTTACTGCTCTCGCAAAAATTTACTCTTATGAATTAAATCTGGTCTTGACACATCCCCCACCCCAGTGAAAACTTAGGGTTTGAACGACACAATGTGTACTAAAGTCATTAAGTCAGAATACATTTGGAAGCCATATGGAAAAACTATAGCGTTAACTGAAAGTCATGAAAAAAATTGTTGAGAACGTGCATTCTGAAGGACATATGCGACGTTCTATAATATATGTGGTAATAGTGTATAGTGTAATATATGTAATGTAACAATATCGTTACAATTAAAGTGATAACCTATTTCACAAAGACATACTGTAAAGACTTAAAATATTGAGCATCTAGCTCATAGCTTCACTGAGCGTAATTATGACATATATAACATGTACAAACAATGGTTAATCTAACGTAATGGTATCCTGGCAGCAGTAGGTCTGGTCCCTTGGTTTGCCATTTCCTCATCTCATTGACCCGCAGACAAAGGCGTCAAGGTTGTCTGGAACTCAGGTCTTGGTCAGAATGGACGCTAGTGGATAAAGGAATCACATAAATTTTGAGAAAGTATGCCCATAACTTGTAGGACAAATAATGTGAAACCATCCACGGTCTCCGAATAAGGTGAAAAATGCTCAACCTCAATGTTTACAGACTATATAATGATACTAAATTAACCGGGACAACACATCGGCTTGTAGATTATCATTCCCAGGTATAGCTCTAATGGTAAATTTGTATTCCTGGAGCGCAAGGCTCCATCGGGTAAGTCGCGCATTTCTCGCTCTGTTCGACTTGAGGAATAGTAATGGACGATGATCCGTTTCAATTATAAATTCGGACATTAATAAGTATCGAGAAAATGCATCGACCGCGTAAACTATCGCGAGACACTCACGTTCGATAATCGCATATCGAGTCTCTCTATCAAGTAGCTTCCGGCTTGCGTAAAAGCACGGACGTAAGGAACCTTCATGCTCTTGGAGCAACACGGCGCCGATACCTTTATCCGACGCATCTGTACGGACGACGAAGGTCTGGCGAATATCTGGTAAAACAAGCAGGGGGAAAGTAGAAAATAAATTCTGAATAGTCTGAAGGGCATCAGCGCACTGAGGCGTCCAGACGACTTTATTTGGAAAATTCTTCCTCGTTAGATCAGATAACGGGGCTGAAAGGGAAGAAAAGTTTGGTATGAACTTCCTGTAGTAATTCAAAAGTCCCAACAAGCTACGGACTTGTTTTTTAGTTTTAGGGGGTTGAAGTTTCAAAATAGTGGATATTTTGCGATTGTCTGGAGTCTGAACCCCGCGGGTTATGGTATGACCCAAGAAGTATATGTGGGAATAGCCCAAGAAGACCTTACTGGGCCTCGCGGTAAGGCCAGCTCGGCGAAGAGTGGCAAAGACTTCACGAAGGGCCATCAAGTGGCCAGCCCAATCGGTCTGAAAAATACATATATCATCGAAGTAGGATAACACGCAGCGCAGTTCATTTAATAAGATGTTCATCATGCGCGCGAAAGTTGCTGGTGCAGTAACCAGTCCAAAAGGCATATATTTCCATTGCATTAAACCCAAAGGGGTTTGAAAGGCTGTATACTGTTTACTATCCTCTTCGAGAGGAATCTGCCAATATCCTTTGGATAAGTCTATTTTAGAGAAGATAGTGGCGTTAGATAACCGCGCGAAAAGGTCCTCCTGATTGGGAATGGGTTCCGCATCATAGATGGTAATAGCATTGAGCTTTCTATAGTCAATGCAGAAGCGCACGGTATCGTCTTTCTTCTTGACCAAGACAATCGGCGAGCAATACGGACTTGTTGATCGCTCTATGACGCCTAGCCGTAGCATGGCACGTACTTCTGTAATTATCGTTTCGTGAGCGTGCAGCGGGCGCGGGTACGGTTTAACAAACACTGGTACGTCTGTCTGAAGTCGTATTACATGTTGGACTAAAGACGTAGAACCGGGCAGGTCAGTGAACACTGTCGCAAATTCTTGGAGCAGGTCCGTAAGGTCCTGTTTTTGAGACGGCGTAAGCTCATCACTGATATTAATATCACTGATGCTCTCGGAGGCTTGTAATATAGGCAAGGATCTGTCGATACTTAACGGGTCCTCGTCGTCGACAGTAACTAAAGCCGCGTTGGCCCTTGCGATGACATGAACGGAGTCGCCTCGACGACGATCATCGCTAGGCAGGTACTTTTTGAGCATATTAATATGGAATACTTTTTGCTGCCCGCGGATGTCTATCAAGTAATGGACTCTGGAGAGTCTCTTTTGGACTCTATATGGTCCCTTCCACGTTAGAAGGAGTTTATTTTGCGTTTGAGGCAAAAGTACAAGTGTCAGATCTCCGACGGTTAAGGCGCGCATTTGGGCGCCCTGATCGCGATAAAATTTTGAAGAACTCGCTCTAGCGCATGCAAATTGCAGAGCGGTTTTGCATGCATTAATAATTCGTTGTCGGAGATCGACAACATATTGATACGCGGAGCGCGTATCATAATCATCGGTTTCCGAACCGGTGAACAATTGACTAAGAATGGCCATCGGGCCACGTGGTTTACGTCCGTATAATAGTTCAAATGGGGAGAAACCCGTGGACGCGTGCGGGAGTTCCCTATAGGCGAAAAGAATAGCGGGGAGCTGACGGTCCCAGTCTCCTGGTCTATCGGCAGATACGCGGGCTAACATTGCCTTCATGCTCGCGTTCCACCGCTCGCAACAACCGTTTGATTGCGGATGATAGGGGGACGTTAATTTCTGCCTAATGCCCGCTAACTCCAGCACCTTTTTGTATAGTTCAGAGGTGAATTGTGGACCTCTGTCGGAAAGAATCTCGCCGGGAAATCCGAGTCGCGAGAAAATAGTCATAAGCGCTTCAGCGATATGGTCAGCCGTAATGTCTTTCAAGGGAATAGCCTCAGGCCAGCGCGTCGCGTAGTCGATGACCGAAAGAATAAAACGGTGGCCCCTATCTGATTTAGTAAGAGGGCCCACCAAGTCAATCGCGACCCGCTGAAATGGGATTGAGACTGGAGGCATTTCCTGTAGGGGCGCGCGCGATGCCTTACCTTTGGGTGTACGTTTTTGACACACATCGCAGCGCGCCACAAAACGGTTGACGTCCGCGTATACTCCAGGCCAAAAAAAATGTGCCAATATTCGTGACTTGGTTCTGGCTGAACCTTGGTGGCCTGAAAAGGAAGTGTCGTGCGCGAGACGCAAAATATCACGACGGAACGACTTAGGAACTACCAGCTGTTCGACGGCGTCGCGTTTATTTCTGAAATTCCTATAAAGTAATTTATTCTTAATAAGGAATGGAGAGGCAATTCCATTCTAGGTTGAACCCTCGCGAACAGCGGTTGAAGTGAAGAGTCGTTTTGTTGTTCTCTGTAAAAAATGGAAGGCGTGACATTGAAATCAAAAACGGGGGTCGCTAAATTACTATCCGGTGGACGCTTTGACTGTTGTCGGGTGATTACACACGCAACTTCTTCTGTCCAGATGTTCAAGTCGCCGTCAGGTGTATCGTTCACCTGTGGTAAGTTACCAATTATTAAATCGGCAACCGGATTCGGTAAAACACACGCCGTTACGACACCGGTAATAAATGGCGTGGCGACGTAGACCTCCGCGAGTCGGAAACGCTCGACGGAGCCCCCAAAAGTAATACATGTTGCCTCTTGTTCAATAAGTTGGGTCGGTCGAACCAAAGACTCCCGGACACCTATGGTGGTGCATCCTGTATCCCGTAACACGGACGCGGGTATGGCATTTACATGACCTTTATATAATGTCAATGACCCGTGCCGATGAAGGGCCGACATCACCGGGACGGCGCCCGTCATGGGCGACGTGAGTTCGACGGGGCTGACATTCTGTGCAGCCGGAACTACGACAGTGCAAGCATTCGCAGCCTCGAATTTTACTTTACAATCCTTTGATATATGGGAGAGCCGGAAATATGGGAGAGCCGGACTCTGGTGTCGGCGCTTGTCTTCTACAGGAGAAGAACGAATGTCTCCATCCTGTATGTTATGTCAGTAGGAAGTTATTGCAGAGAGAAAGAAAGTATTCTGTGATAGAGCGTGAGTGTCTTGCCATTGTGTGGTCCGTCCAGAAATTGGGACGTTATCTCATGGGACGAGAATTTTGTATCCAGACAGACCACAAGCCACTGACATTTTTGTCGAAGAACCGTTCGTCCAGCCCACGCTTGTCTAGATGGGCATTGGCTTTGCAGCCGTATACCTTCGTTATTCAACCAATTCCAGGAACCAGCAATCATATCGCCGACTACCTTAGTCGAGCCTAGGGCAAGATTTCAGGAGCTTATACATCGGAGGACAGGAACATTGACAGGATCTGTGTGAATGAGTCGACTTTAAAATATTGACATTATAAATATGATATGAAGAATGGTTGATAGGTTGAGTGGTTTTTGATTCTGTATTAGATATTGTGGTTAGTTAGCTATTCATGATGTGACACATATATGCATATTGCAGGGCATATTGATCCCCATATTTTCCCCTGATTTCGGTATTTTATATACTAGGGGAACTGCTAGGTCAGTTTTTTTAGTGTAGGTATTGCTCACGCTCACTCGTTGACAGTCATCTTGATGCGATTTGAAATTAATTGCATTAATTTTTTTGGGGTGGGGGATGATGTCACGAGTGGAGTGAGTGCAATTAAGGGGATTGCTACAGAGCGGGTGTAGAGTAAGAAGGACTCACAGTAGACAGCAAGTTAAGCGTGCTGTTGTGAGTAGTGGGGGGGGGGGGTCTGAATGAGGCGAAAGCGCTGTATAACTATCACTGCAAGTTAGAAGGTCCGACGGAGCGGACCTGTGAATAAGAGCCCAGCGGGCGGACATAAGTGAAAGCAGTCGGGAGACGGATGAGTGTTGTTCCAGTAATGACTGGTATGTAGAACGTTGATTGATTATTATGATTGATGTATTATATTATATTCGTCTATTACCATGATGTAAATAAGTATATGTGAGGAATGTGGAAGTCCTTGATATTGGATATAGCAATGTGCGCCATGAGCGATAGATGAAAGTGAGTTCATGGATTTGTAGCGCGAGTGAGTAGTGTGTACTCCGATGGAGGTGTGTTACCGTAAGATGTGTGGTGAGTGAAAGGTGAACTAGTGTGTGTACGCTTCATGGATTGTAAGGAGAGGTGGAGTGAATAGAAATGGTAGGGTATTATACCAATGTAATGTTATTCTTGTAGGTGTCGGGGACGGGCCGCAGAGCCACCTCGATGAGCACAGGGGATAGGCCAGCATAGGGCCGGAGGCCGCACATAGGCCAGAAGTGAGGCTGTCAGTGCAGGACAGTAGAGGCACATAAAGTCGTGGCAGTCAGGCCACGGACAGGGACGTAGATATGAGAGTGAATGAGATACTATATTGTTGCCATGTTGATAGGCTAGTGAACTGATACTATGTTGTTGCCATGTTGATAGGCTAGTGAACTGATACTATGGTGTTGCCATGTTGATGGCTATGGAAATAATAACGTGTTATTGCCCTGCTGAGGTGCTAGGGGAGTGCTAAGGTGTATGACAATAGGGAGGGGATATTGCGAGACTGCGGTGCCAGTAAATTATTAATGTGCTATTAAGACCCTGAGGGGAGAGGCTGAGGCCGAAGTGCCTTTAGGAGTAACTACCGGATTGTGGATCCGAGGGAGAGTGTGTGTGAGAGTAAGGCCGTTGTACGGCAGTTCATTTCAATAATATAATGTATGTAATTGCGCTATTATATGTATAATTATGTTTAATAAATGTGTGAGTCTGATGGGTTGTTTTGTTAAGTGTTAAACTTGTTTGTTCGTGATTGTCGTCCTGTCATAAACTATTACATCTCCCAGTCTGGGATTTGTGACACGCTCTCTAACAGGCAACCAATGAAGGTTTTGAAGAACTGGTTGAATATGTTCTGATGTTTTTGATAAAGTAACAAGTCTAGCAGCCTTGTTCTGGATCTTTTGTAATCTATAAATAGTTGCCTCAGGGATACCAATGAGCAAAGAGTTGCAATAATCTAGATGACTGACAATAAATGCCTGGACCAGAATCTTTGCGGTCTCTTCGTCAATACATTTTCTGATCTTACTGATATTCCGCAAGTGAAAGTGCATTGTTTGGCAAAGTTTTGTAGCATAGGTTTTCATGGACAGGTCTGAGTCGAAATAGACGCCAAGGTTCTTAATGGCTCCAGATGTTACGTTGATGGTAGTACCGTCAAGATTTAAGTTATCAATTTTTACATTAGATCTAGAATTTTTTGCTCCAAGTAAAATTATCTCAGTTTTGCTGTCATTGAGTTTGAGTTTATTGTCAAACATCCATTGCTTGACATCCTGTAAGCAGTTCTCGATGGCCTGGATCCGTTGTTGCTCATCACCTTGGCAGATGGGAATGTACACTTGGGTGTCATCAGCGTACAGGTGATAATCCAATCCATGACTGCTGATGATGTCTGATAGGGGTGATGTGTACATGATGAACAAAATGGGCCCTAAGACAGAGCCTTGAGGCACCCCATAGATAAGTGGTGCTGATGGTGATGTTATTGCACCCCTTCCAGATGTTGAGGAATGAATGAGAACTGATTGTGATCGGTCAGTTAGGTAAGATTTAATCCATTCTAATGCCTTCCCTCCAATCTTGAAATATGATCTCAGTCGCGCTAAGAGTAGAGCCTGGTCAATCGTATCAAATGCAGCGCTGAGGTCAAGAAGAATGAGCGCCACACATTGTTTCTGGTCTGCATATCTGATGATGTCATTGTGGACTCGCAAGAGGGCAGTTTCCGTAGAGTGAAACTCTTTGTAGGCAGATTGAAATTTCACAGAGAGGTCGTTGTTGGTAAGATGCGCCTTCAATTGCATTGCGCAACCAATCTTTCGATGACTTTAGAAAGGAAAGCAATGTTGGAAACGGGTCGATAGTTGATCATGTTGTTGCGATCGAGGCTGGGCTTTTTGAGAAGAGGGGTCACGAGTGCTTGTTTTAGTGCGACCGGTACTGTGGATTCATGAAAACTGCTGTTCACAATAGATGTTATTGATGGGGCGAGTTCTCTAGCACATGATTTGAGAATCCAAGTCGGAATGGCATCTAACATACATGTTTTGTTTGATGACGATAGTAATAATTTCATGGTTTCATCCAAATTGACAGGCTGGAATTCATTAAGTACTACATCTAAATCACTTTTTTCAGGCGTATAATGATCGTCTCCCTTTTGTTGGTCAAATTGGTCTCTGATTGTTTGAATTTTGTTAACGAAAAAGTCTGAAAAATCCCGAGCCAGTTCTTGGGGGTCAGTGTGCAATGGTAGACTATTCTGATCTGCATCATGTCCCATCAGGCCTTTGACTATTTTGAAAAGTTGTTTGGGTTCGCGTTTTGCCTCATTGATGTTTTGGAGAATGTGTTTTCTTTTGGATTGTAATATTAATTTATTGGTTCTGGTTTTTGCAGCGTGATAGTTCTGTCTATCAATTTCCATATGAGTTCTTCTCCATCTTCTTTCAGAACGACGCCTTTCATGTTTGGCGAGTCGAATTTCATCATTGTACCATCTGGTGTTGGGTTGCAGAATGATCTTACGTTGTTTCAGAGGTGCATGTTTCTCTAGGGTCTCATTGAGGGCTCAATTGAAAAGTTCTACCTTTTCTTGTACACATATTGCCATATCAAGTTTCTCCAGGAGGCCTATGGCTGAGATGTCACTCTTAACTGTCTCAAGGTTTAAGTTCTTGGTGTTCCGCGATAAAACTGTGCGACTAACTGGTCTAGGCTTGGATGATGATAA
This sequence comes from Onchidella celtica, assembly GCA_963931925.1. NCBI lineage: Eukaryota > Metazoa > Mollusca > Gastropoda > Systellommatophora > Onchidiidae > Onchidella > Onchidella celtica. The sequence continues at coordinate 5,264,320 of OZ007574.1, read as the reverse complement.
CGAAAATAATACATAAAAATGATCTGATGGACTGTTTTTGTCTACTTCAACGGCTGAGATAGAGTTATCGTTGATATTATTAATCACAACGTCAATTATGTGCCCTTTGATGTGAGTTGGCTCGGAGATAAGTTGTCTCAAGTTTGTCGACTCTAGCAAATTTTGAAATTTGGATACATCTGGGTCATTGGGACAGTCCATGTGAAGATTGAAATCGCCTGCAAGAATTAAATTCCCAGACAGTACGGACTGGTCAAAGACAAACTCTTGGAATTCAATAATAAACTGGTTGGCTGTTACTCGATGTTTGGGGGAGGGCGGTGGTCGATAGATACATGCAATTCTGTGATGTGTGTTTTTCATGAATTTATCAGCTCACTATATTCATAAAAGGACAGTTCAAAGTAGAATATACCGTAGATCTTAATTTTCATTTTTACATCTTGAGTTTGTGTGTGTGTGTGTGTGTGTGTGTGAATAATAACAATTAACATGGTTGTTGAAGAAGAGGGAGATAATCGGGTTTTATATTATTCCTGTCTCCAAAGATCAAGGGAGAATACTGTTACGGAAAAGGGAAGTAATGTCCCACAAATTCTAATGAAATTATATTTGGCACAGTTACATAATTACCATGGCGTTCTAGACAGTTTTATAATGATAATTGGTTGGCTGGAATGTATTTTATCCCGTCAAGAGTAAAGTCGCGACAGTTAATTCCGCATGTCTATTTCTGATGTTGAGTATTCATGCGAATGGAAGTAATGAATTGTGACAAGTAAGTTGCATGGAGCTGACAGGGGTTGTTAGTGGAAGTTATCGCTTCTCGGCCTTTTGGCTAAGATCAAAGTGTAGTATCTGTTCTTATCAGCTTAATATCTGATACGTGGCTCATTGAGTCACTACGATATTAAACTGATTTTTGGACATAGGCGAGATGCCCGGGGCTTGCTCCGCTCTCGCCACGGGTCGGCCCGGTATTGCAGTCCTTCCGGGAATGGCCCAAATCAAATTGAATGTACGAATGGTTTAAAGGAAAAAAGAAACATGCGAAAGTCGAAGTGGATGCATAGAATTTTACTGAAATATTGATACCGTTCGTAAAAGTTATACCGTCAACCATTGTCAGAAATGATTTCTTTGCATGTGACTGGATACCATGAGTCGCACGATGCAGATTGTTTTACCAGGGTCAAGTCACTGTTGATCACAATCTTCTTTAAACGTTATTTTCAGTTTTCTAATAAGTGCCAACTTCTGCCGTGCAGGGTTCTGCAAAGGCTTTTCTCCTTACCACCACAATCCACTTTTTGCCCTGCCTATTTATTTTTGTTATTGAAAAGAAGAAAAAAAAGGTCAAACTGAAGGCTTTTTTAATTTGCTATTTTAGGACAGCCCAAGTCTGGTGTATTCTTCCAGTAGCCTGGATTATTTTTTCATTCCAAACTATGTTTGTATATCTGAAGAAGGCACTATGCCTGTGGATCCATGAAAGAATTATTTTCTGACATGGACCTGCAACACATCCTGCCCTTTCTGAGAGAGGCTAAGATCTACAACTTGATTTAATAACTCCTATGCTCGTTTATAAAACTTTTCCAGATCTATACAAAACAACTTTTGTAGAATTATACCAATATATTAAAATTATATGACTGTTTTTAATTTTATGTTAAACTTAGAATATGAAACATAAATAAAGAAAGTGTAGCCAAATAGACAGCGAAGGGCACAAGATGGCCGTTATTGTGCTGATGCACCGTAAAACTCAAAGTCGTGAAAATAATGAATTGAAGAATATAGAGAGGATTATGGCTAATATAGGCTTTTGTTGTGAAAATCTGGAAACTTGTGCATTGTTTGTTCAGATGGAAGATGAGCCCGTTTTTGTTTTTCATCCAAAAAATGTTATAGCCAGTTTGAGGGAGAGTTTTTTGGAGAGGAATAGGCAAACAGGCTGGCTGATTATGGAAATGAGAAATGTATCTTGGGTTCTGTATATAATGATCTGTTTGTTATGATGGATTTTTGTATCATTTGCTCAATATCCTACATTACTAAAAAAAACTCGCAGGATTTTTAACAGGACCTATACCACTGCTCGCACAGCTTGGATTTAAGTGAAATTTTATGCATGCCTTCCTTTCAACATGCAGAAGGTTCTTTTTTAACTTTGGAGGCTTGAAGTGGTGAGGAAGTATGTTTTTGAGTTTGCTTTGTGTCGCTAACTGACTACCTCCAATCCTTCATTTTATGAACACTTGACCACATGACATTATAACATCCTGAAAATTTTCTGTGCGCAATGCTGCACACTATGTACTGTCGTATTGCTCAATTTTGGGGATGACCTTACGCATCCCGGCGTAAATGCTTTTGTGCTCATTCCATTTGGTCTGAAGTGGTCTCCTGTTTGCTTTTTTTTACCATTCGAACAATGGGGTTGTTGCTAGTAAACCAACCGCTATTGATGTCTTCATTAAATTGAGATGGCAGGAATGATGGGATGAACAAACAACTACGATCAACTTAGACAGTGCACCCATGGCCTCTCAGCAAAATCGGAGACATGAAATTGTCCTTAGTAGACTTCGTCTGGGTCATGCCCACCTCACACACCATTTTTTACTTAGGGGAATGTGTGGCATTCAATTGCCAACTATCAATAAAACATATTGAATGGGTAGACTTCATGCATATCCGAAAAAGGCACGGTGCCTGCATATCCACAACAGAATTATTTTCTGACATGGACCCACAGCGCCCCCTGTCCTTTCTGGGAGAAGCCAAGATCTACAACTTGATTTAATAACTTTTATACTTGCTCACAAAACTTTTTCCAGATCTATACAAAACAACTTTCAGAATTTTACCAATGTGTTAAAATTATGTGAATGTATTTAATTCTATGTTAAACTTAACAGCTCTGAATACGAAACCTAAATAGAGAAAGTGTACCCAAACAGACCGGGAAGGGTGCAAAGTGGCCGTTAATGTGCCGGCGTGCCATAAAACCGAAACTCAGACAAGTAGTAAAAATGGAAAGACACCAAAAAAACAGTCAAACCATTATTTGTGTTATCTATCTGTTTATGTATGATAATGCATCAAGTTCCACTGGTTTGTGTTACAGTTAAGATTCTGGGAAATCTCTAACATTACTCCTTTACGACACAGGGCATCATCTCCATGATTCATTTCTTGTTCTCAGCAATCATTCCAAGATCACAATGAGCACAAACAAGGAGTATGTTCCAATTCCAGCCACTGGATCAGTCAGCAGCTCACCATCCAAGCCAGAGGATGGTCTGTGTGTTGCTGATCTATCAGAAGAAGGTACACTTGTTTCCTTTTTTTTTTTTTTGGGGCATGTTTAGTATAATTAAGGATAGAACCTGAACTCCGGCAATTTTATTTTATTTTATTTTTTGCTTACGTTAAAATGACTGTGTCTTAATTTTATTCTTGTATGTAAGTTTAATTTCTTTTGTTTTTAAAAATTTTGAATTTGGAATGAGGGCACTTGAAATGGCTTGACTTAACATTTGAAATACATTGTCATATAAGCGATCCATTTTCAGCTGGAGGCTTTTCCCTCTGGTCCCCCATAAAGCACTGTCCCTTGACCCGTGGCCTCTGTTCTGACCACCTAAAAAGTGTCAGATGTATTTTTGCTGTCAGGGTTCCATCCTTCAGCAGTGCAGGTGACAGGGAGTGTGTGATCTTGATTCAGGAAAACAACCAACTTTGGACTTTTTCTGTGTTTATTATTTTTTTACCTCAGGAATAGTTTCTTTTTTTCAGAGGTTATATGATATTGAAAACCAATAGCAAATGCAACATTTGATAGGTTGAAATGGTTGCCATTTGGAGGAAAAAGGAATAAAAGATAAAAAGGGTAATGTTACATCCACAAAGACATAGAAAATTAGAAGAATTGGGAGAGTGGGGGAAGACTAAAATTTACAACATGGTCTTCAGTTGCATCAGTGCAGCTGTCAAAGAGATCTAATGTGTTTTAACTTTAATAAAATATTCATTGTAATCATTTTTTGTTTCTACTGGTACTGTATTTATATATGGCCATTGAAAAGTAAGTGCGAATAACTAGAAGTATTTATTTGGTACTGATTTTAAAAAAAATACTGTTTGGGATATTCATGCACAGTAAATAATGCATATCCACAAAAATGAGTGGTACGTTTTCATGATAATGACAGCTCAGAATTTGACATGTTAAATTTGTGCCATCAGGTCCAGAATTGAAAGAAAGTGCAGAAATCTCAAATTTTTTTCACATTTAATTTTTTTTCTATCCTTTTACATGTTTGGCATGTGTCCACCCACAGATGGAGGTTTTTTTCTTTAGCCAATGATTATTTCCTTATCTTTCTGTGTTGTGCCCAACAGCTGGAGGAAGGAGTTGTGACTCTCCAGATGTGAGTAGTACTGGTTCACATGAGGAGTCAATTGAGGCGATTGCAGTGACTCCAGGCAAGATTATAACTGATGAGATGGTGGCAGAGGAGAAACAACTGTACACGCAGGGAGTGGAGGAAGAGGAGAAGAGGATGAAAGAGGAAGCTGACATGCTGCATGCAATGACAGATCGGTCACGTGAGCAACGTTATGAACGCTTAAAGTTTCTCCTCAGTAAGAGCACAATGTATACCGAGTACCTGGTCAGTCGCATCAAGAAACAAAAAGAAGAGGAGGAAAAGAGGAAAGAGAGATTGCAGAAGAGAAAGCTGAAGAAAGAACAGGAATTGAAAACAAAGCAGGCACAAAGCAGCGAGAAATTGGCTGAGGGTGAACAAGAGAAAGAAATTAGCCAAAGTCAAACAAGAGCCAGCACTAAAAGAAAACAAGGGGAGGATGAAATTGCGGGTGTCTCAACAAAACCAAAGGCAAAGCGACAGCGACAGCGGAAAAATGGGAAAGCGACATCATCACCATTAGCTTCAGGAGTTAGCGGGAAAGACACAAACACAAATGGGACAGAAAAGGATTTGTCTACAGAGACTGGAAATGAGATGGATGGATCAGTAGACAAGGCAGACCCTATCAAGTCGGATCCAGATGAGGCAGGCGCCAATATGGACGATATGGAGGATGAACCAGAACTTGTAGAGAAAGCCGCAACTTTTGGTGTCACTGATAGAGAGGAGAAACGTATGATCAATGGGGAGGTTCTCCCTTTTCTTCAGCCCAAGCTGATGGACGGTGGAGTATTGAGATCTTACCAGGTAGAGGGGTACAGCTGGCTGAAAGTTCTGTATGAAAATGGTGTGAACGGAATTCTGGCTGATGAAATGGGATTGGGAAAAACCATTCAGTGTGTGGCCATCTTGTCACATCTGGTGTACATGGGAGTACCTGGCCCATTCCTTGTGTGTGCTCCACTTTCAACTATTCCCAACTGGTTTGCAGAGTTTAAACGATTTGCGCCCAAAGTACCAACTGTGCTTTACCATGGCAACAAAGACAGCAGGGCACATCTTGCTAAGGGCATCCGCAAAAAGCACAAGATCCGGGAAGGTGTTCTTGTCCATCCTGTGGTCATCACATCGTATGAAATTGCCATGATTGACCGCAAGTTCCTGGCAAACCATGAATGGAAATACCTCATTGTTGACGAAGGTCACCGCATCAAGAATACTCACTGCCGACTTATTCGTGAACTGCGAATGTACCGCACAACTCACAGACTTCTCTTGACAGGAACTCCCTTGCAGAACAACTTGGCAGAGTTGTGGTCCTTGCTCAATTTTCTGCTACCAGAGATTTTTGATGACCTTGGCAGTTTTGAGGCCTGGTTTGACGTGGGCTGTATCAGCGACACTGGATCAGAAGAAAAAATTGTTAAGCAAGAAAGAGCAGACAATATCCTCAACATGCTGCATCAGGTAAGTCACTAACACTGTTGTCTCTGTTGTATGAATTGTAAATACGTGTAGTGTTGAATGTTGACAGAACTGAAGTTTAGCTCATATACTGGAGAGTGTGAACAGTTGTGGGTCGATAACCATGTTTTTTTTTTGTTTTTTTTTGTATTTGTATAACTCTTTAATCCCATGTGGGAAATTTGCCTTTGTGCCATTGCAGCCCAGTTATAATTGAAGCAGGCACGTCGTTGCCACAGTGCGGTGCCGGTCGGCGTTTTTTTTTTTTGCGGGGAGGGGGAGGGGAATGGTAGGGATGAATTTTATTTAATTTTGCCCGGGCAGCGGCCTATTCGGCCTGCTCTTTACGATTTCCAACTGCCAAGGTATCTTTAACGTGCACACGGGCCCTCCGAATTTTTTCGTCCTTATCCGAGAAGACTAGGTACTCGATCCTACCCCCCACTAGGATCAGGGACACGAAAATATGAGAAAAATTCCAAACTTCCAACATGCCTGCACCGGCCGGGTTTTGAACCCGGGACCCTTGGCATGAGAGGCGAGCATCTTGCCTCTAGACCACCTTAAAAGACCACTATAAAAAAATGTTTCAGAATATTTACATGTTACACAAAATAAAATTTGCATTTTTGATGAGGTTAACTTGCACATTAAACTTGTAAAAATTTGAATCATTGTTTTACTTTTCCATAAAAATGTATTTGCGGGGTATACATTTTTTTAGCAACATTTTTTCCCCCACAAACTGGTCAGAAGATGTTACCAAATAAGTGTATGGTAGTAAACAACCTGCACATATTATATTTGTGACAACATCTGTATAAATTGACCACGTGACAAATGAAAAGATTTAATGTTGTCTTTAGAATCAAATCCCTTGTTGTTTATCTTTCTGTGAGGACAAAAATATGTCTGCATTGTCTTCTTATTGCATGATGAATTCAGTGAAGATGTATGGAAAGAGAGGGACCATAACTGACCAATTGCACAGGCAGACAGGATAGGCTCAGCGAACACACAGTGACCATAGATAGCTAAAAGTAGGTCAGGGTGACCAACAGTGCCTCCTTGTATGTTTTCATATGGAAGGCTTTTTAGTTTCAGTGAACCCCAAAATATGGAGAAACCAATGTCAGTAGATCTGCACATTCTGTATGGTGCAGGTGGCCCTTTTCAAATTCTTGTTTACGTCACTGACTTGGTTTCGTAATTTAGCAGTCTAAGTTATATATCGTTACTGCTCTGTGATAGTGGCTTATGTCAGACTGATACCAACATGCAACTGATGATTCATTGATCTGAGGAGTATGAGGGCTATCAGATAATATTGTGGGGGGGAAAAAATGTGTCAGTAAGGGAAATGTAATAATCCAATAGAAACATAATAGCGTGTTTCACCAAATGGCAGGGAAACAACAGTTTCTTCTTATTATCGCAAAAGCGTCAAAATGACTTATGCCATTAGCGAAGACCAGTGACAGTATCTTTCTTGATTTTTGTCGTAGATAAATCTCCTATTTCGCTCCAATATATTTGCAGATTCTGACACCATTCATGCTGCGTCGACTGAAGACAGATGTTGACCTGAACATTCCACCAAAGAAAGAGGTCCTGGTGTATGCCCCCATGACTCCGCAACAGAGAGATTTTTACTCAGCCCTGGTAGACAGGACTATCTTCAGCTTCCTGGACAAGAAAAATGTAGGGAATTTGCAAAGTTTGGAAATTTTTGAAATTTAATTCAATGTTGTTACTTACCGCAGCATGGTGTAATAAAAGTTAGTTATATTTTATTGGGAAATTTCTGTTGGAATCTGAACGGGGACATAATTAAAATATTTAATTGTTGAGGTTTATCGTCATATACAAACTTTTTTGTTGCTGACTTTGTGTGATTATGGCAGCCAAATTTCCACATTTAGAGCAAAAGTGTTTTAACCCTCACCCTGCAAAGGGCGTACAGATATGGCATTGACTTTCCATGCATTCACTCTGCATGGGCGTACAAATACGGCAAGGTCAAGCCGTATTTTCACACAGCATGTCACTGTCCTCTTTGAGAGGTAACTTACGTCTTATTGCTCAGTGTATTTTTTCTAAATCAAAGGCATTGTGACAAGGACATGTTAACCAGTGAACCACTGGTTGGACTCACAAAGGCTAAGCTTTCAAAGGCTCTCCCCACACTATCAAAAGGTGTAACATCGAACATGCGAACAGTTGCTAAACAAATTTGTAATATTATCTCTGACCATCACCTAGAGTTGTGTGTATCTAAGAACCAATCAGAAACAAGCTCTGAAATGATCTTTGCCTCAAATGCCCACCTTGGTTTATTAGTATGTGTCAATCAGGATGACACCATTTGTTTAGGGCTTGGGGGGGGGGGGGGGGTGGTTAGTTATCATGCTTCATTCTCATGCAAACTACAGCTGTCAGTTTGGTATCATAAGTCAGATCATTGGTTAGAGACTGACAGACGAAGGTTTTGCTGGTTAATTCTTTATCAAGCGTGATTACTGATAAGGTACAGCAGCGAATGTTTTCCTACCGATCAGATACAAGCCAAACTACGTGAACAGCGATAATGTGGTCATCGTACATGGTCAAGGGTCAGTGCGACCCAGATAAGATTCTCCGTGAGTAAGGTCACTGACCGGACAGTGGGCTTTAAGTGTCACGTGCAGGGTGTGGGTTAACTGGAGTCATTTCTTTTCTGTGTGTTTTTAACCCTTAATGTGCCAACCTCTGGAAAGTATAATTTCTAAATTCTCTCCTATATTTTTACAAGTGACATTACAAGTGGGATTTTATGATTATACACTGCTGGCATGTAGAGGGTTAAATCGAACCTCCACTTTGTGTAAGGCTATTAACTCTATACCGCCTTTGGTGTCCAGAAAGTGGAGGAGAAAGTGGAGGTCACTGCTACTGGCCGGCCCAAACGTAGATCAGCTTCCAACAAAGTGGACTATGCTATGTATATGGAGACAGAGAAAGAGAAGAAATCCAACAAAACATCCGGAGAAGGCTTGAGACGTTGGAAAGATATCGAGCAAGAAGAGAATGAGCTTGAGAGTTGGGTGCAAGCAGTTTCAGATGTTTATAATTCCAAGTAAGTATAGCTGAAAGTTATCAGCTTTAAACAGCTGAAATTAGACTTTGGTTTCTTTGCTTAATGAAAATTTCTGTTGAGATCATCATGTGTTTATGGTGTTCAAGAAATATGAAACAAAGTAATAATAAGCTAAGTGAAGAAACGCAGCAGCCACTTTGAAACAGATTCTGTACTTGAAGATGCGGTGTTTTGGTTTTTTTTTCCCATTCAAGAAGTGTATTTTATTCAGAACGATACAGAATGTCAACATGCTTTGATTGAAGGCACTGGCTTCCCCGTGCAACATCTGATTTTTCTTGATAATCGTATTCTCCAATGTTCATCTAGCAGTAAGTGCAATGGAAATGTACTGGCAGTCTTGTTCTTGTTCCTTTTGGTTTGTTAGTTGTTTTTTTAAAAATCTGGTTCCAATTTATGTGTTGGCCAAAATATTTTGGTGTGTATTGTAATTTTGTTCAGCATGATTCTTTTAATTCTGTACTGCCTTTGATGTCCAGAAAGAGGAGGAGAGAGTTGAGATCGCTACAGTGGCCTATTATATTGTTATTTAATTGACCTGCAATTTACTGTGTTTGGACTGCTTTTTATTTCACGAGACTTTCTTGTCCTACTAAATAACTGGCCAGTTGAATCAGTTTTGTATGGATTACATATGATTTGCATGCAGTTTAGTGTATAATATAATTCAGTAACATCTGTAGATGAAAATATTCTCTCAGAGTTAGAGAAACCTGTATGTCAATCATTCATATAGTGTCTGTGTAAGCTGTCTTTGAAGCCATAAGACAGAGATAGATTGACTCCTGACCATATGGGAAGAGATTATTGCCCGATTGTGAAAGCCAGTTTATTAACATGAAAAGCCATTTACATCTAGTGACTAATGCATTGCTGTATTCTTTTCTCTGTGTGTTGTCTATTCAGGAGTGGGAAAGAAGAGAAATTACGAACTTCTCAGGTAACAATCAAGATGAGGAATGTCATGATGCAGCTGAGGAAATGTTGTAACCACCCATTCCTGCTGGAACATCCACTGGACCCAAAGACTGGGGAACTGGCCTTGACTGAAGATGTGGTCAATGTCTCGGGGAAGATGCTGGTGCTGGACCGAATGCTGAAAGAGTTGAAGAAGAGAGGACATCGAGTATGTTTATTTTGTTGATTCAGTTTGGCAAATAGCAGGGTTCTTATTCAATCCTGGAACCCCAGGGATCCCTGGAATTTAAAATTGGAGACAAAGTCTTGGAAATAATGGACTATCCCTGAAATAGCTTTGCCATTCTTCTAGGGGTTAAAAATAATCTGAATTACATTCCGAAAAGTCTTAATCTCAGTTCTCACTTTCCTCTCATTTTCTGGCATTAAGTAGTGCTGGAAAAGCCATGGAAAATTTATTCTCAAAGGTGTCCCCTATTGAAGTGGCATGTAGTTGGCAGGCCTGATCCTGAAAAGTGAATACGTATTTCTACTATTGCCAGGTTCTGATCTTCAGCCAAATGACACGCATGCTTGACTTGATTGAGGACTTCTGTCAGATCAGAGGCTACGACTTTTGTCGACTGGATGGTAGCACTCACGTGGATGACCGTAGAGACAGTGTAAGTAGATTGCGGGATTGTAAGTTTGCTGTTTTTCGTTAACTTTCTGAATTTTGGCCTTAGCATTCCATGTGTCTTTATTCCACACGGCTGTTTAAATCGCTTGGAAAGCGGTATTCTAGTTGCCGATCGGAATCCCCCGCCGACCTCCCGCGATGCGGTCATAAATCACCTGTCAGCCGTGTGCACATCCGTGACGGCATGCCATCCCTGGTCAAGCCTGTGTAATACGATTCCACCAATTTTCGCATACCGTTGCAGCGTTCTTCCGATCTAATAATGCTACAGCACCATGCGAGATCTCATTTTAAACGTCAGGATTGTACCAACAGGACGATATAACTTTTGCTGCTTACTTTTCAAGATTGTTGATTTTATCGGCTGATATTTCCAGTGTGTGTTTTTTACATTTTGGAATTTGATTTTCAACACTAGTTCTCTTTAATCGTCAATATTTTGCACGGGCCGCCTTTGATTTCCATATAAAATCAATATTTCGAAAGTGTAAAGGCTAACCTCTAACCCGTGCAAGTTTGGTGTATGTATAGGTTCTGTGTGATTTGTTTACGATTTTTGAAAAAGTTGTGCGACTCAATCGAGGTGCTTCTGTGCCATTTTTTGTTTGTTTGCCGCCTGTTATTAGCAGCTTGTGTGAAAAATATTGCAAAATGGAGCACCATGAAGAACATATCCACGTTGAGCGCCTCCACGAACTGTGTCGAACATGTGGTGGGAGGACACTTACCAAACAGCAAAAACGGCAAAGGCGGAAAGCAAAGAAATGCAAGGACTTTGAGAATGACATTTTGCTTGCTTTTGGTGTATCCATCACCGGCGACTTGAATCATATTCACTCCTCAACTATTTGTTATTCGTGTGTGGCCGTGATAGGAAACATCAAACGCCATGCCTTCAAAGGTAGTATTGTTAACGCCAGGAAGTTGGCACAAGGAAGTTCACATTTATGGACTGAATTTCAGCCACACACGAGGGCCGCAGATTGTGTATTATGTGCACAGTATTTAAAGACTAGTTTGGGGAGTAGACATGTTTCAAATGACTCCACACCACATCAAGACAGAGACCAAACAATAATTTCCACAGCAGCAGCAGCATGTTCAACTACGACATTAGAGGATATAATCCCTTCGCCGATAACACAAAATTCAACATTTGAGGAGACAGCACCAACACAAACGATTGCATGTACAATACAAGACGCAATCCATCGTGACATAACGGAAGCCACATCAGCTACATTACATGACACATCCAACCTATCAATGACCTGTAGTACAACATGCAAGGACACAACGCTAACAGAAAACACACCGTCATCTAGCAGTGGCCTTAATGAGGCAGAGTTGAGCGGCCCCCCTATTGCTACATCAACGCCACACAAACCTACAAAGGTTATGGTAGACAGCAACACCTCACCGGCATTTAAACACGACAAGTTATTTTCCCAGTCATTCGAATTGTCCCCAACACGGCCACTTACACAAGAAGAACATAAACTTCACACACATTTTGTTAGGAGACGATTGAATAATTCAGAAACAAACATTTTCAAATGCAAGACAGGAGGCCAACCTATACTATTAGCCAAACTAACAAAAACAAATAAAGAAACATCTCTAGCCAAAGAAACCACCAAAAGAAAACGCACACATTTGCTTTCTACCATTAGGACTAGCATAGCGGGCGCATCACAAGACAGTATTACCACACAACATGCATCAGAACTTAGACAGGTCAAAACAGCGACACGAAAGAATATTTGTGAGGAGGCAGGCATTAAATTAAAACCACAAATGAGCAGCCAGTCTGTGATGGCAATGAAGGAAGCTACAGATCTAACATGGAGCCAGTTACGTCAACAAAGACGGTATCTTAAAGAAGCTGGCCTCATGTTGCCAAATGAGCAAGAACAACGGAAAGCCATGGAAGATCTGGCAGCTGACATTGTCACAGAGATGGAGGATTTTATTGACGCCGATGGACAGACACACCACGCAGCATTCGGGAGGGTTTCAAATCTATCAGATTTTGTAGTCAACATCTTAGACAAACAGAAACAAAATGAGACACTCACGTGGCACGACTCCACCATTCCACAGGATGAAATTTGGGTTAAGTTTGGGGGGGACCACGGCAAAGATAGTTTAAAATTTACTCTTCAGATAGCTAACACACAAAAAGCCAATTCAAAACACAACACATTTCTAGTTGCAATGGCAAAAATCAAAGACAGCTATGAAAACCTTGAAACATGTATGTCTGTTTTACAACCTCAACTTGCAGAGCTTTCAGCACTAGTATGGCAGGGCAAGAAAATAGTTTTATTCCTTTTTGGGGATTATGACTTTCTTGCTAAAATATATGGACTCTCTGGTGCACAAGGCACATACCCATGTCTGTGGTGCCTGGCGCCAAAGTCCCACATGATGAAATTACAAACACATGACTCTCCAGCCCGCTCTTTGGCCACCATCAAACACGACTACAAACGTTTCAAAGAGGTCGGCTTAGGGCTGAAGAAACATGTGCGCCGTTTTCACAATAGTCTCCACCTCCCAATGCTAGATGTAGATCCAAGCCATGCTGCTCCGCCATATCTTCATATTTTGTTAGGTATTGTGCTGAAACACCATCGCCTGCTTGAAGAGGCTGCACATGAAATCGATGTGCAGTTGGGCTTACAAGCAGAAGATGAATGCAAAGGTGTGTCTGCGTCAGTAAAATCCTATGGAAGCAACTGGCCAAAGGCTGAGGGACTCGAAGAAAGAATTCGGTTCCTGCAAGGTTGTGTGACTCTGACTAATGATGAAGAAGAGAGAAGCCGTTTTCAGGAGAAGCTCTCAGATGCAGAAGAAGGGTTACTCAACCTTGATTTCGAGCCCCTCAGCCCTAGGTCAGGGCCCATCTGCTCACAACTAGACAACATTCTTGACAAACACAACATTACACCTCAGTCATACCATAGCCGTTCATTCATCGGAAACCACTGCCACAAATACATCACTGCCAAAGTTTATAAAGACATTACTTTGTTCATTATCAAGAAAACACAGGAAAACACACACAACCAGAGCATACTGACCATGGCTTTCGTGTTGCGGGACAAATTTAATGAAATAAATGAAGCATACGCCAAAGTTCACACATTAATATCACATGGAAAACCTGTGCCACCTAACAACATTCCACACATTCAAACTTGGATTACTAGGTACATGGAATTATTCAGATGTTCTTTCCCCAATAAAATCATACCTAAGCAACATATTCTAGAGAAGCACTGCCTTCCCTGGATACAGAAATACGGGTTTGGTATGGCACTGCATGGTGAGCAAGGGGGCGAGCTCATTCACGCTTCTGTGGCCAAGTTAGAAAGTCGGGCAGCAGCCATCAAAAACAAGCAACACCAACTTCAACTAGTCATGCAGTCACAACATCTACAAACCTCCCCAGAACTCCAAGCATGTGCTCCACCAGTGAAACGAAGGAAGACAAAGTCTTAATCTGTGACATTATTTATAATTTTATAGACCCATTCATTGTTTTTGATTATTTGTGATAACATATGACTGGTTAAGTGCAGGCGTGACATGACACTGACAGTGAGGCCAACGGAAAACGATCGTCAAACTCGAATAACTCGACACTGGATATCTATACATGAATGCAGTCATGTGAGTTTTGAAAGTTAACCTATTTCTCATGCTGTGTGATGATTTCACCTCATTCGATGGGGCCAATCATATCTAATTTCATATCTGAAATTTATGAACAATGTACTCATTTGAGGAAATATTGTATAATTTTGTGCCTCTATATCTCTACTACGATGTTGAATACATTTCTATGGTTCACTGTATACATTTACAATATATCGCTAAGTTATTATGTGTTTACAAAAGTATGACATATGGGCTGATTTGGGTGTGAGACTGCTTTGATTACCGATAAAAAACAGCGAGTCAGAAGCGCTAAACGGGCTCCGGGAAACCCCCCCTAGAATCGAGGTCGCTGACCCAGTTAACAAGGTCGCGACCGGGTCAGGTCACCAATAGCGGGGAGGCCGCTCGACTGGGCTTGGCAACTAGAATACCGCCTCTTAACAGCCGTGTCCAATGTGTGTTGATCAAGTTCACTGCAGCTGTGTCATGCAACAATTATTCATGGGGGTAGTTTCCATTTGAGATTTTTCTAGTTTTTACCAACAGGCCACTTAATCCATGATATTACACAGTGAGTAAGTGGCAGCAAATTGAGAGGGGAAAATGAAATCATTCGGCATTCTAACAGAATTTCCCAGGCCACTGGATTCCTTGGAAGGTTGAGTTTTTATACTTTTGAGGCCAGTGGAAAAACTGAAACAAAGTAACTCATTTATGCATATTTTTTGGTGCGGGTCCAGAATCATATAGGCTAACGTAAGCTTTTCGTTTCTTCCTAAAACAAATCCTGCTTGCTCTATATTTTATATTATTAAATATTTACCAATTTTGGTACAAAGAACGCAAATATATCCTTGCATTCATAACACCAGAGTTGGTAAATTTTTGTTTGTTTGAAGGATGTTGATATGTTATTGCTCAATATAATCACATCATCCTCCTCCCCTTATTTTCTGAAAAGTTGATTTGATTTTTTATAGGTAGAAAGAGGGTGAAGACAAACAATTTCAGAATTAAAATCCGAATCTTAATTTATCTCTGATGAGAAATTTGCATTGGTAGAACGAAAACATAAAACCCAAAACACAATGGACATCGGCATCAACAGAATGGAGTGCATGTTGATACTTGAGATATAACACTATTAAATTTTTTGCCGACAAGATTTTATAGTTTTATTTGTTTTCTTATACTGTTCCAGATGCACGTTTTCAATGAGAGCAGCTCTGACAAGTTTTTGTTTCTACTGAGTACAAGAGCTGGTGGACTCGGCATCAACTTGACTGGAGCAGATACTGTCATCATTTATGACAGCGATTGGGTGAGGCATGGCTTACAATGTGGCAAAGTGGGGGAGGATGTTTGTACGTCGCAAAGCCAAATCTTAGAAGCAAACAGTAAATCTGAACAGAATGAGAAATGAAGAGAACAAATTTAGCTTGTCAAGCTCTGCTTTGTCCCTGTAGATTTTTTTATTTTTTAAATGTTTGGAAAAGGATTTGGTTCAGCAAGGCTTTATTCATCTTTTGTCTAGCTATAGCTGTTCTGAATTTTCTTTTTTTCACATTGCACTAGGATGGCCGTTGAAGCAAATGAAATGTAAAGCTTTTTGTACTTTGCAAATTATTTTCAAACCATAGGAATTTTATTGATTGCTTTTTTATTTTGTTCTTGTTTAGAATGCAGTTTTTTGTTTTTATTTAGACTGCATGTTTGAAATCTTCCAAATTTATTATCTCTTTATTTTTTGTGATGTGCGCAGAACCCTCAGTGTGATCTGCAAGCCCAGGATCGTTGTCATCGTATCGGCCAGACCAAACCGGTGGTGGTGTATCGTTTTGTGACAGCCAAAACCATTGACCAAAAAATCATTGAGAGGGCAGCGGCCAAGAGAAAGTTGGAGAAAATGATTATTCACAAAGGTAATTCAAATCTAGGGTGTCCGAGAATTTCGTATTATTGTTGCAAGGGGTGGGTTGGGGGACGGCAATGGCATTTCATGGCACATATCAGATACGAAGGATAAAGGAGAAATTTGTTATATTTTTAGTTGTCTACTGCATCAGTCCAAGGCTCTTAAGTGGAATAAGAAGGGCATAATAATTTAATCGTAATCTGATTCTTTTCCATGAAATTTTTTATTGAACTGTCAAGGGTATTTTTTCCCCACACTGAAATTTGAAATAAAAAACTCATGCTGGCTAGCAAACTCAACCTTCACTGTGCCTTAATTTTTTTAATGTATTTTCCAGTCATTTTCATACTTCTGTATATTGTTTAGAAAGTCAGACTTTGGCTGCTGTGACTCAGGATACATCAGGATTATTTTTCTTTCATTTTAAAACGCAGGAAATTTCCTGATTTGTGAATTAAAGAAGTTTTCCCCAGGGTGGAAAATTTACGGGCCTATTATATATGTATGTTGCAGTTGGAATTAATATGTTATGTTTAAAGTTAAGAATATTTCTCTGTGATTAGTTCTCAGCCCTGAAAACAAAACATTTCACCACATTCCACTCAAGCTGACATATGTCTGGTGCTCTAGGAAAACTCACTCATATGGGTCAAATTTTACATGTTAAGATAGATCTATACAGGTATTATGAGAGGGACATTTTCTGTGTATTTTTCTATTTTATTTGAAGTCAATATTTCAAATAGTTTTTAAGATATCGTCGCTTAAAGTGTCAGGTGTAGTAAGAGGAGAAACTGAGAAAAATGATTCTGTAGGCCTATATCTCAAAAGCAGCCCGTGCGTCATCCGACGGGTTCTCCTGGAACACGACACATATGTGATGACTTTTTGACTGGTATCTCTTCTGTGTCTGGGTTCCCAGGGAAATTTAAGACAGGAAACTTCTCAGCCCGTGCAAAACCGATCAGTCCTGAGGAGCTGCGGGATCTACTTCAGTCAAAGGACCATGACATTGAAGTTCAAGGCGAAGACTTTGTGATCAGCCAGGCCCAGATGGACTCTCTGCTGGACAGATCAGATTTGTATGCCAAGTGGAAGAAAGGTGAGGTTAAACATTAACTGTGGGCTGTTTTCTAGTCCTGTAAAAGCATGTATGTGTGAAACTGTTTAAATATAGTACTTTAAAAGAATAGGGGGGAATGAAAGGAATTCAGTGGTAATTTTGGTCAGATACCCTGAAGATACAAAGACATTGGCCGGGGGTGAAGGCATATGTATTGTTGGAAAATGTAAGAAATGGAATGGGTATTGGAATTAAGGTTACAAGCAGATAACAAAAATTCTCTATTGTCTAGGCATTGTCTATCTTCTGCAGGATGTATCCCTCAGACAGTGACACCCCTTCCTGTCTGTCTGATATCTTCCTCATGTTCCTCCTCTCATTTTCATATCCCATACTGCCATCTTCTTCCTGGTCTTCCTCATAATATTCTTTTTCGTGTCGGTGGTTGCCATTCAGTGCAGCATTTTGTCCATCTATTGTCATTCATCCTTCCCACATGTCCGGCCCAATTTCCACTGTGTATATTGGCCATGCTAATTCTCTTTCCAACACCTTGGTTACCTAGCCCCAGAGCAGAGTGACACTGAGGAAAGTCAACCAAAGACAGCCAACACTGCTGAGAAAGTAAAATCACCAAAGAGTAAAACCAAGAGAGGGAAAATCAAAACTGAGGCTCCGGCCACACCTGAACAGTCTCAGTCACTCTTGTTTAAGGTAACTTTAATGTGATTGTTGCATTTGGTTAGTTAGTTCCAGTTCTTCATAAATATTAGAAGAAAAAAATCACACTGGTGCCACCCTATGATAGTTAAATCGTGATGTGGAAGCAGGAGAAGGACTAGAACTAGATGCAGGGAGAGGTGATGAGGGGGTCAGTGATAGTTGGAAGCTGGACTGTGGGGAAGCAGGGACTTCCGTGCTGCCATGTATACAAGATTCAGGTCCCACTAATGTGTTAGATGTGGATGCTCAACCAATAGAGTTCTTCCTACAGCTCATCCCTGAAACATTCTTTGAAAAACTGGCAGAGGAGGCAGATTTATATGCCCAACAATGCACCCCACGAAGAAGGTCTGCTACACCTACTGCCACGCCCACTCCTGCCACACTTACCCCTGACACACCCACACAACCCCAGCCCACATCAACTTACAAGCCAACAACAACAAAGTCTGGTGAAAGGAGTCAGAGCACCTGCCAGTGTTTAGCATGCAATGTTGGACTTTGCCAAGTCTGATTTGAACCTTATCATGAACTCTAAACACAACAATCACCATTTTCTCTGAAAATTTCTGATTTATCAAGGTCATTAAACTTGGTCAGGGTACGACAAAAAAAATTTTCTTTGCGAAGTATGGTGTGTGGCTGAATGTGTGTAAAAAATTTAAAGTGATTGGATGAAAAACAAACAACACAATACCTACTGCATTCTTATTTTTTGGGTTTTTCACCTAAAAAGTCAGGGAACAGGGATTACATAATAAAAACAAAGTCAAGGACTTAGAGGTTAATCAATGTTGTTGTTGTTGTTGTTTTTTGTTCGCACCAGGTGATAGAAGAAGAAGAAGAGAGCATGGCCACAAGCAGCGTCACCAGTGACGACAACAAAGAGACTGACAGTCAGAGCAGTCAGGCTGTACCTGGGAATTAATTAGTAGCTTTACAAGATGTTCTGTTGGCCCTGACAGAATGCCAGCAGAGCTGAAAGTTTTGGTTGCTCAGACTGCAGGCAGACCAGAGAGCCTCAGAGGCCTAAACACCCTCTCACGGTGGGGCAGACCAAGCAGAAATACACTCTACCTAATGTAGTAGTGCTCTGCTTGCAGTTTTAACACTTTCATTACATCTAGTTTAACATTTTATCTGCTCTGCTGGCGGTCTGTGCGGGCCTTCATGTGACATCAATAGTTTTCCAGTGTTCTTTTAAAATTCATTTCCTCAGTAACTGGTGCCTCAAAAGTATTCCAAATAATGTTGTCATTTTCATGGATTAGTGGCTTAACAGGAAGTATGTCAGAAAGCCATTCTGCAACAAGAATAGTTGGCGTGGATAAAGTTATGACATATGCTGTATTGTCACACTTGTTACCAGCATTAAAAATATATACTTTGGATAAAGTAGTGGATTATGTAAAAGTTTATACCAGCCATACACAGTTTAGAAAGAATATATGTCAGATGAATAGTGTCTTTTGCTATCTTGATGTTATAGTAAGCAGTTTAGAAGCATGTATGTCACTGAATCACAGTTCCAGGAATTACCAGATAAGGATGTCAGTTTACTGATTGCCATTGTTTTTAAGTTTTTTTGCCGTAGTATCTTGTTCTAGTGTACATGTTCACTGTTGGTTTTTGCAACAGTTACACATAAGATTATCCTAAGTTTTTCTAAAAAGCCACTTAGATCCCTGGCCAGCCGTAGACTTCTTGGCTGCTCCAAGAGAGAATGTATGTAGAAATATTTAGAAACAAAACTTCATGGAAAACTCCTGCACCCAGTTGACATATCCCAGGTTGAAGAGGCCCTTCTCACCCACCAGAATTGTAACATCTTGTAACAGCGGTAGTCAAAAGTGTTAGTTGTTTTTGGTTTTTTTTCCACTTCCACATGAGGGTATTTTATCAGGGATGAAGAGTTCATCCCAGTTTTTTTCTGGATGTTATTTATTGAGAAACATTTAAGTGTTAAAATAACAGACTAGCAAATCATAAACCAACTTTTGAGATTCTGAAGATCAAGCTCAAAGAAGTTTTGTGAGATAGGATTATCATGAATTTGTTAACTCTAAGACTAAAGAGAACACCATAAAAGACCACTTGCTACGACCCTAAAACGTGTTTTACTCAGACCACGAATTCTACAGTGAGTAATCTTACTATCTTCTCAAAACATTAGAAGAATTTTTAGAATTTTGAAATTCTTAAAAAGAATCCCAGAATTTTTAAAGCAGGCCTACATTTTTATTTACCAAAAATTAATTTTTTCATCTCTAACTCGGTAACTGTTTTTGCATCTAAAATTACTTACATATTTTATTGCCAAACAGCAGATAAAATGCTACACTGTACCAAACATTTTATATTCATTTATATTTTTATATCATGTTGTATTCTGTTGTCTCAGATGAAAACTTGTGCGCCAGTTCTTGAGAAACTGTGGTTGTGTGTGACTGGTTAAAAATGGCAAAAGGAATGGTGCTAAATTTAATTGCCTCGGTGTGAAAACCTCAGAATTAAAAAAAAAATCTAAGTGGTACCGAGGTGAAGTCAATGCCCATTTTTTTTATTTTCAGACTGAAATGCATCAAATAAATTCAACAGGGTTTTTTTTCTCTACTTTTTAACAAAGAATATTTCAGTTTGTTTGGTGTTTTATGGTGAAAGGATGAGTGAATTGGCATGCCTGTAAATTTGTTATCCTTCATAACATTTGGTCATCATTTCATAGATGTGACCACTTTGATAGGGACAAGTGGGCTGGTAAATGGTATGCAGTTTTTCAGGATTTTGGATCTTTTTGACTGAAACTGTCACAGGTTAAATGGTGTGGAAGATGATGAATTAAATGAGATCACCAGATTTATATTAGGAGTTGCTCATTTTCTATGAAGGGAACATCATTTTTATTGTGAAGTTAAGTTTTTCAAAATTCATGTTTTGAATGTTGCATTTTCTATTTTCCTCTTTTCTTACTCGCTGAGAAAGTGTCCACCATTATTTCCCATTTGTGTACAGGTTCAGTAGTTACAAGTTTTCACTAAACACATTATATTTTGAGCAAAATAATGGCTTTTCCTGTAAAGAACAAAAAAATGAAGCGGAAACAAAAGCTGGAACTAAAAAAAAAACAACAAAAAAACAAACTTGTAAGCCAAGACTTGGTTAGGAACAAAAAAACTATTATAAAGATGACTGCCATCTCTTGAGTGTATGTAGTATTTGTAGGTCCGTTTATGAAATTCACACCAACTATCACACACCCCCTTCATAACTTCCTCATTACCAGGACCATTTTTGCAGTGTGTATAAACCACTGCTGTTCAAGTTACAATTGGAATGTCTGAATTTTTGACTTGTTCAATTGATTGTTTTTTTTAATTGGCCCTTGTTTTGTGTTCATTCATAACTCTTTTGCCTGGATCAATTTTGTCTCATTGATTTGATTTTTGCTGATTGTTTCATCATTTCCTGAATACCTCAGTGGCTTTGTCCATAATTTGACCACCAGCCAATGTGTTCAATTTGATACTGTTTATTGAGCTTCAAGTCTCTTTGTGGTGTTACACAAAGAAATGTTGATCACTGAATGTTTTGATGTTGTTTTCTCATGTCTTTCCGCAGACAAGAATTTGTTTGAATGTAAAGGTAAAAAGATAATAATGGTGCTTGTGGTGATGCATTTTCAGTATTAATGATGAAAATTTCAAATAGTCCAATCCAATTATCTCGACACGGCTTTTGTCGACATTCTGGGTAACCCGACACAATTTTTAAGTCCCAACTTCTTCCTTCTTTAATGCTACTAAGCATTTCCCCATAACTCGACGTGTTATTCGATTTTTGCCTTTTATATCGACACATTTCTCCCCAACTAGAGAACAAAAAGTGTAGTTGATGTATTACTGTGCTACCCAAAATGCCCACTCAAACTCCCCGCATATAAGATCTCGTTATTTCTTTTTGCTGGGATTGCACTGTATATGTAGTTAGCATAAGTGTCGACTGTTTAAACAGGAAACTCTAACAGCAGAGAAAATAATTGCATGTAATAATGGTGCTATTTCTTTAGCGGTATTTTTAATTGCAGTACCAAAGATGAAGTGGTGTGTATTTGATCTGGAAACAGGTCAGCTTAGCCTTTCTGCCATACAAGTGACAAAACTGAATCTGACACTTTTCACCTAAAGAAAAAAATGCCATAAAACTCCTTGTATTCTTCTATCAGTCATGTGTACAGTTATATTATAACTGTTGTTTTTTTTGTGGTATATGAGATTATTTTATTCACTTTTCACCCACAGAAAAAAAGCCACAAAAATTTCTTGTATTCTTCCATTATTCATCATATGTTGTGTTATCACTATTTTAGTGGTAACTGATTAGAAATGATTTTTTTTTCCTTTTTTGCCCAGCAATTACCATCGCTCTATTTGCTGAGCAACTTGTGGGTGGATGTAACATGTAGGTAATGTATGGCGGAGAATGTTAATGCTCTGTTGCTTTCATGTCCATACTACATGTACTGTTTTTTGTTTAGCCAGATTAACTTGTCTGGGTCTCTGTTGGTGTTTCTGAATCACCTCTTCACTGATAGTCACAGAATAAAGCATGAAAATGAGTAATTTGATAATTCGGTTTACAATGACCATCTCTTCTGAATTTTTTTATTCATAGATTTGGCAAGAGTGTACTTGAAATGGTCCATTCTGTTGTATTTTAAATTAAATTAAATTCAGTTCATAGTTGGTAATTTACTCTTTTCAGTTTATCATGATTCAAAACTTATGGTTAACTGTTTATGTTGAGCTGTATGCAAGACTTAGAATAGTTTACATAATTTACATGCATGTACGTCAGATAGTGAAGATGGCTACAAAAATTAATAGGCTATTTATAATTCAACCCGAAAGTTACGAACATTTAAAATTTCAGTTCATAGTTTCATAACTTTATTTTGCCCTGGATATACTAGGCAAATTTTTTGGAAGCTGTTGATAATTTGGATTTTGTTTTTTAGGATTGTCATAATTTTGGTTTCCTATTACACCTGTTGATGTAGTCATATTTAAGTCACCAGTCCAACTGTCCTCAAGAAAAGATGAGAGTGCAAAACAAAACCCAGCGAAAAATCTGATTTGTTGGCAGCATGAAATCAGATTTACAGGAAGAAAAAAAAAACATAAAAAAGAAAAGTACACTTCACAATTCCATAGTACATGTACAATCAATACTGGAATATCTAGATCTAGTATTATTGATCCCTGAAAGAACTCTTCGCATTCATAATGCGATTTTTGTCAACAAACATGTACAGATAAAGGGTAGATTTTAAAATCCAGAGTACTATCTTTTTTCAAATATTAGAATAAAAGAAGAGAACTCGGACCAATTCCATACTGATCCATGTAAATTAAAATATCTAAAGGATTGGACAAATTCCTGCTGTGCCTTTGTGAATTAATGATTTATTGCATCATGAGAAAATTTTGAATCAATGTTTACATTTTTATAGTTATGAAACAAATGTTTTATGAAATAAAATTTTACTTTCTTAACACTGTTGTTTTTTATCTTTCATCATTAAATATCCAAACTGGTGTACACACATGCTCTTGTGGGTGTATATGTGAGAGAGAGAATCAGATTGTATTTGTTGTGCTTTATCTGGCATTTAAAAAAATGCACTGATTATTGTGACACTGGAATACATGTATTATCCTCTTTGTAATTCAGCAATCAAATTATCAGTACAGCTTTTGACACCATGACATGGAGATAAGCACAAGCGTATACTCTGTTAACTGTGTGCCTGTAGAGGTTTGGTGTCTTAGTGGAGTTTTCATCTCTGACATTTACTTCAGCTCATGTAATATTGAAATTCAGTCAAACCAAAAACTTGTGGAGAACTTGTGACAGAAAATCTGGTGGCAATGACATCATATACAGTATACCCTGTCACTTTCTTAATACATGTACCTTCTCTTTGATCAGAATGATAACCTAGAGGCGGATAAACAAATGAATGTAGATATGCCAATGAGAGAGAGTAGAGACACACGCACATGAGCTCAGTAGACAATGCATGCATTGCATCACAGAACAGTTTCCAGAAATGTAGTTCATTTCCATTTAACACAACACATCTCTTGTAGCTCTACATTTGCAAGAGAAGCTAGGATTTCAATGAGCAAAGAGTAGGAATGTTTTGAAGATGGTGACAAGTTATGCATTGTGCACTTGTTCATACAAATGAACAGCTTTGTTGCTTGCAACTTTATTGAGCTGCATTGTCATCAGTATCTGGCTCAGAATGGCCATCACTTAGAGCACATGCGATAACTCAAATAATAAGTTATATTTGAATTATAAATCTTGGATGTTTCTTCATTGACACTGTATTATTACTTAATATTCAAAACATGTATTTTTGAGAAAGCCTGTAGGTCTGGCTCGAGCCCCAAGCAGTTTTCTGTGGACCAGCTCCTATGGTTGTAAAGTTCTGACACCATCAGCAGTTTGTGCTTTCACTGTTTCAGCATCTCTGATTTCCTGTAGGATTCTCTGACATAATGCCGGTACATGTAAATCAGTGTACACGGGACGATATGCCCAGTCCCTGACTGCCTGGTTGTAATTCACGTGCCGAATCCAGGCATCAGCTGCAACAGGCAGAAATTAAGCAAATAATATAGATGTACATGCATATTAAAATCTGAAGCATGCAAATTTTCAAAATGATGTTTACATTAACAATTAAAAATTTACTGACCAAGCCCTTTCCCCAAATCCACTAAATCTGTGTGAAGCAGCTAAATCCGTCAAAAATAAGAATGCCCACATTTCAAAATTCATTTTTCTTCATTTCCAATTCTGCAGTTTGCATTCACAATAGCATTATTAAGGGGAGGAGCGGCTAAAAATTCTATTTTCCCTAGTTGTTAATAAATTTCCATAAAATTTGTGGTAATGAATCAGAATGAAAATGTGATTTGAAAAATGTATTCAAATTTTTTTTTTAACTTTGCGGTTGCTATGGTAACGGCGGCCATATTGAATTTTCATTACATTTTAAAATTAATAATTCTGTGAAAACCATCGGCTGCAATGAGCTCAAATTTTGCATACAAGTTAAGAATATGTATGCAAAGAGAGTTACAACGCCATATTTCCAATAAATTTATCCAATTGGTCATATTCCAACGTTGAAGTAGTAGGTTTCATTTTTATCTGACAACACAGTTTTCAAATTACTCTGTCTGAAAAAATATCACATAAGACCCAAATCGGCCGTTGTAACATCAAAGTATATACATTCAATGACACGTGTGCAAATTTTGAGGGCAATCTGTTTGCTAGTTATGGAGAAATTAAGAACTGAAATTGTGAAAATGCGTTAAAACCAAAGGGCCCTAAGGGCTTTCTAATTGCTCTAGCTCGCAAAAAATATCACAAATAACCCAAATTGGCCATTGTAATATCAAAGAACATACATCCAAGTACATATGTGCAAAATTTGGGGGCAATCTGTCTGCTAGTTATGGAGAAATTGAGAATTGAAATTGTTTCCCAATTTTGTCTAGATCTAGTCCCAGTGGTCAATAGTTTGAGCCGCTCCTCCCCTTAAAAACATTATATTTGGCTGGCAATGAAACAAGTATAAACTGGCGATCCACAGTGTCTATGGATGGTAATGCATAGTAAGGAAATGTGGCCACTGTAATCAGTACATGACTGACTCTTATTTGAAATGTTCAAATAATTAAATAAAAATTTTTGGTAAAACCCAACAGATTGATAGCAGTTCAACCATCAAGGGGAGTAGTGAGCGGCAAAAGTGAGGCAAGCAATAGGCCATGAGTATCAACTAAAAACAAAAACAAACAAAAAAAAAGCACTTTTCATGAATAATTCATTTCATGACATATCTTCCTGACATTTTGCACATGACATGACACTGAGTTGTCTTATCAGAATGTTCAATGTTAGCATTTTGCGATACATCATAACAGATCATTTACTCGCTAGAGATTGGGTATATCTAAGGCCTGACTCTCTACTCCAAAGTTTAGGAGATTCACAGCATACATTTATGTTTATTTAGAATGGTTTTGCTCATGTAACCTGGAATTTTTGGTACACCTGGTGAAGCCTGTTGGTACAGGGATTACTAAGCATGATTCATTTTGCTGCAGACAGAAAGATATTGATTACCTAAAGCCTGCCTGTCATCCAGGGTGGATACATTGTATTGCACCTGAAAGTCTGGAAAGAAGTTCCTGACAGCACCCGCAAATTCTTCAGGAGTGAAGTTGAGAGCACCCATATTGTAAGTCCTTGTGGAGAGTTTACATTCAGGTACCTACGGAGACCGGCGACAAACAGTATTATATTAATTTGCTAAAACTTCATTGCCATAATTATGGTATTCAGCGACAAGTTATACTAGAGCTGACTATAAATTAGTAAGGTAGCTTGTCATCCCCTCTTTCTTGTTTCAATTTTGATTCAACTGTCCCATTTCAATGATAATTTTTTTGTGTTTGTGAAAATGAAGGACATGTAGTAAACCAGTCTATAGAAAGTACATTTACAGGTACACGCCTGTACAACCAATCATTACTGAATATGCATAGCATATGTTGGCTACATAGCTTGACCGACAGGCTCAGCGGGCATTAGCCAATTTTGATTGGCCAACTAGTTGGATGGTGAAGTCACAACATTTGAATTTTAGTGAGATCCAAGCTGGCTAGTGTAGGAGGTCTCACTGACACTCAATGTTGTGATGTCACCATCCAACTACCGTACTCAGCCAAACAAAACTGGCTAGTGTGCGCCAGGCTTTAAAAACATCAACACCAAATTAGCAAATAATTATAATGTCAAGCCAGAGCCCCACCCATCCCACCCCTCTTGTTTATTTTTTTTTTATTCCCTATAAATAATTATTTTATATCAAACGGTCTCTGGGCCATGGTGAGTTTTATCAGATAATTTCCTGTTGCGATATATACCATTAGATAGTCTACAGTAGCAGTGAGCAGATCAGTGATGTACACCATAGGTAGTCGGGTGTCTGGTCGGAGGTAGCAAAGATGGAGTTTACTGGCCAAGGCATCTTGCAGCATGGCAGGGACATAGTCTGTAAGATAACAGTAATGGTAATAGCTTACAAAATATCCCTGGTTATTCTTGTACTTGTCCTTGTCAGAGATTTAAAACCCAAATACTGCACTAGGAAGGGGTGGCAATAGTGTGATGTATTACATTGTAGTTGCCGTCCGTTCTATAACGTCAAATAATGTCCATTTATATGGAGCTGGTTGAGTTTAAAAAACATAAACTAAACTGTACAACTCTACACATTCTTGGGTGTAAATTCCATGGACTAGACAAATGAGCCATGCCAACGAAAGCAGGGATTTCCCAGTGTGAGTAGGGAGTAAATGATGGAATACTTGACACCAAGCGAACCAGTGAATTGTACAGTCTTAAGTACTGTATCATCATAACAGAAAAAAAAGATCCCATTTAGTATTAATGCTTGGCTAAGGAAAAATATCTAACATTCACCATAAATACATGTGCATGTATTACTGACATTTCATGTAGATCTAGAAAGAGTTAAGTCTAAATTGGGCAAAAAGAAAAGGTATGTTGTGAAACCCTGCGTGAGAAATAAAACGCAAACAATACAAAGTAAACTAAAGAGAAGACAGAAAATACACAAAATTTTCGGCTTTTGCCTTTTGCAAGTGAACAAAAATCGAACAATAAAAGACTTCAACAGGAACAAGGCGAAACACCGCCCAATTGTTTTTCTGTGCTTTTTATGATATTTCTAGAAAGAGAATCACTATGAAAGAGGGTTAACTAAAGGCAAATCTTTGAAAAGTAAAGAGGATTATAAAACAGCGATCCTCTCAATAGCCACCCTCCCACTCTTTGTTTGCTTTTTCACTATTAATATTAAAGGTCCCATTTGTGCGATATCCATCCAATAAGTACACAATAAACCATCCCTCCCCATACCTCCTCATTTTTTTCCCCTGATAATTCTGGGGTAACCATGGAGACCTACTTGTTATGTGATTGCCTTCTTGGTAAGGAAAGATAACTCCAGCATATCTCAGACAACGGAAATCCAAACCATGTTTCAGATGGTAATACTGCAATATAACAGGTTGGATATCAAATTAATACTGTACATGTAGATGTACATAAATGCATATAATTGTCATTCATTATGGCGCGTCATTTTTACCACGAGAAGAATCAATATCCATTTTCCCAGAGGCCATAAATTTGTTTGAAACTTTGCATAGCTCACATTTCACACTAAATCTTATGGAACTGATTTTCTAAAACACAGTGGCTTCATTTACGGCAGCCCATGAACACAACTCCCCATTTTTCTTTGTTCGGCTTTACTCCCGTTCGTACAGCAGCGCTTCCTTTCTTTGTTTTTTTTTTCTATTGGGGTATGAGCGTAATCTGCCGTAAACGTAGCCACTGCCTTTTTAAAAATATTATACTGTAACTTGACTTGCGTCACAGACTAATACATTAATTTTATTAGTCTGTGACTTGCGTTGGCATCTTTGTGCTTTGTAAAATACAAGTAGACCAAATAAAAAACAACACCAAAAAACCCACACACAAACGTCGGAACAGTCAAATGTGTGTGCACACTGAAAGGGAAAATGATCAGTGAACAATGCTCTATGCACTAAAGTACCGGTACACATAATTATACAGGTAAATATGTACAGGGCACACATGAATTACACCCAGTCTCAGAGTGAATTAAAATGATCTCCTCACCTTACTTCAGTATAAAAACAACAGGTCGATATGCTTCACAATGTCATAATAAACTTTGCTAATTATTATATCACTACTGTATTTATTGTCTGTCAGGTCAGAAAAATCTGCTACTGGTAACATGTAATCCAGTACAACCTGTTTCATGAACTGGTACGCTAGCATGGTATCAGTGGGCGTGCACCTGTCGGTGCAAACGGCCAGGGCGGAGGAGGTTTCATCTAACCCAACGGCCACATGCTAGGGCACAATGTGACCCTCAGTATTTGAGTCCTTCATATTGGCCCCCGGTAGCGGTGTGGTCATAGGCTTGTTTGCCTAAATCACAGACGAAGAATTGAGCAAACTTCCCGGACGCAGCTTCGAAGCTGGCGGCAGCAGGCCAGTGGTTGATTGATAGGGCAGATGGCAATATACCGTCACTCTGGCCTGGATATCGTGACAAAGAGCATCCACCAGTATTGGTGTTCTTTGGTTTGGGTCTTTCACCCTAGTCAGTTGGGACTGCGAGGCTGTGGAGTAGCCTACAGGCAGCCGGTTAGGCAATATGACTGTCCCTCTGGCATCCTCCTGCACCTGGATACATTTCCAGTCGTCTTGACCCTGTCTTGCCACTTGGATAAGTTGTGTCCAGGCGAGAGAGTGAGTCTGATGTTTGCGCAGCTCTTTCTCACTAAAAACAAATTCTTTGCGCCAGTCTTAACACTCACCTCGTCTTCCTTCATCTTTGTCTCGTCTTCTTTCCTCTCAAAATTCCAACGGCGATGGGCGAGTGCGGTGGCAGCAGGTTTGGATAGACTGGAAGCTGTTAGCACAGACCTACACGTTGGTGGCTGTGGGCTATGGTCGCTTCATCGTCGATTGAAGTGGAGGCGTGGGGAGGCAGCACCCACAGTAGCTGAGCAGCCTTATTTAAGGATAGCACTGCTCACCTCAACTGAGGAAGGGGCTAGAAAAGGTG
Source organism: Onchidella celtica (assembly GCA_963931925.1). NCBI lineage: Eukaryota > Metazoa > Mollusca > Gastropoda > Systellommatophora > Onchidiidae > Onchidella > Onchidella celtica. Next base: position 5,234,535 of record OZ007574.1, on the reverse strand, counting down.
CCCTAAAGAAAGCCCACTTCACATCACCCTGACTAGTATACCGCGACCAGTGGGGATCCCTTTTTGCGGTCGAAACAAAAAGAAATTCAGCTTACTCAGGCTAGGAGCCTGGAATATACGCACACTACAGGACAACTCAAACAACCTGGAAAGACGCACTGCACTTATTGCCATTGAGCTCAGCAGGTACAACCTGGACATAGTGGCACTCAGTGAGACCAGACTCCCTGATAGTGGCCAACTCAAAGAGCTCAGTGGTGGATACACCTTCTTCTGGAAAGGCAAGGGTGCAGTCGAACCGAGACAGCATGGTGTTGGGTTTGCAATTAAAAATGACCTTGTCAGAAACTTGCAGTCCATGCCAATTGAAATAAATGACAGGCTAATGACACTCAGGATCCCAGTTGGGAAAAGCCAGTCAGCCACCCTCATTAGCGCATATGCGCCCACCATGACAAACCCAGATGAAGCCAAAGACAAGTTCTATTCTGATCTAGAATCTGTCATATGCTCTGTCCCGGCAGCTGATAAGCTGATTCTCTTGGGGGACTTCAATGCTAGGGTTGGCTCCGAAATCTCAGCGTGGCCAAATGTTTTGGGCCCTCATGGAGTTGGTTCATGCAATAACAATGGGTTGCGCTTACTTACTTTGTGCGCTGAATTTGGCCTGTTCATTACCAACACAAATTTTAGTCTCCCCGTGAGAAACAGAACGTCATGGATGCATCCCCGCTCAAAGCATTGGCATCTCATAGACTATGTCATTGTGAGGAAGACTGACAGAAAGGATGTCCTTGTAACAAAGGCGATGTGTGGTGCCGAGTGTGGAACTGACCACAGACTCATTGTTTGCAAGCTCAGACTAACATTGAGGCGCAATAGACGCCCTCAAGGGAAAGCGCCACCTAAACGCCTAAATGTTTCAAAACTCTGCTCAGCTGAGAAACAGAGCGAGCTCTCCTCAGAACTCCCCTCAAAATTGGATTGCGTGACTTTTGACCCTGAGAACATTGAACAGAGCTGGACTGACCTAAATACGACTGTACACTCTTGCGCCAGCAGCACAGTTGGTTTTCCTGTCCGCAAGCACCAGGACTGGTTCAATGATAATGATAATGAAATCAAAGTGCTTATCAAAGAAAAAAATAGTCTCATCCAAGCTCACTGCAGTGACCCCTCTTCCACAGCAAAAGCTGATGCACTGCGTGCATGTAAGGGTGTACTCCAGAAGAAGCTGAGGAAAATGAAAAATGACTGGCTTGAAGAGCGAGTAAGAGAAACTCAGAAATATGCCGACACAAACAACACTAGAAAGTTCTTTGAGAGCCTCCGAGCTGTGTTTGGACCATCCCGCTCTGGCACTACGCCACTTCTTGCGTCAGATGGTTCAACACGCATTGTTGAATTGAATGCCATAGTTCAGCGTTGGGCAGAACATTTCGGAGGTGTGCTAAATCGGCCATCAAATATAAATACTGAGTCCATTGACCGCCTCCCTCAGACTCCTATTAATGCAGCTCTTGCCAAGCCATTCACAGCAAATGAGACCCGAACTGCCACAAATCAGATGTCCTTTAACAAATCACCAGGCGTGGATTCAATTCCTGCTGAAGTGTAAGCCTTCGGTGGAGAAAAGCTTACTGAAAGGTTGACCGAGTTGTTCAATCATATGTTGAAAGCAGGGAAGCTGCCACAGGACTTCAAAGATGCTTCAATCATCCATCTGTACAAAAACAAAGGGGACAGCCAAGTCTGTGACAACCATCGGGGAATCTCTCTACTTTCAATTGCTGGCAAAATATTGGCAAGAATGCTTCTGAATCGCCTTCTTGATCACCTCTCGTCAAATGACTTGCTTCCCGAGAGCCAATGTGGCTTTCGTAAAGAGAGGGGAACGGCGGATATGATTTTTGCTGCCAGACAGATTCAGGAAAAATGCATGGAACAAAATAAAGCGCTATATATCACATTTGTTGACCTCACAAAAGCATTTGACACAGTGTGTCGTGAAGGCCTCTGGAAAATCTTGGCGAAGTTTGGGTGTCCACCCGAATTCATCACAATAGTGCGCCAGTTTCATGATGGCATGCAAGCTGCAGTCAAAAGCAACGGCAGTGTTTCAGAGCCCTTTGCTGTCACAAATGGGGTAAAACAGGGTTGTGTCTTAGCCCCAACTCTGTTCAGCATCATGTTCTCTGCAATGCTACAAGAAGCCTTTAGCTCTCCTCCTCAAGGGGTAAGCATCAAGTACCGAACTGATGGCAGTCTATTCAACCTCAGGAGACTTCAGGCAAAAACCAAAACCAAAAGTACTCAAGTCTGTGACCTACTATTTGCTGATGATTGTGCACTTCTGGCACACGATGAGGATAGCATGCAAAACTGTGTTGATAAGTTCTCTAGTGCCTGTGACAACTTTGGCCTCACAATAAGCACAAAGAAGACGGAAGTGCTCCATCAGCCTACTCCAGACGACAAGTATCCTGTGACCCCAAATATCAAAGTCCATGACAGTCTTCTGAAGGTGTCGGAGAACTTCACCTATCTTGGCAGTACACTGTCTTCCGCGGCTCGTGTTGATACTGAAATTCTCTCAAGAATCAGCAAAGCCAGCTCTGCATTTGGCAGGCTTCGAAAGAGAGTGTGGGATGTTGCCGGCATTCGCACAGACACTAAGCTGAAAGTGTACAATGCTGTGGTCCTTCCCACCCTACTCTATGGGGCTGAAACCTGGACAGTGTACCAATCGCATGCCAGAAAGCTAAATCACTTTCATCTGGCCTGCCTTAGAAAGATCCTAAGGATCAAATGGCAGGTTAAATTCCAGACACTGAGGTCCTCAATCGTGCCAAGGAATTGAGCATCTTCTGCCACCTGAAAAAAATTCAGCTACGTTGGGCAGGACATGTTGTCAGAATGCCCGACTCCAGACTCCCTAAGCAAATCTTCTTCTCTGAGCTCTCCAATGGAACGAGGAATGTTGGGGCCCCAAAGAGACGTTACAAAGACACTCTCAAGCAATCACTGAAGGCCTTTGCCATTGATGTGAGTGAGTGGGAAAAGCTCTCGCTTGATCGTGCAAATTGGAGGGCGGCCCTTACCAGAGGCAGCAAAGCATGGGAAGCTGACAGAGTCCAGCAGGCTATCAAAAAAAGAGAACGGCGCAAGAAAAGGCCCAGTGGTACTGAACCAACGGAGCACTCTTGTCATTTATGCGGAAGGGTCTTCAGGGCAAAAATAGGACTTATCAGTCACATGAGAAGCCATAAGTCATGAAAGAACAGTCTTTCCATTCTGTCCTCTGTGTCCTTTAGTTCTCTTTATTGTCCATGTGTTGAAATTCTCAACAATTTCTGTTCTTTATTCCTCTGGTGTTGTTAAGGTCATCATCATACCTGATGCCAGTGATGGACGAACTATTATTATTATTACTGTATTTATTCCTTTCAGTTTCTACATAACATTCATTAAGTTCTTGTGGTTACTATATGTATAATATTAATACATGCAATCCAACTTTTAAGCTGCCACATTCTGCAGTACAACTTTTGGTATTTTGAGCAGCCCACTCGTAGCCCATAATCATGATAATGACCTGCTAAATGCTGGAGATTCTGCGAACCAGCCCGGCACAAAGTTAAAAGTTGGTCAGTGAGGTGAACGTCGGCTCTTTTGCACCTTTTCATTGGAAAAAAGTGTTTAGCCGCCGCTTTTTAGTTTCCATCAACCCCAACTCCATAAGGTCATGGAGAAATTGTGGTAGATGCAAGCGGCCCTTTCAAAATTCTTGTCCATCGCACTGACCTAGTTTCGTGACTTGGCAACAGTGATACATCTTTCTCTATTTACATACTGTATATCTAAAGTGTACTTACACCCAGGTGAATGACTGACTTTTGCACTGACAGAAGCTCACTCACCTCACCCAGGTGTTCTGCATACGTTTTGGTTACGTCATTGATCGCTTTTGGTCTCTTAGCTACGGCGTCAGACGTTCCTTTTTGGGGATGATCTGGACTCAAAGTTGCTTCAATGCGAAAAAAACTAATTCTGAGCATAAATTTTAAAAAATGTGACAATATATCACAAAAAGGCCTCATTCACTCTATTGACCTCTCTGGCATAACTAGCCTCTTCAAAATTAACTTCTAATGGAAACAATTACCCTAAAGAAGGAAATAACAAAACTTTACCAACGTAATGAAGTTCGGAAGTGCCAGATTTTTATACACAGTATTTCAGGCTGCCGGTATGCCATGTCATTTTATTATGGTTCTAAACGAGAACGATGGCATCTTTAATGGTAACCTACTTTATATGCATGCCCAGACTCAGTGGCAAGTTAGAGTCCAAACAGAGTGAATACTCATAACAGTCTTTGCATTTCTATCACTCAGAACTCACCAAGTGAGCTGGGTACAAACAACCTCAACTTAAAATGAGTCGCCGCGTCTAGCATGTTGTGCAAACCCTCGACATTTACCCTCAGCGTCAGGGGAAGATCGGTCTCACTGACAGCAGAAGGCATATAGGCCAGGTGAACCAGCCAATCAGTGTTGAGATTCACACATGTTTTCTCCAAGCTGGTTTTGTCCAAAATATCCAGATACACATAAGGGCCTCAGGGAAATAACAGAAATGTTCACAGATAATTACCATCACTGTACACCGTAGACTGCAGTATATCTTAGATAGTTCTAGACAGGGCAGACAGAACGTGAGAAAAAATCGATACAAAGTTTTCGCACATCCTTGCTTTATCCACAAGTTCCCATTTAAGTTTTAAGCGTCATTGGTGGTTCTTACAATTGCCTTTCTCGGCGACATTCGCACTAAACATGCTGAGTCATTTATCAGTTATGGCAGTTGGAAACTCAGAACACTCAGGTAAAGCATTCCTGTCTGCGAACTGTTTTTGTGAATAATTTCCTTCACTGAGTTTCCTCAGAATTTTTACACTTCAATTTCATGTGGTCACCGAGTAAGCCAGACCCCCCCCCCCACACACACAACGACAAACAAGCAAATAGATGACAACAAATTACAATGTCAATGATGATGGTTTTTACCTGAGTGAAGTACATGAGAGGGCGGTTTCCGTACATCTGACAAGATGACATTGTGAGATCCGAACTTCTCTCTGTGGAGCAATGCACGTCTATAAAATAATGTAATAACTTTTCCATTGTAGGACTACCGAATATACAGACGTGGACGTACACAGATGTATACACGTAGTAGGTTTATAAAGATAATGTAAGCTGAATCCAGTGAATGTCAATTCAATTCCTCAGACTCTTAAAAAAGAAAGGGCCTTTTGTGTATGTTGTGTACGTGTGTGTAGCCAATGTATGCGAGAGAGAGAGAGAGAGCGAGAGAGAGAGAGAGAGAGAGAGAGAGAGAGAGAGAGAGTTTTACCGCTCCCGAAATCACGTTTAAGGACAAAGAGGAATTTTTATTTATTTATATTTTTAAGGCACTTTCACTCAGGCAGAATCCATAGCGAGACATTTGACGTTACCAAACCGTCTGCCAACTTTTAGGCCTATATATTTATACCATATATATTTTTTTTCTATATAAATGTTCACTACCCTGCCTGAATTATTTCTTCATTTTGTTCACAAACATGAATTTTTCCACATGGATCTGCAGGCACGGACAATGTGTCGATTTATCGGCTACGGTACCGCTGAGAGTACATTGCCCTTTCCAACCTCTTGCATCCCTGAGGTTTCTTCTGGGCCGAAAATCTCAATTCCTTACCTTAAAATTGTTGCCAGTCGAAATCCTATGTGCCCAAGGCCACCTGATAATAGTCAAAACATGTGAATGATCACGCCAGTGATGAGACGGTTACCGTACACAAGCAAATATATACCATGTCCATTGGATGACTAGTGTTTGTTGCTGGCGAGCAATATGTTGAAAGATTAACAAAGATAGTCCATATGTAAAGAGATTTTTAAAAAAAAGGGGGGGGGGGCGGTAAATACTAATATACCGATATGTATATGTATTGTTACGCGTGCGATTCGTATTAACAGTAAGGGCGAGCAGTACACTATTATTTAAAGGAATACTGTGAGACCATAGACGAGTTTAAACTGACCTCTGTTCTCATTGCATAATTATGTACACGCATTTTTGTCAATAGTGGGCCATTGTTCAGATATACGAGATTTCCGAAAAATATCACACTCTTCGTGGACAAACCGGCAACAGGGATTGTTGGATTTAAATGGGATTTGTTCTGTTTGAAGTACAAAAAAACAATAGCAAAAAAAAAAACTTTCAATATTTGACTGAGACGACTTCTGTAGCTTTTAGCCATGTGAAATGTCAATGCATGTAAATGAAGGACGTGTGATTTGAACGATTCTTGAGATGAAACGTATTATTCTCCGTGTTTACCTTTTCCGTGGAGAAATTCTGTTCCCTTAACAACTCATGTTCGAAAAATGCTCCCACCACATTAATTTATGATGAGTGGAAAATCAAAACATACCAAGGCGTGATTTAAGTCTAATTAGCCATTAGTAGGCTAACCATTTCGAAAGCCGGTATCAACTACAAGTAGGGCCTATTATCTCTGGCTTCAAAAAACGCTGATAATCGAGTTGCCTACGTGATCTAAAAATACAAAAAAAAACAACAAATCACATTGCAAAAATAACAGATACCGTAGGCCCTACATAAGATTGGTTTTTGTGACCGCCCCCCCCCCCACCCCCAGGGTATGAATATTGCTCGTAATACATTATTTATATTGATTTTCAACTCATCCTAATATAGACTGACCTGTTATGAGAATCCGTGGTCTCCCGTCGCCCCTGATGCCGTACTGAAAACTTTGCGATTTGTCCAATGTTTGTGGTGGTAACTTGCGGGAGCTTGCGTCTGCCCCTGTCTTTTCAACAAACCAAATCTTGGCCTTTAGTCCAGGGGGCAGTTTTTGCCCAAACACTCGGAACAAAGTAGCGACAATGTTATTTCGTGCTGTCATATGACGTTAACTTTTAGCATTCTCCAATACATGTAATGCTGTACCGAAGCAAGCCTGGACCCAGTAGCGAAGGTAAGAAAGGTCCGATAAAGGCAAAGACGAGTAAAAGCTGATGGTAAAGGCTTATCCACAGTTGTCGGACTTCGGCGCACGGTGCTTCTGGGTTCATTATGCTTGTAGTGTGTGCCTTTATTTAGCACACCCGTGCGCACTGTTGTAATGTGACTACATGTAGATGTAGCACAAACTGTGAGAGACGGGGCTTGCTAGGTGACCTATCAAGCAATCACGATACAGTTACACAAATTAAGGGTACATGTACCTGTGCATCTTTGCAATAACCAAATAATTATTCTCCCACTGTTGTGACCACTTTTACTGTTACTGGTGCGTGTATCAGACTGAGAACTCTGCGTAAATATGTACCCCAGAGCGTATATAATATGTACCACAGAGTGTATGTAATATCATGTACCCCAGAGTGTATCTCTAGACTATAGTGTAATATCAAATTCTTCCTCTTCTTTCGTTCACCAATCTAGATCTGCAGATTTGTTCATTTAAGAAAATCTACGGTTTTCTGCAGTTCTGGCAGAGCACCATAGAGTTTGATATTAGGTCAATATCAAATAAAAGCAAAGGGATCTAGCATGCTGGGAACAGTCAGTGGACAGATGAATAGATGGAAGATGAAGGAAAAAAACTAAACGAAGAGTACATATTTTTTAGTGTTGGAAAACAAACGAAGTGAGGAAGAGAGATTGAGAGTTTGTGCTTTGCCTACATAAAGAGAGAGAGACAGAGAGAGAGAGAGAAGAGAGACAAACTGATAATAATTAACTGTATTAATAATCAACACCAACATCATTTTTTTCATTTTATATAAAAACAAGTTTATTCAAAATATCAGATCTGCCTGTAATTCCTCATACATGATGAAGTTCTTATAGTAGTTACATAAATACCATTTCAAAGACATCAACAACCATCATCTCTAGTCAGTCTTTCCTCTCTGGTTCCTTCATCTTGGCATATGTGCACCTGGAAACTTGACGACTCAGGAAATAATAGTTTACATACTACATGTATATCTCTTACTGATATACTCTTCAGGAACATAAAAAATCTCGTTTCTTAATCTTATTTTTACAAGTTATAATTGTAAAGCTTTCTTTTTGTTGTAACTATGAATGTATGTGAATATGTAAATGTGCATTTAAGTTTATCCTCCAAATGTCAGCTTGACATGAAAGCATTTCTTGAGATACATGTATATTAGTGTCTTCACTCCCAAACAACACCCAAATGAGACGAAGCATGCCAACATAAAGTTCACTAAAGTTCAAAGTGGAAGTATGTCTCCTTTCTCCAATAAAAGTCACGAATTTACAAAAATTGACTCCAATGCAGATACAGAAAATCAACACAGCATTCTCTGCAAGCTTTTGAAGATAGGTCATTAACAAGAACTAAATTTTGCAAGGCAACATTTCAATCTGCACATATACATGTAATTATTCCCTGTAAAACCTTATACAGATGACCCAGACTGTTTACATTTAAAGTGAAATAATGCGAACCCAAATAAATTGAAAAAAAAAAAAAAAAGACAAAAATTTATGCTGGTTTGAGGAAAATGAAGTAGAAAACAACATAGAATATAATTATATAAACAATTACATGTGTGATTATAAAGTTCCAGCATTCTCACTCTGATTCCATTCTGGGTACATAATAAAAAATACATCAAATGCATATCTAAGAAAACAATGAAATGCCTTTATGTTTGTTTAATGCTCAGAGTGTTATTACATAACTGCTTAACACAGATTTAATTGACCCAACTAAGGCTGTCTGCCAATTGAATAGGTTAACTTTTCCATGCTGCCACAGTCGGCAGACCCAGCTTATCAGAAATGTGATATTTTTTTGTTTGAGGTTTTCAGGTCAGTGCAGATATCAGTAGCAAGGTTAAAATAAAGTGAGAGGCTGCAGTTCTAGTGTTAATTTTCTCCTGTGGAGTATAGAGATAGATCTCTGAAGAAATGGAGAAACTGAAATGCAAAATAAAATATTTAAGAATTCCGCTGAGGGTGTTGAAAAAGAAAGTAAAAACAATCATACACATGTTTAGGGAAACTCAACTTTGATTAACACTTACAGTAAAATTATAATTATATGGAAAGGTTTACATAAACAAAGCTGTCATTGCTGCCTGATGAAATAGGAACCATTGTTTTCTGAATAATGAAACTGGCCTTTTGCAACTTTGAAAATCTAAACATATTAGCAAATGCATGTGGGAGATAAGCATTTGTTTCAAACATAAAATTTACACATCATTCCCACAGAGAAATGGAGTCAGGGCTGTCCCCTCCATATGAGCTGTATGTGAACTCTACAGCACAAATCAAAACAAAACTAAAATTTGATACAATAATCCAAGAACATTCTTCAGTTTGCCAGAAACAAGTTATACAAACGACAGAGTCATGGAAAATGTAATAGGATGAATCTCCTATACTAATTAATGAAAACATCTTAAAAGAAAAGAAACACAGGATAATAATGAATTTCATTGCATCATGTAACATGATATTTAATGAGACTCTGAAATCAATGAAATGTCTTGCGTAGCCTATATTTTGAAAATTTGTTTGGCCTTTGATAGGTTAAAAATAACGAAAGTATTGATCTGTTGAATAAAGCAAGACCGCAGATACAAAAAAGACAAACACACAAACACAAATAGAAAAAAAAAAAGCATTGCATGAATTATGATGTATAAAATAAATTTCTGCAATTTCTGACATCCCATCCACAAACTGAACTTACAATGTCCTGCTAACATGACGTGTATGAAATGGGGGTAAGTCAAACAGTCAAAATTTACACTGAACATTAAAAAAAATAAAAAAAAAATGACAGGAAGACAGAGACTTTTTCTACAAGTCTGCACTGGTTCTCCACCATGACGACGATATCCAGGGATGTCCATGCCACCTGCTTCACTTGGCAGCCAAGAAAGGAAGTGAACAATTAAGACTGTCAGAGGATGCTGCTGTCATAGACATCTACTCTCATACTGAGAACAGCTCAAAAGGAGTAAAGGCCCTGGAGTTATTCCAGAGAGAAACAGGGACCATTGTAAGGTAGGCACTTTTCTTAATCAGGGTATATGTGAATATGACCTATAGAGTGTGATTTTAGTAATTTAATTTATTTATTTCCCTGTTGAACATATTTGTCTTTATTCATAGCCTAATAAAGTATCAACCTCACCAGTGCCTGATTGTGATTAAATTGATATGTTTTTGTATGCTGTTTACCAGAATCATTAGGAGTCAATGAAATCAGCTTTTACAGAATGACTACTTTGTTTAAAGTGTTTCATTTCCAGGTCAGCACAATCTCCAACAAGCAGATTTTTAAAGTCTAATTTTCCACATTCAGCCCACAAACTCTCAGAATACAGTAGTTCTCTCCATGGCAGTAATGTGGTTCATGAAGGCTTAATTTGGTATTAAGTTTAAGTCATCATCTAATTTTAATGATGGTATGATAGCTTTTTGAATCTGCTGTTTTATGTCTTTCAAGACATAGAAACATGTGTAAGATGCCTTTTATCAAATGTAATCTGTGTTCAGTGAAGTCTGACAAGACAGTAAATTGTTTTGACATTCCACAGAAAAATAATCAAGCATGGACTGACGAGATGGTTGTCACTGATAAATTGTGTAAAGCGCCTTTTGGAGCAATGGGATGCCCTTCACGCTTTTTTTTTTTTCAAGTGAGATGAAAGAGAAAGCATCATCTACCATGGGGAGGGAATGGCTTTAGAGGGCACATGGCTTTTTCTTGAAACCAGCATCCAAAGCATACGCTCTATTTTTGAGTTATGCTCCGCCTATGTTTATGGATGCTAATCTGCTGTTGCGGCAGTAGGGCCCTGCGATACACAAACTTTAATGTTGCCGTCATGATGTTGTGACAGATCAACTGGTGCCCTTTGTGAAACCATCTGTGATTAGCAAGACAGGAAGCATATGATCTGGATCAAAGCAAGCACTAAAATCAGAAAGATAGAGAGGATGATGTTGGGCTCAGAAACGAGAGCCTATGTTGAAAAAGACAAAGAAGCAACGGGAATGTTGAACACCTCAAAAATGGAATTTTGTTAAGGTTTGTGCTCATATATTATGAAGGAGGGAATGGTAGCATATTAATACATGTGTACATTAATTGTTGGGGATTAGATTTCTTAAAATAGGAGATAAGCTTTTAGGCCAAACTGTTTTGAAAAATTTGTTGGGATGACATCCTTTAAACTTCATGTTGAATGTTTGTGTTGGAAGTTTTGTAGATAGTGAGGAATTCAGTGTTGTTATTTTTTTAAATGGTCGTTGTGTGTTTCCAAATTAGATATTGCTATATTAGATACATGTATTGCTATACTATTGCTATACCTATTACTATTTAATTTAATTTTTTTTTGGCCAGATGTCAGGTCATTTTATTCAGCATCATTGGCCTACATATTTGAAAAGATGCCACGACAGGACAAGTTTCTGGAATTGTAGATCCTGTCTTGAGAATGGAGAAATCCTTTCAGGATCTACATTTTTTTTACAAGCAGATTTCCTTGCCTGGCTTCACCGGAAGAAATAAATGCAGCTGAGCTGCAGTTTGCAAAATAACAGGTATGTTTTTTTAAGTGAAGCTGACATTTTCTTAGTCTAAAGCTATCATGATTGTATCATTGTTTTGCATTGGGTATGCAAACTTCACCTTGCATAATGTATGTTTTTGTCTGTTTGTTAATTGTTGTTTTTGGGTGTGCTTTCTTATTTGAGGCAATTATTATTATCTTGCAATAAAGTACACAATCTCCTAGATGCATGTAATTTTTTATCTCTGATAATATCTTCTTTGCCTCTCTACTATTAGATCTCTTTGTGAATTGTTCTCTAATATGTCTGAATTCAAACTGTATATTAAAATAAAGAAGGTGCAGAAATGTTAATGAATTGTTTATATTTATTCCCTCAGACTGATCCCCTCAAAGGTGTTTATATGGAGCAAGTGGATGTAGCATGGGCAGGGACTGCCAGAATAAAAGATGGAGATGGAAAAGCTGCTTATCCAGAGTTAACAAAATCATGCAAGGCATGTGTTCTTTTCCCCATTCCAATGCTGAGTGCTGAAAGGATTTTCAGTTTAGTGAGAAAAAACAAGACTGAAACCAGACCGAATATGTCAGGACAACTTTTGTCTGACATAATCATCACCAAATTGCAGCTTCAAAGCAGAGATGAAGTATGCCACTCTGCAGCAATTGACAAGGCTCTTTTGGCTAAGGCCAAGAAAAAGAGCCAAGAGTAAGAAGAATAAACTGCACAGTGAATTTGTAAATTGTGTATTTAGTGTATTATATTGTATATATTCAAAAATGGATACTGAAATCTTTACCTGCGTGAAAGCATGAAAATGTAAGTAGGCCTACAGTTTCATTATTTTTCAATGTCGTTTGTACCCGTTCAGATTTTTTTTTTGGTTCTGATTCAGATTTTGGTTTTCATAGGGTGGCATCTCTGTGACATTCTGAGCCTTTTCCCTTGATAAAGTTCTATGAACAGTTGGCGTTGCTAGGAGACATTAATAGTAAACTACCTTAGCTTTACTTTTAGGGAAATCCCAAATATTTCATGCACCAGACACTGACAACATGTTATATATATGCAGGCTATGCCAGCCATGCTACAGGAAGTTCTATAACTGTTCATGTGCTGAAGTGTAACATGCCCTTGTTATGTAAGGACAACCATACACTGACATGTATTAAGATGAACACACGGATGCTTTCAAGCCGTCTTCCTCCCTAGCAGAGCGCTGTGAGTATATTATTTTAAAATATTCATTAAAAAGAAAAAAAAAATGGAATGAACACAGAGAACACTGAATGTCATAGGAACACTTTAGGTCTTTCAAACTTGATTCAGAAAATTTGTCCTGCAGTGATCTGAAAAAAAAAATAAAAAAAATTAATGATCTACAGAGGTTATTTCAGCTTGTCATAAAAGATATATAATAATTATCACATGTATTCAGTATCACCGTAAAATGAACTTTCTTTGGCAGCCCTTTTGACTGAAATGATAAAAAACACACCGTACCAAGCCATTTGCCATAACTTGGTGAATCATTTCATGACCTTTCTGCCAGCTGAAGAAATTGAAATTTTTTCTGTATGTGAAAGAACGACCTGATCAGTAGTTTAAACAACACCCCAGAAATCGTCTTTAATGTCTCTGAATGATTTGTGGAAACATGAGATGCAGAATGGTCCAGCAGTAATGGATTTAATTAAGTATTCCTAAAATTAAAAAAGATATTAAATTAATTTGATTGTCCATTTTACAAATCTGGACTTTGGATATGAGCATATGAAGAGGAAAACAAATAAGAAAACAACCAAGATAATAAATGTACTGATGTAGAGAAAGACATATAACTTTGTGCCATATCATGAAACTAGGTCAGAGCAGTAAACAGAATTAGGAAGGGGCCATCTGCACCATCTATTCCAGATGGCCTACTTACTGTGGGTTTTGCGAATCTTGGGGTTGATTGAAACTGTAAAAAGCTGTTGGTGAACTCTTTCTCCCATTGTAGATATACAAATGGGCTATTTTCTACCATGCTGACCTACTTTTAGCTCTACGTTAGGCTGGTTCCCTGAGCCTCCCCAAGTCTGCCATTGCAACTGAACAGTAACGATCCCTCTTGGTATATACATACTCTCTGACGTAACATGCATAGATGATAAACATGAAATGACAAGGCATGGTATACTTTAGTATCCCATCTTCACCTACCTATGAACTCTGACACGGGATCCTTGCCATCTGGTGTACGTAGTGTGTCTGTCACAGCTTTATTCTCGATCAGGGGAAGTAATAATTGCACAAATTCGACTGTGTATGGTGGGGCAATCATGTCCAACAACTGAAAGAACAGGAAGCTTGAGGTAATTATGACTGTATATTTTGTTCATTAACCAGCCAGTCAGACAGATGGGCCTGCCGTTGGGCAGGCAGGCAGACTTTTTAATATGGACTGATAGAAAGACAGATGGGTAGGTGAGTGGATGGACAGCGAGACAGACAGACCGACATACATGGACCTCCCAAATAAAAAAACAACAACAGGAAATGGGGGAGATTTTATAAAAAAAAAAAATATGGGGAGATTACCATAATGTTTTAGAAGTTGTTTCACTTACCTCAAAAACAGTACAAGCAATTTGGGGCAGTCGTTCTGCAGCAGCTTATTACAAACATTCTACATCCAGTCTATTTACACTATGTAAATGGTCTCTCTGTTTGTATAAGGCACTTGAATACTGGTGTACTGGCATACTCTTTGCAGTATCCAGCCACACTCTAATTCTACATACTATTTACAAAATGTACATTAATTTGTCTCTCTGTAACAGACTAATACATTTTCTATTTGGCAACACCTTGGAGACTCGCAGTTGCAGCTCTTTTTGCCTTGCTGAGGACAGCCTGGTCAAAGGTCACACAGTATAACACTTGATCTTGTCCTGGCATGTGCATCTTCTGCACAAAAAAGTCTATCCTGGAATTTGCACTGATGTTTTGCTTTCTTTTGCAGGTGGCAGCATTTTCAATCTCTGACTGACAAGGACTGAGACTAGGTATGGAATGCAGTTTGTTTGAGTTGACCAAGCTGATACTTCTAGATGTGATAAGCCTATCTGGTTCCTTTAGAAAGCCAAACAGGATAATCATCAGACCAAACTTTCACGAGTATTAACGGAAGCAAACAAGGTTCATAGAGCCATTGTCACTTTTATGAATTTCATATTTGAGCCAAAAGCCTGAAGAGAAGGACAACCGCCATAATACACATGCATAACTGCACATTTATAAACAAAGCCGAGTTATTTTGTGGACTTTTAAAATTTGGCCACAAAAAAAAAAAAAGGGGGGGGGGGCAACTTGGAAATGGTGTAGGGACCCTCCTGACCAGGTCACAGTGATCTGGAGTATTTGGCAACCGGATCAAAACAGTATTCCACCTGATTTAACGATGATGTGTGTCATAATGAGATTGGCAAGAAAAGCTTTCACTAAAGGAAACTGGTAGATCTATGTTATTGCTGACTGCCCATCCTCAGCGAGACCAATTAGGCAACAATAGGTGCCACAGCATACACACAAAGAAACTTATGATGCATGTGAGAAAAAAAAAGTGGTATGTAATGGAAACCGGGAGAATTGGGAGGTCTACATACAGACAGACAGGTGAGCAAGAAAATAGCAAAACCAAACTCACCTCTGTCACAAAGTGTCGCACCAAAGAGATGTCTGTGTCCTCTACACACCGAGTGATGAAAGTGACAACAGGGATGACACAACCCTTATGTAACAGATGTAGCATTCTGTCCAGTAACATCTTCTTCAATTCAAGCTGATGGAACAGGAAAGTTCAGTAATAAAAACATGAAGCTTGATTTTATATGGTGAGGAAAATAGAGAAACCTTAAATTCATTTACATGTAATTGGACTACACAAGCGAAACCATGTCCTGTAAATACTTTCACCAGTCATAGGACATTAATGTAGCACAAAATTATAACTGATTACAAGTTTTTCATATGTGCGCAAAATTACAGACGCAAAAGCAAACATAAAGTATTAAATCACCACCAAAAACAATTCGTACAGCATCATATCTTTGACAGTATCTACTCTGGTAAAGCCAACCGCAACCTATTTGTTTTCCGGCAGGATCCCCGCCCAAAAACTCTGACCATTTTCAAGGAGGCTTTTTAAAAAAAAATTCATAGATATACATGTGACTGAAAGTAAAAAACTGACACAGATGGCTAAGGCCGAGCATTCCCGTTTTTTAGTTTTTTTCAAGGAGATTTTTATTCTCCAAGGAGCTAAATTCAAGGAGTTTTCAAGCACTCCTCGAATTTAAGAAGATTGCAGGAACCCTGTTCCATGATATAGGTCATTAGTTCATATTTCCAAGGCAGATAATATCGATCCAGTCAGGCTGCTGACATCCATTTACTTAAAATATTTACCCAAGGTACTATAAATGGACATGCTACAATGGCAGTCAGGTAAAAATAGAAGAGAGGTCTAGCTTACCTTTGTTTTTTTTTCCCCAAGTTCATGGATTACTCCCAATTAAATTCCCATTGCCTACTGATATGGAAATTATAATAATTTTGGAATTAGTCCATTATCTGAGAAGTGTAACAAAAAAAAGTTCATTGATTTGATCCTGACTTACCCGAACAAGAACATCCAACTCATCATAAGTGTTTTCAAAGAGCCGGATTAGCAAATCCAGAGCTTTTTGATGTAACAATGGGTGGTTTGAGACAATCTGTTGAAGAAAAACAAGAAACAACAACAAAGCTCTTAATCAACTTTGTCCTGGAAACTGTAACTTTTCTCCAGCATCCTCTAAGGGAAAAAACCCCACCATAAATCCTTGCCTAACTGCATTTCAACCTTCAGGTTTCATTATAACACATAACAGGAAAACTTATGCCTTTTCAATATCTCCAAACACATTGGCTATCATATCATAAAACAGCCATAAACAAAAGTTTAAGACCACTCTGCCCGAAACTACATGAGCAAATCCTTTCAAATTATTGATCATCCAACATTATAAGGCGAAACAGCCTGTAGTTATTGCCTAGGCCATTGTCCACATAAGATTTGGGCTCTGAAGTAACCCCCCACTGTCATTTGATGAACGACTGTGGGGACGCGGCGGTCTAGAGGCGAGGTGCTCGGTGCCGAAGGTACCGGGTTGAATCCCAGTCGATGCAGGCATGTTGGAATTTTTCTCATATTTTCCTGTCCCTGATCCAAGGGAATGTAGGACTGAGGACCTAGTCTTCTTGGATAAGGATGAAAAACTTGGAGGGCCTGTGTGCACATTAAAGATACCCTAGCAATTGGAAATCGAAAACAGCAGGCTGAACAGGCCGCTGCCAGTGCAAAATTAAATAAAATTTATACCAACCACTCACTCCCCCCCTCCAAACTCTGCTGCACTATGGCGACAACGTGTCTGCTCCAATTTGTAACTGGGTTGTAATGACACTAAGGCAAATTTCCCAAATGGGATTAAAGAAGTATACAAAATACAAAAAAATCTGTATGAATCACAACATGAATAAACCAGGACACACACAAGACATGAGCCAAATCTACTGACCTCATCCACCAGCACCAAATGAAGAGGAGTATGGTCTGTGTTTAGCTTGAAAAAGTTGGGTTCTGATACTGTCAGATCTACCCAGCGTAGGACTCCCATACCAACAACTGGAAACCTGCAATCATAGCAAAGATAATAAAAATCATAGTACATAGAAGTGGCAGAGCACTCTATCCTGTTTACATCCAGGTTCAAAGTGCTTTACATTTATTTCATACCCATTAAAAATTGAATCATACATACAATACATTTAGGTTAGGCAGTGTGGGTTTTTCCATGATAACATAGGACTGGGCTGCAATGACACAAAGGCAATTTCCCAAAATGGGATTAAAGAAGTATACATACAATACTATCATCAACATCTGAACATTAATTAATGCATCAGCCCTGGCGTTGCCTCATGCCACTCTCTCTTTGAGAAGTACCTATTAGTATTATCCCTGATCCTTGTATTTCAGTCAATTCACCCCTCATACATGTTTCACATCACGTATATCAGGAGAAAAAAAATGGTTTAGAAATATGACCATGGAAGGGTTTTAAACATTTCTATCCTGCCATTATCAAATGTGCTATTTTTAAAGAGGGTCTTTATGGTCTCATTCACTGTACAAGCCTTACTTTAAACTAGAAGGACCTGTTGATTCACTTTCCATCATATTTATGACACAAATACATGATCTTTATTCACTTCCTTCACCCACTAACATCATTCAATCTCCCACGCAATGAAGATCTTACTTAATACAGGTAAATAAAGTTGCAACTTCCGCTATCAGATCTGATGAGCCCTTGTGACTAGACAGCAGTGTATGAGTTTTCTCAATAGCTTGTATTGTGGACTTTAGTTCCTCCTTGATTAACCGGCGACCTGGAGAAAGGATACACGACACTTCTTTTAGGTATTTACTAGCCATGTTGAATCAAATTACCACAGGAATCAACGTCTTGAAATGTTCTTACTGAAAGATCTGTGATGTCCAGTCAATGAGCAACAAACTCATTCCCTATGGTAACCTTTGTGGGTCTACATGAGAACTCTCAACACTGTCCAGTTTGAAATTTATTGTTGATGATTCAAAGATGTTTTTTCTGTCTGTAAGTATGAACACAAGACAATGTATTAGACATCAAAGCAAAGGCAAATGAATGAACCAGGATGGGATTCGATATTTCAAAAAGTTGGCTTCGATATTAGTGGTGGAAAATCGGTGTCCACTCAAGCCGGATATTCGGCTTCCTGCAGTAAACAAAACTCTACGAGCTGAATATTCGGCTTGCCGTAGCAAATGAGTTAATGATTACTAAAATAATGCTTACACAAATCACTTGTATTTTGACATAAATTTTCTATTCTCATACATCTTAAGGTTTCTAACTAAACATAAAACTTGAAAGAGCTGCTGCTTTTCTCATTGGAAATCATGCTTTTCCAGAATTTCATTTATACTTGTTTGAATAAAAATTCTCCAAACTGAAAATAATAAAGTACAGCAGCAATTGTATGTATCATGTTGTAACTACCTTTCCCTCTGCGAGACGACTCCACAACACTGACAGAATAGGCCAACAGGAAAATGTACTTGGATTTGTGTTCAGGACTGATTTTACTGGATGGGTTGTACAGAGCATCCACTAATAAGTCTGAAAAGAAAGAGATGCAACAAATTAAAATATAGATAAAATTAAAACACCTCTTCTAATTTTAAGTAGTGAAACTTGTAAATCGGATGTTATTGTGTTTACAGGTATATCAGCATCTTTACTAAAAAAAAAATTCTCTTAATGAAAACATATGGCTTTAGAAGAAACCTTTATAGTACAAGAGACATTCCTAAATTTGACAACTGCAGAAATGCATATGCTGAACAGGTGCATGTTCTTACTCAGCTTAGTTCCTTCCATGCAAGAATTTCTTGAAACTGATTCACCTGTCAAGAAATGACAAAACAATACTTTTGTTTATCTGATAGATTTTAGTCCAGGCACTGCCTTATCTGATGTGTAAATATGCCAGGGCTGTATGTGGCTTGTTCATCAATATGCTATGAAAATAGTTCAGCTAGATAAGAGATGGCAGGGATAAAACCCACATTCAACATAAACAATAACTTTACCTAAAAATTCAGGCACTCGTATCAAAGCCACAGGAGGTCCTTCCCCTTCTGAGTACATCTTGAAGAGCTGCAATTGACCATAAAGTATAAAATTACTACCATCCAGGTCCACAGTGCGAGAAGCAGGCATAATCCATATTACACCATTGTCAAACTTTTGATTGGCTCTCTAATAACACCAGGCAATCCCTCATAACTGAACTGACAATGTCCATTTCATCCTAATAATCAATCTCACAGTTATCTTCTGTGCACAGTTTCTATATTTGCCATCCAAGAGTCAAGCATCTGAAATTCTGGCACATGCCTAAAAAGTGGTGCCCATGTCTGTATGGTGACTATTTATCCACTGTGACGCAGACTCACATAAAGATGTTAATTGTCTTGTGGTTCCAAGCTTTGCTCTAAGAGATCTTAACATTCTTTTCATTTCACTGTTCACTTTACTGAGAAATTCTTAAGCTATGTTTTTCGCTCTACCCTGGGGAGACTAACATACCTACCACTGTCACATCAGCTGGATTTAGAGCCTGCCGTGACAACATAGATGAGAGTGCTTGACATGCTCTTGGGTATTCATTAGCATGGGTGAGTGCAACAGTGATGGGTGTAACCTCCAAGCCTCTGTAGAGATAAGTGTATCAAATATGCTTTTATCATTACAATAAAAACCTGATTGGGAGAAACCTTGACAAATATAAGTTAAATAATTCCAAACATGTAGTTTTGTTCCCTACTGTATAATATCCAATTTCGTCTCCTGATAACGTGACAGAGTAATAAAGCATTTCCCAATTTTCCTCACACTATGGTCTTTTGGTTAGCTGCCATGATATGCCATGACAAAGGTAAATACAGGAATTCAGAGAAACTGAGAAGAACAATACCATCTCCTGCTGCTTGATATCTCATTCTGGTCTCAACAGAATACATGATTATACTGGGGACATCTTGAATTAAAAAATAAAACAACTGCCCTTGCCCTGCAAATGAATTTTACCAAAATGCTGAGAACTCACTTGGACATGGCAGCCTTCTGTAGTTCCTGACAAAGTCGCCTCATGTTTGCTCCACCCTGAGGTTCCTCAGCAGTTAAATGCATCAACAATTGACTGTATAAATAGGTGTGTTCTCCATGACAAACCATTTTCTGTGACAGAAAGAAATAAGATTATTGCTGCAGCACCATTTCTTTAATCACTCTTACCAAAATGTTTCCATGTGCCAACAATGTGTTATAATACATTCTAAACATTTGGCAAAATTCGGTTTTAAGACTGCCGTAAAATTGGACATGAGTGATCTTTTGAAAGTGTCCACAGTTCATGCACATCCCGAGAAAATAGGATCATTCAATATTACATATAGAGGGGCGGATAGACCAGCAGGCATACGTACTGAAAGAATTATATATAGCTGAAGTCAGTACATTGTAAAAAAGTACTTAACTGCTGCATAGTTTGATATATGATGCTAAATTGAGTGAACTTAAAAAAAAAATAAACAACTGACTGTGAATTCTGGAAGATGTTTCTCCAGGGCCTCCTCTCCTCCATCTAGAAATGTGGCCACCGAGGTCTTCAGGACACGTGTGAAAACTTCTATTTGATGGCAAGCTGTTGAAACTGATGTGATTTCTCCTTGGAAACCTGCATCTGATATCATCTGTGGAAACAAAATTAATATGCCATAATATGTACAATAGAAACAGTTTACATTATGACAGCAGTGTTACTTTCATCCTGTGTCACCTCTAGTGTGAAGATATCCAAAACGATCAATAAGTAAATTTAAATGTTTAAAGAATTCAATAGCTGTCTGATGAAAGCTGCCCATAACTTCTCATTCCCATGTTTTACCATAATATTAACAAAACAACAAACTGCATTTGTTCATAAACTGTGGTTATAGTAATAAACAATTAAACTCAGTCCATATCATTTCACAGCACAAAATTGCATATTCATGCTGAAATAGTGTAAAATCTACATTATCTACATTCAAACTAACTTGTACTGTTGAACTCCCACAACCACATATGCGACGTGAAAAAGAAAGAAATGTAACCAGAGAGACAGGCTGAAGAAATGGGACAAGTTCTTACCTTTATGGTGAAATTAAGAAATAAACAGTCTGGATATTGCTCTGCTAATTTATAGAAGACAGATCTCCACATTGGCTGTTGAATCATTTCTGGGAGCCATTCAGGCATCTACAAGATAAATTTAAGAATAAAAGGAATAAAATGCCTCATTCATTCTATAATTACCACACATCTCACACCAATTAAAAAGACATCTTAACTTCAATTAAGATGGATAACATCAACTGAATGTCAAACAAATCAGAATTTCTCTTAATACTCTGAAATTAAATTTTTGAAAAAATGCACTGACATAACATCTCTCTGACCAGTAAACTGTCAAGTATGTCAAAGTCACTACTTTTTGGGACAATCAAACAACTACTGTATTCCTGCTGAATGTGTCGCAAAGAAGATAGCATTATTTCAAACTGATTCTGAAACATAGGAAGCAATTATTGTCTTGCAGCCCAGCTAGTTAGATCAGTGAGGCAAAAGACAATGACATTGACATCAGATTTTCAATTATTGGAAATTCTAACATATGATAGTTTTCATTGACGGTGAGTAGTGACGACTTATGGTCTTCTTGTGACGGGAATTGGCTAAATTGATATTCAAATATGAAGGAAGAGTTTCCCTAAAGATTTACAGTCAAATAGGAAAATCAAAATGTAAGAAAAATCTGGGACAGGAGTTGACATTGCCTTTCAATCTCATGTGGATAAAACTGTCACAAACTCACATTGCCATCACTGTTAAAAATTGAGTCAGCCTTTTTTGGATCAAAGTGTTTGACAACCATATCTGTCATGTGAGTTTCTACCAAGGTAGTTACTTCACTCTGAGGAACTCCTGGGGACAGAGAGAAAAAACATGAAAGAAATAATCTAATAATTTATTGTGATTTCAATAATCAGTGTGAAGATCTCTGCTCTAATCTCTCATTTTTTCACTGTTTTTCATTTCACACCCAACCCTAATGTGACCCACTGCCTTTATCCATTTAAATTTTACTGCCAGTTGACTGTTTCACTGAGAGTGCATGTACAATGTATTATGACAAACACATATGGTAACAAGAAAGGTTAAACAGCTCCTGATAACATTTTCAAGAAACTCAGTTGGTCAGAAAAGTAATTGTGGTATGTGGTATTTTGGCATTCAGTATTTTGTCTTAAAGGAGCGTGTTCCAATCACAGTGCTTAACTGTGAGCGACAGTTAGACTGACCCGCCCCCAAGAATCGTATAAAACCCCGGGCCTGTCAAGCCCCAAGCACTGCGTCTCTTCCCCCAGTCGAGAGCAGGTGTGTGTGTTATTGAATAAACGTCTTTTGTGCCCTACAATAGACTTATATTCTTCTTTGACAGGTACGTGCTCTTTAATACTTATAATACTGTTCTTGCTGATTTTAAGATGATAATATCAGATGCTATCAGATATTTACGATAAGTGTAACTCTGTAAACAATAGATATATTTTCCTCATAAGTGTATTAGACTCTGGAAGTTATGATACCAGACACTATCATAATATAAGAGTCCGATGGTTATGCTGTTTATATTGTTTTAGACACATGTACTGAAATACTGTATACTATCAGCGTAACCGAGCAGACTGTTTGCTCACAAATGTTATGTTATATCGACGACCACGATATTAGTGCGTACTGAATGTTTAGAAGTCTTTGGATAATATTCTTCTCTCTTTCTCTCTCTCTCCTTCTCTCTCTCTCTGATATCGCACATCTCATGCTGTGTTTATTATCTTCACTCTTGATTTATTTACGTTTTATACATGTATTATTATTATGCTAGTCGTGTTAACTATGCCATGTGACATTACATGTAGCCTATATATTTGTCTTGTTGTTATTTGGTATACTGTTACACGACTGCGTCTCTTCCCCCAGTCGAGAGCAGGTGTGTGTGTTATTGAATAAACGTCTTTTGTGCCCTACAATAGACTTATATTCTTCTTTGACAGTGTGAGCAGTTTTACCGCCCTGGCACGAACCGAGTGAATGTTGCGGCCTAACCAGCCGCAGTAACAAGAGTGAAACCCCCATCAATGGTTCATCTACACCACACCTTCACCCCCACCCTAACACCAACTTGTTAGTAATGTTACATAATCATTCTTAATTATCAAACAAAACGTTCCTTAGCATCAATTACATTGTGTTGGAAGTACTTATATGAGACTGTGACCTCGTTTTTGTTATGATCTATTCAGTAATTGATTTCACATTAAATATTTTATTACAAAAACAGGAAAAATTCAATAGTGCTAAATGAATGTATCTTTATCTGGTGCAGGGAACATGGTGTCCTCTTGATATTTAAACAAAATGTCTGACAAATAGACATTAGATTACCTGTCTGAATAAGCCAATTTGCCATGACATTTACCATTCCTGCTATGGATGTGAAGTTTTCGGACAGTAATTCTACCACTGTTAAGGGTGCACCGCCAGCTTGCAAATATCTGCAAAACACAGTTATGTCATTCAAACACCAGGTTTATTAAACATTTGCATTGTTGCTTTGGTGAAATTCTAATTTCACAGTTTACAAAGAAACCCACTATCTACATATTTCTTGTTCAAAAGAAGCATCCACGCTTATCCCTTTTCTGCAGTAAGTTTCTATGAGGCTCTCACGGTCAAATTATTAGAGGAACTTGCTTTGAGAGGGAAACTGCTGAAATGTTCAGTCAGAAGACTGTTACAACAATTGGGGTGGGGAAATCTTTAATTCCCATTTCAAAATCAGTAAAAGCTCCAGCCTCAATTTCTGTATTTGAACCATGTCCATGCAACCATTTATTCTCTCTTCTCTCCACCCCTCACTCAGATAGTCCACATAGAAAGGCATCCACTGTTTATTGTCAACAGCTACAGTACAAATCTCTCTCATTCTCAATATAGACATCTCCGCCAAATCAGTCCCTCCATTTCAAATATATCTGACCCTTCACATTGGACACTTGCCAACAACCTGCATGTGGTCAAACTATGATACACCAGTGAAACTCATCTAGTAAGTGTTTACTGTGGTGGTTTTCGTTATGATCTGACATTGATCGCTGTATGGGGCTATGTGTGGATATATGGCAGCAACCCAACACATTATATTCTGAAACTGTCCATTCAGCACAGAGGTCTTTCTTGCAGGACTTTATTAAATTGACTGGCCTTCCTGAACAGGAGATTCCCATAATGGATTGACTCTTGCTTATTACAAAATACAAACTTGAATCTCAGTTGTACCTCTTCAAAACATTTAAGATATTTGATTCCATGATGAAATCCCGCTGGGAAAACAGCTCTAAACATTCTGCTTGCACTGCTTCAGGATCCTCTTCCTCCTCCTCTTCATCTTCATCACCAGCTTCATCATCATCCCTATCTTCATTATACGATGGTGACTGGAGACAAAAAACAGAATATGCTGATGTTAAAATAAATTATTTAAAAAAATGAGAGTATGGATGACCGATGGATAAGAGAAAGAACGAGGTAAAAAATAAATGTAGGCATTAAGGATGGATAGCATGTCAAACCCACAGTGCTTTGACCTAACAATGAACTACAATGATATCTGAAATAAAATATTACTAAGACCAAGGTGATTGCTTCCATTCCATTTGAGGTAGGCCCTATACAGCAAGGACATTTCAAGGAAGCCATTTAAGCATATGAACATGAGCATTGGAATTACATACACTCGAGCCAAAAAGTTAAGCAACCCTTGGTTATGCTCAGAACTGACAACTTTATTTTTCAATTAATTCAAACACGTTCATTGGAATCAATTTATTGTTATGTAAGTCTGAAATCACATTCAATTTCATTTTACCCACCCCAAAAATGGGGCTTAATGACTTAAACAAAATTTTCTTTTATACAAAAACAAAAAAGTCAATAATTGAATGGCAAGAGTTCACAAATCTTGTTAGTGAAGGTTGCTTAACTTTTTGGCTCGAGTGTATGTAATTCCAATGCTCATATCCATATGAGTTGGTCTTCTTGATAAATGTTGTAGTTCTCAGCAATTGACCCATCTGAAATAGGGCCCAACTGAAACTGTATCCCTCATATGATACTCCTTCCTTTCACACCCTGCAGATTAAATGTCATTTGTGTGATGGTCCAGCATCATAAAAGTACTAAAAGCTATTACAAATGAAAATGAATGAGAACACAGCAGTAAAGTCATCATGGATTAATATTTGGTTTCTAATTTGATACC
Organism: Onchidella celtica; assembly: GCA_963931925.1. Lineage (NCBI taxonomy): Eukaryota > Metazoa > Mollusca > Gastropoda > Systellommatophora > Onchidiidae > Onchidella > Onchidella celtica. The sequence goes on along the minus strand of OZ007574.1, from coordinate 5,208,795 downwards.
AGTGTTAAGCAATCACACTGGTGAGACTTAGAATGTTTGAAATTGGTAATATGCCAGAAATAAGGAGGAATACAACACTCTAATTGGTCTAAATGTCTCTAGATCTAGATCTAGATCTAGAATCTAGTCTTCAGTCTAAATCTGTTGTCAGCCGTCAGCTCTACCTTAATAAAAAATAAACGCTGTGGCTATTCTTACGGCAGCCTACCAACTTACCTAGGCTATATTAGTCCATTGTCAGATTGATATGTAACGACGTGAGGGTCTAGTCAGTTTGTATCATCGAGGCCGTAGGCCGATGTTCTTCTGGGCAGTAGTCAGACTGACATATCAGGGTGAGCCGCCGGGGTAGCTATGTAGGCCTATTGTTTTCACTCGGACTATAGAATGCATTCGGAAGTCCTTCTTAGAGTTAACGAGTGAAAACAATACATAGCTACCCCGGCGGCTCACCCTGATATGTCAATCTGACTACTGCCCAGAAGAACATCGGCCTACGGCCTCGATGATACAAACTGACTAGACCCTCACGTCGTTATATCAATCTGACAATGGACTAACAGTTGGTAGGCTGCCGTAAGAATAGCCACAGTGAAAAATAAAATGGGCAGACTGGCCATGCCGTAATAAAGACTGTAACATGATCTAGTCCATTTTAAAACGAGGATCCTGAAACATTTACATGCCTGTACTTTGAAAGCGATCGTAAAAGTTGACGGAAAGATATTATATAGATCTAGATCTAGGCCTACTTGCCCCTGGATACTCATCCGAGTTATAATCTGCATGGTCTGGATCAGCCATTTTCGTCTTTCTTTGTTTGCACGATAGTGGAGATTTGTCGTTACACACGAAAGTAATTCAAAGTAAGTGCTTCAATGTATTATAAAACCACATCATAACAACTTGGACGTAAATTCATTTATTTTTCACAATATATACTCGCCCGGTGTAGACCAAGGCAAACCAAACTTTAATTTCGCTGTTATCCTGGCATTACTTCAGAAAATTAAAATTACTCAGTCTAAAGTAAACAAGACAATACAACAATGTTAGATCTAATTCTCACTTTGGACCAATACCAGATACTAGGCACACTTATTGGCCTAAAATGTTTGACAGTTACGTATTCTGTGATTGATTCAGTAAAATCTGGTTTAATTAGGACAGGGAACATTCGTAAGAAAATGTCAAAGGACAAAGGATCGTTTCAGTAACGTGTAATTTTTTATAGTAAAAAGTAACCTATAACATTAACCTTTCGCTATCTCTTTTTACAAGTGATTGTTTTGAAGCCACAGCACAACAATAATAAATCACAGTCAGCGTACTGACGTAGATGCTGTCTACCTGCGGTGTTCTTGATCAGACGAATACAAAGCAGAAACATATATCTTCAATATTTTCAGTTTCTCACCTGCATGCGCCCATGCAAAACTGTACAGCAGGCGTAGCGTCTTTGTACTCAGCCAGATGATGTACTTAGATCTAGACTATAAATATTGCACATAAATTGTCTGTTCCACCAGAGAAAGAGGAGACGTTTGCAGCAGTTTACCATTATGACAAATACATGCCCCACTGTCACTTAAGCCCTTAAAGTGACACAAGCAGCCACAGTCAGCATAATAAATGGGACGTGATTTAATATCACAAACCAAGGACGTGCAAATGCAAAGAAAGAAGGTCATTGGGCAGTGATCCTCCCAAAACAAAGACCTCAAACCATACCACACTCACAGACCAAAGATGGAAGCAGGTAGTGCAGAAATTGTGATTTGTAATAGTAATGGGCTTTCCTCCAGAATTCTTAATCTCTACTGTAGTCAGGAATTATGTGATGTCCAATTATTGGTCGGAAAGCAAACATTCGATGCTCACAAACTGATCCTGTGTGCAAGCAGTGACGTTTTCAAAACTATGTTAACAAATCAAAAGTGGACAGAAGCTCATAAACAGGTAGTGGAACTGGTGGAGGAGCCTCTGTGCATTGAAGTCTTTGGAAGGTTTCTCCATTACATATACAGTGGTCAGCTTTATCTTTCACACAGCAGTGTTTGTGCTATGCTTACCTTAGCTGACAAATACAATATTAGAGAAATGATTCCTTTGTGTCGATCTTACATGATGGAAAATCTGGATGCACCCACTACCAGTTCTTGTGTGCTGCAGTGGTGGGAGATGGCAAACATGCGCAGTGACAAAGAGCTTGAAGCTGTGATATTAAGTTATATAGAATGTAATTTTAATAAAGTAATTCAGACATCAGATTTTGTGAGTGCTCATTTTGATACAGTTGAAAAGTTATTGACCAGTTCTAGACTTACGGTTTATAATGAAGCTACAGTCTTCTGTGGAGTCATGATATGGCTTCAGGCATATATGGACTGTCATAATCCACCTGTGAATGAAATGAGACAAATCTTAGGGAGGCTGACTCGCCACATTCGCTGGCCCATGATGACAGAAAATGAACTTCACTGTTTACGCGAGTGTCCAGAAGTTCAAAGATTTGTCAACACACTTAGGTCTCTTGAAGTTAACCATTTACCAAATGAATCTTTTGAAAATGTGAACTTGCAATATATTCATGCTGGTAGTGGTAAAGACAACACATTTTCAATAGTGGGATCTTCAAATTCTGCTTCTTCGGGAAGCCACCAATTGCAAGCATTTCAGCCTGCTCAATGCAAAAATCAGCATTCTGTGACATGTCAAACACTATTTGACTTACTTTCTCCAGAATTCATGTGCCTAAACCTGTCTCAAAAATTAGCCAATGGCAAACCGGTGAAATGTGAAAGTGAAGAAGAGAGATCGTTGCACATGTCTCGAGTTTACATAAGTGATTACTGGTGCACGTCTCTCACAGTGTCCAATTTTCTAGCATTCCCACAGTATGGCACACAAACATTTTTCTTCTCAACTCCAAGAACCGGTTATAGATGTGATGACGGTCATATGCTGGACTGGGAGGTAAGTGAATACCAGAAAATAAACCACATCATTTGTGTTGGATGGAAAATTGGACTGCCCTCTATGGCATTTCATCCTCTTGAAGTTATTAAACCTAGAAAGTTTAGTATTTGTTCCAAACTTAAGAACTTTTCATCAGTTGGCCATTAATAATTATGTTACGAACTTTACGAAACCTAAGGAAAATTCTTGGTCATAATGGAACACCATCTGCATGGATTGTGAGGCAGTTTGAGTGATCGCAAAGCTTGAAGACCATGCTGCAAAAATAGGTACAGTACAGTACTGAAATGAAACGAAATGTACTTCTGGAGCCAAATTATTTGAAATAAGGCGAGTGCCGGAATTGTCTCATTCCTATAACGTAAGAATAGAGATGAGAAAGTTAATAGTCCATGTAATTCATCATTCTTTGACAGTGTGTCGTTGTGTAATTTATTTTCTTCACACTGTTTGTCTATGTGACACAGGTTGAACTGTCTCCAAAAGGAGTACACTATCCCCCTGCCATTCTGATTGGACTGGAACGAGATGGAAACAAACTTGTTGATGAGTCATTCATCCATACAGTTCGTTTATCTGTAATGTCAAGATCTTCACAAGAATTACCTCTAAAGGTAAATCTGCATACGTCATAATTTAAAGTGGTATGGGTCCAAACTCCACTTAGTGGAAGAAAATATGCAGTGGAGTCCACCTAATTTGAACTTTGATAATTCAGATTTCCTTTATTCGAAGTAATCTGAAAGTGTGCTTTTTTTCTCCTCCTTTATCTCTATTTAAATTTTTTTTGATAATTCAGATTCTAACTGCCCAATTTCTGAAAATTGGAAGCCATCTAGCATGCTCCCTGCCAACGTAATTTAGAATTTCCTGCCAACTGAAAAAGCAGTACCCACTTACAGAGCCCTGCAAAGCAAAGCTTTTACAGTTGCCATCAAGAGGAAGGAAGGAAGAAAGGGTGGTTGTAACATTTAAATGCAATGAGTGTGGCCTCCCAGTATCCCGCAGATGGTAAGGTTAGCCAATGTAACACCTTAGCAGGTGGGACATGTGTGAAGCTTAGTCTTGTACAGTTACCATAATACATGAGGGGGTGTCTTTATCGATTGATGAAGTCCCCACAGCACATGCTTAGTGAGAAGGCCTACTTCCAGTCCTATGGAATACAATGCACACACGGTCAAGACAGAGATACAAATAACAATCGGGGATCACTGGCCATAGCTATTCAGTGTTAAGCTACAGTATTTAGTGCTGTTCAAGTGTTTTATGGTTTTGCACTACATATGACTAGTGGCTTCTTAAAAAAAATTCAATCAAAAGATATAGCTTGTATGTGATGTGTATTCGTGAGTACTTGTTTCGTTAGAGGTCTTCAACAAGGGATGTAATTATTGTATAGGGAATACAGCACAACAATGGTTATTTTCACTGCCGAGAGGTAATTTGGACTCTGGTAAATCAAAATGTAATCAATTTCCCAAAGTCTGCGAATTAAGCGTATTCCCCTGTATGTATTTTGGGATTTTTTATTTAAAAAAAAACAAAAAAAAAACCCATAAAAAGACACGTTCATTGTAAAGCATGATTAATGAGAGAATTAAAGTATTCTCTGAATGTGTATGTGTGTTGTATTTTTTTCACTTGACATTAGCATGGAAATGTTCAGTCCCAGAATTTGACTACTCCCACAACCTTACGGAAGAACAGAGCAGAATGATTGGGCATAATGTGTCTTATATTCTTTTTTAATGCAAAGAAATTTGGAAATATTGTGGTTTGATTAACTAATGAATATTTGTCTATCTACTTCTAGGTTGAAGTGAATGTCCTGGTGCGTGCAAACAGTTTATCTGAACAAGGATGTACTTTCATAGAACGATGTCACCGGCGCACATGTATCTTTGACAGTAAGCACCAGCGTCATAATATGGATGACATCGTGCCATATGAGAAGTTTGGGATGTACTTGCGACCGGACTGTCTGATGCCAGATCTGAACCTGCCGCCCACTGTTGCTTTCACTGTGTACATTGTGATAAGACCGTTGCCATTCGATGACCCAAAGTAATGCTGTTCTGGATCCAAACCAGTTTTTTAATTTCCTTTCCCAAACCCTAACTTGAACTTCTCGCTCTGTCTCAGTTTTTTTTTTTGATAAATCTAGAACCACTTTATTGATTGAAAATGGAAACCAGTTTGAAAAATTTTATAAGAGCAAACAGAACACTCTTTCAAACAACTATTTTGATGTGTTATTCCTCTATTAGTGTACATATTCTAGCCTTTTTCTGAAATCTTGTTACATTGAGGTAGACCGTTGTACATGCGAGAATCAAGAAAAATGTATAAATAATGCATTATTCTAAAATAGACTGACGGGATTGTTTGAAATATTCAAATTTGCTGGTTTAATTTTTGTGCCATGGGTAAATTCTAATAGTATCCACACTATATCAGTAGACCTGGGAAATCAAATTTATTCTACATGTCAGGAGACTGCAACGTGAAATTGTGTGTGAAAGATTTTGCAGTTTATCAAGTACATATTCTTTTTAGAGATTTGAACAATGTTCATATCTAAAAATAAAGTTTGCAGAATTTACTCTTGAATGTCTGGCTTTCATTAGTAGTAGATTTGTGCTATTTTTACAGCACTGATTCAACCTGAGTCTTTGATCTTACACATGCATACATTACAGCTGTCAGATCATGCTGAAACTTGAATGCTAGTGGTGACATAATGTATGCCCTTAGACTCTCTCTGTAAGTACTGGGCATATTTCTGTTTACTTGTTGTTGAAAATCAGCTGAGTTCTGTGAATACTATAAATTCAGTATTGATCTTTCACTTATTGGATGTGATATATATACAGTGTTGTATGTATATATATGTTGATGGATTCTCTAGTATTATTATATTTTTCTTGCCAATCTGTTTTATCTTATTTTAAGTTTGGGCTCTTCCGGTGGCTTTAGGTGTCCTTTCATCTGTTTTAAAGATTTGCTCTTCCATTGGTTCCATGAAGTTTTTACTATTCCAGCAGATGTAGAATGCTGAATTGAGTGGATGTTGGTTTGCCTGTTCATGATGTTTACGTGATATTTTGACTCAGTAGATACGCTTTACATAATATGGGTATGTGATGCACGGTACAGCGCTTGAGTATGCTAGTTTTTTGAGCTACCCTTCCATGGAAGCTATGGAGATTGGAATTTTTTTTCCCACAGACAAAAGCAGCACATAAAGGGATCGTTAGCTTGTGTACTCAGTGAGTACACAAGCTAACACAAGCTTTGACAGCCGTGGTTGATGCCTGCATTACACTGCTGTAGTGTTCCCAACACTGGTTCCTGCTAGCATGTTTGTGAATTATGTCTTGAGAAGAGATTAGACTACAGTGTAAATGGATAAATTCCTTCTTAAACTCGTACTTACTTTGGTGAGTTTTAAGAGTGGGAGGAGCAAGCAATGGGACAGTGGGGGAAGAAATGGAAATATTTTTCTGGCTTTCTGATATTGTTTTGGGAGAGTGAAAAGATGGGCATCGCATTACTTGATCATGTGACTGAGATGGCTGCCCACCAGATGACTTTATCCAAACACCTATCTGTCAAAAAAAAAAACTCGCGGGGAGTTTCAGTTGTGGAATATTTGATAAATATACAGTGTACTTTATCACTGGTGTAATTTACCAGTCTTTGAGCAGCGTGTTGTGACAGTGCCAGAAGGATTGTGCATGTAAGACAAACAATGACTTTTACTTTAATTCTTAGAAAAAGAACTGCTGGATTGTAATTTTAATTCTTAGAATATGCACTGCTGTCATTATAAGCTTTATTTCATACATTATTCTCTTCAAAACCTTATAAATGTCTTCTTTCTTTGATACGAAGCATATTATTGGAGTCTTCTTCCTGGACATTATTAACTTTCCTGTCCTCCTTGTTAACGACATGTTGTTAATCACAGTTATAATATTATGACCTGTCTTGTTTTTGGTCTCATCCTGTACCTGTAATAATGACACTATGTGTTTTGTTTCTAACCTCTTCTTCCAGTGGATTTGGGAACACATGGTCCCATGGATATTACTAATTACTGTTGATCGTGTGTTCATTTACTTTTCATAAGTTTTGTTTGGTGACTGTATCACCGATACTGCTTTATTCCCACTTTGTGTGACTGTTGACTCTAGGATGAGTCTGGTTTTAATCACATGGTGTCAGTTCAATCAGCATTGCTGTCCAGAGCTGAATAAAAAGCTAGATGGTCTGAATTATGTTCACAGCACAAAATGCTTTTGTGTGTGTTTTAAATATAATAATTATTTCTGTTGTGCACGAACAGATATGCTTAAATTGTCCTTGTTTGAGATCAAGAGGACTGAGAAAACCACATTACGAATTTTTTCATTGGTGTCACAGAAACTTGATGAGCATCTCCTACCTTTTAGATAAAATGATGTGTAAAGTTAGCAACTCAATCTCGAGATAAAGATATATATAATATAATTAATAAATTCTAATATAACACCTTAAGAGTGGTACCAGGAAAAATGTCCAAAGAAATTGTCTCTTTATCAAGGTTGCCTTTGCAGAGAGTCATCCATAAACTACCTGTTCCCAGGAGTTTTGGCTATTTTTGGACCCCCACCCCATGGCTTCAATCCTCCATCCCCCATTGTATGGGTTTATGGTCATTAGAATGTCGAACATTGTCGATAAAACATTGATGTTTGAAATTAATTTTAAATGGCAATTTGGATGTGACTGCTTGACTGTTTGATCACAGGCAAGGTTTTCATGAATAAAACCTTAATTTGTTGTAATAAAAAAAGTGAATAGTGGGACCCTGACTGAAGAATGTAGACAGGTTCTCAGACCCTGTTTGTCCACTGTACGCTTTTTGTACATGGGAGACTAACAACCTGGACATACTGTATGGATGTTTGTCACTAGTGGAGTGAGCGGGATTCAAGGATTACGGGGGCATGGAAGTGTAGGATGGACTCACGGGATAGTGAGGCTGCTCACCTGTATTGATTTCTGTTAGTTAACGTTGAAGCGTGCATGTTGTGAGTGAAGTTGAGGCGTAGTAGAGGCAAAATCTGAATAGTCAGATCACTGCAAGTTAAGAGGTCCAAGGGGACAGACGTGAGATCAGAGGCAGTCGGGAGATTGTGTGTTTTCCAGTGATGACTGGTAGGTTGAACTGTGATTGATAATTATGATGATTGATGTACTAGATTCTCCTATGACCATGATGTAAATAAGTTATATGTGAGGACTGTGAAAGTCATTGATTACTGTGTATAGAGATGTGCGCAATGAGCGATAGATGTAAGTTCGGATCATGGATTCGTAGCGAGTCTGAGTGCTGTGTGGTATGGTAGAGGTGTGTTACCGTAAGAGGTGTGGTGAGTGAAAGGTGGACTATTGTGTGTACGCTTGATAGTTCGTAATGAGTGGTGAAGTGGATAGTAATTGTATAATGTTATAGAAATGTAATGTTATTCTTATAGGTGCCGGGGTCGGGCAGAGAAGCCACCCGCGGTGAGCGGACTTGTGCCGGGGTTGGGCAGAAGGCTACCCACAGGCCGCCTGAGTGAAGCTGTCGCGCAGGACAGCGGGAGCACATGAGTCGTGGCAGTCTGGCCACAGACAGGGACGTTGTTATTGTCCTTATTGCTATTCCATTGTTAATGTGCTATTACGATGTTAATGTGCTATTAAGATGTTAATGTGCCATTGAGAATATAATGTGCTATTGAAATAGTAATGTGCTGTTAAGACCTCGAGGGGAGATTGAGATACGGAGATTAGGTTGAGCCGGAGCCAATAAGAGAGGCCAGCAAGTAATATATATATATAGATGTGAGGCTGAGGCCAGAGCATATTTTAGAAAGTATTATCGGGTTGTGGACCCGTAGAGGAATGAATGTCGGGAGTGCTGACCATTGTATGGTATTTGAATTGAATAATGTAATGCACGTATCTCTTTATTTTTATGTATAATAAATGTGTGAGTCTGTTTGGTTGTTCTGTTAAGTGTTATACTTGTTCGTTCGTGATTGTTGTCCTGTCATAATAAGTACATCTCCCAGTCTGGGATTTGTGACAATGTTCCCTGAGTGTGTAGGTCATGGGGTGGGTGGCCCTAACAAATTGGTTGTGTTATTAGTTAGTGGACACAGGGTGAATATACCCTCTGGAATATTTACTAATTTAGTGACTCCTTCTAGAGATGCTGATGTTTTGATTTTTCGACAACTTTTCTGTTGATATTTTTATGTGTTGGTTTCTATCATCATTAATATTTCCTTAATTATGCAGTTTTATTTGAGTATTATCATTATTTGCTGGGGCTTATGCCGCACAATAACGGATTCTTCTTGTTTTTGTTTAACCACGAGGCGAACATATGCTCGCCTCGTTTAACCATCAAATTGAAATACATGTATGAGTGTTGTGCCATAGGCTACACAGGGAGCAGGGACTGATGAGAATTGAGATTTTATTTCTATAAGCAGGGACTTTTTTTGTTTGTTTGTTTACTTTGATCTTGTGGTGTGATGTACAAAGTTATTGTTGACGGTGTACTTTTAACATATTGTGGAGGAAGCCCAAGATGGTTAGCAGTGTGGATTTAAAAGAAAAAAAAAATTGTTTTTGTGCTTGCAAATTTGACATGAGATTTTAAATGTGATAATTGTGTTACTAAAATTGAGAAAGGCCCATCAATGTTTTTAGCAGAAAGGCTTTGTAAGTGCTCATAGGAAAAAATATGAAAATTGGTAGATAATGTATAATTATAGGCTTGCAGATTAACATGGATTTATTTAGTCGAGAAGACACACAGCCGTTACATTTTGATGCTTTTATAATTTGGCCAGTTTGTGTGAATTGGAGAAACAGCATCAACTGCCATTTTAAGGAAGAATTAAAAACTTGGATTCCTGTTGTTTTGGTTCCGTTTATTTTTTCTCTTAGTTTCAGAGATCGGGTCCTTTGCTTGTTGATACAATTGGAGATGTAGAAATGTGAGCAGCAGAGACAGTTGTTACCAGTGGACGGTGTGTTGATCTTGGATGATTTGTTTGTGTAGCTGAACATTCACACCAGTCACACCCACAAAAATCTCACCTTCCTTGGAAGATTTTTGTTATATCGACCTATGGATAAATTCACCGGTGCTTCAAAACCATTTGAATAATGCAGTTTTTTTGCTGTGAATATTATCTCTAATGGTATTATGCTATTAATATGTTATTGCTGTTTAACTACAGATTTTGTTTTAGCTTTCTTGCCAGCTCATTGTGATAGACAGAAAAAATAAACTTATGCAAGTTACCTTCATGTTGATTCATGTTTGTGATCGAATGGTTGAACTGATGAATGTTGGTGATATTTTAGTTATCTGCCCCTTTCAAATGTTTTTTTAAGAAAGAAAGAAAAGTCTGCCAAAAGCCAGACACACACTAGCTGGTATTGATCTGTCAACTAGTTACCTGTACGCAGAGAGTATAGATATATAAAGAAGTTTCGCTATTGGTCGATTTGCACTGCGAGACACGGGAGGCTCTGCGAAACCATTGTTAACATGGAGCGGAAAGTAGGTCGCTGCGGTAAACAATAACCGTTTGTTGTGCATTTCCACGGGGCGTAGGAGCTTACAAACGGTTCTGGATAGCCCAAAAATATGAACAAACCACAGTAAACAGATGTGCACACAATCTTTGGTGAAGAAGGTCTCTTTCAGTTCTTCAATTTCTTGTTTACCGCAGCGATCTAGTTTCGCGATTTGGCGGAAGTGAACCCTCTCTATACATCTATACTCTCTGCTGTACGATAGTGACGTCACGGCATTACGTTTCAGTGAGGGCTCGAGCACTAACCAATTGTTTTTTACTTTTGTTATTGACACCCAGTGACGTGACATCATTATCGAACTGGTAGACCGATCAAACTCGGTATGGGCATGCCCAGGCTGTATGGAATGGTGCAAGATCTCATAAAGGGCTGAAGAGAGGTTTGCATTCTGGCCGTTTTCCACGGCAAAGTTAGAGGACTGGTGAACTTACACTGAACTGAAAAGCCGAAAGAAAAATTTGAAAATGTTGAAAAGTATTGTATGCATGCACTTATTTTACATCCTGCCTTAATGAAAAGTATTATCGTGATAATAATTTGAACGAATCAAATTAACTGGTAAAGATGTGTTTGAATAGACCAATTTGAAGTCATTCAGTAAATTCAAGACTAGGACTTTTGTCCACCAAGGAATAAAAGTTCATAAAAGAGTCATCTTTTGAACAAATTGTCCTGACTGCGATTCTGTGTTACAAACAGCGCTTTCTGCTGGCTGTGACTTTGATCCTTTCACCATTGCTCAGCCAATTCTCTAGCAAAATCATTTACACATTCTTTTTGACAAATCTACACGACATTAATTTTGTCTCGCTAGTTTGGACTCAAAACTCCAGACGCCAAATGACACATTAATAATTCCAGCCAGGCACAACAAAATCACGCAGATGGCAAAAACGTGAAACTATCACCCGAACAGAACTGGAACTGGGCGCCAAAAGCCGAGAAAACAATACTACTGTGCTACGGAAAAAGACCGTACACATCAAAAGACAAAACAAAACAAAAATTGTAGGAGTCGAAAAAAAAAATCATGTTACTGCCCCCCCCCCCGCTTTATACATGTACCTTGTTTTGTGATGACCGAATGATGCTATTTTTTGTCCTAATTATAACGCAGTTAGGAAGATAAAGCAGGACATGTTTCAGTCTAAGACAGAATGTTGTTAGGGGCACGCAGCCAAATTACAAGACAAATAGAGAAAATATTGAATTGTGTACACCGTTCAGCAATGGATTATAATAATAATAATAATAATAATGTATAGCATTTATATAGCGCATATCCATTTAAAGTTATGTCAGGCCAGAGTTTTCTGCTATTGTATAACAGTACACAATACAGCCTGCTACTGTCACCCCCACTGTCTTGTGGGTCATCTCGGGAGAGAGGAAGACTAGGGGAAGGTAACCCTGAATACAAATACCACACTGCCTTGTGTGTTGCTATGATAGCAAAGGCTATGGGAGTAAACCCAGACAGAAAATCAGGAGTGGAGACCCGAAGGTGGTTGTCAGGGAGAACTGCATCAAACTGGCTTCCAGCATCTCCTGCAGCCGGACTAGTTCCAAATGTATTGACCTGGTCTCTCCCTTGGGTTTAACTAGAATGGCAGAGAGAGGGGTGGTGCCTCTGGGCAAAGCACCATCTCTTAAAAATAGCCCAGGCAAGGCAGCAAAACGAGGAGGCGTTTGCTCGGGCTTGGCAAGCGTCTGTCTCTCCTCTATAAGCCCACCCATTTCCGATTTGGAGAGGACACTCCAGCCATCCGTTACGGATGGGCACAACACGGGAGGTGGCAGTTACCGGTGATAAGCTCAATCCATTTGGCGTACGGATGAGCGCCAGGGGTCCCCTCTGTCGGTGGGAGCGGCTTTTCAGCTGCATTGATCAACTACCGCCCGCCGTAACCTGGGCAGCCCCCAGGCAGTTGGGTGTTGTTCCGCCACGTCAGCCTGCTTCATAAGGTGGTTGGAGCTAGACCAAAAGTCAAAAAGCTGACGTAAAGTGTGCACCTGGCAAAAACAGAAAAATACTAAAACTTGGTACCTGGAACGTCAGAACAATGCGCCCAGGCTTGCAACAGCAAGATCTCACTGATATTGACTCCATCAGGAAATCCCAAATTATTGATCGAGAACTTCAGCTACTAAACATCGACATCGCTGCCCTTCAAGAAACTCGACTTCCCGACTCCGGGTCAGTCAAAGAAGAAAACTACACCTTCTTCTGGCAGGGCCTTAGCAGCGAACAGCCGAGAATCCACGGCGTGGGCTTCGCCGTAAAAAACTCCCTTATCAATTCGATCGCAACTCCAATTGGAGTGTCAGAACGCATCATGACACTCAGACTGAACACCCGGTCTGGTTTTACCAACATTATCTGTGTCTATGCCCCAACACTTACCTCCTCTGACGAAACCAAAGACATTTTCTACGAGGCATTGCAGAGGACTCTCCACAACATCCCTCTCACCGAAGGCCTGCTAATTCTGGGTGACTTTAACGCTCGAGTGGGAGCAGATCACTCCGCATGGCCAAAGTGCATTGGGCACTTCGGCATTGGCAACATCAACGAAAACGGGCAGCGCCTTCTGGAGCTATGCTCCGTAAACTCATTATGTGTTACAAACACGTACTTTGACCTTAAGAGATGCCAAAGAACATCATGGCGCCATCCCAGGTCTGGCCATTGGCATCAATTAGATCTTATTCTCTCAAGGAGGAAGAGTTTGGGCTGTATAAAAATAACTCGTTCCCTCCACAGTGCTGACTGTGACACCGACCATGCACTGGTAGTCAGCAAAATCAAAATTTCGGCCAAGAAAATATACAGATCAAAAGCCCCTTCAATCCCTAAGATCAATGTAACAGCAATCAGAGATGAATCAAATAGAAAGTCATTTGAAAAGTTATTTGCTGAAAGCATGGATAATGTCACCCAATGTGACTCGGTAGATGAAACATGGAACACTCTCAGTTCAAAAATTCATGACTGTGCCATCAAGTCTTTTGGACAGCATAAAGTTTCAAACAACGACTGGGTAGCCCAGAACAGCGAAATTCTCCTACCTCTCATTGAGCAAAAGAAATCTGCTTTCAATGAGTATAACAAAAATTGCAATCAGAGTACAAAAACTTGTTTGAAAAATGCAAAAGCTAAACTTCAGCTGGAGGTAAGACGTTGCGCCAACAAATACTGGACAGACTTGTGTAACAGCATACAAGAGGCAAATGAAAAGGGAGATATGAAAACCGCCTTTAGTCAGATGAAAGTAGCTCTTGGGCCAATCATCACCAAAAGCGCCCCACTTAAGTCTGTAAATGGTGAACCCATCACAGATAAAAATGAACAACTGAATAGGTGGGTAGAGCATTACTCTCTGTTGTATTCAACTGAGAAAAATATTCCACCAGATTTTGAGGAACACCTCCAAAAACTGCCAATAATGGCCGAACTTGACGCTGAACCTTCCTTAGTCGAGCTTTCCAATGCAATCGACCACCTGTCTGCTGGAAAAGCCACAGGAAGTGACAACATTCCTGCAGAGGTATTAAAAGACCTAAAAGGCCCACTATTACCACACCAGTATAATCTGTTACTGCAGTGTTGGAAAGAAGGCGTGATACCACATGATATGAGAGACGCCAAAATTGTCACACTTTACAAGAACAAAGGAGACAAAGGCGACTGCAACAACTATCGAGGCATATCCCTCCTCAGCATTACTGGAAAGGCTTTTGCTCGCGTCATCCTCTGCCGCCTTCAACAACTGGCGGAAAAAGTCTTACCAGAAACACAATGTGGCTTTCGAAGCAAACGATCAACTATTGACATGATATTTGCACTTCGGCAAATCCAAGAAAAATGTAAAGAACAAAACAGGCCGCTTATAACATGCTTTGTGGACCTAACAAAGGCTTTCGACACCGTAAGCCGATCTGGCCTGTATGCAGTCCTTAAATCCATAGGCTGTCCACCAACATTGCTAAAACTTATTGCATCCTTCCACACTGACATGAGGGCATGTGTCAACTTTGAGGGCTGCACATCCAATTCATTTGCTGTAAACAGCGGTGTGAAGCAGGGATGTGTTCTTGCTCCTACCTTATTTGGTATATATTTTGCAGCCCTACTCAAGAATGCCTTTGGTCAATGTTCAGGTGGAGTACTTATTAACACCAGAGTGGACGGCTCCATTTTTAATGTTGCCAGACTAAAAGCAAAATCTCGTACAGAGCATATTATGTTACAAGAGCTCCTCTTCGCAGATGATGCTGCAATCGTGGCCCACGATGAAACCACGCTCCAGGCTCTCATCAATAGCCTTGCCAAAGCCTGTGACAAATTCATGCTAAAGATCAGTGTCTCAAAAACTGTAGTTTTGACACAAGGCTTGAGAAACTCCAACCCAATCATGCTGAATGGCTCTCCTCTGGAGCAAGTGGGAAAATTCTGCTACCTAAGCTCAACCATCAGTGGTAGCACAGACATAACAACTGAAATAAATGCCAGAATAGGAAAGGCGGCCACAGCTTTTGGCAAACTCTCAAAAAGGGTGTGGAACAATAGCAAGCTGACCATCAAAACAAAGGTACTCGTGTACCAAACTTGCGTCCTAAGCACCCTGCTGTATGGCTCAGAGACATGGACCACCTACTCCAAACATGAAAGATCCCTCAACTCCTTCCACCTGCGCTGCCTACGCAAAATTCTCAAGATCAAGTGGCAAGACAGGATCTCAAATATCGAAGTTCTGAGCCGAGCCAACATTCCATCAACTCAGGCTCTCCTAGGCAAAAAAAGACTGCGGTGGCTTGGACATCTCCACCGTATGGAAAATGATCGCATCCCCAGACAAATTCTCTACGGGGAACTTGCTACTGGCAACCGACCCAGAGGTAGGCCACATCTGCGATTCAAAGACACTTGCAAGGTCACGATGAAAGCATTCAACATCGACCCCAATGAATGGGAGAACCTTGCAAGTGATCGAAGCAGATGGAGACAAAAATTGCGCAGTGGCACGCTCGCAATAGACTTCAAGGCAAAAAAAACATACCTGACAAAACGACAGAGGCGGAATGAAAACACTCGCCAAAGTGAACCCAAAAGACTGACCTGCAATCACTGCCATCGCACTCTCGGGTCAAACATTGGTAGAATAAGCCACGAGAGAAGCTGTCAGTCAAAGTGAAAGTGAATATTCTAGCTGCTAAGACCGTCTGTAAAGACGCTAAAGGCCATATATATCCATTTAAAATGCTCTATGCGCTTTACAGAAACAACATGTCAACCACAGAGCAGAATGGAGCTGCCTGCGAAGCGCTCAACATACTGCACTGCTTCTTTCTCTCTCCCTGTCTCGCTCACTCTCTCTCTCTATCTCAGAGCAAATTGTAACGCAGCCTGTTAGGCGCAGTTCACAACTCACAACAGTTCACAACTCACAGCAGTTCACAACTCACATCAGTTCACACAACACACAACTCAAATAATATTTGAATATTTATTAATAACAATATATATTTAATAATGAATAATAAATTCTGGCCGGGGGGGGGGGGGGGAATGATATGGATAAATTTTAATCTATTAATTTCAATTTTCAATTTTGCCCGGGATTTCTACAAAGTAATAATCAAAGTAATGTAAAATACCACTCGCCCGTAACTAAATCCACTTCCAGAAAATGATATTAAAACTGGCTTTGACTGCTTTGACCTAGATTGGTCATGGCGTAGATCCACAGGGTCTTTTACGGCAGCTCGGTAGAGTTCTCCGGCAAAATTACATGTGTTCTCTTGATGTGCAATAGTTGCGCAGCTTCCGCACAAAAGTGGAGCCCATTAGTGCGAACAGAAAATGACGTCAAAGCCAGTAAATGGTAAACACAAACCTCGCACTAAATGACCATCAAAAGCTGCGGTTTCAACAATAAGGTAAAATTGATGATGACTGACGTTTTTAATAGAACTTTTTGTATGTGTAAGTAATGGGAGGAGTACCTTCTTCGAGCGCCACTTTGTCAGATTGTCAGATTGATAAGTAACGACGTGGGGGTCTAGTCAGTTTGTATCATCGAGGTCGTAGGCCGATGTTCGTCTGGGCAGTAGTCAGATTGACATATCAGGGAAAGCCCCCGGGGTAGCTATGTATCATCTCTTTTAGTTAGTTTCTGGTCTTTGGCGCTCGAGTACGGAACTCCTTCCCAAGTAATGTTCTCTTCGTCCAAGGAAATTATAATAAACAGTCATAGGTAAAAAAAAAAGTAAATTATAGATCTAAATCCGTTATAGATCTAGACTAGAGAGTCTAGATTTCAATGTCCATGGCTAGAGCTAGACTGCATCATTGTCTTATTATCTCGGTATCTACGCCCGGATTCACAAAGATATGTTTCAGTCGGCATCTTGAATGTGGCACATGAAAATGCACGCAAAACTGGGCAGTCAAGTTTTGTTTTGAAAGTAACAACAGCAGTGAGAAACAGAGAAGGCGTACTAAAACCACTGTCAAGAAGATGGGCTTTTCTGGCGTCTCCCAACTGTTTCCGTATAGAGTCCTGATTCATATATTTCAATGTACATGTATTATTAAACGCTTCCCGCAGGTGAGACACCGGATGAAAAGCTACATAAATTACACAGTACTCAGTAAAATGTGAGATGAAAATATTTGTTGAAATACCAATGAAGAAGGCTACATGTACACACCGCTGGATTAGCGTAATAATAATGTTTATGCAAGTAATGAAAATTGCGCAATTTAATAAGTAAAACTACATCATGTATAAATGCAGATGGTGGAATCTTCTCTACAGCCTGATATTTTTGATATGACTAATAGTGACACTGTGCTGTACGATATACAATGTCTTTATCTAAACTAACTCATCAGTAACCTGAGTATAATACCAATTTCACCCGGGAGCTAAACGTTTTTATTCCCCCACCCAGTGAAAAGACAACCAAGAAATGACAGAGCCTGACACAGGGCAGTAATGGTTAAGTTAAAGGTTTCGAAATGATATGGCTGATTGAAAACAGATAGTTATTGATGACACATTGCTCATTCACGTTAGGTAATGAAGGCCTTTCCCAGACAAGTGTCTTCGGTTCCTGGAAAATGTAGCTGAAATTATTTGCACCAGCAGTTGAAACTGCCCGCTCTCCCAACCCCCAGTCAAACATCCCTAAAAAATTACTTTGAATGCAGCAAAATAGCATTATGATTGAGGCGTCGGCCAAATATCAAGTGTTTTGAAGTTGATTTTTGCATCTTAGTGAAGATATATTTCCAGGTGAATTAAAAACCTTTCACGCACCCGACAACAGCTATCAGTATAGATAACCCCAGCAACTTAGATCAAAGCGCAATGTTCATGTATCTGTACACAAAATTACTGTTTGGAGTATGGATACACACAGTAGGTTGCTCATTTTGTATTTCTGTTACCGTCAAATTATTTTTTCCGTATTTTATTTCATCTGTTCAGCGCCAGCAGTTTGAGGCCCACCTGATATGATAACATCGACAAACTTGTAGATGATGAGACTTAGCCTAACACTGAGTTAACACATTTGACATCTGTTTTTAATAGCTGCTTGTCCTCCACGTTATCCGAATCATCTCAGCGATCCATCCACTGGCGGTACCCGACTAGATTCGAGGGTGGAGCTGAGGGAATTAACAGATCTTTGAGACAATTCCAGTTTTAGTGTGAAGTGATACAAACTGTCTGTCGGCCATGGGCGCTGGCGAAGGCGGAAATATCGTGTGGGCCATCGTCTGGATCCTCATACTGATCTTTCTGGGCTGGCCCATCGCGTTCTTCATAACATGGTTTTATTTGATTCTCCTGCCCTTCTCCAAGTGTATCCAGCCATTGCAAGATGTCGTGGACTTTCTGAGGAAGTGTGTGGACCTTCCTGGAACGTGTGGGGAGAATATAAAAGACATGAAGCCGTTATGTTAATGTGCCAATAAAAGATAAGACACTTTATCGCCTCAGGGGAAAAAAAGAAATTGCTCACATGGGCCCTTTTTTTCCCCTCATGAAAATGCGATTTTCAATTTTGTAATTTCTATTCTATAAAAATGTCATCTTGCTCTGAGCAGAGAGTAGTGTAATAAATTCGAAATAGGTGAACATGCTTCTATGGGAAATCTTACTTAAATTTGTACTTTGTTTCGTTTATTTGCGTTTTTTTTTTTTTCAAGAGCTTCGGTGGGGACAGCTGTCTTGTTGGTTGTTTTTGTTTGTTTAAAGTTCCTTTGCATAAGGTTTAAGGTTAGGGTTAGGGCAGTGCTGTTCAGGTTGAGTCTTGGAAATAACTTTGTTTGGGGTGGGGGAGGGGTGTGCTTCGGTACACCCCTACTGAAGCATCCCCAGCCTGCATCACTATGTCAGTCCGACACAAATCTCCGTAGGACTGTCGAGATTAACACAGGAGCGGGTTCTTTACATCAAACCGACGCCGGCGAGTTGACAAAGGTAGCAGGTCTACATTTAGAAAGGGACGATGTCATTCCGATGTGCAAAGGTGACATCAAGCCTACCTGTCGGATGTCCGTAAAGGTTGCTAGCTGGATGTACGTTGCTGTTCGGCTTTTTATCAGCCTAGACCATACTTATTACACTATTCTGACCCCGATCCTAACCCGCAGGGCCATTAGTTCACACCGGAATCTCATACAGACAACTGTCCCTTTGAAAGCATTTTTTCTTCTATTTCCTTTTTTCTTACAATGTAGGCCTATTCTTTTTCTCTTCAATCCTGTTGCTATTTATGACGGAGTGAGAGAAGAAATCTCATACAGACAACTGTCCCTTTAAAAGCATTTTCTATTTCCTTTTTTCTGACAAAGAAAACACAAACAAGAACAATGTTTTTATTATTATTTTTTCATGCAACTGACTAGATCACTAGCTATTTAGGCTGGAGCCAAGATACAACAGAACCTTTGCTTTGCTTTAGTCAGTTTCCGATAAAGTTATTGTGGCCAATTAGTCAGGCCTAATCCTATCCTCAACCCAATTCCTAACCCTTAAACTTGCCGAAAATTCCACTCTGCAAACAAAACCGAACTTTCAAATCTTTTATTGTTCGATTGTTTTATCTGTTCAAGTTTCCACTTTTTTTTTCCCTCTCTTGTTGTTTTTTCGTTTTTTTTTCCTTGAAAAAGGCTGTTGCCGAAATATCGACCATTTTCTGTCTTCTCTTTTAGTTTGCGTTTCATTGTATCGTTTGGGTATTATTTCTTACCCGAGACTTTGCGGCGTACAACTTTTTCTTTTTGCCAAATTTTGACTGTTCCTATAGCCTTGCTGCGACCCCACAGTCTTTCTGTGGTTTTTATATTTCGACAATTTTGCCCCATAACGGAAATCAACACTCCGTTGATTTGATTCTGTTGTAATGCTATAATTTGCTGAGTGTGGACCCAGACATCGCAATCAGACAACAGTGTACAGTGCGCCAAAATCAACTGCAAAGTTGCCATTTCACGGTAAAATCAGTGCGCGTCATAAGTTTCACATCCACCGGAAACGTGTGCAGGTTGATTATGTGAGCACTTTCGGAAAAGTCCGAAAAGCTGCACTTCCTGTGGTCTAAACATGTCGTTTATCTCCTGTCACAACTTAGAGAAGCTGTTACCTCGGAGAAGCGAATCTTATCGGCACTGCCCATTTATTTGTGTCATTAATTTTTGCTGTCCAAATAGCTTCATACGACTTACGA
The DNA here is from genome assembly GCA_963931925.1 of Onchidella celtica. Lineage (NCBI taxonomy): Eukaryota > Metazoa > Mollusca > Gastropoda > Systellommatophora > Onchidiidae > Onchidella > Onchidella celtica. The sequence goes on along the minus strand of OZ007574.1, from coordinate 5,188,419 downwards.
GTGGCCCATATCTTTGGTGGGTACAATGTTTGTCCTGCATTTTCGTGCAGTTATCACTTGGTACGATATAGTATTTCGGGCTTTGTAGGCTTATTAGCCTTTTGTCCGATCTTTTGATCATCGCTAGTCTAGATCTAGTCCTCAATAACTTTGTGGTCTCCCCTATCTACACTTTATACAAGTCCTTACGGCAAGCAATTGTAGAACGCTACAGAACCATAAAATATTATTAATATTAAGATTTGCTGTTACGAGTAATATACGTCCCCCCAAACTTTTTGCCTTAAGTGGACATTATTATTTTTAAGCCTTTTGTGATTCCAGAGCTAGAGAGCTCCTCCCGAATTACTCCTAACAACAGCCTAAATTAATTATTCTTTCAGATTTTGTTTTTGTTTTCCTCCTGTTTTTTGGTTGAAAGGGTGAGGGGCAGGGTTAGATATTCGATAAGATTTAGGGTTGAGGGTAAAGATAGGGTTACAGATAGGTACGTATGCGTACGGGCCGTTAGCACAAAACACCCGGGGCGCGGAAGCATTTATAACAACAACCCAGAATTAATTAGATCTCGATTTGTGTCAACGCTGACAAATATTCCAGGATATCCCTGAATTATAGTTCACCTTTCTTAGAAGGAGCGGGATCAACACTGATCTTCTTTTCAATCTTTTGTTGGATTTATTTGGAACATTGCATGGACTCATATTTCATACCAAACATAGAGCTAATGGAACTGATTTTTTATTTGTTAGAAGGAAGTGTATATTTAGGCCGAATACGGCCTATACAACCTGGTGCTGTGCTATTTGGGCCGAAGGTATTTTAGGCAAGGGAGTGCCAATTGTCACCGCGTAATACGGTGTCCATTGTCGATTTAAGTGTGCATTGGAATGGTCAGATGGACCTGGGGGCATGAGGGTCTAGTCAGTTTGTATCAATGGGTGGTAGTCAGATTGACTCATCAGGCGAAAAGGGGCTGGGGTAGCCATTGGCGATCGATGAACCGTCAATGGCCACCGCAATGCGGTGGTAATTGACGCTACCGGTAATTTGCGCTACCTTTAGGAAATACTGCACGGACACAAATTCTGTTTCGTAAACAAACAAAAAAACACGCCAGAACAGTGCAAATTGCAAACTCGCATTATCGGCCCAAATAACCCAGAATGGGGGTTTTGCGCTATTTAGGCCGTATTCGGCCCAAATATACCTAGCCTTGTTAGAATGTAGTCTGATTTTGAACTGACTTCTCTGCGATTTGTAAACAAATCGTAAGTAGACCGAGCTGATAAAAAAGTTATTTCTACTGTATAAAACCTGTGGGAGCCACTAAAAATGTGTGTTCATTGGGGACAACGATGAGTACACCCATGGAACAAAACTCCAGGTATTGAAGTATGTCACAAATCCCAGACTGGGAGATGTAATAGTTTATGACAGGACAACAATCACGAACAAACAAGTTAACACTTAACAGAACACTCCATCAGACTCACACATTTATTAAACATAATTATACAGATAATAGCGCAATTACATATATTATATTATTGAAATCAACTGCCGTACAACGGCCTTATTCTCACACACACTCTCCCTCGGATCCACAATCCGGTAGTTACTCCTAAAGGCACTTCGGCCTCAGCCTCTCCCCTCAGGGTCTTAATAGCACATTAATAATTCACTGGCACCGCAGTCTCTCAATATCACCTTCCTATTGTCATACACCTTAGCACTCCCCTCGCACCTCAGCAGGGCAATAACACATTATCATTTCAATAGACATTATCCTTTCACCAGTACATTATTAGTTCACTAGTCCCTCAACATGGCAATAGTGCATTATCACATTCACGCTCATATCTACGTCCCTGTCCGTGGCCTGACTGCCACGACTTTATGTGCCTCTACTGTCCTGCACTGACAGCCTCACTTCTGGCCTATGTGTGGCCTCCGGCCCTATGCTGGCCTATCCCCTGTGCTCATCGAGGTGGCTCTGCGGCCCGTCCTCGACACCTGTCATCACTGGAAAGACTCTCTCACTAGTCTTCTCGACTGCTCCCCTTATGTCCGCCCGATGGGCTCTTATTCACAGGTCCGTTCCGTAGGACCTTCTAACTTGCAGTGATAGTAATACAGCGCTTTCGCCTCATTCAGACCCCCCCACTACTCACAACAGCACGCTTAACTTACTTGTCCACCGTGAGCTCTTCTTACTCTACACCCGAATATTTCACTGAATATTTTTGGCCCATCTGTCCTAAACTTGAGATCAAGCCACGGGAAGGACGGCACGGCTGCCATTTCATATAAGCCTGACCGGGAGCTCGAACAGCGTCCTAAAATATGGCCGCCTCTAAAAGAAAAGTATCCATTTCCACTGTTTGGGCATATGTCCTACATTGATTAGGTCTGCGTTAAAATAGATCCTGGATCCGTGCCATGGAAGTCGTTATTTTTCATTTAATGGACATGGATTTGTTGTCATACAGTACTTTTGATAATGTACAAGGTTTTTGCATGACAGTGGTAATAGCCGAAGCAATTACCGGGACGGTTTGTTTGGTGCCAATCTATCATCACACTCGATCGTGGTTGACAAGAGTAATACATGTAAGCAGGGCCGGATTTGTCAGTAGTCCATTGGTGTACGGCTAAGCCGCGGTCTGTGTACTCAGCGATAAGACTGCATGATTATGTGACTCCGCAGTCCAAAGCGGGAAGCATACAGGCGTCTGCAGGTGTCACAGCGGTACTCGGACTGAGGTAGGCGCTATTCTGTAACACCTATCTTTTGCAGCCTCGAGATGTTGTGGCCGGTCCTTTTCAAAGCCAGCTGTTGCTCTGCGAATGAGCGACCCCAACTCTGATCTGTTTGCAGCAATGGCTTCGAGCTCGCGTGGCTGGATGCCGCTCCATCAGAGTTAGGGCGTCCTTGTAAGTCAGTTTGGGCCTTCCCCGTCTGCTTGAGCCTTGTTCAGCTCGCCGCCCATGAGGGCCGGATGGGCGTAATACTAAACTAAATAGGCCACAGCTTAAGGCCTCCACAAAGGCCTCACAAATTTCAGGAAGTTTCTTTAGGATTTGAGAATTTTATAAATTCTTCACGTAACCAATTTAAGTAATCTTTTAAACTTTGAATATTGTTGCCAGGGCACAGGGCAATGTATGAGCTAGCCAAAAGATTGATAAAAATAATCAGCAAATGCAGTCATTTGAAAACAATTAGTATTTTTTACTTTAAAAATGGTTGCCATTAAATAACTAAAATGCGTTTTAATGTTTTATTATTTTTTCTTGTGTGGCTACCCAAGTCTTGTTTTGGTGGGCATCTTTGTGAGACTTGCTGCTGTAATTTTGTAACAAGGGACCTCCAGATTTAACACATGTTCCGTGTTGAGTGAACTCGTCCACGTAACGCCTCATATGGGGACAGCCAGTGGGTAGTCAGCCGATCGTTCGCGTGTTTCCGCTAACCTCGGCGGTCGGGTCAGCTGGGTCATTTTGAATACGTGCTTCGTATGTACTTTAGCAAGCAATAACAAAAATATGCTGGATAAATCATAAGCAACCCCTATAAAGTTTGGATAGGATACTTTTGATGAGATAGAATAACTTTTATTGTAAATAGAAGGCTCATAATAAAAAATGTTCTGCATTTACACTCCGTTTGAAACAGATGTCTGTGCTTTTTTGTCCCTAATTTAGGCCATAAGGTGTACAAATTATTTTTTAAGCTAGGCTTAAAGTACTAACTACATTTATCATAATATTAATGCCTTCTCCCTCCTCCACTGATTTATGACCCGGCCATTATTTTTTTTTTTCTAATCACAGCCATCTTACTGACTGGTAAGAGATTGTATTTCCATCTCGTGCAGTACATACACGTACTTTAATATGTAACTTAAAGTCTCACCAAGTCTAGTAAAACGGGCACTGGTACATGCCCCTGTTTAATGTTGATAGATGCCTGGCCTGAGATAAAAACAGTTCAATCGCACACAGTGATCCCCTCCGCATGCCTTTATATTTCGTCACTGTTCTACGACAAAGGCATAAGTCAGACTTACTCCAAAATGCAACCGCACTACATTCCTGAGCAGGAGACCTATCAGATAATAATTATTGTAGAAAAAGAAAGGCGGTAGTAGGAAAACGTCATAATCCAATAGAATCATAATGGCGTAAGTCATCAAATGACATGAAGAGAAATAGTTTTTTCTTAATATCTCAAAAATGTCAAAAATGACTTATGCCACTAGCGTTGAGCAGTGACGATTTACTGTTTATAATTAAAGAGATTAAAATAATGCGGCTGAAGAAAGAAAAGTAACACCCTCAAGAGAGTGTTTGCTTATCGTGCACAATTTTGTATGTTATTATTTCATCAGATCTCAAGATGGCTCTGAGCACACAACTCCAGGTGTGTTTCCCAGGCCTGTGACAGAGGACGGTGAGACTGGAATAATTGTGACCAGCTCCAGATTGACCAATAGCAGGTCACGACATATTTGTCACACAGGAGCAAGTCACAATCAACGTCACGTCTACAGACCGTTTGGCACACAACACAGATTAAACAAACACAAAAAATTACCCGTTGTGAATTTCAAAAGTTTTAACATTCACGTCGGTTCCAGTATAAAGAATGGGGGTGGGCGATGCCGAAGGGAAAGGGTCAGGAAAGGGTGGGATGTGCCCAGGTCTGCTGTGGGCAGTCATCTGGCTGCTCCTTCTGCTGTTTGTGGGCTGGCCCTTGGCCTACTTCCTGGCCTGGCTCTACATCTTGTTACTTCCCTTCAGCGTGTGCGTTGAGCCTCTGAAGGACGTCTGCGAGCCTCTCTTGGCCGTCATTCAACTTCCCAAGGCATGCGCAGAAGGTATGGTGGAAATGAAGCCACTCTGTAATTAAATATGCTGGGACTTCGAGTTATTCCGCTTGGTTTCCAAGGCAACAGGAACAGCGGATGAAAATCTCTCAGAGAAAAATGAATGAGTTTCAGTAATTACGACGAACAGGTAGCTGGATGGATCGGTGGCCTGACCGCAATATCCTCAACAGTGACAAACAAAATTATAACATTTTAAGAAAATCGATTATTTGTTTCATAAATGTTTGTTATTGTTCACCAGTAAGGAAACATTCCTGTCCAAAACTGCATGGGAAAGTAAATAATGAGAAAATGTTATCATGGCAACTTATTCTTAACGGTTGTGTGGAAATGACATTGATAAAATAATACGATATTGTCATTTGTCATTGTATTCTTTGTCTCCTTTTACATGTGTTACATTTGCTGGTGATCGTACGAGTAGGCTACACACAGGACACAAGAGCTGTCAAAGATTGAGGAAGTTCTGTAATGTACACACAATCTTAGGCAGAGACATATAAGAATTGGCAGAAAAAGAAGAGAGAGAGAGAGAGAGAGAGAGAGAGAGAGAGAGAGAGAGAGAGAGAGAGAGAGAGAGAGAGAGAGAGAGAGAGAGAGAGAGACAGAGAGAGAGACAGAGAGAGAGACAGAGAGAGAGAGAGTATCATAACAACAACAACAACGACAACAACAACAACAACAACGACAACAACAACATTATCATCAACAACAACTACATGTACCACATACATGCATATTTGGCAATAGTGTTACATACTTGAAAACCATTACAGTTCTTTGTGAATTACGAACATCCAGGCCCAGTTATCCAATAGAAAAAACATATCCACTGAGTCAGGTGCTCGTCAGGTTTTTGGCATGATTTTATAAACTGTCAATGTCATGTCATGAGCCTTTTGGCCACACTCACCACAGAATAACAAAAGCCAGGAGTGACCATTCGCATGCATAGAGACATTATTATAATATTTTAGACTCATAATAGCTGTCATTATCAAACTGTGACAAATAAATTTCAGTCAGAAACTTTCATTCGTAGGCTATTTATTTTTTCCCCTTTTCTAATCGCGCAAAAGAGTGGTAGTACTGAACAAGCCAACAATGATTACCACGTTGGTTCTGCCATTGTTGTAGAAAAATAACGCAAAGAAACAAATCTATTCTCTCTGATCTCATTCGTTCAGTTTACGTTGTCACAACGCCGTCAACAGCAACATGTCTTTAAAGAATGTACAAATAACTCGGTGGTGCCAGTTTCACACAAATTACAGAATTCTTTCACCCGCAGTCAGAACAATATTTGGAATTATTTTATCACGGAGTGTCCAATATAGTTCAAGCAAGTTTCTCCTTGCGTCTGTAAAAGCACTCTGTTAGCGTCACAACGAAGTTATTATTGTGAACTAGTTTATACTTTTAGAAAGCGTTCTCACAAACTGTGTAATAGAACACTACCTTGCGATTTGTGATTAAAAAAATAACCAGCCTCAAACGCATTTTTTGTCGGCTGGCTTCGTGTAAATCCATGGACAGGGAAAACTCCACAATCAGGAATGTTCAGATGGTCAATTTCGCCCTAACTTACGGAATCTGAAGGGTTGAGAAACACTAGAAACATCAGTCTTAGCTGTTCGTGTACCACACTATATATCAAACAAATGGCAGAATGTATCTGTTGTATCTGTTCATAACCAGTTCCGGATGACTTTGTTAGCAAAATGCAGAGCGTGTACACGTGTACTCTTTCAGCACCGAAAATGCCTGAGCTAACTTCCATCTTGGATTGGAAATGTTCACAACCTGGCATAATATAATTATATCCCAGTTTGAGAGATGTGTTGTCGCAACCAGAACATAAATCAAATCACTTCGCACTGTCCCTTCTGTAGAAATTTCTCAAGTAACTCGAATCCAGCCACCCATTTGCTTGTGATCGATTGTCTCCCCCTTCGCTTCCTCCCACGTCACTGTCCACCCTGTCATCTCTCCCCCCCAACTCGTCATTGCTGTAGATATCATCGTCATCTCGATATCCCATCTTCTCCTGGAGGTCGGTCAGCTTGTCCAGAATCTGACCTTGCGAAGTGGCCAGCATTGCGATCAGAGACTGAACTTGGCTCACTTGTTGACTGAGTTCTGTTAACCCAACTGAAGCTTCTTCAACCCGACACCTGGAAACGCGCGTAGCTCTCATGGCTCTGATGGCGTTACTCAACCTCCATGAAAAATAGGTCACGTTTATCTTTGTGGATCTGGCCACCGGCTCTCTTTGGCAGGCTTTCTTCCACACAAAGACTTTCATGGCGTACTTAATCACATCCGAGGCAGCGTTCTTGCGTTTGTTCTCCAGATGAATCAACGATAAATAATTGAATACGTATCTCTCTGATCTTGTTTGTTCCATTTTCTTTGCCACGACAGCGACCAGCAAGGCTGTAGAGGCCAAGCCCATCAAACCTGTAACTATGGCAATAAATCTCCCACAGTGCGTCATGGGTGTAAGATCCCCGTACCCAACAGTTAAAAACGTGATGGCCGACAACCACATCGACTGCGAAAAGCTGTGAGCATCGCTGATTCTTGTGTAGTAAAGCTCACATGTTCTCATTGCCCATACACTCACGGAGAACATTGAAAGCATCGTCATAGCGATCACCTTCCCTGGATGGTCAGCCATGGCGGCCTTGAAGACAAAGACCATATCAATCTTGACATGACTGACAGCTGAAATTGTCTGTGTGGACTTGTCAGTCAGTAAGGGAGAATGAACTACCAGAAATCGGCCTGTAAAGATATCAATCAGTCAATATGTCATCCACAATGTGAAAAATCATCTTAAAAAAGTAGAATAGTCAGAGCAGCATGTTATAAATAATTCATAATTACCGAGAATCTAACGAAAACAAAGCGTGATGCATTTCAGCCATGTTTATTGACCGAAGCTGTGGCAGCCAGTATCACCGATTTGTCAGACAACATCTAGCTTACCAACAAAGTAAACACTCAAATACTTATAGCTTACCAACAAAGTAAATGATCAAATAAATTATAAGAAAAAAATTGGTAAAGAGAAAAAGTTGTATGTAGCAAAGCCTCGCGTAAGAAATAATACCAAAAAAGATTCAATGGAACGCAAACTAAAAAGGAAGACAGAAAATGGAAGATATGTAAGCCTTGCTGCGACCCCACAGTCTTTCTGCGGTTTTCATATTATTTGATCAAATAAATTTTAGCTTGCCAACGAGGTAAATGTTTCAATTAACTATACTAGTTTGAACAACGTATGTGTTCAAATAATGCATAGCTGACGAACAAGTAAATAGTTATAAAGTCCAGCTTACCAACAAGGTACAGCCTGAACATCATCATAACCGACAGAATCCCATCAATGTGGACCTTGTCAGTATGACCTGACACGCTCTCCATGTACACCCGTATGTCACCAGGGAATGGGTGGACGGCACAGACCAGGAGTTCGGCAATCAGACTGAACCAGGTGGACGCTGACATCACAGCTGAAAGGTGGGCAGAGCAGAAGAGTTGTCAGAGATGAAATGTCTTCTACACAGAGTCATGCCATACCAGATGGGGAGGGTGAGATCCAGTGGGTGGGCCAGTTGGCAAGGGCCTACCATTTTGAGGGGGCCTACTCCCCACCCCGATAGAGGCAAAGGGGGGGGGGTGTTAGATTTTGTAAAGAGAATGGAGGAGGGGGGCCGTTTGTACAAAATATTGATAATATTACAGAATATTGATAATATTACAGAATATTCAAAAGAATTTTAAAAGTTACATCAAGATGTACATTACCGAAGTTACCTTGCCTCATGGAGTGACTTTGCCTAAAACAGGTTAAAATTATGAATAAAGTCTTGAACAAATAACAATTTAGACTGACCCCCAGAATGTCTTTAGTGCTAATTACAAAAATACTTAACAAGCAGGTTAACCTACATTTCCCATCTATTACCAGCTTTGCACGAACTTGCTTAGAGTTACGCCAATTTTGTTCTCTAATAATAATATAGTGTTTTCACCAAAACCTCAAGGAATATTGAAGTAACATTTCTGAACTACATGCAGCTCCTGGCCTGCATTTAGATTTGTGTACATTATGAATTGTATCCCAACATTGTAGCTCAGCTTGTCACAGGACTCTCTCCATTCCAAAGTCATGAAGAAAGACAAAATTTCTTTGTGAAATATCGCAAGAATGTAATTCACTCCTATCCAATATCAGTAAAGGTCCGTGATATCCCTACGTCAACGGTTGTCCTTATGTGAACTGTTGCCAAAAGTCCCAGGAATATTGTTTTCTTCAACATTTGCTCAAATTTTCAGATATCGGCGCGCGCAGTTTCAAAACATGCCTTTCGTCTTCGTACTTTAATATGTTTTGGTTATACTTGAAAGCAGTACTTATTTTTCTGACTGCCCTCATCACAATGAATTGTACAAGGAAGTAATAATCTTATGTCACAGCTTGCCTTTGCAGTTTAAATAGGGTCAGCTGTTCACGTAAGGACATGGTAAATGTCACTAAAAAGGTTGCCTTAACTTTGTGATAAAGTCTAATTTGTACACTACTGTTAATCTTTGTATTTTACCGATTCATGAGATGAAACCACTAATTACTTAGGATGAAAACTGTTGTCTTTTCTTTGGTTTTATGAGTGTTGCAAAGCAAATACTACTCAGTCTGTATCTCAACTCATGTCCCAAGATGTATTACCGGTCATAATTAATCATCGTACGTGCCAAGAAAAATCATTTCAATGATGAACGTAAGATTACGGAGAAGGAAGAATTTTGACAATAATTTTATTGTTATTCTGTTCATTTTCTTCCCTGTTAAACATCGCAAATAATGAAGCCCAGATATCAAGCCTGGCAGCTGAATATTTACCACAAGGCAGTATCTTACTGAAGTAAGCAATTCTTGTAGTACGTTTTCCCAGGGTTGCATACACCCACATGATATAATCAATAAAAACGCCCCCAGGTCAGTTTCACCTCTGTGGCTTATTCTTCCTTCCCGCGTCTCTCAACCAGAATCCTTTCAATCACAACCAAACCATTTCCCAGAACAGATTAAAATAACGAAAGTACAAAACGACACCGTAGATACGAATTCATTCTCGAGTTTCCAGAATTGGAAAAGAATCTGAAAAAAAAGTTCTTACCTAAAGGATCATCCACTTTGGCATCCAACATCTTGATCTCTGCCCCAGTTTGATAGTACAAACATATGCCTATCAAGAGTACTCCAGTACTGATAGATATAAACAGCTTGAGGACGATCGATACAGTGGTGTTCTTCTCTATAGTATAGCACACAAGGAAAGATGAACATTTTAGACAATTTTCATTATACCTAGGGGAAGTAACCATGATAATTACGCAAGGGAGGTAACCATGATAATATTCACAATGCCAATATGAGTAATTGAACCAACCATGATGGTTCATGTTTTTATAGTGCCAATACTACTAGTAACTATAGATTGCATTCACCGTACTAGTGTCACTTGAGTGCCGTAATAAAGCTGATAATAATAAACGTTCTAGTAGTTCTATAAGTGTAGGACAACGTTTAATTTGTAATAGCACACAGGACAAAAACTACACAAGTTTGGAGCAGACCTTCACTTAGGACATCCAAAAAAAACAACAAACAATTCTTTTTTTGATAATGACAAAAACAACAACAAAAATATTGATTGAAAAATCGATGCTAGAAATTGTAACATAATATAAACCTGGGCCAGGTGAAGTGTGATACAATCCACTGTCAAATAGCTCTATTTGATTTTAGTATTACACTTGTACACATCTGAAATTAGTATTCTTCCTGACAGTAAATCATTATGTCCAACACATTGACGTTTTTTTTTTCTCTTAAACTGATTTTGAAAATAATTATGTGTTGTACATATAAGAATTAAGACATTTCTATGTTGCAAGCTCCTTTCTAAAGAAAAACTCTAAATTTAGAACAACTGTGACAAAATTTGAGTCTTCCATTCCCTTCCCTCGGTTAAAAAAAAACACAAAACAGCTAAATTATTGCAATCCATAATAGAAACAACAAAGTGCTGTATATTACTGGGCGGGAACTGCTTAACATTTCCTTTTGTTGTCAGTTTTCATACCGAAGATGTACAGGTTAATCAGGCATGGGTTGTGAAAACGGACTGATAAAGAAGCAGACCAGTGCATTAAAATTAAAATGTCTAAACTAAACAGAAGCCATAGATCCAAATGGCTTGAGACATTCATTCAGCAAAACTCTAATATAAGCCTACACATATCTAAAAGAAAATGAACCCTAACACCATCTGGCAGCAGCACAGGAAGTGCCATAGGTGGAATGGTGGTCTATATCATTATTAATGATAAAAAAAAATAGGAAAAAAATGAATGGGTAGATAGGAAGATGAATAGATTATTAGTGAATGAATGAAAACACACACACTTAGGAAGAAAATTAAAAATAATTAAAACGTACGGTGTAGAATTAAAACAACAACAACAAGAACGAAAACAACATCAACATCAACAACAACAACAACAGCAACAACAAAAACCCAAACTCACTCTCTATATATGGATTAATCCAACATGGCTGAGGTAAAAGCAAAAACAACAACAAAAAAGTTTAAAAATTACAAAAATCACACTGATTATGCATAATGCAATAATTTATGGGGAAACGGGCCAGAACTATCCCATAATTCCATGTAGTGGGTTAGAACAAAGACCAAAATTTAAGATTAAAAAAAGTAGGAATGACAAATAAAATTATCTGAGGGGAGGGGGAGGGAAGGACTGAGAAAATGTTAGTAAACTTAACCTGGCCCCTCAAACAAAATGTCACTAAGTTCAGGTAAAAAGATCGGTTTGTCTCTCCATCCATTTCCCTTCAACCATCTGTCTCTCCTCGATCAACCGACTGTTTTTCTCACTCACTCCACTTAATTCACCCCTACCTCCCTCCGCTCATTCTCTCACCCATCCACATATTCACCGTTTTTGTTTTAATTAACTATCTACACATTATCCCAGAGATATATTACAATTAATCGCAGTCATAATTGCACCAGAACTTATAAAAAAGATGAACTGAATTAATAACTTACATGGTTTGCACATACATACAAGCCAGCTCACACTTGGGCAAACATGTTCATATATTATTATGACAAGAAAGCAAAACTGGATTTTCTAGAATGCTGTTGGAAACTCAGGGAGCACTAGGGAAAAAAGAGCCCGAGACCTTCCTCAAGCGACAATCCATCCATCATTTTCTCTATGACTGACAATGTGAGTTAAGGAAGAGATTACGAATTAGAACCCATCTCTTCTCTTCTTTACACAAAAGAGACATGGCAGAATAACAGCTTTTCTTTGTGTGTTGAACTAGTGCACATTCTCTTTGACTAGATATGAAACATGGAAATTTAGATCACGTGCAAACAGACAATAATTTTGAAGAGAATAGATTATGGACGGGTTACCAAACCGTGGCCAACCTCCAATATCCTTTAGGCCCGGCGCGCACTGTGTTAAAATTAACCACCCGTTCAATGTAAGCAATCTTTCACGTGGCGTGCAGCACGGTAAACTCGTTGCCAAGCAAGTAAAAATCTGCGTCTGCACGCCGTGCAGCAGGCGAAACGGGATAGTGCGCGTGGCCCCTTCGATAGCCACTGTTTTGCTGATTTCGAAATCTAGCCTACTATACCAACACACTGTCGCGCACCTTACTGGAATATCTTGATCAAAACCGCACACAGATGAGGTGAGCAAGACGCAAACGTTTATCTATTTATTTATTTGTTTTTTGTAAGCGTAGCTTTTTCATGCATACATGGCGAATTGTGTCCTATTTGATATCTGACTTTTAAATTGTCAATCATTAAAAATACTTCTCCTAAATAACAGAATGACCAGGATAAATACAGCGATAACCCGTTCATCTAATTTAGTGGCAAAAATCTCGAGCAGTGGTAAGAAACTCTACAGGTGGCGCGAGACAGATGACGATCTTCAGAAGAAGAGTGGATTCTTTCATTAGATGTTTCGACCTTTAACTTCCTGACATCTTCTAGAACCGCCGGCCACACCGAGTTCACGACTTTCGGTGTTCGCCACCCACGTTTTTGTTCGTCGCCAGGCTTTTCTTTGGGTTTGAACCGGTACCACACCTTCATGGCAAAGATTTGAACGAGTTCACTTTTCTCATCGCACGTAATTCTTTTGCATTCTTATGCAAAAAGTCACCCGATCATTTCACTCCTCAATGTCGGAGAAGATCTTTGTAAACTCAAAACTCAAGGTTCCCACAAGCACAACATACCCTGAAGTAAAAAAAAAAAAAAAAGATTGATTACGCTGTAAGCAAAATGGTAAAATATGGTTGTGGGAAAACCTGAACTTTGTTACTTGAATTACCAGTACTGCCTAAATTCTTGGCAACCTGAGCTGAAAGTTTGGATTAGACAGAATGGTTTAGAAAATCATGCCAAATTTTGATACATGGATTTACACAGGGGCGAAGCCATCTTGACAAAATTGAAAAATACAAAAACAAACTTAGTTCATTTATTTCCCCGGGAACTAAAAGTGAAAGTAAGAGATCATTTGATCAGATAATAACCGGAATTTTACAGTAAAACAACAAAACAACAACAACAGCAACATATATATTTTATGTTTTCAAGCATGGCATTTTTGTTTGTTTTATCTCTGCAAAAGCAGAAAAAAAAACAACAAACCGAAGTATTAAAAGAAAAACAACAAAAAATGTTAGATAAATTACAACGTTAAAAAAAAATCTAAATACTATGTATGAAACTGCAACATGTGAAAAAAAATATTGTGCTTATGAAATTGAATGAAAAGAATAAGGCTGGTGACCCACCGGCTCAGGTCTGTTTCGGCTCAGTGAGCGAGGTTTCTCTTTCCGTCAGCCGACTCAGGACAGTTTGACGGGCCTGCACTAGTGAGACAGACCTATATTTTGTCTTGCCAATGCCTTTATTCCATCGCTTATACTCATATAATTTCAAACTAAAATCGCGACAAAAACTCCGTACGTCTCAAGAATCACTAGAATCGTAACACGGCAAACTTGACTCAGTGGATCACCAGCCTTAGCAGAAGCGAGCCGTGACTTCCCATGTTCCTACCTGTAGTCGGTACCAACGTTGTGTGATGGGAGAGAGTGTGGATAGGACAATAATATATTCCGTTGAAACTGATAACATTACTATCGTATCTCATTCACAATTAGTGCAGAAATAAGTGTTGGCGCTTGTCAGAAGTGAACCATTGTGTATAATAGTTCTTGATGCTGCTTGTCAAAGTGAAGTATGATGTAGGTGGGTCTTGACGCCCCACCCTCCCCCCGCACCAACATAAAAAACAAGAAAACAAAAATTTCCTCAGTTACGTTGCATTATTTATTCTCTATCCCCCCCCCCCCCATACCATTTTGGCTTATATGTAGATGAGAAGTGAAAGAACGAAAAAGAAGGACAGAGAGAATGAGGAAAAGACATAGGGCTACATACACATATCCGGGAGAGAGAGAGAGAGAGAGAGAGAGAGAGAGAGAGAGAGAGAGAGAGAGAGAGAGAGAGGAGAACTGTGTTGAGATATAAAAACGAACGAGCTGCAACTCTCAAAAGTAAAACAAGTGTGCCATCACATGCATAATTTCTATGCAAAATGAAAACGCAGTAAAAGTTCTCTTTTTTATGGTATGTGGTGAAATTACAAAAGCAGCACGAAAATTTTAATTGATAATAAGATGCAAATGCCTACCAGCTGAGACAGCATCTTTAAAGAAAAAAAAAAGAGATGCAGTGAGAACACTTTGTTTTTGTCATAAAGTAGTTTTTTTTATGGGAAATAAACAATATTTCTATATTTCAGGAGAAAAACATTCCTGGGGAAATACGATGACGTCACCAAAGACATTTTCCCTTTCATCATCTTGTATTATTAGATGAACTATATAATTACATTTCTGCTGCCTAACGAAAAAGCTTACTTCTTTCTTAAATATTTGTTCACATCCGCTGTTTCATCAGATTACCAGATAAACAACGAAGTGGACGGACAATATAATGCAAAAACAAACCGAGAAATATCTGTAGGAAACCATTTCTGCCACCTGCAATCCTCCTCAGTCGAGTCTACTGATGATGTATGCTATCATCTTTGTACTAACAGGTAGTCATTCATGTAGATTTAGAGTGTGCATGCCTGTGCTAAATGACATGGGCTGTGCGTGGACATGCGTTATGTAAACAGGTGAGTACGAGCCATGTATTTGTTAGTGATGTGCTTAGTTATGATAAAACTGTGTAACAAACTATATTATCCAGCCTCTGGGAAAACAAAGTTTCATCTTATCTCTCATCATCTTTGTTTTCAAGGGGGTAAAGAATCAATCGCATTGTTTTTTTTTTAACCAAAACGCCACCAACCATGTGGAAACATAATTATAACCTCGCTGATATTACGAAGTTTTGACAGTGAAATTTGTTTCTCTTTGTCAAATATAATAGGGAGTAGACAGCATCCATTTTATTACCAATTCCAGGAACTGTGGGGTACAGTTTGAGGTTGGTGTTCCTAGAGGCCATTCTTACATCAGCACGTTGCATGACAAGACATCAGATTTGGCCATAGATCCAAGAATTTACAAGGATAAATAGATGTGGAAACTGTCAAGAAATTCCCAGGCTATTTACAGTGTTCAGCCTCCCCAATAAAATTGTGCTCTGTCCAGTTTAAAACGTGGTCCGTTTAACTAGTTTGCCGTGTAAATCAATAGAATGCCATTATAAAACATCCAAACCAAGTTATATATAAAATGTAAATGAGGTTATAATATATTTTCGCAAGCTGGTTCAAATGTAATTTGATATACTGTTGTTTAACTACTCGCTGGCATGATGAGTATGTGTTTAAATATATATATATATATATATGTATTTGAACATAACTTATCAATTTTAACTCTCTTTACACTATGTTACTCATAAAAGTGGTTCTCAAAAGAATAGACTCTCTTATTTCTTGTGAACGTTCAATGACTGTGGTTACTGTCAAAGACATAAAATGCGCTACCAAGACAACCACAGTAAAAACTAAATGCAGCATTTGAGAATATAAGGAAGGGACAGAAAGACAGAAAGAGAGAGAGAGAGAGAGAGAGAGAGAGAGAGAGAGAGAGAGAGAGAGAGAGAGAGAGAGAGAGAGAGAGAGAGAGAGAGAGAGAGAGAGAGAGAGAAAGAGAGAGAGAGAGAGAGAGAGAGAAAGAGAGAGAGAGAGAGAGAGCAGTTTGAGGTTTGTTGAATATCTCATAGAAACTGACAGAAATTAGCCTAGCCTCCTATCAATCCCTGTGCTGTCCTCTAAGGCGACATTCAACATTAGGAAATATGCAATACAATGGGTCTGGATCTGTACATCAGTCTGACCTTGAAGATAATTTAAAACCAAGTAAAGTCAGCATCAACAACGGCACCGCCACCATTACCAGCCAGACCGCTACCGCCACCACCACTTTTGTCAAGGCCATAATTATCCCTGTAACTGACCATGCCCACTATAAACCCCCAGACAGGTGTGAGTGTCAATCAACAGTACGGTATTTACCTGTGGCATCTAAGTAATACAATTCATTCTCCACGATCATCAGGACAATCCCCACAACTGCCACCATTAACATTAGATCCGCTAGCCAACGTCGACGCTGAAAACATTAACCAAAATGAATAAACATGTGACATCTACGACAGCCATCACGAACGTCAACTTAGCCGAGTTTTGTCCATGCCAGAAATAAAAATTTGGCCGGAGCCTTTTGGACATTGTAGCCAAAAAAAAACAAAACATTACTATATGCCTTTTAATGACCAATTTCTGGCCAACTTCCAAAACAGTTACTAGGGTCATTGTGCTAATGAACAGATAATTAATTATGGACCCGGAGCCAAACGGAAACATAATCCTGACGATTGCACTGTCTGAAACATTCACTGTGGAAACAAATCCCATTTGACTTCATGGCCAGAAGAGTCACTTCGATAAATTCACTTGATTCCTAAGATTTTCAGTGTGAAGAAATCCAAGAAATCTTTGATTCCTAAGTTATCAGTGTGAACAAACCCAAGACAGCCCTGAAGTTTCAATGTGAATAAGTCCAAAGAATTTTTTGTTCCTAAAATTTCAGTGTGAATTAACCTTGAAACTTTGATTTCTACTGATTATGCACGGTTAAAACGAGATTGTACTCACCAGCAACAAATGTTTCCTGTGTTCAATCCGCTCTCCTAATTTTTTGGTAAACATGGCTCTGGGTTCGGGGGGACGTTCAGGTATCACTGTCATGTCAACATAGCGTGGAGTCATCGAGCGGGATTTCTCAGGGACCAGCGGAATTGACTGCTCTTTGCCCACCTCATCTCTCGGGCCAGTCATCTTCCTGGGAGGGCAAATGTTAGAATGATTCATTTCATAGAGGGTTATCTTATTTTATACAACATATCACATTTCATATCATGTTATATGAGATTCGCTGAATACACATAATAAGCAAGCTTACATAACATTACCTGCTAAACAATACCATGTTAAAAAAGGGACAGATATCTATACTAGATCTAGATCTATATATATATTTGTGGACGAGATTTTTCGTTGCAAAAGGCTCCTGAACCACTCAACACTCAGCCTTCAAATTTTACATGGCACATCAGAATAGATGTAAGGGTGCACAGTTTTTAATAGAAGTCTCAAATCGGTGTAGTTTTGTTTTTATTGGAAATTTATTGTTTCCCCAATTTTCACTAGGCTCTTTGACATGCTGTAGGTTTTTATGACCTCATCACTTCCTGAAAATTTTCGGTGCTCACCACTGCACACTGTGTACTGTCCTATCGCTGAGTTTTGGGGATGACCCTACGCATCTCGGCCTTTGTTCTTATTCCGTTCGGTCTGAAGTGGTGTCCTTTGTTGTTGCATCTCTCTTATAAGCTATCTATGCAGCAGTAATGCCTTTCTTAGTTCACAGGCGTCTTAAGTTTCACCAAAAAAAACAAAAAAACACCAACCTACACAAACCTGTTCATCGAAAAGGTACTCAGCTAGTTCCATATATGACACAAAGGAAAACAATAGTGTTTAGATCTTTAGTTTAGGAGTTTCGCTGCCATTGGCATTTATACCTCACTTTTCTTGGTTTTATCTTTCTTGTTGTGGTTGGGATTCGTTGTTTTTTAGAATTTTTCCCGGACAGCGGCCTGTTCGGCCTGCTCTTTTCGATTTCTAACTGCCAAGGTATCTTTAACGTGCTCAACGAATTTTTCGTCCTTATCCGAGAAGGGACAGGAAAATATGGGAAAAATCCTTAACTTCCAACATGCTTGCACCGACCGGGATTCGAACCCGGTACCATCCGCATGAGAGGCGAGCACCTTGCCTCTAGACCACCGTGTTCCCATCAAGGAAAACAATAGTAAAAACAATCCTATTATTTACACACACGTATATATATCTGAAGTGCAAATGCATCGAGAGCTTCATAAATAGAACATGCAAGAAAACTTTTATGTACCCATGACTATGAAAGTCGTCTAACTCCACTTTAATTGCTTTTTGGATAACTGAGTTGGCAAACAACAATAACAATGTTTTCTTAGATGTAAATAGTGAGTGAAGAGAAAAGACAGGAAATGAGTTATTTCAAAACCGGAGCAGTCAGATCTTATTCCACTGAATGACGGAAGATCCTATACGCGCATAAGCTTAGCTCAGTTTCCAAACAAAAACAAAACTGGAGTTAGATCAGTCTTTTATGCATGGGCTTAGACTGTGTCTCTTGAGTCTAGTTTGTGTAAAAGCGACCAAAGTTAACCAGACATCAATTCTGAACATATTTCGTGCAGATGGACGTACCAACGAAATACTGCAGAGCCCCATCTTGCCTTCTTCAGGTACAGCCCCTTTGTTGATAATCCTTACACAGGCCGAAATACTCATCCACGGGTGTAAACCATCAGTCACTGAGTGAGTCAACAAGGGTACAGATCTACACAGTGACTGTAATGCTATGATTCAGACATTCCGCCATCGAATGCTCTTCTACATAGATAGATTATTCAGCTAGATTATTCTTTGTTTTGATGACTCTTTTGGTCAAAATTGTTTCAAAACTCCGTCCGGGAAGAGTTTGTCATTGCTGAACATGAACTGCATAAAGTACAAAATGATTTCTGAAATTATTTTGTTCTGAGTGTCACGCGACGATAGGGAACAAAAACATTAATTTATTTGGTTGCTAGATGGTTGGGGAAACAATCTCCGACTCTTTAGAGAAAGGGAAATAACTTAAAGACCACACGTCTCACAGATCTAATCAGTGATTTAGACACAGTACGCCCGTAAATTGAATAGAACAGCACTAAGGTATGCTTGCATCTGAAGAAAGTATGACAGTGAAATTTTGGGTCTGCAACATACAGAATTCATTCCTGTCAGTTTTCACAACCAGAAATGTTTGATCAGTAATTAATAATGATCATTGTTTTCTCATCTGATGATCACTGCATTCTCTTCTCACAGAAACACAGACAAATTGAATGGAAACTTGTGGCAAACACAGCGGAAAGTCGTTACTTGCAATCTGATATAACAATATTATTTTCTTGGATACAAATCAATAGTTTAGACAGACCTTTCTGCCCTCCGAAATGCACCCCTGGTGAAGACAGAGAAGCAGTGGGACAATTTTGTACACCTCATGAAATACCAAAGTTTTACCAGCGGCCAGAAATAAGTATTTTGCCAGACATAAACTAGCAATGTGGACGAAATCTTATGATGTCAAAAACATTTACTGTAGACACAAGCAAGAGCGCCGCATTGCTGATTGATAAGGAGTTTAAAGTGTGATAGTTCCAAATTTGAAGACAACCTCGCGAAACATTGCACACAGGGAAACTCCTCTCATCTCAAGCGAAACCACAGCGGGTGACTTTTCACTTCAAAAATTTAATTTATTCTTTAATTAATCTTTTGCTCACTATCTTGCATTGTGACCCTCCTTTGCTTGAACCACAAAGCTGCAGTCTTAAACTCCAAGAAAGTCATCAGATCACGGTGACGTAGCTGTTGAAATACACAGAAAACTAATGTTTACGTGAACCTTTCTATTCACCTCTAAACTATCCACCTTATTTGTTTCACTAATTAGCATTTTTAGAACTTTCCCCTCCGGGAAACAGAAAGAGCTCACAAGATGTCTATGGCGAAAACTTCCTGGGTTTGCACTGAATATTTCGTAACAGATGAAATCATGAATTTTGGTATCGAATGAGACACATGACCCAGTCCTCTGATCGCTCGAGCCACTGGGAGCGACAGTAACAAACTGGAACATTATTTGGTGCAAAACCAGATGTCGCACAGGGTAACTCGATCTCTATTTGCGTCTGTCATCTGATTACATGAATGCGGCGATTTTTCATAAACACCCGAGCGTCCACTTTTTTTCTTCTATTTTCACAGCTTTCAAATTGTAATCATACGGAACCCAATGACGTAGCGAGAAAAAATGAATGGTCTAAAATTGTACAAACCATCAGGAAGAACTACAGGGAAAGACTTATCTGATTTTTGAAGATTTTATTTTAATAATTCATAGATAAGTTTCATTTTACTCACTTATTTAAATAAACTGAAGACAGAATGCACAGCTTTGAAAACAGATGTTAAACAGAAATTGACGAAGATTTTCGTAGAGCCGTAAAGGAGCATCACTGTTTACGCATAAACCAGAAAAACATCACTTTACAAAGATGCACATGACCAAAATCTTAAAGTATCAGATAGTTCTCTTCAACAACATTGTTTTAACGGGGCATGCCACAAATATGATCATGTCTTGAAGTTTTTTTGTTTTTTTTTTAATGCAAGAAGTGAACTGCCTCGTTGGAACTTTGCATTATGCATTCCGTCATCTTGCGACATGAAGCACGTAAGTCTATATTGTAAACGTCATGCACTCTCCTGTGTTTGAGAGAAAAACAAAGCACGTACTTTTTCAGATAGCTCATGTAGCATTTTTTGGAGGGGTGGGTGGGGGGGGGGGGGAGAAAAGAGGTTTTGGGGTGGGGTAAAATTAGCAGTGAAAAAAAAATATATGGGTGACAGCATAGTGTATGGCACACTAAGACTATACAGCACCCACATTATGGCCCGTCAGTGCTCGCCCTTGATGAGAGGGTCAAGATCATGATAGAGGATAAATCAATGACACATTCCGCGGATATGATTAATTTTCTGGGCATCTGACCAAAAAAAGATTTAACCCACTAAATGAGATAAAAGGCTGTCTATATTTACTTTGGCATCAGATCTCGTCCAATTAATGAAACGACATTTTTTCATAAACTCTTTTTTGCACTTAGAAATTCTTAACTGTACGGTTATACCCACGTCATTCCTTCACGTATTGATTTATTCACCCCCTCATACATAAACTTTTATAACATCACCATCATCATCATCATCACTGTCATCATCGTCATCACCACCATCACCACCACCACCACCACCACCACCACCACCACCACCACCATCACCACCACGACGACCACCACCACCACCATCACCACCATCACCACCACCACCACCACCACCACCATCACCACCACCACCACCACCACCACCACCATCATCATCTGGACAGGTCATTACCAGTGTATGTTCCCATTAGGCGAACTGAGTTAATTTGCAACCGAATTTAAATTTCCCCCACAGCAACATCTTCGCTTGAGGTAATAACTAGACGAGCTTTATCATGTGAGTTTATAGGTAAGACGATGCTGTAGTTTTCAAATCGCGTGAACTTACTTTCATGGCAGTGGATACTAGGTATCTCCAGAAGATTATTCTAGTCTCAGAGGAATCCTCAGTGAAATATCAATCCCCTGTACAAATTCGACGTCATCATTGTGACAAAACTTAAAACACGGAGTATCCAGCCAAGCACTGAACTGATCGTTACTGTACTCCATACAATTTTCTCATGAATTAGTTTCACTATAGATAATGCAGCTTCCATACCTGTCAGATGACCCGCATTAAGTCCAAAATTAAAAAAAAAGATGCCTTGATGAAAATTCTGTTTCAACTGCTAGCTTTCATGTGACACCGGAAATTCACAGACTGACAGTAATAGCAGATGAAAAGTAATCCTTCTCAAAACCTCATTAATTCAGAGGACTAATTAATTCCATGCACTGCACAAACTAATTTCGCCAGACTTTAGACGAGAGAAAGCCACATCCGGTGTTATATGCAGCGCAAGAAACAAAGACAATGCACAGCACAACTAGTTCACCAGATTACTTTGCCGAGAGACGACCACTTCCAGTGTTGTATGATTCACCATACCGGGTGTCACTATGTTCAGATATAAAAGAATACAACGTGCCCGTGTAAAGGTCGCCTATCAATTTATAGAGTGTGCTATACATAAAACAATTCGCTCACCCATAACCATAATCATAAAAGACACATAAAAAAGCATTGTGAACGTGTAATAACTAGTTATTTTTTAGTTTGCATGGTCTACATCTTGGAAACAATTGGGAAATAAAACAAGTTAGGTGGATATTATCCTGCTCATTGCGACCAGTCGCTACGCTCCTTTGTTGTTTCAGTGACTGACATGTGAAAACAATGACATGATAATTTATGCTCCTTCATTTCAAACTATTTTCAGTTTGCCATAAGTCATGATCTGTTTCCAAGATCATCTTCGTGGTCTCAGAATAGTTTCGTTGTTTGCTGGATGAAAACATTAATGAGGGCATGAGCGAATGAAATAGAACCAGACACAATAAAAGCAAAATTACTGACACTATCAAGAGTTCGTTATGAGTACTAGTAATTGCCCCATTCTTCGAATGGTTAAGCACAGCACTCCAGACCGAAAGAAATCAGCACAAAGACATTGATGTCGAGACACTTTGGGTCATCCACAAAAAAATTGGCTATTAATAGATATATAGGAGAATTTTTCAGGAAATGATGACGTCATGGGCTCATGTGTTCGTAAAAAATGGGTCGAAGGGCGGGCACATGTAAAATTTCACGCAAATCCGAGCTGTGTGAGCAGCAGTAGGTCTGTTCAAAATCCCGTGATTATTTTTTTTATATTATTATTACATTTTCCTTTCTTTGAGCATTGCTCTAGAGTTCGAGGCGTGAGAGGCCTAGCCTTTCGACAAAGTTTTCTTGGCATGACTGACACTCCGAGATCTATAATAAAAATATTTCATTCCGAGCTTGAAGCACACTATAAATGTTTCTACACAGTTTTCTTGGTATGAATGAATGGCACTCACCTCATCTGTATTACACTATACTTGGTATCAACATTTTCTCGGCGTGGCTGAATCTCAAGTGAACTCTACTTCGAGAGTTTACTGTAAGAGGCGGAAATGACGAAATTGACGGAAGTACATTATCACGTCGTATTCGCAATCATGAATTGATAACTGATAATTATAACTGAATTTCTGGAAAAAGTAAAAAGTTTCGGGAAAAAATGAGCACGACACGTACAGGCTCGATACATTTTACATGCATGTGCCAAGTTTCATTTCTCTACGTTGCGTAGTAAAAAAGCCTTTGCGGGAACAAAGTTGGGCCCAAGCTCCATTATTATATGATACATTGTGGGAAACTAGCAGTAGGCTATAACAGGAGGAGGAGGAGGAGGAGGAGGAGGAGGAGGAGGAGGAGGAGGAGGAGGAGCAGGAGCAGGAGCAGGAGCAGGAGCAGGAGCAGGAGCAGGAGCAGGAGCAGGAGCAGGAGCAGGAGCAGGAGCAGGAGCAGGAGCAGGAGCAGCAGGAGCAGCAGCAGCAGCAGCAGCAGCAGCAGCAGCAGCAGCAGCAGCAGCAGCAGCAGCAGGAGCAGCAGGAGCAGGAGCAGGAGCAGGAGGAGCAGCAGCAGCAGCAGCAGCAGCAGCAGCAGCAGCAGCAGCAGCAGCAGCAGCAGCAGCAGCAGCAGCAGCAGCAGCAGCAGCAGCAGCAGCAGCAGCAGCAGCAGCAGCAGCAGCAGCAGCAGCAGCAACAACAACAACAACAACAACAACAACAACAACAACAACAACAACAACAACAACAACAACAACAACAACAACAACAACAACAACAACAACAACAACAACAACAACAACAACAACAACAACAACAACAACAACAACAACAACAAACAACAACAACAACAACAACAACAACAACAACAACAACAACAAAAGCAGCAGTATCGAACTCCAGTTCTCTGTGGAAATTGTCTGAGAATTATCAGAATTGCTTCCCTCTCTCCCAAACATTACCCATCTGTATTAATGTGTTACTATCCACATCTAAGATAATTCACAGCAACGTCATCACTAGCCTCCAAACAACACAACTACATATATTTTTTCTTTGTCAACAAAACCATAACTTCACACGATCTCCAACCAACAAACCACAATAGTGAAGCGTTGTTGACTGAAGGAAATCACCTGGAGTAGACTTCAATTCAGAATAATGGTACAAACTGTCCATCACATGAATGAAAGCACCCCCCCCCCCCCCGCCCCAAATCCCCCATAAAACTAAAACATCAACAACAACAAAAACTCACCAATAAAACTGACTTAGACAGAAAAAGCCACTCGTACGTGTAATGAACTCTGTACGATGTTGAGACTGTGTTCAGTCTCACATTCATACAGCTATAAATATGACATCTATCCTGTCTTCATGTAGGATAATGGAGGCGGAACTTTATTTATCGAGACCATTAGAGAATAAAACCCCTAGTAAAATTAAACTCTTCCTACCAAAAAAAAACCTCACAACGCACTTTAATGACTTCGCATACTAACTTTCATATTTGCGACATATCGCAACTTTGTCATAAAATTGAATTCTGATTCATCACGGTGGCCATGGTATTTTTTGTTAGACGTCGCACTACTCGAAACTTTGCGTTAGTTCCAGCAACACTTATGATTTTAAATTATTTGCTGAACTAACCGCCAAGCAAAATTATGCAGAATATTTGTTGTTTGCTTTATCAGAAAGTTCGGTTTGATACATGGCACTCACAAGGAAAAAAATATAAACGGAAATAAAATGGGTTCATGACAAAATTGCCAAATTCCAGCCATGTTTTAGCTAACGTGTTATACAACATGTAAACAGTTAGGTTAAAAAAAAATCAATGTAGGTGAAATGGAATGCACAACAATATCATATGTATTATTTTACATATATCATTTCATAATTAAGTCCGTCAAACTTTAGAGTTCCGTGGCTAATTGGCTTAACCAGTGGTTCTCCGAGTCCCAGCCACATTCCTTCCCTCGTTTTACCAAGTTCCATCCATTCCTCCCCCATTTCATTGCCATCTTATAACTTTTTCACCGTTATACTTCTATAATGCTAATTATGAAACGATTTATGAAATACATTTCTGTATTACTTGGAACCAAATGAAAACAGAAATCGTTTTCAATAGATCATAATACTTCCACCAGACAGTGCACAGAATATATTCTCTCCAAGAACGAATTCCTCCACCGACTGAAATGCCCCCCCCCCCCCCCAGTTCCTTCCTTGGGTAAAATCCCTCCCCTGGAAGCCATCTGCCTCCAGTTTGAGAATCCCTGCATGGAACACACTAGGTAACGTGATATATTGTACCGTGTCGTCATAGACTGAATAATTCATGACTGTTGAAAACATGGTAAACTTGGCGGTCCTCCTCATCTGAATAATCAATAGTCGAGTGAAACAGATTTTCAGACAATGGGCAGTTCGGCATCTGTCGCAATATCAAATGTGAAATGGTCAGAATTTGGGATCGATATATAAGTTTGAATGATATAAACGAAGTTAACGAGAAACCTGTCATGATATCACATCGTACAGCAACTCTGGAGGATGACTTAACTTGAAAAGATTTATATCAGCTCCAAATGCGAAAATAATAGTTTTCATAACAGAGTTTAATCTTTTAAATCACCCACATAGACTAACCTGATATTGTATAACATTTTTGACCTTGCCATGTCTGTTTCATCCTACAATATCGTAAGTCGCCAAAAGTAAACTTTTGATCTGTCTGTGCTCTTTTAAATCTCCACGACAACAAAGATTTCATAGGCTTTTGTATTATTACTGACTTGAAATTCGAAAATGTTACAAAGTAAATCAGTGAAAAGTTCTCATCTTGATGCAGAAATCTCCTCTGATAGGTTTATTGTTATGGATGACATGCATTCATCTCCACGATGACTCATACTATAATTGTAAACTTCTCCGCTGACACAATGTATTTCCTATATGAAATGGAGGACATTATCATGAGTCTATAAAACTATACAATGATGAAAGGACGAATTTGTTATTTCAGTAACTTTCGCAACCTAAAATCAATGTAAAATCTTTGAGAGAGAAAAAGATAAATGTTTTTAAAAGGGTGGATGGTGCTTGGGGAGTGGGAGGCTATAGATCTGGATATATCTATATATAGAAGGAGAGATACAAAGTACAATAAGATGGGATACTCCCTTCTTCGCCCCTCCCACAAAAAATCGTGCACAGAATTTGCGCGCTGATCGTGAGGCGGGGCCCATGGCGCATTGCATGAAAAGAATGTTTGGTATAATCAGAGAATATAAATGTATAGAGAGGGTTCACTTCCGCCAAATCGCGAAACTAGGACGCTGCGGTAAACAAGAAATTGGAGAACTGGAAGAGACCTTTTTCACCAAAGAGAGTGTGCGTATCTGTTCACTGTGGTTTGTTCATATTTTTGGGCTGATTGAAACTATTTACAGCCGTTTGTAAGTTCTTACGCCCCGTGGAAATGCACGAACAGATATATTGTTTACCGCAGCGACCTACTTTCCGCTCCATGCTAACAATGGTTTCGCGGAGCCTCCCGTGTCTCGCAGTGCAAATCGACCAATAGTGAACCCTCTTTCCCTGTATATACTCTCTGGTATAATGATAAATTAATGATGCGGATTTGTTGCAAAGCCATTGTTACTGGAAAGCAAAAAAAAAAAAAAAAGTTCTCCTCCAGCGATTGAAATTATTATTACTGTCACGATTAAGGTTGATGACCTTGTACGCCACGAGTATAGAGGGGGTAAACTTGGTAGGGGAGAAGGGGACTTTTTTTAAGTTGTTGACTAGCATGAAAGATTACTATCACGAGGAAGGTCGGTGGCCTTGTGCGCCACGAGTCTAGGGGGGTGAGCTTAGCAGGGGAAAACACGGTTTTTAACATTGTTGGCGAGCGTGGATAGATACACACGACTCGCTTTAAACTAGTCGCGTCTGCAAAAACCTCGGGAGTATAAGTAGAGGAGAAGCTCGACACAGGTGGTTCCCAAATTATTCGTTCCTAGAGGAAGACGCAGCGAGAAGTGGTCCGGGCGACAAGTGGAAGGTCGTGCCATGGGGACCAGGGGTGTCAAGTATGTGAGGGATCTATGAGGTTCCCAAGTTATTCATTCCTAAAGGAAGACGCAGAATTTATCGGTCCGGGCGACAAGTGGAAGGTCGTGCCAGTGGGGACCAGAAGTGTTAGGTGTGTGAGGGATCCATGATGTTCACATTTATTTCCCAATAAGAAGAATTTATCGGTCCGGGCGACCAGTGGAAGGTCGTGCCATGGGGACCAGAAGTTGAGGAGTTCTGATGATAGGATGGGAACCCATCAGAAGCTCGTGAATCTACGATGGCGGGTGTGAACCGTCGGTGTGCTGTGTGTTTGCAAGTTGAAGAGTCTTGAGGACGGGACGTCGAGAACCCCTCAAGGAACAAGTAATCTACGATGGCGGGTGTGAACTGTGTGTTCTTATTTGTGTGAAGCCAGGGACGTCTGTTTCCCCTTTTATCGTCGAAATTAAAGATCTAGAAAGGATTGTGTGAACTCTGGAGAAGTGAAACTCCATCAACGAGGAGGGCAGCTGTTGACAGAGACTATTAAGTATACGTAGTTAAGTTTACAGACAGGGATTAGATCTAGATGTGAAACGGGGAATAGATAATAGCCATGATCCCCAAGAGTAAATTTGAAATATCTGTTTTTGTGATTATGTATGTGATTATCATGAGTTTAATGTTTTGACATAAGTTTTGTCATGCATTTATAATTAAATATCGTTTAATTTAAATCTCACTCCATGTGTCCGTTGATCGCTGGTCTGCTTGCTTGGCTTGTTAGCTGGGTTTGAAAGGTAAATAAGTTAGGTACTCATCACACACGTGGTCGTGACCATCTTCACGCACGTGATCGTGACATTACAAAATAAGTGACTTCAAACAAGGCCTGCTGCAATAGCTAAAAAGTGAACAAAATTCAGTGTTTTTCCCTATACCGGTATTGACTTTGTAAAATACAGCAATGTTTATGACTGCCGCCCATTCGCCGTGCAGGCTAAATGCGCTAGCTGTCTCATCTTGTTGTATCTAGTATCTTTGATCATACCAGATCACACTAAGCCCAGAACGACACCCACGGATGCTGGCAGAGAAGAAGTACACACCATAATTTCCTATACTTTCTGAGTAAATCCGGGAAGACCTTGGCATACTAAGCCCGGTCAGACACAGTCAGCTTCTGCCACTATTTCTTGGGTGTACATTTGGCTGTCATCAACTGACTGTGTCGTTCCGGGGAAAGACCTTTAAAACATAGAAGGAGACTAGGTATGATAACAATATACATCTACCTGTGGAAACCTCAGCATACTCAGGACTTTGAGAGGAACCCGTGAGGCAAGGATTATTGACGGGCATATAAGAGGTATAAGAGACAGAATAATCACACTCCAATAGCCAGCGAATGAGCGCGTACGCAATGCACATTATTTTGTTGTCTCAGCGCTTGCCCCTTCTTCCCCCTTCCTCCCCTCCCCCCTCCCCCCAAATCGTCCCGCATAAAAATCACTGCTATTTAAAAGAAAAATTTCACATGAGCGATGTAAACAGACCAAGTTCCAACAGTTAGTACTGGTGAAATAGGCCCATTGCGGATATCGGCCATTTTAGTTGTCAGGACCGACGCTTAACCATGGCGTTGGTAGCATTGACTTTGATTCGTTAGCTGATTTGCACGGTGAGCACTGCAGGCGTCGCGAACAAATCGGCGGGGAGCTAAAAAAAAAAGTTCACTACAGTAAACAATGACACGTGCGTTCACGCACATGGGAGATGTTCGGACAATTCTTTCACTGCCTTTCATTTGTTTACACGGATGGTAGGGAATCTGACCAGCTTGGATCCATCCTTTCCACCCCTGTCATAACAGTCAACTGCAATGCAACCAGCAGGCATTTTAACCTCTTAGACATATCTCGAAGTTACACTCGTCAGCTGATCCACCCGCCATTTTAGGTGTCGGAAGTACAAAACAAAAACACTCTGTGACGTCATTCGCAATGGGCCAATACGTTGAACATTAAGTGCGATGCATTTTGTTTATGTGCAAACTTTGGCCCACTGAAACCTGGGAGACCGGAGTATGAATCAGAGATTAACGCAGTTTTATTTCATCATTGATTTTCACTGGTTTCATGTCACAGGAAAACACCAAGCCATCAAATTTCAGTACGCGAGTGTCGGTGGAAAACAAATCAATATTATTTTCATTTCAAACAAAAAATGTTATTAATCTGTGCTGAACACGGGGAAAAAATGTTGCCAGCAATATAAACTTACTTTGTTATTTTGAGACGAGAGAGGGAGAGACAGAGAGAGAGAGAAAGAGAGAGAGAGAGAGAGAGAGAGAGAGAGAGAGAGAGAGAGGGAGAGAGAGAGGCTATGCCATCATTCTGAAGACAAAATATTACTATCTCTTCAAAGTAAATTTTAAGTTTCTGTTAAATCTGTAAACACACACACAAACACACACAAACATACTTAAACAACAACAAAAAAAGACATTTTACAGTTGAGTAAAGGCGGAAAGTGCACTTGTTCGTGGAGAGAACAGCAGGCAGGCACTTTTGTTTCCCTATAAACCATCCAGGCGTAGGTTTCTATAACATGAGAAAGATGATATCACTGTGTAAGCCAGACATCACTAGAAGTATCCATTTCTTTCGTTACTATTGAATCAGCCCTTTTCGTTTTCCCGTACTTTTTTTGTTTTTGTTTGGCAAGCTGTAGAATAGTGACCTAAGTTCCAGCCTTTTGCAATGTTTCAAATAATGGCACATCGTATTTTTTGTCACAATAATTTTTGCTGATCCGAAAAAGGCACTACACCTGCCGATCCATGAAAGTATTTTCGGACGTGGACTCGGGGCGAAATCATCTCCTCCCTTACACAGGCTGAAATCTACAAGGGAAATATTTTTAACATATTTACAGAAAACTATTCTAAAAGGGTCTTTTTCTTGTTAGGCTCTTACTGGTGACATTTCAATTGATCAAGTTCTGACAATCAAGCCACAGTACTGTAACCATCCCCCCCCCCCTCCCAAAAGAAAAGTGGGAAGGGTGCAGAGTGGCCGCCAAAGTGTAGGGGTGTCGATAAACTCAAATTTAAGCTGAAAAATCTGACATCTTATTTGTTACATGAACGTTATGTCGTCATTGCATGGTTGATTCGCAGGAACAAGGGAGAGAGATATCTGTAGTATAACATCAAAGATGACAGCTATAGACAGCATTAAAAAGAACAAAACAAGAAAGAGACATAAGGCACTTCTGAAACGGCAAATTAAACCGCCATTGAAAAAAAAATGACAAGTGCACATCCAAAGTATGAATTTTAAACAAAGTGCATTGGCTGGTAGTTTCAGTAAGGATATTAGCGTGCAATTTCGTTGTTCGTTATTGCAAACTGGAAAAAAAAACAAATCTTCAAACTTACAATATTTACCATCCATGGTGTTGTGGGGTACTAATATTGATTTGTATACTTACATACTATGTCATTCGTGATTCAATCAATATTAATTGTCAGTAAATTATGCAAGCCCTCGTGTTTTATCTGTCTGTATAATTATTTCCACATTCCAGCCTTTATATTTCAGTTGTAACAGCAGCTATGCATTCTGTATTGCTTATTTAATAAACATAATGGACATCTATGTTGTAATCAGCTTGGCGTTCTCCTATGTATTTCAGAATCTGACGTGAAGCTCATCTTGTAAACGCAAAGTGTGAAGAGTCCACAACCAATTTAAACAAAATTAAAACTAAAATGAAACAGAAAATGGGAGGAGTTCCGTATGCGTTACATGTAATTTTTACCGTTATTAAGGAAAGCTCACTGTTACACATTGTTCCCAACCTTATGACCAATTATCACTTCATATTCACAATAACACTTGTAACATACTTGCTAAGAAAAATAGTATAATCCAAGAAAAAAGTCTGAAGTGAGACAAAATCCGAAAACAGCTGCCATTTTGAAACTTACTGGGGAGAGGTCACAGTAACAGAATTTACCAAAAAGCGCGGCTGGCGAAGGTTTACTGAAACAAAACTTGATATAGTGTTCACGAATTTAAACTCACAACACATGGAATGGTCAGATGGACCTGGGGGCGTGAGGGTCTAGTCAGTTTGTATCAATGGGCGGTAGTCAGATTGACTAATCGGGCGAAAAGGGCTGGGGTAGCCATTGGCGATCGACGTACACACAAGTAGGCCCTCATTAGATCAGATCATGCAATCTCCGAGCAGCTGAAATCGGATTGTTTCGCTACTAAGCCGAGTCATAATTTTTTCAAACTATGCAAATTAACAAGGTCGGTAACTTTCCGTAATTTAGGTCAAGGTACTGACTGTGAGTATAAGTAAATTTATACCGACAATCTGTTAACTCACCTGCGTGGCGAAATGGATAAAACATGTGATTCAGGAGCGAAAGGGTGTGGGTGCGGATCCGAGCATTGTCATGATTTATGATTATTATGTATGTGTTCTCTTTCAGATGCTTCTAGCGCAGAGAAATCGAGATGAAATGGAAGCAAGATAGAGAGGGGAGAGAGACACATGAGAGAAAACGAAAAATGACGTGAATTATTTATTGCTATTTCTTTATTAACCCCCCAAAAATACCTAGCCCCTTTTGTTATTCAACCCCCTCAAAATAAACCCTCTTTAGCATGTAACGCATTCGGAACTCCTTCCCAGAAAATAATCACCACATTTTTTAAAATTACATGTATAAAGGAAGTAAAGCCTCCAATGTAATCATCAAAGGCTTTTTAACCGCTGAGCCTTCAATTCTACATAATATCACATTAAGACATAAAGACATAAAGGTGTACGTGGGCAATTAAAAGGTCTTGAAGTTGGCTATATTTTTAATACTTTCGTTGACTTCAAGCCACAACTGAGTTGAACAGAAAGAAAGTGTTCCGACAGTTTGGGTCGGAAAAAAGAGTCGTTTTAAAAAGTATGACAGGAAATTTTGTTTCACGCCTAAGTTTACACATTAGTGATAGAAACTCAACTTTACAAATCACGTCTGTGTAATCACCGAATCAGCGGGAGACTACTAAAGCTAATATAATAATAATGATAATAATAATAATCATGATAATGATGATGATGATATGATATGATAATAACAAAACCACCACTACCACTACCATCACCAGCAGCAGTAATAATAGCAATAATAATAATATAATAATAATAATAATAATAGTAACAATAACAATGGTAATGATAAACGGCTTACTTTACACGAGTCCGAAACCTTTTCGGTCTGACTTTCAAGTTGAAGATAGATCCACAGCTGGTCATGGTGAACTCGTTATATATCCCTGGAATCACGAGCTCTCACTGACAGAACTTGACACTGTCAGGTGACCTTTCCTATCTGTTCACCTGATCTACTTGATGTTTCCTGGCAAATTCAGTTTCATTCACAGTGGTAGAATTTTATGTGACCCATTCTGTTGTTGGAGAAAAGAAGAAATGGTGGTACAATATTAATGGGTCTTCCAAGGATCGTTGATGTCCAGATGCAGACGCGAGGGGAATCATCCAGTAGTCCACATGGAACTTTGTCAGTTGTTGCTGTAGGAAATGAAACTCCCATTACTGAAGAGTATGGTCATTCTGTTTTACGTTTGGCAGTGGCTACGTTTACGGCAGATTACATTCATACCCCAATGGAAAAAAACAAAGAAAGGAAGTGCTGCTGTACGAACGGGAGTAAAGCCGCACAAAGAAAAATGGTGAGTTGTGCTCACCCGCTGCCGTAAATGTAGCCGCTGTGTTTACGTTTCCCAGCCAGGAACCCTAGGGGAATCCAACACGTAGAACTGATGACAAGTTTGCACATAGCAATGACGTCATTCATACCTCTACAGTCAACGACAATGGAGAAGTTCGCGGAGAACGACTCGTAAATTCATCTTTATATATAAATAGATTTTCATTTTGAATTATCGATTGATGATTTCTTTTTAAAATTTAGGGTATAGTTTTGTTTTGTGTTATAAGTTGCTTAGATAGAGCTTTGCAAAATTCTTTAATTTTTTTTTTTTTTTTGCTTGAGTTTCAACAATTATTTAACTTTTGACAGGCAATTAATATAAGAAACTTTAAATGCAAGCGTTCCTAACGCGTCTTTTATTGAAAGAAAATGCTTCTACTTCAAAGCTTACCCTGATGACGAAGCTCTACATTCATAGAAATACAGCGCTGTCCACAAAGCTTTCTGCCACAGGAATCAGTGTTAATCCTGAGAAGACACATGCCATTGTCACTTGCCACCCTAACACAGAACAGTATTCATTTACAGTATCTTCGATCCTTTTGAACTCAGCGTTTACCCGGCATTGTTGGAGATTCCTCATGATTAAAATACCTTTTTCTAACACAACTGAGAGTAAAATGGTCCACCACCGCACCTTATGACCATTTCATAGCTGTTCCAACTCTGTCGAATTTACTCAAAGGAAACCGGAATTTGAAATATTGAAGGTCTCCATTTTCCTCTGCAGTGATGAGATCCAACCTAAAATAAAAATGATACACGCTGTGCAAGGAAATGTTTCAAAATGAACAAGTAGAACTTGAAAGAATGTCAAAAGCTAGAGTCAGTGAGGTATCTGAAAAGCTAGGCCTATTGTTGTATGAGACTTCACGTTTGTGACATCTGTTACACACGACAATCCTCACAGCTCAAATTTGCTTAGGCCCGAGTTTAACATTGTAAGAAACTAACTGTATTGATTTCCAGATTAAAGCCCCAGGAAAAAAAAGAAAAGTAAGAACAGGATATCGCAGGATATCGAGGTTGAAATCAATTGTTTGTAAATTCGGCACACCTTACAATATGATCGATCTGTGTAAAGTAAATTAGATTTTTCATCTGGTGATATGAAACAGCAAGGGTTAAACCCAAACGCGACAAGTTTCTGTGATCTCGCCTACATGAACCTCCATTGAAAAGCGGTGAGGCTGATACAGGAATGAATGAGGGAAAGTCTATTTGACAAACAACGCCTGACTGCACGACGAGTTAAACACATGCTATGAAAATACACGTGTGAACGTTTGATTGATTATGCATGAAGAATATACCGTTTTTTCTTCGATGGATTTTCTGGCTTTTCTGTGCTGCTCGATTTCACCATCTGAGATTTGTTATGAATAGAGGAGAAAATCCGTTTAAATCTTTTCCCCGCGTTAAAATCTTTACCAAATAATAAACGGAGAACTCAATGTACCAAAGTTTGTGTGAGTGTGTAGGCTGGAGGCTTCACACTGTTGAATGGCCACTTTTGTCGTCATGGTCATTTGATCCGATAAGGACAACCTGGCTTTAGTTAAAATAAGAAAATCTAACAAATCTCTAGACTTTTCCATGGTCTCCGTCGCTCTCCCTTACCCACTCCGTTCTCACCCTCTCCCTCGTCCATTTGCAGTCCGAGAAAGAAATGGAATGGTCACATATTTTAAAGTCTGGCTCATGTGAATTCACCCCCAGTATGTACGCGCTTATATCTACTTGTTGGAACATCGATAGGTCAAAAGTGTTTTACTAATGCTTGCTGTGTTCTCCTTCAGCCACTGTATTAACAGCATATATATTTACTTATACTTAGTGTGTTCCAATTTAAGTATACAGCAGCTATGTTTACAAATAGAAGGGCTAATCCGGTCTTCAAATATTTAGTCATTGATCACGGCATCAGTCAAACATTTGCAGGTCCCAATTTTCTGCAAGACAATTTATTTGGCTTCCCGCATACTTGGAACATCCTGTCGTGTTGTAGAGTCGTGTCAGAGTTTCATGTTCCTACTGACTTTACAATGTGCTCGTGTTTCTCGCACGCGTGGGCATCTCCATTCAATGGCCTGGATTGAAAAAAAAAAATACTATGAGGTCACTGCTACACTACTGCAATACAACAAAGAGGCATTTGATTGCCGGACTGGTAGCTCCAAATCAGTGTTGCTGGCGTTCTTTGATAACAAGTGTATGACACATATCCAGTGGTAGACAAGCTAAACACTATGTTGATGTCAAGAACATGACACTAATCAAATGGTAGACAAGCGTAACACTATCTTGATGACAAGAACATGACACAGATCCAGTCGTAGACAAGGGAAACACTATCTTGATGACAAGAACATGACACAGATCCAGTCGTAGACAAGGGAAACACTATCTTGATGACAAGAACATGACACAGATCCAGTGGTAGACAAGCGAAACACAACCTTGATGACAAGTACGTGACACACATCAAGTGGTAGACAAGCCAAATACTACCAGTGAAACAGTATGAATTTATTCCCTCTGAGCTAGCTTTGTGACACACAATCATGAACAACAACAACACAAAACTGTTACTTTCACGCTTTTCTAAGCATGTCTACAAGACCTCAGCATGAACGTCCGTGCTCTCAGTTTCTGTTCTTATACATGGATGTTTATTAGACATTAACTCTCACAGCAGTATTGAACTACAGGTGCCTTGATTTGACCGTCTTTGCCAACGTTTTAGGACTTTATCTTAGTAAGTTCGCTGCTCTTGGCATTTACACATCACTTTTCTTAAAAAAAAAATTTTTTTTCTTGTTCATGTGTGTTTTTTGTGGTAGGGATTTAAAAAAAAGTTTGCCCGGGCAGCGGCCTTGTCAGGCCTGTTCTTGTCGATTTCCAACTGCCAAGGTATGATTAGTTTAACCTGCGCAATATGCACACAAGCCCTCCGAATTTTTCGTCCTTATCCGAGAAGACTAGGCGCTCGATCCTATCTACCATAGGATCAGGGACAGGAATTTCCCCCCAATATTCCAACATGTCTGCACCCACCGGGAATCGAACCCGGTACCACCGGCATGAGAGGCGAACAGCTTGTCACTGGACTAGAGTGTGCCCTTAGGGTCAGTCTTTGCCAACTGGATAAGGACAGGGTTAAGTATCAATAATCATACTCTCACAGCACGTATGTTTATGTTGTGTATTTACCTCAGGTAATACTTTCTGGCCTGCATCGAAGTCGTTACCAGTCTGAAGTTGCAGAATTCCACGGAAATATCCCATATAAACCACATCATCGTCATCAGCTTTACCATCACCACCTCCACCACTACGGCCACAACTACCATGACGACAACTACCACCACCACCACCACAAGCACCACCACTATCATCATCGTCACATCATCATCTTCATCTTCACCACCACCACCACCACATCATCATCATCTTCATCTTCCTCTTCATCACCACCATCACCACCACTACTACCACTACATCATCATCATCTTCCTCTTCATCACCACCATCACCACCACTACTACCACTACATCATCATCATCATCATCTTCCTCTTCATCACCACCACCACCACCACTACTACCACTACATCATCATCATCATTTTCATCTTCACCACCACCACCACATCATCATCATCATCATCTTCCTCTTCATCACCACCATCACCACCACTACTACCACTACATCATCATCATCATTTTCATCTTCACCACCACCACCACATCATCATCATCTTCATCTTCATCACCACCTCATCATCATCATCTTCATCTTCACCATCACCAGATCATCATTATCATCATCAACAGCATCACCATTATCATCGTCCATTATTCCTCTACCATGTGTTGTCACCATCCCGTACAGGCATGAACACAATGGTCACTAGTATCTGTGCGCTGTCTCCACCATCATCCTCACAATGGCCGTCACGCGGCTCCACCACCTCCATTGTATCCCTATTTTTATTAACGTCTTTTTCATTTACAGAGAACACACTAACAGACCTACAGACAGTGCCAACTAGGCACGACCTGATATCGTTTAAAAGAACACCCCAAACAACATTAACAACAACAACAACAATAACAACAGCAATTCTTCCTTAGCCTAGGCCCTTACCAACCGATTTGATCAACCGACCAGTTTGACAGAGATGTCACGACATTGAATTTCAAAGACTGGTTTTCATATTGAAACTCAATGTCCTGACTCCACCTTCCATCTTGTCGACCGGTCAAATTCTGTTGTTGCACGCCCAGCCTTATGCTCTCTCCCGCATACGCCGAGACAAACGCAGCCAAGAACAGAGAAATACAGGCGTACATTGTCCGAGACTCAATAGTTTAATGTCAACAATCAATGTCCATCACTCTGTACATAGCGTTTGTGCTTTTCGTAAACCTTAACAGAAAGTACATACAATCGTGTAACATACGCAGGCCATCCATTGATCAAGTACTTTATCCATGCACATTGTGTCTTAAAGGACTCGCACGGATTCTGCCTGGCAGGTGTCCATGATGGGGACAGGAGAGACAAATGTTTTATCTTCAATCGTAACCGGTGATGTGTACAGTACAAGGAATGAAAAATCAACCTTAACCAATTTCATCCAGTTTGTTCATAGCATCTGCCAATCTCTCACTGCTCCGAAACTACAATGAAAGAACCCAGTATCAATATTCATTGCTGCCTTCAGCGGAGCGCCGAAACATGGCATGTATACAGAATGTCGCTCATATTTAGGAAAAATCACCGAAGACAGGTCACGGTTGCATTAGTACAGATGCAGATAAATCCTTACTCAGTTACAAAGAGTTCAAGCTAAGGCAAGACGCCCATATGCGACTTGCTGTCTTGTTGCAGTTGTGTCTTAGTTTTAATTTTATGTTCCTATTGATTCTACAATGTGGGCATGTCTCGCAAGTGTGCGCGGCTCCATTCATGCGTTTCGACTTAAAAAACAACAAAATGTGACCCTCCTGCAAAACAACATAATCGCATATGCGCGATTAGTTTTGAGGAAGAGTCAGTTGAATCGACCACTGGACAGACAGTGACAGATACATATGTACATGAAACAGTCAAATGTGGCAAAACGAAAACGCTATATGTAGCAAAGCCTCGCGTAACAAATAATACGGAAACATGAGACAGACAAAATATCCTCAGCATTCAGCTCTTTTCACAGCCTGTTTCAGTACCATCACAGTTCCCAAGTGGTAAAGAGGTAGATCCTAAACTACATTGCTGGATATGTAAGCACAAATACAGTCATTTATTTTGAATGTATGGATATTTGTTATATTTATAAGGCAAAGTGTCACTAGAAATTCCACGACGATAGTCATATTTCAGAGCTGGAGTTTGTCACTGAAAGTCAACTGCTGGTTTCTCTACAGTTACAAAGGTTTATACCGTAACCGGAATAACATATTGATCACAAGCAGCAACAACTATAGAAACAACAACCAACCCCAAACCCATGCAACATCAGAAAAATTCAAACAGATGATAACGACAGTATCATAAATGTGTGCAAAACGTAGGAATAGCTCTGCAACTATGTACATCATTCTTGTAATCAGTCTTATACTTGTATATTCTTTAATTATTGTGTCTAGCATTACACCAACACTGTTGGAGCAACGTAAAAACTGTCTTGGAACTTTTCTATCTTTATCCGGATCTTTATCCGAGACATTCAAGTCTCACACAATTTTGGATGGAATGAAAACATTGTTATGTACAGTATGGGGTTTAAGTAACTAGATAAACATTTCCTTTCGAATGTGTCTTTCTGTAGATTTTGCTGTCTTAAGAAAGAGATCATGGCTCAACTCTACAATGATGAAACGGTTTCAACATTCCCCCTCCCAAAGTTTCACATTGAAGTGGACCGTCAGTCCAGTAGGTAGTGTGTGAAGTCAGACATGGCTATAAACTGTTTGAGACGGTTTGGCAAAGGCAACTGTTGTATGTTCCCAGTGATAGACTTGTCTCTACTCGCCAAGTTCATTGCACAGCGTATAGAAACTCTGCAGAATTCAGACAGGGACGGTGGCGTTTCTTCCCGTTCTTTCAACCATTTGACCACTTCTTGTCTGTCTTTGTGCAAACCTGAACCCATTCCAGGCAGGCGCATGAAGACTTTAGAGTACATAGGGATTTGTTTACAGCAATACATGACTTCATCAGGACTCGCGATGTAACCTTGTAGCACCAGAAGTTTCACAAGCATGGGTTCACTGCAGGCAAAGGCGTCTTGCAGGATACCCCTGCCCCAGCGACCACCTTTGTCTATCCGGCAACCGTTTAACAAAAGTAATGAGGCAATGAAGCTGTTGTCGCATGCGATGGCTGCAGTCAGAGGGGTCCAGTGTCCGTCACTCATAGATAGAGAACAGCCAGATTCTATAAGCAGCTTCCAAACACAGTCCAGATTGGCATAGGCGTTGCCTTTAGAAGCAATCTTGTAATAAAAGAAAGCAGTGAGGAAAGGCGTCATTTTGTTGTAAGTTTGGGCGTCCAGATCTGCCCCGTGCTGTATAAGAACCCTCAGTATATTCTCGTTGCCTGTGCGAGCAGCCTCGTGTAAAGCCGTCCATAAAAGGTCGTTCTTGACGTTCACGTCAGCACCAAATTCGCACATCATAATTGCTGTTGTTTCCAAATTCATGCGCACCGCCCGGTGAAGCGGCGTGTTCCCTGAGCGATCACAAATGTTTAAGTCACCATGAAGGGTCACATACAAAGACGTGAGGTCTTCCCGTTTGGAATTACAAGCTATATGGAGCGCCGTTTGTCCTCTGAAATCAAACATATTCAACAAGGACTGTCCAGACGCCACATTTTCAGATGAGCTTGGAACATTGAGAAGGATCTGAGCTATTCGCGAATACCCATACTCAGTGGCCCAGTGTAGTGCAGTTCTACCGTTGTCATCAGCGCTGAATCTGTTTGAAGGGTCTTCATTTAGCATTCGAGTCACCAGGTCCACTCTGTTTGACTTGGCAGCTTCAATAATGTCTATTCCCAGGAGTTTTGACTCAGGCATCATTAAAACATCCACAGAAC
This sequence comes from Onchidella celtica, assembly GCA_963931925.1. NCBI lineage: Eukaryota > Metazoa > Mollusca > Gastropoda > Systellommatophora > Onchidiidae > Onchidella > Onchidella celtica. The sequence goes on along the minus strand of OZ007574.1, from coordinate 5,148,071 downwards.
CATTGGTATCAGCACAGAGTCCCATGGCTACTGATGAGCTCTAACTTCACCCACTAACTTATGCTAAATCAACCAATCAGCTTACATAGTTAGTGCTGATGAAACAGACTGGACTAGCGATTTCTTGCTTGCACTATGTATGAAAACGGTGGAGATTGAATCTCCAGTTGTCTTTTATGCGCAACTTCAATTTGAATTCATTCTCTTGAAGGCACACAGTATCTCCACCTATAACACTGCTGATTTAATTTCAGGAAGCAAATTGATTAACTGATTCATTCACAATCAGTGAAAGCCTCACCCATATGTAACCTATACCTGAGGTTAGGAGTTGCACTCCTCTCTTCTACTATTCAGTATCACATTATAGTTGAGTCACATGTGTGTGACGAACTTTGTTGTGAATACTGAATTTAATGACAGTTCATACAGGTTTTTGTTGATCTGACCTGAATTCGTGACTAATAAATTCTGGACAGCGGAACTGTACACAGAATGTTGACCTTACCAATGTTCACTTTCAGGGGCGAAAAATCTGCCTGAAAAGAGAAATGAAAAGGGTAATTCCCCTTCTCCAGCGTTCCCCCTTCGTACTCTGCCCAGTTTCTGTTGATCTGACTGGCGCAACAAAAATCTCAGAAAAGTATTTATAACTTGCAGATTTGGGGGTTTCGAAAAACCTCAGTGTTCTCTGCCTGACGAGTGAGAAAATGTTGATTCAGAGATCTGCAAACCCAGCTTTCTTCTCTCCTCGAAAATGTGCAAATCTGTTTACATGTGTATGTACTCTTGAAGTTGTCCCGGTTAACAGGTAAACAGAAATTGTGCGTTATGGGAAGCACATCCGAATGTTTATTTTATCGGTTGTGGAAGTGAGCAAGTCAGCTGTGGGAGATGAGTCGAGTTTCCTGCTCTTTCTCTCTGCACTCGCAGCCCGTGTAGGTCCAGACTGTGATATCTCTGTGTAGCTCACGACACACTAAAAAGAAAGATGATATCTGTAACGACAAAAACGTACAATTTAAAAAGGAGAAAAATGTCCAAGCTAACAGTAAAATCACAACAACAGTAAACACTCTGCGTTTAGCAGCAACACAAGGTCACATCATCATGAACGTTGCCTGTATCCTTTTGTTTTTGAAGTGTCGGTTAGTAGCGTGATAAATCTTGCCTTTTTACATTCTAAGCTAAATTTTCTATACGAATTTTCACGTGTTTTTTTTTTTCAAAGCTCTGCTTTTTATGATAGATCAATCAATGGTTTTAAGATAGTATGAAACTTTTCAGAAAATAAAAATTTGTACCTCAAAACAACACACTGGTGCTGAACAAGAAACTGTATTTTATTGTAATGTTCAATGCAGGAAAAGTTTTAAACTATGAACATTTCTTTCCGCCCGCCCCGTGCAAATGTTACAGACATTTAAATTCAGATTCTAATACCATCCCTTTAAATTATGCTGATGACCGTGACCATTTGTAGGTCAATAACTCCACAACCTCATTAAATATACAGGCGAAGACTTTTGAATGAAAACATGGCGCTCTGGACAAAATGAAATATTCAATAATTTCCCCCTCGTTATAGACGTACGTGACTATCCATTCGGTAAGCGCAACTATCCAAAACCATCACTGTCTCCACGAATATTAAAAGAGCACAATGTAAAGACACAGTGGAAAAGTTTTGTCTTTCGCAGCGTGGACTTAAACATGTTTGAAAGAAAATTATTCAGCTACAGATTAGGTACCAGAGATGTCCATGACTTAATTTCGTTTACGCACTGAAACTAAACCAGACTAGTCTGATGGGTAATCGAAACAAAATTCGTGCCCTCTGGTGACTAGAAAAAGAATTATGAAAACATTACGATAATGAATGTCAAGGAAATGTAAGGTTCGGACAATAAAATATAATATACATATTTAATTTATTAGGCAGAACATCATTATATCGACATAATTACCACATACTGAGAATGGTCACAGAATCCCCAGAGAGACACCACACTGTGATCTGAAATAAAGAAATGCCTCGTGTCTCTTCCACTCTGACCCCTCACCCCCACCCCTCCCCTCAATTTCATATTGAATGCATGGGTATCTTCTGTAGGAACGTCTCATAGACTCAAGAATTAGTCACTCAGTATAAACTCGGCCCTGCGCTATTTATTGACACTCGACATTCTTTTATTGCGTATGATTTCCCAGCATTTGCTGTCTGGATCTATTTGGTGAGCCATGGGAGAACATCCAACAGCGTAGCTCATACCTGTGGCTGAAACACAGGTGACACAGAACTGATATTGACCAGAGATTGCTCCAGGTGTTATCAACATGTTCCTCGGCATTGGCAGATTAGAGAGAAACAGGCTCGGCTCGTGCGCCACAGTGTTCCAAAACAATGGTCCATTTACACGTATTTGTTTCGTTAACTTTAGGTTAATAGAAATGACCTACATAAAACGCACGAAATTTCGCCCATAATACAACCATTACAACCTCAGTCAAATCTACAAACACCAGTTATCACAGCCAAACCATCATACACACAGACCTGCATACCGTCACGCAACTTGGTATGATAGACACATGATACACTTGTTTACCGTCCGTTTGATGCAATAGATAACAGTACTTGCTACTGAGGTCAACTGAATGAAAAATGATATGGCACACAGAGTCGACAAGCTCTGGTGATACGAGCAGCGTTCTTTACCGAGTTACAGACTAGAATACAAGATCTCACAATTTCTTCCTCTGAAAACAAAACATTTAAAGGAACACCCACGTCATTCTTCGAAGGAAATTTTTATTAACGTCCAAAGTCAAACCTGAAATTCTCTGCAAGTATCCGGATCTGCGCCCATTCTTTCCTTTTAATCATTTTCATATTGATGACTATGGATCCTCACTCCCTGAACTGGTGCAAATATCTTTAACATCCGCCAGAATTATCGTCCTGCAAACTAATAATATTGCTGGATCACTTGTGCTCAAAGACAAATCTCTACGATGACACGTGACAGAAATGCGACTTGAATAAAACTTTAATTATTTAAATGTCATGTAATAGTGGGATAGCTTTCAGATTTATAGATCTAGATTACCTTGATGTCATACTACATTGGACAACGTAGAAAACATAGTTGAGCTTGTCAGTCTTTTATTGTGTTCTAGAGTAAATGTTAAAAAAAACAACAACAGCAAACACACAACATTGAACAAGAGTAAGCACAGGAGGAAAGAATGCAGAGCGGAGAAATTTATGAATTAACACCAGCCCACAATGTCCCCTCCCTCCCCCCCATCCTTCCAACCAACTCAATCCAGAAAATGTTTGTCCTTTTCGTACTGTTCTTTTTGCGCCAGCCAGAGCTCTTTCGAGGGCCGACAGACAGTCCTTTTGAGGGCTAACAAACAGTCCTTTTAAGGGCTAATAAACAGTCCTTTTGAGGGCTAACAAACAGTCCCTTTAAGGGCTAATAAACAGTCCTTTTGAGGGCTAACAAACAGTCCTTTTAAGGGCTAACAAACTGCTCTATTGAGGGCTCGCAAACAGCTCCAGGACCAAGAAGACGATGTCGAAGATGGCAGACAAACAGAAGAAGCAACTCAACACAAGATAAGAACGAGAATAAAAAACCAAACACAACACAAGAAAAGCCATGTGCATAAACGCCGAAGACAGTGTATCTCCGGAAACAAAGATCACAAAAACATACTGAATAATGCCTTTAAGATGCTAAGTTCTACCTATTGACGATCAGCCATTTAATTAAAGTATCCATGATGGGCCATCTTTAAATTCCAGCACGCCAAAGTATAAGTTTTTAAACTTTCATAGAATCAGAAACTATTTCAGAGACACATCACTGGTACCACCAGCACACATGTTTTGCTCGTGACAACATCCATTTGTTTGTAAACAAAAGCAATGAGCCTTAATGGAGCAACGCACATGTATACATGGAACATCAACATGTTCCTGAATTGCCTATCTTTATGCAATAGAAGGGCATATAGAATCATATTCTTGTCCCATGTGTTGGCTAATAAAACACGACTTACCTTGAAAGTGCTCGAATTTAGACACACAGAACATGAACAAAGAGATGTTCTTCCACAACGTAGTAACTTCTTCCACGACAAAAGGAAAAGTTTTGAGGGTAAATATAGAATCCTGGGCTACATACATAATTTTGACCTCGGGCGAGGTCAATGATCATGCGCAGGTGAGGAGAGGGGAGAGAAAACAGGGTGTATGAGCAAAGCGAACTCACCATTCATGCACGTGAGTGAGTTTTCTTGATCGCTGTTACCTGCCGTTCCCCGGAGACTTTTTGTGACAAAACACCGTAACGGCTCTAGCATTGGCACTTGCATTAATTTTCTTCATCTGTTAGTCTCGATTTTGTCTTGCACTGGCAGGCAGTTGGCAACAATGGCGTTTCTTTCTTTCTTTCTAAGTACTTTAGTCACCATCTCTTAACTTTTTCTTCATTGACCTGTTTACTTACCAAACCGACTTTGTCCTTGTTAATCTATTTGAATGTTTGCATATATGTCTGGTCAAAATATATCGATTTATGTTCATTTCTGTGTCAGGTAAATTCATCAGCTGTCTCTCCTTCATTGGGTCAAGTTAACCTTAGGCATAGAGCAAAAGTTCTCCATACGATTCCAGCAACAATAGTAGTAGCGGAAGGACCAGTAACAACAACAACAACAACAACAACAACAACAACAACAACAACAACAACAACAACAACAACAACAACAACAACAACAACGACGACGACGACGACGACGACGACGACGACGACGACGACGACGACGACGACAACAACAACAACAACAACAACAACAACAACAACAACAACGACAACGACAACGACGACAACAACAACAACAACAACAACAACAACAACAACAACAACAACGACAACAACGACAACAACAACAACAACAACAACAACAACAACGACAACAACAACAACAACAACAACAACGACAACAACAACAACAACAACGACAACAACAACAACAACAACAACAACAACAACGACAACGACAACAACAACAACAACAACAACAACAACAACAACAACGACGACGACGACGACGACGACGACGACGACGACGACGACAACAACAACAACAACAACAACAACAACAACAACAACGACAACAACGACAACGACGACAACAACAACAACAACAACAACAACGACGACGACGACGACGACGACGACGACGACAACAACAACAACAACAACAACAACAACAACAACAACAACAACAACGACAACAACAACAACAACAACAACAACAACGACAACAACAACAACAACAACGACAACGACAACAACACCAACAACAACAACAACAACAACAACAACAACGACAACAACAACAATCACCATTAAATTATTCACATTGTACAGGACATTAAATTTTCGTGCAATAATAGTTAAGTCCCAGGTTATTCAGGCCTGAATTTGTTCTATGCTACACTGTTTCATTGCAAACTTTCATTTTTGCGCAACTGAAGAACCAGAAAAATGTACTTACCCTCTTTTGACAGTGGGCATGAATGTGGCGCCAGGTGAGAACTATTAGAAAGAAGAAAATGCGAGGAGATTTTGAGACGGAACTTATCTATCTCTCGCGTGCGTGTATGTGTATATACCTACGTGCGCGTGCTTGTGTGTGTGTGCTTGTGTGCGTGAGTGTGTTGATATGAATAGCCCAGATATGTGTTTGCGTGTGAAGGTTAGTGAGCACACGCGTGAGCCCGTTCCAGCCTATGACGTTGTTATCCCAGCCGCTGGGGGAGAAGATACTGGTGCTATTCTGGTAGTGTTTAATGGAGAAATCCCAGACTTTCAATGGAACAGGGCGGGTACGGGGAGGGTGGGGTACGGTGAGTTAGGAAAACAAAATGCGTCATATCTTTTAGGTGAATTCACTCAGTAACAAAATTTTTAATGGAAAGTAACGGAAAGACGTGTGTACGCGATAATTGGTAAAATATGGGAACATGTTTTCAGTAAATCAAAACATTGTCTTTAGAAGTGTGGAAAATACGGGGAGAAAGTCAAAACAGTAAATTTAATTACAGTTAGTTTAACAAAAAGTATAAAGGGGAATAACTACTTTGGTGACACAAATGTGAAACTAAAGAATCCCAGTTTAAAAGTTTGAAAGTCCACAACTTCCCATTTAGAACTGAAAATGGGTGAGGTGATTTTCTAATATTCTACGACCACAGCGCTGTTTTCAAGCTTTTGTTTCGCAGAGGCTAAGATTGATGAACCAAACTTGTAACTTGGAGGATAGAGGTGAAATCATTTCTTGTGGCGATGGCTGGTTGTTCTCCTCGTGTGGTCTTCAATGACAACACAATGGAAGATGATGTTGATGGGAATGGTGAAGGCAACAGTAAACATAATAGTGATCTTATCTGAAATAAATGAAATTGCCAAATAAACACTATTTGATTTGGGCTGCATTTCTAAAACACCACAGAAAATATGTTTCCCCAACCCAGTGCAGACCAAGACGAACAGAGGAACAGGAAACTCGCAGTAGATAAGTGGTCATTTAAAAAATAAATGAATTGAATTTTAAAAATTCTATTTCAATTTATTATCTTGTGTGCTTGACGGAGGTCTATCAATCATGATCAAAAGCGAGTTGTTTTTATCCTTCCTAATTCTTTTATGATTTATTACAGTGTTGCTTTGTTTGATCCAATGAAGGGTTTCGTAACAAACGACTTTTTTTCTTTCGCAAAATGTTAATTAGCAGACCTGAATTGCGTAGCCTTAAAGTGATTTATGCATAGGTGTAATTTGTACTGATGATTCTGTAGATGCCGGGTATGAGGAACTACTGAATCTGTTTACTTGTGGCTCCGTCATGTTAGATGGGAAAAACCCTCGACCTTTCTGATGAAACAAAAGTTCTTTTCCCTCGTCCTAGAGAAGAGATAATGCGCAGGCAGGTAGCTTGGGCGGAGTTAAGAGTTCTTTTGGCAGAGTGAAGCCGTGAGCACTGAACTAGTATCTACAATTGTGCTGGAGGAATTAGGTTGCGGTTATCACACAGTTATGATAAAATAAAAAGAAATAAAAGTGAATAAATGGGGTGGAGTGGGGTGGGGTGGGGGGGGGCAGGGAAGGACATGAATAGCTAAGAGTGGAATTACAGATAAGAGGTAAAGCTTATTTTGTTTCTACGAAATAGGATACCCGGGAAATAAACACTCCAATGGTCACAATTCGTTGTATGTGTTTCTATTCATCCAACTCCGATTTTGAAGTATTTACAAGAGGCCATAAAAAAGAGAAAAATATTAAAGGTTGGCTAGCAAATAGTTTGGTTTCAGGACATGGATTAAGTGATTGAATATACCTCACCTCAAATGTTTGATAGAGTTTAAAATATACCCTGGCTGTGCTGATGTACCGTCTGTCAAACTTCCTAGATAAAACGGAGTTTGTCTAAAATCCTGGTTCTGTGTGTAGAAACGTTCATTACAGAATTGATAATATTTCAGTAGGATATACGGGAGAAAAACCCCACCCTGTGCGTTCGTGCGTTAATAACATGAATTGTGTGATTCTTCTGTTTCTTTGCTTTTCCTTATGTATATTTTCCTAAAGAAAGAAACAGGGATGGAAAACTTTCTTTCTTTCTTTCTCATTTCATCATGCTCGTCACAGGCCGAAGGGACCGAGCTCAGATGGCTACTGGATCGGAAAATTGAAGTCACGGTCCCCCATCTACCGATGATGAGCGTTCACGTATCAGTCCACCCGTGAAGGGCCGCTAGGGCCGTGCAGATACCTTTGTTTCTTTGTTTGCCTCAGTTTACTTTTGTATCCACCCGGCAGCCTACGTAATTATGTCCACGTAACCTACCCCATCCACCCGTCGTACGGTAACTCGTGAACTCTGGGGAGTTGAACTGCGGGTGAGCCAGTGAACTAACCAGTGTTACGTCATACTTACTTGGCATGAGAGATCACGAGTTTATCTGAAAGTGGAGAAAGCGGTCACATGACATTAAATACATAACAAATGTCTGTTAATTAATTCCACCCATGGGGTAACTATAGGCAGGTGAAATAAAATATTACATGTTCATTAATTTGGCGTCGTAACCATGTAGCATGACAATTGGATTTTGTTACTGAAATACAACGGTACATTATTAAATCGTTCTACTGCCCTTGTACTGAAGTTATTGGAATGTTATAAAAGGAGCGAAATGATAAATATTAAGATCCTTAAAATCATGGAATGTTTGGCAATGATGTGATTTGCTAGATGTGTGCACAACTTCTTATTTATTTCTTCTAAATCACCAGAGTTTGACAAATGAAAGGTTGACAAAAGCAGATTAAGTCTTAAGGTCTCTTGTTGATCAGTGGAGAATAATGCGAAAAAAAACAAAGAAACAGATTTTCTTTTAGTAAACTAGATGAAGTTCCCGGCATTACCGGGATAAACCTGTAAACCCACCGATCCCTCTCTCTTTCTCACTTTTTGGTCCAGAAAGCTTCCCATAATTATTCTACAGTCTTACTACAGATTTCATGCACACCAGAGCGCACTCATTTCTGGTAGGGAAATTGCCCGCACCGAACTGAACACGTATTAATACATCGTTTCCGGTGCGGTGAGCTTACTACTGGGAGCCAGAACAAAGATCATTGTATTTTACTTTTTTGCGACTTTTAATTTAAAAACACCTGAAACTTGAATCAACATAATCGGTCGGCACAAAAGCGATTGGACTGGATTCGTTGGCACTTATGAAAATTAACTTTATAATTGTTGAAACTGTCATTTAAGCTCTAGCGTTGAGCAAAAAAAGGGTCAAAATTGCAGCACAATGAATTACTCCCACCATTATTTTTTTTTATAATAAGATTGAAGGACTGAAATCGTAAGTGTTTACAGTTTTTTATAGTATTTTTCTACTGAAATGTTCATGTGGCTTCCAACAGAATTTGGGCATAATTATTCTACTTCAATGCTTAAAAAAAAAACACAAAGAAAGAAAGAAAGAAAGAAAGAACGGATATGAAACAAACAAACTCAGATATACACATATGCCTACGCCCACGTGCAGATGTGAACGTTATCAGTCAATGAGTCACGTTATTATTGAACCCTCTTACCAACAAATCAGTGCAGTTCTGTCTTTAATGTACTTGCTATAATACATTCAAACTGTTTAACATATATATGAAAGGAATGTCTGGACTAGTGCGAACATGAAATTCTGTTTATGAGTAGACTGTCACGAGTGGAGTGAGTGCAATTAAGGGGATTGCTACAGAGCGGGTGTAGAGTAAGAAAGGCTCACAGTAGACAGCAAGTTAAGCGTGCTGTTGTGAGTAGTAGTGGGGGCGGGGTCTGAAGGAGGCGAAAGCGCGGTATTACTATCACTGCAAGTTAGAAGGTCCTAGGGAGCGGATCTGTGAATAATAGCCCATCGGGCGGACATAAAGGGGAAGCAGTCGAGAAGACTAGTGAGAGTCTTTCCAGTTATGACTGGTATGTAGAACGTTGATTGATTATTATGATTGATGTATTATATTATATTCGTTTATTACCATGATGTAAATAAGTATATGTGAGGAATGTGGAAGTCCTTGATATTGGATATAGCAATGTGCGCCACGAGCGATAGATGAAAGTGAGTTCATGGATGTGTAGCGCGAGTGAGTAGTGTGTACTCCGATGGAGGTGTGTTACCGTAAGATGTGTGGTGAGTGAAAGGTGAACTAGTGTGTGTACGCTTCATGGATTGTAAGGAGAGGTGGAGCGAATAGAAATGGTAGGGTATTATACCAATGTAATGTTATTCTTGTAGGTGTCGGGGACGGGCCGCGGAGCCACCTCGATGAGCACAGGGGATAGGCCAGCATAGGGCCGGAGGCCACACATAGGCCAGAAGTGAGGCTGTCGGGGCAGGACAGTAGAGGCACATAAAGTCGTGGCAGTCAGGCCACGGGCAGGGGACGTAGATATGAGAGTGAATGAGATACTATGTTGTTGCCATGTTGATAGGCTAGTGAACTGATATTATGTTGTTGCCATGTTGATGGCTATGGAAATACTAATGTGTTATTGCCCTGCTGAGGTGCTAGGGGAGTGCTAAGGTGTATGACAATAGGAAGGTGATATTGAGAGACTGCGGTGCCAGTGAATCATTAATGTACTATTAAGACCCTGAGGGGAGAGGCTGAGGCCGAAGTGCCTTTAGGAGTAACTACCGGATTGTGGATCCGAGGGAGCGTGTGTGTGAGAATAAGGCCGTTGTACGGCAGTCATTTCAATAATATAATATATGTAATTGCGCTATTATATGTATAATTATGTTTAATAAATGTGTGAGTCTGATGGGTTGTTCTGTTAAGTGTTAAACTTGTTTGTTCGTGATTGTTGTCCTGTCATACTTATTACATCTCCCAGTCTGGGATTTGTGACACTGGGGGCTCGTCCTGGTTACCTGTGGTCATTTTGACATTGTGTATTCGTTATATCTAGTTGTTTTTCTGTTGTGCTAGGAATTCGTGCTGTTGTCTTTGTTCGTGGGATGAATGGAAATTTCATGATGATATGATTTATGTATGGTTATGAATAATAATATGTATTGATGCATGTATTGCTATGAATAGGTATTAATGTGTATTTAAACTTTCCAGAGTGTGTGCGTGCAGCCTGAGGAGACAAGCGGCCAGAGCTCCGATTAAGGGGAGGAGTTAAACTCAAAATTCGAAGTTAAGTGAAACTGAAATTTTGTGCCCTGGATCGGGGGCTGTTCCTTTAATCTGTCTTTTTCCCTGTTTTTGCTGTTGTTGTCGTTATAGGTTATACGGGCGGTGGCGCGGGTTTGCTGTGTTGAACTTAGTTTATCCTTTTAAAAAGGTGTGGTAAACTTTGGAACTTCGTTCATCACAGTGAACAGTTCTGTAGGGACCTGTATTTTTGTTTAGTTGTAGCGTCGATATCTTCTCTGTTCGGCAGGAAGACGTATTCTCTTGTCCCTCTTTCTTCCCTATCTGTAGATACGTTCTTTTTTTTCAGACTCTGTTCTTGTTGTACCGTGTAGTATAATCGGCGTAGTTAGGTTGCATTTTTTTTTCCATTATATTTTCTTTTTTAGGTCTTTGTCCTAGTCTGGTTCGTTGTCCTTGACGTACTTGTGGTCCTTCTACTGTATTTCTTCATTCTTGTCGTTTCTTTTTCCCTTTATAATTAATAGTGCTATACATTTTGTAGATATAGAATTAGTTGTGCTGTAAAGGTATATTTCTGAATTGTATTCTGAACCGGGTATTGTTATATCTGGTGTGATCTCAGGTCTCTGGTCGTGTCGTTAGTTATCATACCGACAGGTTAGCCGTTTTTTTTAAATATATACCATAACCATAAATCTGTGAAATGGCGGAACTCCAGCAACTAATGAAGTTGGGTAAGGAACTTGGCCTGGAGGGAGAGGAGCTACGCGGCTGGATTAAAGAACAGCAGGCGGATTTGCGCGATGAGCGTGCTAAGGATAGAGAGCGAGAAAAAGAGGCTCAAGAGCGACAGAGAGAACAGGAGAGAGAGGCTAAGGATAAGCAAGAGGAAAGAGAGGCTAAGGCTCAGCAACAAGAAAGAGAGGCTAAGGATAAGGAACAGGAAAGGGAGTTTAAGCAACAGGAAAGAGAGGCTAAGGCTCAGGAGCAGGAGAGGGAGTTTAAGTTAAAGGAGTTAGAAGATAAGCAGCAGGAGAGAGAGGCGCGAATAAGAATCGCCGAGTTAGAACTCAAGAAGAATACGCCAACGGAAACGGTTGAGCGGCAGGTACACAATAAAGGTGGCGTTAGGATTAAGCTCCCTACGTTCGACGACCGGAAGGACGACATAGACGCCTTCCTTTACAGGTTCGAACTGAACGCACAATTGCAATGGGGGGAAAATAAGGAATTATGGGCCACGTACCTGGCGTCGCTATTGCAGGGGCGAGCGTTAACATACTTTAAAGAGCTACAGCGCGAAGACGTACAAGATTACGATAAGCTGAAGGCTTTGCTGCTTCGCCGATTTGCGCGTACCGAGGAATATTTCCGGGAGCAGTTTAGGCGAGCACGTGCAGATACCAGGGAGGACTTTGCTGCCTTCGTCGCGAGACTAACGGAGTATTTCGCGAACTGGGTAGACTTGGCGCATGTGGGCACGGATTTTGCTAAACTGAAAGACTTAATGATCCGTGACCAGCTGTACGCGTCGTGCCACAAAGATCTGGTGGCTTTCCTGAAAGAGAACGAACCCGCGACGGTGCAGGAGGCGTCTAAGTTGGCGGAAGCATACCGTACGGCGCATCCGTCCAAACCAGTCGCCAGGGCGTACGTCCAAGATGCTGGATACGTCGCCGTTGTCGAGGGGTCGCCGGCAGGACTTAGGGACAGGTCGCGTCAGCGTGGTGCCTATAGCGGGCAAGCCCAGGGGCAGCATAGGGGCTTTCACCAATCACCGGCGTTTGGATCCGGTAAGTTTGACCGAGCAGGAGGGCTAGGTCGCGGTAATGGCCGGGGGCGAGTTGTGACCTTTGCCGATGACCGACGGCATAGGGACTCTAGTTCCGGTCGCGAGGGGTCACGGGGACCCAGGCCTAGGGCAGCACAGGGAGCGGAGTGTTGGACTTGCGGACGCGTGGGTCACTTTTCGCGCGAGTGTAGGGCCGCGAAGTGTTGGAACTGCGGAAGAGCAGATCACATCAGCGTGAACTGCCCTGCAGGTAGGATAGCGGCGAACGTGGACAGTAGCTCCAGTCCATGTTCCCCAAATAAATTTCATCATGCGGCTGCGTGCGTTACATCGGACAACGGAGGCGGACAGTATTCTAAGTGTCCCAGTTGTGAGAAGTTATTATCTTCCGGTGTTTTACCTTGTGGGAGAAAGATCCCCGTTATAAATTCATGTCATACAGGAGGTGGTCTTAGGGTTTATCCGGGGTTTGTTGGGGACGAACCGGTCTCGGTTTTACGAGATACAGGATCTACCGTTGTGGGAGTGCATAGGGACTGCATTCGGGATTCACAGCTTACAGGTGAGACTGTCCCGTGCATCCAATTTTCGGGGGCCATTGAGAAACTACCCATGGCAAAAATAATGATAGATACACCTTTCCTTAGCGGGGAAGTCGAGGCAGTCGTTGGTTGTTTCCCAGGCGCCCAGCTCATCATTGGGAATGTATCACGGGTAGTTTCCCCTTCCGATCAGAACGTGCAAGCATGGTCGCAATCAAAAGGTATTGACTTTTGCGCCGCGGTCGAAACACGCCGACGGGTAGCCGATAAAGATAAGATTAGACCTTTGGCTACGCCAGCGGTCAACCTAGATATCACGCCAGAGCGCTTGGCGAAATTACAAGGGGAGGATCCATCATTAAACCCATGTTTTGGGGAAGCGCGAACCGAGAAAACGAGGAGATATAAGAACGGGTCGTCCTCCTTTATTGTTCAGGCGGGCATTCTGTTCCGTAAATATGTAACGGTGTCCTCCATTTTAAAGCAGGTCGTGGTGCCAGCGTTGCTGATCGCAACAGTATTGCATTTGGCACATGATGTCCCATTAGCGGGTCATATGGGGATAGCTAGAACCAAAGAAAGGGTTCTTAAAAATTTTTACTGGCCATCGATCCACAGAGATGTGCAGGTCTATTGTAAGACGTGCAGTGCGTGCCAAAAGACGACGCATAAGGGTCGTACACCCCAGGCCCCTCTTCAGAAGATCCCCACGGTCTCAGAACCGTTTAAAAAGGTCTCGATAGACCTTGTTGGCCCCATTCACCCAGCGACCGATAGGGGGAATCGATTTTTCTTAACGGTCATATGTAATGCTACGAGATGGCCAGAGGCGGTTCCTCTGCGGACCATAACGTCTGAGGCAGTCGCGGAAGCGTTGTTTGCAATTTTCGCTAGGGTAGGAATACCAGAGCAAATTCTGTCTGATAGGGGCGCGCAATTTACGTCGCAGATGATGAAGGAATTGTTCCGCTTATTCAGTATACAACCCATCACTACCACCCCTTATCATCCGCAGGCTAATGGCATGTGCGAGAGATTGAACTCGACGTTAAAGTCGATGCTGCGTAAGGTAGCTGCTGATCGCCCTAAAGATTGGGATAGATATATCCCTGCAGTGTTATTCGCGTACAGAGAGGTACGGCAGGAGTCAACGGGATTCTCGCCGTTCGAAATGATGTACGGTCGTAGTCCTAGGGGCCCAACTGATGTTCTTCGGGACATGATGACGTCGCCATCATCGGGAGACGATGAGCAGATTTCGGTGTTTCAGTACCTTGTTGATTTAAGAGAAAGACTATCTGCAGCGCGCACTATAGCAGAAGAAGCGTCTAGTATCGCTTCGAAAAGAGCAAAAGACTATAAAGATAGAGGGTCCAAACTGAGAATTTTTAAGCCAGGAGACAAGGTTCTGTTGTTGTTACCTACGGACCATAATAAGTTATTGATGACATGGAAAGGCCCTTATGTTATTGAGCGAGTTGTTTCAAAGGTAGATTACGCTATCCACATTGATGGAGCTAGTAAGGTTTTCCATGTTAATATGCTACAGAGATTTTATGAGAGACCACAGTATCTGTGTGCACAGACAAGACCAGAGGAGACTGTCTTCTCTACTGCTTGTACGGGGGTCGTAGACCAGTTGGACTGTGACGTAAGCGACACCGAGGCGCAGGAAGAGTTACAAATTCAATTGCCGGAGTTAACTCCGACACAAGGTTACAGGGACGTAAAAATTAACCCTGACCTTACCAGTTCAAGGAGTAGGGAACTTGAGACCCTGTTAGCGTCATTTCCGGATGTTGTTACGGATTTGCCGGGTCGCACTACGGTGATCCAGCACCAAATAAAGTTGACTTCGGATAAGCCAGTATTTCTTAGACCGTATCCGTTGCCTTTTTCTTCGAGAGATAGAGTCATAAAGGAAGTTGAGTCAATGTTGAAGTTGGATGTGATAGAACCATCAACATCGCCGTATTCATCACCCATCGTCCTCGTGAAAAAACTTGATGGATCGGTGCGGTTCTGTATTGATTTTCGAAGATTGAACACTATTACGGTAGGCGATAGGGAGCCTATTCCGTTTCAGGAGGAATTAATAGCTTCATTGGCCGGGTCCACGTGGTTTTCCAAGATAGATTTGACGAAAGGGTATTGGGAAATCCCGCTTACTGAGGAGTCTAAACAATACACGGCGTTCCAAACGCCCATTGGATTATTCCAATTTAAGGTCATGCCATTTGGGTTGGTAAACGCGCCAGCGACGTTTGCACGATTAATGAGATTAGTGTTGAAGGACATACCTAATGTCGTGTCATTCTTTGACGATATAGCATGCCATACGTCGACATGGTCTGATCATATTCAGACACTAACAGTAATTTTTCAACGATTACGTCATTTTGGGTTAACTGCTAAACCCGCAAAGATGGATTTGGCATGTCCAGAGATAATATTCTTAGGACATATCGTGGGTAGAGGTGTTCAGAGACCTGAAGTAACAAAAATTGACAAGTTGGTAGGGTTGCAAATCCCTAAAACAAAGAAACAAGTCAGAAGCTTAGTGGGAATTTTAAATTATTACAGAAAGTTCATTCCAAATTTTTCCTCCTTGTCATCTTCTCTCACTGACCTTACTAAGAAGGGACAACCCGATAAGGTCCAGTGGACGTCTGAATGTCAGACATCATTTGATAATTTGGTGACAGCATTATCATCGTCACCCATTTTGATATTACCCGATTTTCGATCTAATTTTATCCTCAGAACGGACGCGTCGGACTCTGGTGTCGGCGCTTGTCTTCTACAGGAGAAGAACGAATGTCTCCATCCTGTATGTTATGTCAGTAGGAAGTTATTGCAGAGAGAAAGAAAGTATTCTGTGATAGAGCGTGAGTGTCTTGCCATTGTCTGGTCCGTCCAGAAACTAGGACGTTATCTCATGGGACGAGAATTTTGTATCCAGACGGACCACAAGCCACTGACATTTTTGTCGAAGAATCGTTCGTCCAGCCCACGCTTGTCTAGATGGGCATTGGCTTTGCAGCCGTATACCTTCGTTATTCAACCAATTCCAGGAACCAGCAATCATATCGCCGACTACCTTAGTCGAGCCTAGGGCAAGATTTCAGGAGCTTATACATCGGAGGACAGGAACATTGACAGGATCTGTGTGAATGAGTCGACTTTAAAATATTGACATTATAAATATGATATGAAGAATGGTTGATAGGTTGAATGGTTTTTGATTCTGTATTAAGTATTGTGATTAGTTAGCTATTCATGATGTGACACATATATGCATATTGCAGGCCATATTGATCCCCATATTTTCCCCTGATTCCGGTATTTTATATACTAGGGCAACGGCTAGGTCAGTTTTTTTAGTGTACGTATTGCTCACGCTCACTCGTTGACAGTCATCTTGATGCGATTTGAAATTAATTGCATTAATTTTTTTGGGGTGGGGGATGATGTCACGAGTGGAGTGAGTGCAATTAAGGGGATTGCTACAGAGCGGGTGTAGAGTAAGAAAGGCTCACAGTAGACAGCAAGTTAAGCGTGCTGTTGTGAGTAGTAGTGGGGGCGGGGTCTGAAGGAGGCGAAAGCGCGGTATTACTATCACTGCAAGTTAGAAGGTCCTAGGGAGCGGATCTGTGAATAATAGCCCATCGGGCGGACATAAAGGGGAAGCAGTCGAGAAGACTAGTGAGAGTCTTTCCAGTTATGACTGGTATGTAGAACGTTGATTGATTATTATGATTGATGTATTATATTATATTCGTTTATTACCATGATGTAAATAAGTATATGTGAGGAATGTGGAAGTCCTTGATATTGGATATAGCAATGTGCGCCACGAGCGATAGATGAAAGTGAGTTCATGGATGTGTAGCGCGAGTGAGTAGTGTGTACTCCGATGGAGGTGTGTTACCGTAAGATGTGTGGTGAGTGAAAGGTGAACTAGTGTGTGTACGCTTCATGGATTGTAAGGAGAGGTGGAGCGAATAGAAATGGTAGGGTATTATACCAATGTAATGTTATTCTTGTAGGTGTCGGGGACGGGCCGCGGAGCCACCTCGATGAGCACAGGGGATAGGCCAGCATAGGGCCGGAGGCCACACATAGGCCAGAAGTGAGGCTGTCGGGGCAGGACAGTAGAGGCACATAAAGTCGTGGCAGTCAGGCCACGGGCAGGGGACGTAGATATGAGAGTGAATGAGATACTATGTTGTTGCCATGTTGATAGGCTAGTGAACTGATATTATGTTGTTGCCATGTTGATGGCTATGGAAATACTAATGTGTTATTGCCCTGCTGAGGTGCTAGGGGAGTGCTAAGGTGTATGACAATAGGAAGGTGATATTGAGAGACTGCGGTGCCAGTGAATCATTAATGTACTATTAAGACCCTGAGGGGAGAGGCTGAGGCCGAAGTGCCTTTAGGAGTAACTACCGGATTGTGGATCCGAGGGAGCGTGTGTGTGAGAATAAGGCCGTTGTACGGCAGTCATTTCAATAATATAATATATGTAATTGCGCTATTATATGTATAATTATGTTTAATAAATGTGTGAGTCTGATGGGTTGTTCTGTTAAGTGTTAAACTTGTTTGTTCGTGATTGTTGTCCTGTCATACTTATTACATCTCCCAGTCTGGGATTTGTGACATAGACCTCAAAGTAACAGCTTACGATTCCTCTTGAAATTCATGCCCTCCCCTCTCTTCGCCCATGTGTTTCTGCCTCTCACGATGTTGAAAATCAATCCATAATTTTCACAGCAAGATTCGGTATTGTCTAGTGACGTCGATCACAAAAATGTCTGCCCTCGGGTGAGCTATGATAAATATTATCAAATGACAAGGGAAGAGTCCCAATCACTCAGTCAATCCCTAACCCCATCCCTACCCTCCAAATCAGAAAAAAAAAATAAAAAAATGTGGTGACGTACGGAACTCCATCCAGTGACAAAATGCAAAAGTGCTCCAACTATCATACATACCTGGAAACGAGCGAAGTTCGCCTTAAAACATTCACAGCGTTAACCCTGCACCCGCCTCTGTCCAAAATTTCAAGCTTGTCTTGCCAGCACTAGCGATCAAGAAATATATAATTTGCTGGAATTTTTTTTGGTCCATTCAAGCTCCAAATACCAGATTTATAAATTTACTACTTGCAGCTCAAAATCCCTTGACGGCGCAATGTGATCGAGTTAAGCAGCGATGTATAACATGTCAAATCAAACGAAACCTGGCACAGCTTGTAGCGACAATATCTTACCATCGACTCCGACACCAGGTTTTACCCCCACTTCTCTCTCACACACACACACATACACGTTTTCAATCCGAGATTGATCCTGTCCAGGCGCGTGTGCAGCACTGCAAACTCATTCATTCACATCCACATCACCAACATTCACGGCCTAGTGCGAACACGAGAAATCAAACAGGTTTAATGACAACATTTCCCCAATGACACCAGATTGAACAAATCGTTTTGGCGTGGAGGAGTTACAAAGTGGCTGGTGTTTGATTTGTTTGAAGTGTCCGTATTTACTGCCCGTTAAGTCAATACTTAAGTCAGCCCACAACGGCCCTGTACTCTGCTATTAACGCAAAGACACGGGCATTCCTTTTGTTTGCATTGATGACGTGTGTACCGTGTTCTCATAGACATAAACAGTTGTTTTATTTGTCAGCCAGTCGAAGAGAACAAAGAGAAAGGTAGTGAAATAAACTAATGACTGTGACCTGCACAATAAAACACACCACTTGTTTACATTTCGCGATCTTAGTTCGTGTTTCTTCTATCTCCATTTTCTGAAAAAACTGGAAATCTTTCAGTATGTAGAAGAGGTCTAACAAATGCGCACTTTGACACTTGTTTAAAATCCGTTGTGGCACGTATCAAGCTGTTTCACAGTTCCGATTCATTCTCACTGCTTATCATAACGTTTGACGTCGAATTTCTTAGTTGCGCAACAAGAACTGGGGGTCGCAATTTTTTCTTTTTAAAATGCAAACAACAGCAACGTGTCGAACAGTGAATCAAAACTTCTATTTATATCAGTTAATCTTAAAGAGGTTTTTTTTTTTTTTGAGGGGGTGGGAGCACATTAAAAGTCAACAAAACAGCCAAAGGAAAAACCAGCTGCG
The DNA here is from genome assembly GCA_963931925.1 of Onchidella celtica. Classification (NCBI taxonomy): domain Eukaryota; kingdom Metazoa; phylum Mollusca; class Gastropoda; order Systellommatophora; family Onchidiidae; genus Onchidella; species Onchidella celtica. Next base: position 5,128,818 of record OZ007574.1, on the reverse strand, counting down.
GAGAGAAAATATTGAGCAGATATTTTTCAATACTGGTTTCCGGGAGCTGGGGGTGGGGGGTGGGGGGGGGGGGATGGGTTTCTCAACCCTGAGGTTCACTGAAGTCATGGATAGTGTTTAGTGTGTACTTCAACTGGTTCAGTTTGCCCCCAAACATTGCTTGCCAAGAGTTTCTCTGTTAGACGGACAAGATCAGATGCAAATGATCATTTGCTATGTCTCAATAGATAAGTATGATAAAGTTGCAAAAAATTAGGCGAGAAGTCGAGACAACCACAGAAGAAATGAGCAGGTTCCTCCTAAATTCATTATTTAAAACAAAGTAGTTTGCTAAGACGTATGAAATCGTGGGTACATAATTATGCTCGTCGGGGATACTTTTCAAAGTTCAGCCACATCTTTTTCCAGCCGAGATTTGCAATTTACTGTTCCTAGCTTTTTCCTGTTCACGTTTTATACTAAAGCGTCTTTTTTCCCGGTGTCATCTTTCGATTACTTGGCACACTTTCCAGTACACTGTTAAATTATCACGCTGTTTAAAAAAATGCCATCCAAGTTTGCCAAGGAAAGCATTAAACTGTAAGCTCGGGCATAGACTAAGCTATTCAGTTTGTTTGGAATAAAACGGAATGGCTTTTATACCCAATAGCAAACATCACCTGTAGCGATAACCATCACACAGGCTATCCCCAGCACACAGTCTAAGCAACCTTTAAGAGAAAGGCTTAACTACAGCTGGTTGTCAGGAGTTAATAACACATCTGTAGATGTCTTTACTGCACACTACAACTTTTCTATAGAGTCAGTACAATGAACAGTCCATTGGAGTCAGTCGTTGTTCTTCAGGTATGCACGTGACGAGTAAAACAAAGGGAGCGGATGATTAAAGGCTGACACATCCTGAACAATGTCAAAGTGAACATTGTCTACAAACAATTGAAGAGCCTAGGGGCAATCCACGCATAGTCTTTAACTTGTGAAACAGAAAATCGATTTTTAAGGTTTGAAAGTCTTCTACTTTCTCTTGCAACTTTAACCCCTTGAATGCCGACAACATAATTATTATCATGAATAATACATGTATTTGGTATGCCGACTACAAATTTGTTTATAAATTGGGATTTTTTGTGTGTTGATATTTGATGAATTGTTTCAAAGTTCCCATTTACCTTTTGGAGTAACCAAAATTCAAAAGTAACAAGAACTATCAAAGTTATAACAGTACTACTTTGGCACTGAAAGGGTTAAGGCCGATGCAGACATGCGACTTGCTGCAGTGTGGCACTGGTGGCTTACTTTCATGTTCCCGTTGACTCTGTCATGAACTCGTGACTCGCATGTAAGCGCATCTCCGTTAGTCACCTGTATTTAAAGTTGTAACGCGACAGCCACACGACAAAGTCACATGTGTGCATCTAGGCGTAGGCTGATTTCTAACATTAATTTCACGATTGCAGCTCATATTTTCTGCGGTTGGTTTCGCAGAGAGGAGGCTGATGAACCAATCTTGTGCATAGGGAGGATATGAAGACAAAAACTTATGTTTTGTGACGGATGCTATTTTCCCCCTCTGGTGTCCTAATGTAAGTGTGTGAGCGATGAGCCAAGCGGTGAGCTGCACTGTAGCGAAGCGGCGGGAATCGATCTAATTCCATTAAACCTAAGCAAGGTGTCCATACCACACGCGATTACCGCTAGCTAGGTGCTCGCTATGAGCGACGATAAATAACTTGCCATTTAACATCGCTCGTCGCTCAATCTGTGTGTCATGACCTCTTGCCCTCCTGTAAGCGTGAACCTGTAGATTGAAAATCCACAGCCAGTGGTGTGGCCACCCAAGCTCCATCGCTCAGAACACGACAGTCGCCTGTAAGACATACAACAATTCCATCTGGCAGCGAGAAAGCTCCAGCTATCTGTATCTTTCATGGATATAAATTTACGGCAAGGACATAGTGAAATTCCTTTTTAGCCATGGGTAGATAACCATACTTTACCCTTTTTTTGGTGATAAATTATACAGTTATTTCCCTTGCATAAGTCAGTCGGCGCAGTCGGTGCCCTGTCAAAGTAGTTGACTTGAAGGGCTCAAACATTGACGGGTAGCTGTACACTCGGAAGGGGTTGCCCACACCGTATGAAAGCATAGCTCACATGAGGGAAAAGGGGTGGGGTCCTGAGAGGAGTACGTATGCCTTTCGATTACAATCAAGAGCAGATCTTAAAAACAAACACTATTTATAAATCTTGCAAAGTAACAACTTGGAAAAAGCTGTCGAAAGCTGTTGAAAACATGCTGGATGGGATTACTGTCAGTATTTGACAAACTGTGAGTCAGACACTTGAGAGAATGATTCAGACATTAGAGATGAGATGCTTCCGCAATATCCTTGGCATCTCATACAAAGACCACATTACCAACTTGAAGGTCCAGACCAGAGTAAAGCAAGCCATTGGACCATGGAAGACCTGTTGTCCACAGTGAAAGTAGGAACATGAGATGGTATGGTCATGTATCAAGATCAACAGGACTTGCCAAAACCATTCTACAAGGAGCAGTGCGAGGAGACAGAAGGAGAGGAAGACAGAGAAAGAGATGGAAGGACAGCATCAGTGAATGGTCTGGCCTCACACTCAGCAACTGCCTAAGAGCGTCTGAGAAAGGGAGGTATGGAGGAAGCTGGTTGTGAAATCTTCTGGGGTGCCTCAACGATCTTCTAAGACCCCGAGAGAGAGAGAAAGAAAGAGAGAGAGAGAGAGAGAGAGAGAGAGAGAGAGAGAGAGAGAGAGTGAGAGAGAGAGAGAGAGTGAGTGAGAGAGAGAGAGTGAGAGAGAGAGAGAGAGAGAGAGAGAGTGAGAGAGAGAGAGAGAGAGAGAGAGAGAGAGAGAGAGAGAGAGAGAGAGAGACGGACTCAAACACTGATGAGGATAAAGTACAAAGTTAACAAAACAAACGCTGTTGCCGAAATATCGGCCATTTTCTTCTTCTCTTTTAGTTTGCCTTTCATTCTTTCGTTTGGGTATTATTTCTTACTCGAGGCTCTGCTACATACAACTTTTTCTTTTTCTCTTTCCTCCAGCCAACTCAAGACAGTTTTGTCGCAAGACAGACTTGTTTGAGACTGGCCAGTGTGCAACGTACCGTTTAACCCCATGATCCACACCTCATATTAAAACCCAGACAAAACACATTTGTCTTAGTGCGCAGGCAGTCCAAAGATCTGGGAGTGACAAACACGATAACTTGCTTGTCTTCAGCTGCTCTGTGTGTTTGTTTTATTTGGGTTACTCCGGATAGACCAGCATTCTTTGCCTCTCACAGTTACATTCCTGATGAAACCATTTCAGTGGTATTAAAATACTCTTAATTTCGTTACATCCCTGATGAAAACGTTTCACTGGTACATGTATTAAATTACTCTTAATTTCGTTACATTCCAGATGAAAACGTTTCAGTGGTATTAAATTACTCTTAATTTCGTTACATTCCTGATGAAAACGTTTCAGTGGTACATGTATTAAATTACTCTTAATTTCGTTACATTCCTGATGAAAACGTTTCAGTGGTATTAAATTACTCTTAATTTCGTTACATTCCTGATGAAAACGTTTCAGTGGTATTAAATTACTCTTAATTTCGTTACATTCCTGATGAAAACGTTTCAGTGGTATTAAATTACTCTTAATTTCGTTACATTCCTGATGAAAACGTTTCAGTGGTATTAAATTACTCTTAATTTCGTTACATTCCTGATGAAAATGTTTCAGTGGTATTAAATTACTCTTAATTTCGTTACATTCCTGATGAAAACGTTTCAGTGGTATTAAATTACTCTTAATTTCGTTACATTCCTGATGAAAATGTTTCAGTGGTATTAAATTACTCTTAATTTCGTTACATTCCTGATGAAAACGTTTCAGTGGTATTAAATTACTCTTAATTTCGTTACATTCCTGATGAAAACTTGTGAAGACATTATTTTCATCACTGCGGCAGTCAGAAAGTAAACATGTATGAGTATAGAACTGAAGGCTGAAATTCAGTCGGCTGTGTAGATTCGCAGGTTACTTAATCTACAATGTAGAATATTTTAGCAACTTTGATGTTTCGTCCTATTTTCTTTCTCCCTCTTCCCCCCTCTGTTTCTCTCTGTCTCTCTGTGTGTATGTGTGTGTGATATTCTCTGTCTCTGTCTATTTGTCTCTGTTTGCCTGCTTGCCTGCTTGCCTATCTGTCTGTCTGTATCTCCTTCTGCTTGCGTGCCTGTCTGTCTGTATCTCCTTCTGCTTGCGTGCCTGTCTGTGTCTCTCTGTCTGTCTGTCTGTTTGTCTGTCTGCCTGTCTGTCTCTCCTTCTGCCTGCCTGCCTGCCTGCCTGTCTGTCTCTCTGTCTGCCTGTCTGTCTGTCTCCCCGTCTGCCTGCCTGCCTGTCTGTGTCTCTCTGTCTGTCTGTTTGTCTGTCCGCCTGTCTGTCTCTCCTTCTGCCTGCCTGCCTGTCTGTGTCTCTCTCTCTGTCTGTCTGTTTGTCTGTCCGCCTGTCTGTCTCTCCTTCTGCCTGCTTGCCTGTCTGTCTGTCTCTCTGTCTGCCTGCCTGTCTGTCTGTCTTCCCGTCTGCCTCCGTTCAGGGAAAGTGGGGAAATTAATTTCTTCCTAGAAAATGTCGGTTGTGCTAAATATTGATCATTCAAATATCACTCTACTATATTCCACACGGCAATGATTTCATGCTTATATTACACCAAAAGAGAATTTATTATCTCTAATATTGTTCCGAATAAAATGAAGAGATTTACAACGATGTGTGTCATGCTATGTTAAATGTAGACATTTTAATTTGATAAAATACAACAACTGTAAACAAAACAAACAAAAGAAAATCTACAGCTCAGAGAAGAGACAAAACAACGTCAGTGTGGAGCAGCACCGCCATTTGGTTCCCACCGGTAGCGCCGCCCTAGCAACTGAAATAGTTCTTCATTATATTTTTTGTAGTAATCATACAGCATTTCTTCCATCAGCGGATCTAAAGGTGGGTGTGGTATGCCTTTCCCCTCGTTTAAACACTTGACCGCTGGCTTGTGGAAACGCCTCATGCAGTAGAAACCTTTGGTCGTGTTGAAGTAGAAATTTCTCTCCGTGATGCGATGTGGAATGCCCAGAAATATTTCAATTTGTTTAATTTCTTTGGCAGGATTCTTGACGAATTCTGATGATTCTACAATGTAGATCTGCCAGGAGAAAGACGTACAAAATTAATGGGAACAATGATATTATGTTCCACAGCTATAGGAGGCTTCCAGGGGAGACAAACAGCAATACACCAAGACGTCGGTTCAGTGTAAGAAGCGATTATCTCCATTTTCACAACTAAGGAGAGAATTAATTTTGGCACTGAGCTGACGAAGCACCAGTAACCCACCGTACATCTTGTAGCTGTTGTTTTACTATACATTTTCTCCTATTCAGTTACACATACACACACACACCTACCCAAACACACACGCAGACACACATGCACACTGAGAGAGAGAGGGAGAGAGGGAGAGAGAGAGAGAGAGAGAAAGAGAGAGAGAGAGAGAGAGGGAGAGAGGGAGAGAGAGAGAGAGAGAAAGAGAGAGAGAGAGAGGGAGGAGAGAAGAGAGAGAGAGAGAGAAAGAGAGAGAGAGAGAGAGAGGGAGAGAGAGAGAGAGGAGAGAGAGAGAGAGGGAGAGAGAGAGAGAGAGAGAGAAAGAGAGAGAGAGGGAGAGAGAGAGAAAGAGAGAGAAAGAAAGAGAGAGAGAGAGAGAGAGAGAGGGAGAGAGAGAGAGAGAGGGAGAGAGGGAGAGAAGGAGAGAGAGAGAGAGAGAGAGAGAGAGAGAGAGAGAGAGAGAGAGAGAGAGAGAGAGAGAGAGAGAGAGAGAGAGAGAGAGAGAGAATTCCAGATGTTATGATGTTATGTCTCTGCCTTGCCTGACGAACCAGATCGACCGGTTCACTCAGATAGAACAGCTATCTTTGGGGTTTTAAATTTTCATTTAACTATTGATCCAAATATCTCCTATTTGTATTTCATATCATAGTGTCAAAAATACATTATTAGAGGTTGAAAAAAATTGCCATTGCGGCTTCTTAACTCTGCCTTCTAGGGCGACTTCTTTGATCTAAATTTCTGACTGATATTACAACAATAGGATTTCCAGCACTTTGAAATAATGACAACTTTAATACCCGTACAAGTTTGAGGACCAAAATCAAATTTACCTGAAATTATGCGCACATTTGTATTTTTATAAACTTGTTTGTCATGTTATTGTATTTATGAGTGCAAATATAAGACAGTTAATAGAACTGTCTAGTTCATAACATTAATATGAAATTTAAACACCCACATTTCAGTGTTGCTTCGTGTATCGGTAGGAAAACAAAAAGAAAAGACACCATCACCATATTTAATAGAATACGTCTCGTAATATTTAAAGCTATGGCAAGAAAAACAATAACAAAACTTAGCACCAGCTATATTATTTTGTCCGACAAATTCATGATCATCGTTTCCTATTCTTGCTGAACATTAAAAAAAAATCATTTATAATTACTTTGTCATGAACATTCACAGTCAATAACTTGTAAAGATTCATACCAAAAGAGCAATAATATCATCACTCCGAACACTTTAAAAGCCAAATCATGTGAAAAGAAAGTTTAGATTTTAAATATTTAATAAATAAACAAACAAACCACACATTGACCCGAGAGTTTATATGGCAAAGTTTGCGACAGAAGAAAAACTTCAGTTCAATTTTAAACAATGGCAATTTGAATCCTTGCCATTTTAAAATTGCCTTTCACTTTTTTTTAATACTTGTTCTAGATATCAACTTAATATTAAATTTACTTTGTTGTGAGTTTAAAGTTTTCATTAGCCTGCTTGCTGGCTGGATTTTCTGAAGTCTGTGGTTCAATCAACAGCCAATGAAAACGTATATAATTATAGAACAGCAAAAATAACGGATGCCGACTGACCTGTGACCTAGAAAATTTGTGAATCCACCTTTTCAGATCGATGACGTATCTACCTCTCTGGACCGTCCTCTTGTCGTCTCTCACACTCAAAATGCCTTGTTTGTCTCTGATGAAAGTGTCCTCGATATTTTCACTGCGATTCTGGAATCACACAAAGATTTCAATATATCAGTGGGCAGATAAAAAACGTATGACTTCACGCTGACTGCCCATTCACTTTTTTTTTTTTAAAGGAAAACTAATTAGCTGACAGATCGTGCGACACATCAATCAATTAAACCGTTAACTAATTAACCAAATACCTATCTAAGCAGATTTACTATCTACCTATCTCATTGGATACTTACCTATCCAAACAAATATAAACCTGTCTAATCAAATATTTACCTGTCCAAACAAATACTTACCTATCTATTACCAAACATCTACATATTTAAACAAATACCTACCTATCAAATGAGATACCTACCCATCTAACCAATTACTCCTCTATTAAGCCAGTGCTCATCTCACTACCCTGCTACGCATACAACTACCTATCAATACATTTCCCTGTCTATCTACCGACTCCACCACCTGTTGCTTATTCATCCATCTACTTATCTAGCTAAGTAAAAAATTACTATTTAACTATCAATCCTAATCCCGAGCAAAGAAAATCAGTTTGACAGTCACGACGATCAGAGCTACATAAAACTGTCGTCCATACTGCAGTTGTTAAGGTCTTAATACACTTTCTCCGAGCCTGGACGTCCACTTGGTGACGTCACAAAGGATTTCCCGGAAGTTCACTCTAGCCCACGAGTCTGTTACGTATTACCCACATAGTAACTCGGGCCACAGCGCCGATTCAAAACTGTTACTGTTCTGCCTCTGTTTTAGTGTCAGAGTGGACTATAGAGTGAAACGGGACCTCATGACTCGTGAGACTGAAATAAGTCTGTCTGTCTGTCTCGCTGCTTGATTTACAAAGGAAGTTTAAGTCTGAGTGAAAAACTAGACTTGACACAGTGCACTACGTTTGTTCATAATGTTCACTGGTTTCTTACCGACAAAGCTTGTGACACCACGCGCACTACGGGATCTTTGATAATGACAATTAATTTCATATTTTTGTTGAGTTTGTAGATTTCATTCATGGCTCTGTCACTCCAGATGTAGGAAGGTGTCTTTTCTATGGTGATCTGTAAGGATGAGAAATACGAGGTGTTATTACAAGCAATGAAGATTACAGTGATAACATAATGGCTCACCCTGATGTTTGTCTGTCTGTGACTTTATATATGCCTATGTCCGCAGATACACAAATAGTGAATTAAAATTCTTACCAACATGCCTACAGAATTGCTTGTGACAATGTCATCAATACGTCGCCTCTATTAAAAAAAAAAAGAGAGAAAAGGCGTGCAACCAGAAGTCAAGAAAAACTTCCAGAATAAAAACTAGACGGCCAATAGCCTCAGGCTGAGATCCTCAAGAAACAAAGATCTTCTTTGTGGACATCTGGGCAGCTTGGCACGATTTCATCCTTTCCATCCCAGTCTACTGTTTAATATCAAAATTGGGCAAAAAGAAATAGTTGTATGTAGCGAAGCCCTGCGTGAGAAATAAAACCCAAACGATACAAAGCAAACCAAAGAGAAGACAGAAAATATGATATACAACTTGTTCTTTTTGCCCAATTTTGACATTGCTTATAGCCTTGCTGCGACACCATAGTTTTTCTGTGGTTTTCATGATATTTCTACTGTTCAATACCATGCCAATAATTATGTACTACTTAAAGAAAGGTTTGGATAATGTAAATGTCTTGGCACGGGTGAAAATAATAGTAATAAGAACAATAAGAATAAATTATTATGCAAACTAGGCCTGCTAATTATCCTGGACATTTTGGTCGATTCATAGCAAGTTGTAATTACCTCCGTCTTTGTGACAAAGGAGATAATCACTTCTTGCACTGAACTGACGTTTCAACACCTATGGATATTATAGATGTCCAATGTCAGAATTTCCATTCAGATATATTGCTGGTATAATAATCTTTTATTTCCATTACACATGAAAATGCCGTAATACAGCAACAATACCCTACAGTGGAAATAAATGCAATAGATAACAATTCTAGTGATCAGTGTCACATTGTTAAAATATCTGCGAATGGTGCTTTCTCCGAAATTAATAGTTAAAAAAAAAAGTAGGTAGCAAAAAACAAGCACCCTTAAACAAGGTCAGAAAAAGACAGGGAACATTCTTTGGACATGTAATGAGAAGACGAGGACTAGAACATTTGGTAACAACAGGGAAATCCAATGGAAGAAGAAGCCAGGGACGACAAGGCATAAAGATGCAGGACGACCTAAAGGCCTGGCTGGGAATGCACACACCAACGACGTCATCAGGGCTATGGAAGATCGCGAGACATGGAGGGTCATGATCGCCAACGCCTGCCGGCAGGGCACTTAATGATGAGGTAGCAAAGTCAAAATTGGGCAAAAAGAAAAAGTTGTATGTAGCGAAACCCTGCGTGAGAAATAAAACCCAAACGATACAAAGCAAACTAAAGAGAAGACAGAAAATACACAAATTTTTATTTTCTGTCATCTCTTCTGTCTTCGCAACATATAACTTTTTCTTTTTGCCCAATTTTGACTTTGCTTATAACCCTGCTGCGACCCCACAGTTTTTCTGTGGTTTTTATTTTTCGTCGATGAGGTAGCAGTAGCAATCCCAGGGTAAGGGAAGCAGTCTATACCTGGTTGCTGTAAGACAATGGCATCTGAGATCGGTACCAGTCCAAACCTTTGTTAAAGTTTTCGTCCACCTCAAAGAAATGCATCTCGGGCTGCGGCCCCACAACGTAGGGATGGATCATCAGGAATTCTAGCAAAGCTCTGGTCCCACATTTTCCCACGCCTATGATAATAGCCTGGAAAAGAGAGTCTATCCATAAATTACTTCGGCACTGTAAAAGCTGTATTTTTCATCCAAAGTTTAAGATGAAGACATTATCACACAGAACATTAGCTTATGCACAAAGGCGGAGAATGTATGGGCGAACAGCAGCGTTAACCCATCAGTAGTTTCCATCTTAATGATTATTTTGTCTAACTTTCTTAACTCTTTCATCGTTTCTTTCTCTCATTTATACTCCTCACTCCAACGAAAAATTGCCACCCTTTCAACAACAACAACAACAACAACAACAACAACAACAACAACAACAACAACAACAACAACAACAACAACAACAACAACAACAACAACAACAACAACAACAACAGCAACCCAAACAACCCTGGATTAATTTCTAGACCGTTAGCTGTTTGGGGGTGAATGCAGCCCCTTCTACCTAGATCTAGTCAATATTTTCTAACAAAATCTTTAAATACCATTGTGGCGCAATACAGAAATAGAAGATAATTTGAAAGCAAAATCTTCATCGAAATGAAAGCCAGAATAATCTCTGAGATGCCCAGAATTGTTTTCCAGAGCCAGAACTTTGAAATAGAAAGCAATAAAAAAAAAAAAGCCTAACTAATTCCATGAAGTGAACTATTGACCTGTGGAAAGCGTTGCACGGGGATTTCATTGGCTGGAGGTCTGTACAGTGACGGACTGTAGTTCCCAGCTCTCAATATGCTCCAGGCAATGTTCTTGGGCTGCAGATACCACGGTAGTCGCTCAGGGTGGGGTAGCTTCAAGATCTCTTGGAGAGTCTGGGTGAAGTTCGCTTCTTTAATGTTACTAAACATCTTCTCATCGTACTGGTTATCTTCAACATAGACGTCTTCTTCCGTTTCTGTATCCTCATCTTCCGAGTTTTCTCCGTCCTCATTAATTTCTTCAGTATTATCAACAAGCTCCTCCAGATCCACATCTACGCCATGCGAACGCCTACGGTTACCCTCCAACACGTTTATCAGTCCTTCTTTCTCGGCAGCATCATTTGTAGTAACCTCATCACTGTCAACCACAATTTCTCTGTTTTCAATCGTTTTCTTCTCAAAATTATCCGCAGCCCCTGAGTCTCTGAGATTGCCGTAAATTCTCAACTTACGTTCATCTGCGTCCTGGGAACTTCCCGAAAACGTTTCTCTGAGCTGGTCAGAAGCAAAGTCTCCGTAAAGTACGCTCAGATACATACACACCGCCAACACCATCCATAGACTTATCAAACGGGCACAGCGCCATTTGCCCATTCTCACAGCGTGCAGAGTCCTCATTTTTTTTATTTTTGTGATTGTCTTTGTTCCACGACAAGTTTAAATTTTTACTTCGTTCTCATTGTTTTGTCGTTGAATTCAAACTTGTAACAGGCCCATGCAGTTTGCCTCGTGATAACAACTCCCTAAAGCTCAGTCTGTGGCACAACGTTTTAGCCCTGTTAGTGACACATTAGAAGTGAATATTTTTAAATTAAATTTCGGACTGGCATTTCATAGCAGGGATATAAGTTCAGGCCACCTGGCTTTTATTTGTTTCTTATTCAATTTTTCACACGTTTCACAAGGGTTTCAACAGATTCTCCAGGATACATCAACAATTAATGGTAATATCAGATAAATAGTTTTGACCCCAAGAGTAGTCTCATCACTTCTTTCTGAATAGGAAATAATATAATTTGTCTAGTGTAGCACTTTTCACTACATTTCAGCATAAAAACGGAACACAACAAGCTTGTGGCCGAAAAGAGATGAAACATTTCTCACTGAATTTGAAGGTGAGTAGTAGGGACGTACCATTAAAAGAAAAAAAAAAATTAAAATAGTCCGTATTTTCAAAAATAATGCCATGGTATCTATACTATATATATTTGTGGACTTGAGAGTTTTCGTTGCAAAAGGCTTCTGAACCACTCAACACTCAGACTTCAAATTTTATATGGTGCATCAGAATGGATGTAAGGGTGCACAGTTTTTAATAGAAGTCTCAAATCTGTGTAGTTTTTTAAACTGGAAATTTATTGTTTCGCCATCATTAAGATCTATTTCGAGTCATGGTTCGCCATTTTAAGGTTTCGGGGGTCACTTCCTGCGATGTGTTCACTATCAAACACACTAACCCGTGCGCAAATCATGCTGTTGTACGGGGTGCGCAGGGTGTCAACTCACAAAGGCAGTGCAGTAAGACTTATTTAAAAACAAACAAACAAAAATAAAATAAACAAATAGGAACAGGCCAGATGAAGCAGGTCCATAATAACCACCCGGAACTGAAACCAATATTCAAACTGATTTATCCCGGGCAGGGCCAGGGACCTCAGCTAGTATACATTATTAGTGGAACTTGAAAATGGTTGTAATTTAGTTCAATGACAAATTTAATCTTGAAACCCTGGGCTAATTTTGCGCGATCATTGTGGCTCTTGCTACTTTTGACTGTCCAGGCCTACAGCACTTTTCGGTTCATTTTAGCCTAAACATAAAATCAGGCAGGAGAACCAATTTTTTTTTACCATTAAATTTTATATGTTAATTTAAAAACGTATGGCCATCATTGAAAATAAACAATTTGCACACAACTTACATTCACATGCCATTCTACAGAAACGCTTGATGCTCTTTTCAGAGGCAGTTGTCTCCATTGCCCCATCCTCCCTAAAGATTTGACAGTGAAGTCTAAAGTCTGTTCACGGTGTATCGGCGTTGCCAATGACAACTGTTAGTGTAAACCAGACCTTCTAAGACATTTTACAGATTTGATTAACTTACTTTTCCACTAATACAGAAGAAACTGATTTGTATAAAGACATGCCAGAGTGCCCTGTCAAGACATGAACAGTTTTGTAATAGAGTTTCAGCTCAGCTCGAAGGGACTCGCCTGATAACAGATATTCAAATCTTGAGATATTATGAAAGACGGTTAAAATATGTGTTAGGAAATACTCTTAAATAAGTGAAATTATATTAAACGAACTCTTTTTGTCACATTTCACATTTCATTATTTGCTCACTTCATATTGCTGTAATATTTATTCGTATTATACTATTAAATTTCCATTTTGTGGTTAAAAACTGAGGTGCTAATTGTAACGGCCTTGTCTGTTTGCCTTTTGAAATAATGTCCGGCCCAGGATCCTATATTAATGTCATGCTTTCACCAGATAATAACTTATCCTGTTTAACACACTCCAGAAGGCTCCTATGCCAGTCATAAATAAAATATCTCACATGAATCTGCCAGTTTGAACGTTATAAGACAATGAATTACTTCTTTTTAGTCTAATGATCTCAAGTTTCTCATCTAATGATCTCACGTTTCTCATCATACAATTAAATCTGCTCTAATAGGACTACCTAACACTGAATACTTGAATAAAATCGACACCAGGGTACTGGCCATGCCTATACAGGTGTCAAGGTGTCTGATGTATTAATTTATCAATTAATTTACCTGTCGTGAACTCTCAAATTTATTTTCTGTGTAGAGGTGTAAAGAAATCTCCCAACCTCGTTCACTAGAGATTATAAAACACATAACATAAAAACGCCAAATTATAGGCTTGGTGAAGCTGGTCTTCAGACAGAACAAAGACAGCCCATGGGGTCATCTTTAAAGTATGTACCCTCGGAAGAGGGAGGCGTGCAAGGAATCGTGGTTAATAGTAAGTTTTGTTAATCGTTGCACCGAAAACACCTGCCGTTATTAATGTGAGCAGAATACAGTTGGGCTAGATAAAAAGAATTTGCAAAACTGATCTTGCCCGGACCGCGTGATTTTTTACCGTACGAGCTTTAGCAAATTCTGGAGCGGGACAGCAACACACCCCCAAACACAGGACAGCTCCAACACATCCCAGGGATTTTCGGTGCCGTTCAGAGTCATATCAGGCACAGTCCAGAGATTGCAGCACCCATGGCAGTGTTCGATAGGATGAGAAATCCCTTAGCCGATGACCTGTGTTTTGGGGGTCTGTTACTGCCCCGCTCCTGAATTTGCTTAAGCTCGTACGAAAAAAAATCTCGCGCTTGGGCCGGCTAGCCTCTATAATAATAATAACTAGCTGAGATCCCCAACTTACGTTCATCTGCGTCCTGGGAACTTCCCGAAAACGTTTCTCTGAGCTGGTCAGAAGCAAAGTCTCCGTAAAGTACGCTCAGATACATACACACCGCCAACACCATCCATAGACTTATCAAACGGGCACAGCGCCATTTGCCCATTCTCACAGCGTGCAGAGTCCTCATTTTTTTTATTTTTGTGATTGTCTTTGTTCCACGACAAGTTTAAATTTTTACTTCGTTCTCATTGTTTTGTCGTTGAATTCAAACTTGTAACAGGCCCATGCAGTTTGCATATTTAGCCCGGGATAAATCGGTTTGAATATTAGTTTCAGTTCTGGGTGGTTATTATGGACCTGCTTCATCTTGTCTGTTCCTATTTGTTTATTTTATTTTTGTTTGTTTGATTTTTAAGTAGATCGAGGTAGATTTCTACATCTAGATCTAGGGCTATTGATTGCACAAAATGCCAAAAACACAGTAGATAGATCTAGGCCAAGACTCAAGATCTAAACACATCTAGATCTATACGGAAGAAGATTCTATGCACTGCTTAGTTGATTTTTAAGTAGATCGAAGTAGATTTCTACATCTAGGGCTATTGATTGCACAAAATGCTAGATCTAGATCTAGTGTGTTTCCGAGTTTCCGGTCCATTCAATTTGAAGAGGATAGAGATCTATGTAAAAAAGATAGATGTGAGTGTGAAACGAAGGAAAGCGCTTAAAAAGGCTACTGGAGTTTTTTTCCGGCCGATTTTTTGTTTGATTTTTCTAAAATCAGTAGAGCATCAAATTTCAAGAAGTATTCCTTAAAAACCTCGTACGTTTTGCTCTGCATCAGCACAAAAAATTTCAGAACTCTGTGTGCTGTGGTCATGGAATGCATAGAGGACAAAGTTTTCAAGTCCTCAAATATATATATAGATAGAAGATAAGATAATAATAATACATGACATTTATAGAGCGCTCCAACCTGTTAACGACCAGGCTCTAAGCACTGTATAGAGACTATGTATGTATATTATACGCTGTAAATATAAGAGTATGTGTATCACACCTTTACTAAATCACACACATACATGCATACATACACAACACATACACACAAAACAACATTGATAGACATTCAGCATGTGAAAAAGAACTCTTCAATTGATGTTGACAAGCCACAAACCGTTCAGTCTCCCTCAAAACCAGACAAAGACTTCCAGATCTGAGGCCCTTGATTGAACAGAAACAGACTTTTCACCCTTGGTCTTCAGGGGACATGTTTGGAGTTTTGGAATTCAATCAACCAGTTACTCAAGGTCGATCCGAATCACCCATGGCCGAGGAAAATGCCGTTTTCCCCAGTCAGCCCTTGCGATATAATTACCAGTTTGGGACACTGGGTCACATTTTGACCGATTATATATCCGTGAAATGACATTTGTAGTTAATGTATCGATCGATCGGGTAGTCGAGTTTGCCCAGCAGTCAACTTCACCTGCAATGTGTCTACAGGTTTCTACTAAGATGGGCATTTAGTGACTGAATCGATTTAACCTTTTGTAAGCATTGTTAATGTCAATAGTAACGTAGCCATACAGTCTCACGAAGACATAAAACCACAGCAGGTGTGAGTCAAGACTAGAGCATAGCACTTCCAGGACAAAACCACGTAAAGTGTAAATCTTGGTTACCACAAAGAAATAGCCTATGTGTGATTAAATTATGTCGGCGACTGTGACAGAGGGTCCACTTTTTGGACAAAGTGTTCCCCTTTTTAATTTTGTAAAATAGGAAAGGTAAGAAGTGGTTAAAAGCATGTTTAGAACACTTGATGGGAAGATAACTTGTGATGTTATCTCTAGAAAAATCCTACTTTCAATCGCACTCGATGAATATACTCGCAGGCGTGCGCGTGTCAGACCTGGACAGTGTGCCAATGCCTCGAGAGAGAAGAAATACATGTAAAATGAACAAGAATAGAAGGTGGGGTCAGGGGTTGCCAGCTACGGGCTTGAACTCTTCATGGTCTTGAAACATATTTTTATGGTCTGTGGGAGTGAGATTCGGTGACACCTTTACCGTTCAGCTCATCCATCGCTAATCGATGAAGATTCAGGTGTGATAGGCTGATAAGGGCTTTGGACAGAGGGTGGGGAAGGGGAAGGGGAAGGGAAGGAGACGGGAGGGGGGGGGTATGGGGGTGTGGAGAGACCAGGAGAACAAGCATTCCACGAGGGCACTGCGAAAGTTTGTTTTAGTTTGTGTACATATCGCTGTTTACGCGATTTCATTTCTAATCTTTTATGGCTCATCAGCCTACTCTATAAGTGCACAGCCATAGAGCCCGGCGAATGTGAAATTGAACGAGCTAAATATGAATGAAATATGCATTCAAACCTCCTCAAACTATAGGACGGATATTTGTGTCTAAAAGTTTCCATGTATTCAAGGCTTGGTCGTGAAGAGCAAAGGGTACAAATACTGGCAAGGTATTACATATGTAATGTCTTTCTTTGGTATCCCAGACAGATTTGTTAAATGTTCCAAAACGTCATTGTTACACCTCATACGGAGAAGTCTGGCAGTCAGCACTAATGGCGTTTAGTAGTTCTAGATCAAGAACTAAGATGCAACTGTCAGCTGATTAAATTTGTATTCTGGAAACGTGGCTGTCTTGACAAAACGTCAAAGTTAAGGGGATAACTTGGTTTATTACATATAGCCCTGATATAAAATTTTGATAGCGCCAGTGGCAAGTTTTATCGCATACTTTGAATGAAAATATTTGGAGAGAAGAGTCTGAGTCTGGATATTACGGCAGGCCGTCCTGCCAACGGCCAGGCTGCGCCTTTCACGATCTATGTGTGTACTTTACGGAATATATTTCATCTTCACAGCTTCTAAATCTCACACATAGAATTAAATAGTTCTGTATGAACTGAGCTGCAAAAAAAAAAAAAAAGGGGAGAGGGGGGGAATGTTGTAGCCGTTCAAGCTTGTTGTTTAATGAAAATGACGCTGACAGAAGTAGAGAATGATTTTGTCTCTTGAGCCAGGCATGTGATGAAATTTGTGCAAAATATCTTTTTTTAAACAGTGTTCAGAAAATTATGACCTTTTTTTTAAATCCCATCATGTTTGTCCAGTTTTCATCGTTTTAGGCATGCGCAGTCCACGGGAGATTTACGTTATTGAAAGTTAACGGTGAAAGTTTACCGACAACAAGAAGAATATTATTATTCCAAACAAAGAACACTCCCTTCTGTCAAACAACCTCTCATTTACAAGAAGAGATTCGAGGACTGCTTCAACTTGACATTCAACATCAGAGAAAAAAAACATTAAGTTATTTAAGACATGAGATCAACATCAAGAAAAGTCAACAAATGGCGAGGTTTGCGTTTAGTGATGATCTGGATGGCGCTGATAGTGACTACCTATCTGTATATATTTCATGGGCCTTACTCAAAAGTGCAGAAATCAAACTTGGTGTCTGCAAGACTTCGTGAAGCTAGGCTACGCAACTTTGTGCACGGCAGAATCAGTTATGTCTCTTCAACGCTGAACAATTCTTCAATGTACGATTTTGAGGACAAGGAACATGAAGACGATGGAATAGACTATGACGAGGGGAATGGTGAATATGGAACCAGCCCAAAATATGTTGCAGAAGAGCAGCCACAAAGTGATTTATTTCCAACAGATGACCCTTTACAAGACATCACTCTGCTAGGGAATGCAGATGACGAAGTTCATATTATAGATCATGACGACGTGGCGAGTGACAACGCAGGCCTCAGAACTTCAATTTTACTTCACCCCGACACAAGGAACAAGGAAGTAGGAGCCGATAATGTCATAGATGTGAAACCCGTCAGAAACAGCGTGGACCCTCACCAGAATCGTTCAACCTACTTGCCTTCGCAGGTGTACAGTATTATCGCAGAATTTCGACGAGTGTCTCCAGGCCAGAGTCTCCCATCACATCTGAAACCATACAACATACACTGGACAATTATAGAAGCCGGCAACTACAAGACCAGTCTGTACACTCCACCACCGAATGAGAAGCCAATCCAGAGGTTTCCAAAGGTGAGAACAAAAAAATAATTTGGTCACTTAAGGTTCAGTAAACAAACCTCTACTGTTCTGAACCGAAGTGCTGAAAGTTAAAAGCAATGATGACAGCTAATTTTCATAGGAAAGTATGCATTTTTTGTTTTGTTTCTCATGTACCAGGGATAAAACGAAAGAGAATTGCAGGTAGATTTAATATTTATTTTATGGAGTAGTTAGATGAGAACATTTGGTTCTAATGAGGTGTGGGAGAGCGAGGGAAAAATCCACGCAACCGTTGGTGATTTTGGAACAGAAATAATTGCATGACTTTGTAGATTCTTTAACTTTCTCCATAATAAATTGTGTGTATCACTTGCTCACAACTGTCAGTGTTATTGTGTGTTATGACAGTTAATGGAATAGGTGATTGCCCATGGCGTAAGGAGGCTAAGAGCCAGAAGCCTTAAGTGTCCTAGAGAAAAAAATATTTCAGGATTTCTTTGTCTCACTGATGACACTAAACGTGCTATATTAATTATTTACCTGACGCAGCATCCAACAATCAAAATTAAATCTAGCACAGCGTATAGAGAAATCAATACATTTACCCGTAAACTGCTGCCATGTCTTTCAATTTAAAGTACCCGTGTAAAACAAAACAACAACAACAACAACAAAATTTATTATACTAATAGGCCCATTGCGCATATCGGCCATCTTTGTTGTAAGGAAGGACGCATAACCATGGTGATTGTAGCATTGATTTTGATTCCTTAGCTAATTTGCACTGCGAGCACTTGAGGCGCCGCGAACCAATCGGCGGCGAGCTAAAAAAAAAGTTCACTACAGTAAACAATGACACATGTGTACATGCACATGGGAGACGTTAGGTCAATGCTTTCACTTCCTTTCCCTTGTTTGCACAGAATGTAGGGAATCTGACCAGCTTGGATCCATCCTTTCCACCCCTGACATAACAGTCAACTGCAATGCAACCAGCAGGCATTTTAACCGCTTCGACATAATTATCTCGAGGTTACATTCGTCAGCTGATCCACCCGCCATTTCAGGTGTCGGAAGTACAGAACAAAAACTCTGCGACGTCATTCGCAATGGGCCTATACATGCTTTCCAAATTTACCTTTTGCCATTTATTATATAGCGACTATTCCCATCTTTCCATTGGCTCATCATTATTTCGCAAAAGGTTTTGTGTCCAGGTAATTCACACAGGTAAATCTTCAAAATGACAACTTGAAAGGTACAAGAAACGTTCAGTGATAGACGTACTCCAGCGTTGTCTCACACGGACTGGTATGTTCTCATAGTTTCAGTTCATCGCCTGGCGTATCAACAATTGTCCCATTTTACAGAAGAGCCTTTCCAAGCGGTGAGAGTAAGATTTCTTATGTAGAAACAAACTTGTGGCAAAAACGTTTATGCTTATAATTTCAAAAGTGTTAAAGACATCGATACATCATTTTGTGAGAACACAAATCGCACCACGAACAATGATAAGTTTGCTGTAACTCAAAACCACCAAAATGAAAGATACGCCATTATGTGAGATGGGCAATGAATTTTGCGTTCTGTTTTAGGCCATCATCATAGGCGTAGGAAAATGTGGGACCAGAGCATTGATAGAGTTTCTCCGGATGCATCCGTTCATCGCCACTGCCAGGAGTGAAATCCACTTCTTTGATATTGAAGAGAGGTTCAACAAAGGTCTGGATTTTTACCTGTCTCTGATGCCATTGTCTTTCAGTAATCAGGTAGGTGGGGAAATCTACACTCTAGTACCTTTTGTCTTGGAATCACAACAAAGTATGACTATCTATCTATCTATCTATCTATCTATCTATCTATCTATCTATCTATCTATCTATCTATCTATCTATCTATCTCTATCTATCTATCTATCTATCTGTCTGTCTGTCTGTGTCTATCTATCTATCTATCTATCTATCTATCTATCTATCTATCTATCTATCTATCTATCTATCTATCTATCTATCTATCTATCTATCTATCTATCTATCTATCTATCTATCTATCTATCTATCTATCTATCTAATCTGTCTGTCTGTCTGTCTGTCTGTCTGTCTATCTATCTATCTATCTATATATCTCTCGCTCTCTCTCTATCTATCTATCTACATCTATCTATCTATCTGTCTATCTATCTATCTGTCTATCTATCTATCTATCTATCTATCTATCTATCTATCTATCTATCTATCTATCTATCTATCTATCTATCTATCTATCTGCGCCTGACATATCTATCACACAGATCACCCTAGAAAAGACACCTTCCTACATCTGGAGCGAGAGAGCCATGAATGAAATCTACAAACTCAACAAAAATATGAAATTGATTGTCATCTTCAAGGACCCCGTGACACGCGCTGTCTCACAGGCTCTCAAGGTAAACCATCGTCTTTACAACCTTACAGATTCTAAATTACGCTACAAATGTGTTCCTGATGCTATGTACATTTTGCTTGCAAGCATCGGCTACCCGCAATATGTTCCCAACTATTTTATTCTAATCTCTATCTAGGCTTGAAAGAAATACAGGGTGTCTCAAAAAACTTTTCCATACTTTGAACATTTATTAACAAAATGTCAATTAAGATTCAACTAGGAATTATAGTTCAAATCAAAAGGTAAGCGAGCCCCACTAACCTCAACAGAAGTTGCACTGGACCAAACGGAAAAAATCGCGATGAAACACAAATAATAAATCCTATTTTTTGACGATTTTTTTATATTTAGGCCAATACTAAAGGTTCAGCCATTTTTCTCTGTGAAAATATTAGGTCTCAAATCAACCTTTATATATGATAAATATTGCTTTCAATGCCTTTAATTGTGCTTTTGACACCGAATATCAGAGCAATAATGGGGTTCATTGAACTACCAATAACGTCAAAATTAATCAACCTACTGTCACAAAATGTTTGCAGAGCAAGTATCATTTATATTGACACAGACATGCAAAATTTCGAAGCCGTAGGTTAATTAAACCCGCTGCTAGGGAGATTGTTATCCATCTCGCCGAAAGCGAACATCGCCCCTTCATCTTTAATGGCGATTTTCTCGGAAGTTGCTTCCGTTTTTAACCCGGGGGGGGGGGGGTAGGTGTCTTTAAAAAGCCATAACTTTACGAGAAATAGGAGCATTGCAATAATTTTTACATCAAATTAGATAGGAATTTTCGTACTTGATGGTGATATTCATAACTCAAAACTGAAAAAATGCGACTTCCGTTGAGGTTAGTGGGCTCGCTCACTGGGGACCGATATGTAATTTTTGGAGTTATCGCATGCATTCAAGCCAATGGCCTCTCTGTGCCAGACACTGATGACAAACAGCTCAATGGATTTGCAAAAGAACATTAGCTCGTGCATTAAAGTGCATGTGTTTTTTTCTTCAGACACCTGATTATAAGCAAAAAATGATTCGAAACTTCATCGAAAAACCACTGGCGGAACTGACTCTTTCAGGTCACAACATCAGTTTCGAAAATTAAGAGTGTCTAGTTTTACAATTAGACTGAGCTTGCAGTGAAAGCAATGAAAATATACTTACGCTGCAAGAGGGGAGCTGGTGAATTAATGCAGTGGGGGGAGAGAAAGTGGGAAAGGTGGATTAAGATGAAGACAGCCACATCTATTTAAACCAACTTTTTCAGGCGGGGCCTCCCCCCCCCCCCTCTTTCCCACCTTCCCCCAAACCTCAAATTTTCTTTCATCGGCTAGCATGGGCATTTTCCTTGGGAAGCGCACATCCGTACAACATGTTGTGCACAAAATTCGATGACGTAGAACACACAATGTGAATGAATCTTCTTCATTCATAAAAGAGCGCTTACATTTTAGACCAAGCAGGTAGAGCTACTCCAGCCCACAGCATCGAATTGTGTGCACAACATGTTGTACGGATACCCACTTTGTTTTCCTTTTGCCACCAAATCGTCCCCCTTTCATGATTTTGCACCCTCGCTCTTTTTACGTCGCCACCCCCTCCCCCTCCCCGGAACTCAAAATCGCGGATATCGGCCATTTTAGTTGCCAAGACCGACGCCTCGCCATGGCGATAGTGGCACTGATTTTGATTCGTTAGCTGATTTGCACCGTGAGCACTTCAGGCGTCGTGAACCAATCGGCGGAGAGCTAAAAAAAAAGTTCACAACAGTAAACAATGGCACGTGTGTACATGCACATGGGAGACGTTCGGTCAATTCTTTCCCTTGTTTACACGGATGGTAGGGAATCTGACCAGCTTGGATCCATTCTTTCCACCCCTGTCATAACAGTCAACTGCAATGCAACCAGCAGGCATTTTAACCGCTCAGACATATCTCGAAGTTACACTCGTCAGCTGATCCACCCGCCATTTTAGGTGTCGGAAGTACAAAACAAAAACACTCTATGACGTCATTCGCAATGGGCCTATTGGGGACCGCTACTTTTAATTCTTCACGCCTCAAAGCCGCTGTTTGAACTGGTTTTACGAAAGCGCTATCTCGGAGAGTTGAAAAATGCCTTCACTAGAGCTCTCTCTCTCTCTCTCTCTCTCTCTCACTCTCTCTCTCTCGCTCTCACTCTCTCTTTCCTGAGCTTGTGCAAATGGCTTCGTTTTTTCTTGCTTTGAAGAAAAAAATGGCCTGCGCGTTCATGACAGATTGTTTTAATTTCCCTGCCATGCCGGTAATCGAACAGCCGATCTTCTTGTAGGAAAAACATATTATTAGAGGACGAAAGTCGTATTATCGTAAAACAACAACAACAACAACAACAACAAAAAACAACAACAACAACTCCTGTTATAATACAGAAAAAAGACCTTGCAAAGACACTACAACAACAACAATAGCACAGACAACAAAAAATAAACAAAATTGATCTGCAGAAAAAAGATTTTATATGAAAAAAAAAAACACCAAACAACAAACAAACTGATTTTTACATCTCTACTGGTAAAGGATGACGGTCAGCGGAATGTGCTCTTAAACTGCCCTTATACATAATATAAAGACTTAGCTATGGAAAAAGAGCGTGTGACAAAGAACAGAGAACAAGACCCTGTGACAGAAAACAATGACAACGAGACCTTGTTGTGGCAAAACAAGAAGTCTTGTTATCGAAAGAAAGACTTTTTTTTTTTTTATATATAACTGGATCTTGTTATAGAACTATTTTTGTGAAAACTGATTACTGGTCTCATTCCGCCTTTCGGACTTTTTTCTATTCCTTTTTAAATATTCACCAAAACTTTGCATGCCCGCATTGAAAATGTTCTTTGAGTAACTCAGAAAACACGATGAGATTAGTTTATTCGCATCATCAATATTTTATGTATTTATTCACAATGGCATTGTTTATTACATATAACTATTTTTTGTATTAATAAATCTGGACGCCTTCAACTTCCTAGAACCATGCAGATAATGTGAACGGTGCTCTGGCTGAGATGAGAGACGGTGTTCTTCGGGTCAAAAATGAGTCCCAAACAATCAGGTGGGGTCAGTACGCTACGTATCTCAAGATGTGGATTGAGAAATTTTCTAGATCCCAGGTAAGCTCGCCAGTACAGGCAGTTCAAAGCCAATGTGGCATGACAAAACAATACAAAAAAACAACAACACCAAAAAACAGTTGTCTGGGTCAGGAAAATGTATATTTAAATAATGGAACTACAAGAGTAAATCTTCTGGAAGGGCAATTAACACCGTAACAGTAATGATCGTTATGTTTCTGGCCCAAACCCTACTGGCTTATTTATTCTACAGTCACCATTTACTGTGGTAAGATTTACAGGTTATCACAAGAATATAATCGTATAACAGCTGACGAAGGTATGACTGCCAATACACGTGTTATATCAATAAAACAACAAACACGTCTCCGCTCTTTCTCTACTATTCTTGAAAATTTGCAACTGCTGTCTCTGGCATCTCTCAAAATCGTGGCACATAAAAGTATTTAAATCCCTGTTGCGGGTGTTGACACACCGGGGAAAACCATACACCAGTAGGGCTCTGTAAATACACCCTCCTTAAACTGCCCTACTGTAATGCCGGATTTAGTGCAAGGCCGCATTTAGTGTAGTGGCCCTACAATCCCCAAGGGCCTCACAAAGTTTCAGAAAATTATGTTTGGCATTTAAACATTTCACTTTAATTAGCTTGATTTAAATAATTAAACGGCTTTTACATGTTTTCTATTTTCTGTGGCGACAGTAGGTCCTTTTTTAGCGTCACCTTTGTGAGAATTTCTAGTGTGACCTTTTTTCCTGACCAAGAGGCCTCCAAGTTGATATAGCTCAGGGTCTCATCAAATCTATGCCCGGCACTGCCCCAGTACCATCCGTACCTAGTCCTACCACTCTCCACCCGCCTGTAGGTGTCCACGAGTGGCGTGCAGAAAAGGGGGCAGAGGAGGTGGCGGTCCCGGGCACCCATTTCAGGGGGCATCCAGTCAAAGAGTGTTTAGGGCCTATACTTACGTCTTGGGGAATCCAATTCAAGAGGTGGCCTCAGGCACGAAGGGGCGTCACCAAACCTCTGCATGCCACTGGTGTCCATTCGCTCTTCGCAAAGTTTACATAAATGACATGCTATTTTTACTTCCAGATCTACATTATAGAATCCACGGAATTCGTCCGGAATCCGGCCACTGAGGTACAACAGGTGGAGAAATTTCTCAACATCCCCCACCGCCTAACGGAAAAGAATTTTTACCTGAACAAGACCAAAGGTTTCTATTGCATGCGTCCGCTTCATAAACCCGAAATTACATGTTTGAAGAGTGGCAAGGGCAGACCACACCCACAGCTGAATCCTGAGGCAGAGAGAGTCTTGTACGATCACTATAGGGAACACAATGAGGAATTGTTTCAGCTGTTGGGACGCCGTTACCAATGGCAACCAAAGAGAAATAGTTCAGCTGTACGGTGATAGACTGTAGGTGAGTCCAGAGTAGCGGTGGCAACTTGGAAGTTAAAATTTTAATTACCGGTAACACAGATGTGTTTGGGCAGTGTAAAGTTTATTTTCTGTATTGAAATTTCGCTCACGTATTAATTGTGGCTTTAATGGAGCTAGAGGACAAACATATAGACCCTTTTCACTTCAGCGTTACGGTTGTTTGCGGGGAGCCGAACGGCTTCGAAAAGCACCGTATAGGACAAAAATCTCCACTTGCCTTAGTGATGGCATCTGAATATGTGCACAGTCTAAGCAAAAATGCCTTTTTATGCCAGAACCAGCACGTAACGGGTTTGTACAGTTGGGTGCCCAGCAAGAGGATGGCATCGTTCCACCGTTGTCCACCGCTTCCGCCCTACACGTGGGGCACGCCGCCATCTTGTTTGCAAATCACGTGATATGGAGGACGGTAAATAAAAAGGGTCTATAGGCAACTAAAATTTTGTGAATACGGGGCCAAAAAATATGACACATTGTGGACTGTCTCAATTTTTTACCATAAATTACATGGACACACCCATTTTGGACAAAGTGTAGTCTTTAATATTGTTTGTTTACTTTACCTTTTGAGCTGCAGGCGCATTTTCGTCGAGTAGAATGGAAAAGTATGACTAGAAATTTCGTTATGACGACATGACGACGTCCGTTCTATGAGCAGGACTTTAGGTAGTAGAGATTGGAACGTCCATAGCAACACTTTGATTCCTGAAAACTTGTAGTGCTGCCTGCATGCAATGCTTGTTTCATGAGATACACGGTCTATACCCCAGTTTTCTATAGTCTAACCCTTCAACTCGTTTTGGTGAAAAAAAAATAATGAAATGAAACTCTTTTATCAAATAGCATGTCTGAAACGCTTGTGTGCCCTCCTCGGAAACTCTCTTTCCCCTGTGTACTCTTTTGGCATGCTGGAGGCACCCCCTCCCCCCTCCCCCCCCCACTCCCAGGGCACCGCCCCTCCCTTGTTTGAGTTTATAAATGGCGCCTTTTAAGAAACTGGAAACCACAGCTTGGGAGAAGAGTAGCTAGGAGTCCACAGTAAAATCTCTGGTGAAAATATTTTATGTGAAGACGTCTTCAGACAAATTTACTATTGGCTGTCGGTTGTCGCGGGTGTGCCGTGTTTTCCTTCATAAATACGTCTTTTTGTACACGTCATAGCCCTTAAGTGTTCATGCTTTTTCTAATGTCTTCGAAACTAAAAAATAAAAAATACCATAGTAATATTACATAATTTGACATCACGATCTTTTTGAGTTGAAGAAGCAACAAGAGGGCAGGACTTGACAGACAAGATGGTTGGTGAGCGCTCCCGGCAGGATCTCTTTCTGCCCGAACATTCTGTTAGATCTGTCGATCGCCTTACAGCAACTGTTTTCCTCGCACAGTATGAACGTTATCATGTCGCGTGCTTTCTCCGAACTCCAACTCCGACTCAAACTCAGATTCAAACATAGACTCAAACTCAAACTCAAACTAAAATGCAAACTCAAACCAGAACTCAGACTTAAACTCAAACTCAGACTAAACGCAGACTCAAACCGAAACTCAAACTCAAGCTAAAACTCAAACTCAGACTCAATGCAAACGCAGACTAAAACTAAAGCTCAAACTCAATGCAAAACCAGACTGAAAGTCAAAATCAGACTCAAACGCAAACTCAACTCAGACTCAAACTCAACTCAGACTCAGACTCAAACTCAAATTCAGACTCAGACTCAAACGCAAACTCAACTCAAACTCAAACTCAACTCAGACTCAGAATCAAACGCAAACTCAACTCAGACTCAGACTCAAACTCAGACCCAGACTCAAACTCAAACTTAACTCAAACTCAAACGCAAACCCAACTCATACTCAGACTCAAACTCAAATTCAGACTCAAACTCAAACTCAAACTCAACTCAACTCAAACTCAAACGCAAACCCAACTCAGACTCAAACTCAAACGCAGACTAAAAAAATACAGATATCTAGTGTCGACAGAAAATTGCTTTCTAGAATGTATCGCAAATATCTCTATGGCATGCATTCGTATCTTACATTAAAAGTGTAAACAACAAAAGTAAGCTGGTATGTCAAGAAAAAAAAAAACAATCGAGGAAAGAAAAAGAAACATTCGAGTAAAGGACTCAGATTGAATTATCTTGCTGGTTCATGCCAGAGTGCAGCATGATAACAGTTCCCAATTTCATGTAATATAACTTTTTTGTTTGTTCCATAGAAATTTTGGCTTTGAACGAGGCGGACGTGACGTTTTACGAGCTGTTATGAAAACCTGCGTGGCAATAGACTGCGTTGACATTTACTGTCCCTTGGTATCGATGTGGTATCGATTGTGACCGCTTGTTTTTCACTTTGTACTCATTGATCAAGTCTCAGCACAAGCTGGGGGTGGGGAGGGCGGAAGGGGGAGGGGGAGGTTGGGGGGTGGGGTTGGGGTGTAAGATGGGGTGGGTTGGGGAGGGGGAGGAGTTCACCTCAGAACTTCGTGTAGGGATCAGATAAGATAAGATAAGATAAATTTTATTCGTCCTTATACGAAGAAATTTGTTTTGATCATTGAATACATAACAATACAGTTACAGAAATTATGATATATAGCGCACACTCACACATACACACACACACACATATATATATTCATACACACACACACTAATAAATTAACAGTGCACACAATATACTTCTGTTACTAAAACACATTGACCTGACACGCAAGACACAATTCAACTGTACACAGATTACGATTGTCATGTTACCTGAAGCAGCCTCAGAAACAACAGCAACAACAACAACGACTACAGCAGCAGCAACAACAACAACAACTTTTTGATTCTATATCAACAGAATTCAAATAACTGAAGTGGAGTGCTTGAAATGTTTTTAGATGTTTTTGTTAGTTAATCAAACCACGAAATATCAGTGTTTCAAGATAACCAGATATGGCCAAATGCATGGTCTAGGGCTGAAGGGAAATAATAATAATAATAGTTCGTCCATCAGGTATGATGATGACCTTAACAACACCAGAGGAATAAAGAACAGAAATTGTTGAGAATTTCAACACATGGACAATAAAGAGAACTAAAGGACACAGAGGACAGAATGGAAAGACTGTTCTTTCATGACTTATGGCTTCTCATGTGACTGATAAGTCCTATTTTTGCCCTGCAGACCCTTCCGCATAAATGACAAGAGTGCTCCATTGGTTCAGTACCACTGGGCCTTTTCTTGCGCCGTTCTCTTTTTTTGATAGCCTGCTGGACTCTGTCAGCTTCCCATGCTTTGCTGCCTCTGGTAAGGGCCGCCCTCCAATTTGCACGATCAAGCGAGAGCTTTTCCCACTCACTCACATCAATGGCAAAGGCCTTCAGTGATTGCTTGAGAGTGTCTTTGTAACGTCTCTTTGGGGCCCCAACATTCCTCGTTCCATTGGAGAGCTCAGAGAAGAAGATTTGCTTAGGGAGTCTGGAGTCGGGCATTCTGACAACATGTCCTGCCCAAGGTAGCTGAATTTTTTTCAGGTGGCAGAAGATGCTCAATTCCTTGGCACGATTGAGGACCTCAGTGTCTGGAATTTTATCCTGCCATTTGATCCTTAGGATCTTTCTAAGGCAGGCCAGATGAAAGTGATTTAGCTTTCTGGCATGCGATTGGTACACTGTCCAGGTTTCAGCCCCACAGAGTAGGGTGGGAAGGACCACAGCATTGTACATTTTCAGCTTAGTGTCTGTGCGAATGCCGGCGACATCCCATACTCTCTTTCGAAGCCTGCCAAATGCAGAGCTGGCTTTGCTGATTCTTGAGAGAATTTCAGTATCAACACGAGCCGCGGAAGACAGTGTACTGCCAAGATAGGTGAAGTTCTCCGACACCTTCAGAAGACTGTCATGGACTTTGATATTTGGGGTCACATGATACTTGTCGTCTGGAGTAGGCTGATGGAGCACTTCCGTCTTCTTTGTGCTTATTGTGAGGCCAAAGTTGTCACAGGCACTAGAGAACTTATCAACACAGTTTTGCATGCTATCCTCATCGTGTGCCAGAAGTGCACAATCATCAGCAAATAGTAGGTCACAGACTTGAGTACTTTTG
Source organism: Onchidella celtica (assembly GCA_963931925.1). Taxonomy (NCBI): domain Eukaryota; kingdom Metazoa; phylum Mollusca; class Gastropoda; order Systellommatophora; family Onchidiidae; genus Onchidella; species Onchidella celtica. The sequence goes on along the minus strand of OZ007574.1, from coordinate 5,099,669 downwards.
GTTTTGGTTTTTGCCTGAAGTCTCCTGAGGTTGAATAGACTGCCATCAGTTCGGTACTTGATGCTTACCCCTTGAGGAGGAGAGCTAAAGGCTTCTTGTAGCATTGCAGAGAACATGATGCTGAACAGAGTTGGGGCTAAGACACAACCCTGTTTTACCCCATTTGTGAAAGCAAAGGGCTCTGAAACACTGCCGTTGCTTTTGACTGCAGCTTGCATGCCATCATGAAACTGGCGCACTATTGTGATGAATTCGGGTGGACACCCAAACTTCGCCAAGATTTTCCAGAGGCCTTCACGACACACTGTGTCAAATGCTTTTGTGAGGTCAACAAATGTGATATACAGCGCTTTATTTTGTTCCATGCATTTTTCCTGAATCTGTCTGGCAGCAAAAATCATATCCGCCGTTCCCCTCTCTTTACGAAAGCCACATTGGCTCTCGGGAAGCAAGTCATTTGACGAGAGGTGATCAAGAAGGCGATTCAGAAGCATTCTTGCCAATATTTTGCCAGCAATTGAAAGTAGAGAGATTCCCCGATGGTTGTCACAGACTTGGCTGTCCCCTTTGTTTTTGTACAGATGGATGATTGAAGCATCTTTGAAGTCCTGTGGCAGCTTCCCTGCTTTCAACATATGATTGAACAACTCGGTCAACCTTTCAATAAGCTTTTCTCCACCGAAGGCATACACCTCAGCAGGAATTGAATCCACGCCTGGTGATTTGTTAAAGGACATCTGATTTGTGGCAGTTCGGGTCTCATTTGCTGTGAATGGCTTGGCAAGAGCTGCATTAACAGGAGTCAGTGGACTCAGTATTTATATTTGATGGCCGATTTAGCACACCTCCGAAATGTTCTGCCCAACGCTGAATTATGGCATTCAATTCAACAATGCGTGTTGAACCATCTGACGCAAGAAGTGGCGTAGTGCCACAGCGGGATGGTCCAAACACAGCTCGGAGGCTCTCAAAGAACTTTCTAGTGTTGTTTGTGTCGGCATATTTCTGAGTTTCTCTTACTCGCTCTTCAAGCCAGTCATTTTTCATTTTCCTCAGCTTCTTCTGGAGTACACCCTTACATGCACGCAGTGCATCAGCTTTTGCTGTGGAAGAGGGGTCACTGCAGTGAGCTTGGATGAGACTATTTTTTTCTTTGATGAGCACTTTGATTTCATTATCATTATCATTGAACCAGTCCTGGTGCTTGCGGACAGGAAAACCAACTGTGCTGCTGGCGCAAGAGTGTACAGTCGTATTTAGGTCAGTCCAGCTCTGTTCAATGTTCTCAGGGTCAAAAGTCACGCAATCCAATTTTGAGGAGAGTTCTGATGAGAGCTCGCTCTGTTTCTCAGCTGAGCAGAGTTTTGAAACATTTAGGCGTTTAGGTGGCGCTTTCCCTTGAGGGCGTCTATTGCGCCTCAATGTTAGTCTGAGCTTGCAAACAATGAGTCTGTGGTCAGTTCCACACTCGGCACCACACATCGCCTTTGTTACAAGGACATCCTTTCTGTCAGTCTTCCTCACAATGACATAGTCTATGAGATGCCAATGCTTTGAGCGGGGATGCATCCATGACGTCCTGTTTCTCACGGGGAGACTAAAATTTGTGTTGGTAATGAACAGGCCAAATTCAGCGCACAAAGTAAGTAAGCGCAACCCATTGTTATTGCATGAACCAACTCCACGAGGGCCCAAAACATTTGGCCACGCTGAGATTTCGGAGCCAACCCTAGCATTGAAGTCCCCCAAGAGAATCAGCTTATCAGCTGCCGGGACAGAGCATATGACAGATTCTAGATCTTTGGCTTCATCTGGGTTTGTCATGGTGGGCGCATATGCGCTAATGAGGGTGGCTGACTGGCTTTTCCCAACTGGGATCCTGAGTGTCATTAGCCTGTCATTTATTTCAATTGGCATGGACTGCAAGTTTCTGACAAGGTCATTTTTAATTGCAAACCCAACACCATGCTGTCTCGGTTCGACTGCACCCTTGCCTTTCCAGAAGAAGGTGTATCCACCACTGAGCTCTTTGAGTTGGCCACTATCAGGGAGTCTGGTCTCACTGAGTGCCACTATGTCCAGGTTGTACCTGCTGAGCTCAATGGCAATAAGTGCAGTGCGTCTTTCCAGGTTGTTTGAGTTGTCCTGTAGTGTGCGTATATTCCAGGCTCCTAGCCTGAGTAAGCTGAATTTCTTTTTGTTTCGACCGCAAAAAGGGATCCCCACTGGTCGCGGTATACCAGTCAGGGTGATGTGAAGTGGGCTTTCTTTAGGGCACCTTTTCTAGCCCCTTCCTCAGTTGAGGTGAGCAGTGCTATCCTTAAATAAGGCTGCTCAGCTACTGTGGGTGCTGCCTCCCCACGCCTCCACTTCAATCGACGATGAAGCGACCATAGCCCACAGCCACCAACGTGTAGGTCTGTGCTAACAGCTTCCAGTCTATCCAAACCTGCTGCCACCGCACTCGCCCATCGCCGTTGGAATTTTGAGAGGAAAGAAGACGAGACAAAGATGAAAGAAGACGAGGTGAGTGTTAAGACTGGCGCAAAGAATTTGTTTTTAGTGAGAAAGAGCTGCGCAAACATCAGATTCACTCTCTCGCCTGGACACAACTTATCCAAGTGGCAAGACAGGGTCAAGACGACTGGAAATGTATCCAGGTGCAGGAGGATGCCAGAGGGACAGTCATATTGCCTGACCGGCTGCCTGTAGGCTACTCCACAGCCTCGCAGTCCCAACTGACTAGGGTGAAAGACCCAAACCAAAGAACACCAATACTGGTGGATGCTCTGTGTCACGATATCCAGGCCAGAGTGACGGTATATTGCCATCTGCCCTATCAATCAACCACTGGCCTGCTGCGCCAGCTTCGAAGCTGCGTCCGGGAAGTTTGCTCAATTCTTCGTCTGTGATTTAGGCAAACAAGCCTATGACCACACCGCTACCGGGGGCCAATATGAAGGACTCAAGTACTGAGGGTCACATTGTGCCCTAGCATGTGGCCGTTGGGTTAGATGAAACCTCCTCCGCCCTGGCCGTTTGCACCGACAGGTGCACGCCCACTGATACCATGCTAGCGTACCAGTTCATGAAACAGGTTGTACTGGATTACATGTTACCAGTAGTAGATTTTTCTGACCTGAAGGGAAAACAATTAAAATAATAACAAACAATCAGACAGTCAAACAACAACAATTAACTCTGTATCATGTTCAAGTGGAAAATTGAGATTTTAGGAAACATTTCACGTGTACATTCATAATACAATGAATCCAGAGAGTGACTAAATAAGCTACTAAAACTTTTTGAATACGGAACTAAAAATTATTTTATTTTGTGGAATACCTCAGGTTTTTGTCAATAAGTTATGTGGACACAGCCATGTGGGACAAAATGTAGTCTTTAGTAGTGTTTATTTTCTATTTTTTGAGACCCCCCCCCCCTCCCCCCAAACCTACCAATGCAATCAATTTTTATCGAGTAGAATGAAAAAGTATGACTGGAATTTTCTTTGTGACCATGTGACAACCGTTCAATGAACGGCACTTAAGCTAGTTTAATTTATCCAACTATGATACATCGTTGTACATGTTTTATCTACCTAATTCGCATTTTTGAGAAATCTGTTTAGTCTATAAATAGACAGCACATCACCACAGCCATGCTATATTTTAAACAATATTGGATATTTGAACTTGAAGTGTTGCGACTTCAGACACTTGATCAATGTCCTGGAACTTCAACATTTGCGAACCAGCTTTTGATCACTTGTTTTGTGGTTCTTGTAAAGAATTAAAAAATCTGAATTAAACAGACAGAAATCTAGTTAAGGTATATTAAATCAGTAATCTAACTGTTAACCTGTCTGCTGGTCATGCCAAGTTGTTTTTTTTTTTTTTTCAATTTTTTTTAAACTTTTACCTGAACATTTTTTTCCCCAGAAAATGTCTGCCTCCTTATCAGCAATGTCGTGCATCTTGCCTCATATTGCCACAGTTTACATTTATTTAATAATGTAATCATGTCAGTGCATATATTTATAATGCCAGTTACTAAAATAAAGTATTGTCGAATTTCGTTTGTAAGTTACTGTAGACACTGGACTAAACAAGCCCAGACTTGATTCTCGAAATCAGTTAGCTTTTACAAAACATGAACAGGAATTTTGAAACAACACTGATGGACTTCACACCTTCCTGCCCACCAGCCAAATGAAGTGGTCGTCTCACTAGCTACACGTCATATTGAAAGATCAAAAACAAAGACAGAAAGAAAGTAAGGAAGAAAAGAAACAAACAAACAAATAGAAGAAAACACCGACATTTTTGAGTTCACAGTGTCTAAAAACCACAGGATGTCCAGATTATGTGTTTTATTATTTTTATTTCAAAATAGAATTTACATTTATGTCATGGTACATTGCATACGTTGTGTACATATTTATACTTGTCGTCACTGAAGAATAAAGATAATTTAAAGCAAAAAGACTCAAAGAAAAAAGTCTTCCGTATTCACAGCCAGACTGACTGCAGTTCGAATGCTTGAGTTCAAACCTGTGTAGCTTCTGTAAGAATGACAAAAAAGTACTAAGCAGATTTAAATCCAAGCATATGGCAGCGTGTTCACTTGTAACATCGGCCATAAGAGTCAAGCTCACAAGAAAGAGTTAACGTCTTACAAGAGAATTCTGATATCGATAGAAAGACAAAATATGTTTAACGCCCACTACTGCCACTAGTCAATTAAATCGGGTAATTTTTTCAACTCCATCTGCAAACGGCCAACTTGGCTTTTTCCAGATTTGTACCCTCCGTCGGTTTGTCCAGGTCAATGGCAGCTCCAAATACAAACTAGATCTATGCGTTATGTAAGATATCCATGGTAGCTGAAAAACCCTCAGCGGGACACAATTATTTCCTCTTGGCAGTAGTAGGGTTATTGAGTAAAATAGATTAAGAAATAGTACAATAATAAATGTTTGGTAAAGTTTAGAATAATAATTGTAGTAATAAAAAATCATGATGATAAAATGAATGACAGAAGTGATAAGGATAAGAAAGATGCTTCTATAGACTGACAGTTGCGACCATGGCAAACAGGCAAGCACGCCACTCCTTGTCGAATAGTTTAACTATCGACAGCGGAAGCGACAACAGGTAAACATGAGCTCAGGTCTTAACAAGCTGCTTGATGGACAATTTACACTGAAACTCGTCAAGGAAACGAGAAAGGAAAAACATAAGAAACCAATGCACGTCAAGTGATCAGAAAATTATTTGTCACAAACAGAACACCAGCGATTCCCGCAGTTTTCACCAAACAAATTGTCTTGTCTTCTCCTCAGCAAGTTTTGCTCAAAGGCAAGTAAATTAAATATAACCTTAAATCTATGTAATTTTAACTGAAAAAAAATGCTTAGAAACAAAGTTTAATGTCTTCTCCAAACTTTCTAGAGCTTGTTCTGAATTAATAAATTCATGTCTAATGCGTGTAAAGAAGTAACAAAAAAAAAACATTTTGGTATATTTTGTCGCGGGAAAATGTAAGAATTAGATCTATTGCAGAGGTAAGCTAGTAGTGTCTTTACAATCAGATTTGGTACCTAGATTAAAAAAACAACAACGACAACAACAAAAGAAATGTTTTCATGAATTCGCAACCCTGGCAATGACTTGGACAGTGTCAGTAATATTTAATGTCATCCAAATATTTATATATTACAACTGATAACCAAATATGAGAAAGACTGATACTTTTACTTAGTTTATATTAAACAATATTGATAAATACGAGTAAAACAATGATAATAATAACGGCTGTTGTTGTTTTGTTTAAATCCTCAGCAGATCTGGTGCAGGTTTCTCGGCTCCTTAAGAATTGTGTATGGTAACAAACAATTTTGTCGTGTGTAACTGATATGCTCAACATTACAATAAGACAAATTGTTTCCTGGACAACATCAGCCCCAACTTCCTTCTTTCTATTGTTTCATTGTTTTCAATTGTTTTTCTATGAAATTTTCTTCTCGACAAGCCTCGGCCACTGTACTGTTTCAGCCTGTGTCAAGCTTAGGCGTGCACAAGCCACTTTGTTGTATTGCAGTTGCCCCACATTAGAAACGTTAAAAAAAATCAAGCGCCAATGAATCTGCAGAAATGTGCACACACGTGACACACAGGAACATTGCAGGGTCGAGAAGAACATGTAATTGATACCACAACTGCAACACAACAGCCAGGTCGCACGTGCAGACCTACTGTAAAGACACTTTCCTGTCAACCTTTACCTTACTTTCACTTTTAATCAATTCATTTTTAATGTTTCGAAATTTTAATAACTGGTCCTCAGCTGATTTCGACTTCTCACTCAGTGGTATCGACCAAACAAAATTAATGTAGGAATGATGAACTCTCGTAAAATGACGATATTATTTAATTTGTAATTGAAATAGATTATTTTCTAGTGTAACTTTACACTTGCATCACCAAATTATTGATAAAAAATGTACACATTTACATAGGTTTACCAAAGCATTTCCTTCAGTGCTTGGTTAGGGGCTCTTTAATAACAACATACGCGTTAAGAGGCTCCATATCACAAAACATGACCCATATAAACACGTCACAGTCATACTTAAAGACACGCATACATATACTTACACATATTTGCAACGAAATAAATTATACATGCACTCTTGACTCTGGACCTGAGGACTACAACACTGTTGGGCCCACAGTGAACTGCTTATTTCAAATCATAGCAAACATCTTGCCAGGAACAGAAATTTGTTATTTAAAACGTACCTACTGTGAATGGAAATATTCCAAGTCTTTCATTATTACAAACTTTGAAATTTCTGGCCCCGACATCGGCTGAATAACGAATCGTCCAAAATAGATGGATAGAAGAAAGAGAGAGAGAGAGAGAGAGAGAAAGAGAGAAAGAGACAAAGAGTGAGAGAGAGAGAGAGAGAGAGAGAAAGAGAGAGAGAGAGAGAGAGAGAGAAAGAGAGAGAGAAAGAGAGAGAGAGAGAGAAAGAGAGAGAGAGAGAGAGAGACAGTGCGTGTGTGTAGAGAAACACTAATTGACCATTTATATCTTACACAACTGTATTAAACGACGAGAAATGTTTTCAATAAAGAATCACCCTTTAGTTATTCGAGGACATGCCGAGGGCATTAAACACTGTCCACTGTTGTTAATGATCTGATTTAATGTGGATCTCACAATATCAAATTCTCTTGCCGTCAGGCAAAGTTGAGAGACAGAGAGAGATAAAAAAAAAAAGACAATCATGTACATAGCTCGACTCCTGCCCTTTCTGCTAACTGCTAGATATTTTAAAGAAAATAGATATTGCAAAGTTTGCAATGAGATACACTTGAGTCTGGAGATAATTAGAAATGAGTTTTAGTGACAACGCAGCATGTTATCAACAGAAAGGTAATAATTAGTAATGTCGTTGACAATGTGATATTTATGACGCTGGCCCGGTTTGGGAAATGTCAGAGCTTTAAATTACATACTCAACTCGGCATCAAACTGAAAAATAATAATAAAAATTACTTTATGAATTTCTACCATGTAATTCGTTAGTGAAATGGCATTTCAGGAAAATCAAATACGGAATTCTTTTCCCAAGTCGTTATTGATACGTCTCCTTAAAGTTTCAGTTTCTCTCTTCTTCTGTTTGCCGGGGCGGGAACATTACCGTCATTATCTTTTTAATTTGTACCTGCAGCCCTCCCCCCCCCCCCCCCCCAAAAGAAATCTTCAGCTGCAAAAACATCATCCCTCACTGAAACAATTAAATTTCTATAGTTTCTCCCGCCAAGTAAAACAGCAACAGGTACCTAATACCAGCCTGATATTTTTTTTATCTGGGTTAACTCCCTTGTCATTCCCATCGCTGATTCTATTCATTGCTGGCAAGTTTAAGTATCTCTAGGAAATGAAATGAAATATGTTCAGAGAGAACACAAATACGACAAAGCCTTTATTACTCTTGGTCTTTGAATAGAGAAAAACTCAAGGTGATATTCAACATGTCCATTCAATGTAACAAATACATAAGTCGTTTGGATGGACCAAATCAGTTTGCAGCGAAGAGAAGAGATATGCATTTTTTTTCAATAAACTAGACAAGTGAATCAACAAAGAAACGCTAGACAATGGGGGCCTATAATATACGCAAAAAAGATACACTTGTTTTAATTTGTCAAAATTCCGATAGAACCCAGAGAGTGAGCCTCAGACATAAAAAAAACCCCCAGAATTTGGACAACATTCACATTACGTACTAGGATTGTCAGCTGTAACAAAATGACGATTTACATAATTTGAAACAGAAAGTATCCCGTGTTCATTGTACTCTACGGTTTATCACATTTTACTCCAAACAAAATCTGGAAGGAACATTACAAATCTAAATTGTCTGTGTGGCCGGTAGCTTGTGAAAGTTCTCCTGGGTCTTTCAAAGACAAAATAAGTTAAGATACACCACACAGTATTGCACTACGTCCATTCACTGAAAGTCGTACATCCGAACTATGGTAAATCTTTTTGTAATGTGTTCGCTCTGGCCCATTACTAATGTTAATGTATCATAAAGTTTTCACCAAGTCATCCAGTCCCTGTCGCGTCACACAGTCGCAGTGGGCAATGTCACACCAACGTCCACCAATAATGGCATACATATCAGTTCACAGCTTAAGACTTAACGCTCACAGACTTTTAACTGTCACTCATAATATTTGTCATCTTACATCATAAACACATGGTGATCTCCTGTAACAATCAACAACTGGTCACTTGAACAATTACCAACATAAAATAATAGATTGGCCACGTAAACTTTGACCTTGTTTGTGACAATCCAGGCCAAAGGGCTTAAGCTCAGATGAACGCTGGATCAGAAAAGTAAAGTAAAGTAAATGTTATGATAACCAAAGTAGTGTCTGAAGTGTTCAGTTCCTTACTGTAATACTCGTACATTAACGTTTATCTTTTACGAAGTACACCGCTGTGCAATATTGTACTCAGAAAGTTTGACTTGTCGGCTAGATCAACACTGGGGAAACTTCCGTGGACTTCTAGAATCCGGACGGGTTTCCGTTGGAGAAGTATCTTCTCGAACAGCACTACCATTTAGACAAACATCAGGTTTCTGTGGTGAAGCCCCTGACTGAAATGTTGGTGATTTGGCCCTCAATTCCTGACACTCCCGCCTGACCTCGTCCAGACACTGGTACACGTGTATGCTGGCGGTATCGCTATCTGACGGGTAGTCGAGTCTGTCGTATTTGGAGCAATGCCCACAGTCTTCGAATGTACGATCACTGCCACAGCCCGAGTGACAGGACGATGACCGGAGAAGCGAGTCTTTCTCGTCGGGCTGTGGAGACTCGGATTCAATAGAAGCGAGACCCACTGAAGCCGTGTCCCCGAATGTCAACACTGCACCATTGGATGCTGGGATTGACCCACATGTGTTGGTGACGTCACTTATCTCAGCATCATATGATGACGTAAGATTGTTGTCTGTGGCTACATTCGGTCTGGGTGGCTGAGACGTCACGTCATTGCTTTCGTGATTATTTCCTCTGCTGGTTTTACGTACGGGTTTCTGTTGGAGATTCTCGCGAGACGACCTCGTTTTGGACTGCTGAAGGTTCTCACGAGACGACCTAGTTTTGTGGGGTTTGTCCGTGGAGCGACGAGACGCCGGCGCCTCGTGAATGACAGAACAGGTGTTGTTGGAAAAGGATCTAGAAACTGATGAGGATGATGAAGAATGTGAGGGCACTGGATGATTATGGATTTCTCCAATTGGCATGTCCACAGAATCTGGAGGTGCTGACCTCCGTTTTTGTTTGGTCAGTGATGTCTCTGAAGCTTTGCCGATGGTCTCCGAGGCACTGGAGCTCTTGACCATCATCTCTACGGAGACGGGAACTGTAGACTTGTTCCTACGGTTGACCGGCCTAGCAGCGGCACCGGACGTGCTGGCCTCCCGCCTCTCCCCCTTGCTACTGCTGGTGCTGCCTCCCTGGCTACTGCCACTGCTCCTCTTCCTCTTCTTCTTCTTCTTCTCCTGAACATTGTAATACGTGGCGTTGCCAGCACCACTCCCAACTGGAGGAACAGCAGCAGCAGCAGCAATTTGATGTTGTTGCTGTCGCCCTGGCCCCTCAAAGACTTCGTTCTCGTCAGCTATGTCACCGGGTGGTGATGTCGCCACAGGAAGAATTTGTATCTCATCCGTGACGTTGGAATGCAAGGAAGGCGGCGCCCGAACTGACGTGTTGGCGTAGCCTTTAGGCATCACCTCTGAGTACATAGGTGGGGCAGTGGCCTTGTTGAAAGGGTCCCCCTTTTCTTCCACGTTGTCTTTGAAGATGTCAGTGTAGCGTGGGAGCCGGGCATCCCCGATCTCAGCGTATTCTGCCTCACACCCTTTCTGATCTGTTTCACTCTCCAGATCTTCTGGCTGGCATTTCTCTGTCTCTCTGTTCCCGTCATTCGAGTCCTCGCCATCTGTAAGAGTGATCAGATAAAAACCTAGTTAGGTTCGAGAACGACACAATAAAAATGAATATGAACTGAGGCAGATCTATAGGCGGACAATGCAGTGTATGTTTGTACACACACAATAAGGCAGTTTCACGACATTTAACCAGACTGCCTAAGTGGAAAAAGCATCAGGGACTGGCAGAGAGTTCACATCGCAGAATTATATTATCCATATTGATAGGTTATTGATTGGTTATTGATAGGTTATTGATTGGTAATTTTGCACAGTCTCGCCTCTCCTCCCACCCTTCTAAACCTAGAGTTATTTTCCCAGTTGACAAACAAGAACACACACGGAACTGTGGACAGCCGAAGAGAACGCCACATCAAACTGAAACGGGTGCTGATCATAATGATATTGCATGATTATTCAATAGAACATTAGTTTTTTGTTTTTTTTAAATAACATCAAGAAACGCCGTTATCAAAAGATATTTAACTGAAAACGAAAAAAAGAGATTTTTGTCATTTCTTGATACTGAGAAAGCGATCTCAGAATAGATTCTCGGCAATCTTAAGTGGGGAAGGGGGTAGGAATCGTAAACATATAAATAATTTTGTTGTGTCAATGTCCTTCAAAACCTTATCTAGTTATTCTTCACTTATCGTCAACATGTTTCAAAGAGGATTGAGAAAAACACGCGGTGCGTACATTCTATCTAATAGTTTATCTCCACACAGCAGGGAAACTGTTGGCTCAGTATCATAACAGTGCAATGTATTTCCATAATCAATTCAATATCTGTTGCCTATCAAAGCCATCAAAGAAAAGTGCAAAAATCACTATCGCTCTGCGATAATGACATTTATCGTTAGATATTGGGACATGAAATGTGTTTGTGGCTTTTACAAAAAAAACCAATAAATAGCAAAGTTATCGCTAAACTGCGCAGTCTCTGGAGTGCAGTGATATTTTCAAACAAACAACTACCATAGCAACATAACATTTACCCAGTAATAATACAATATTCATTCCGCTTTGAAAATCTATTTGAAAGAATCGCCAAGCCTCATAATTATGATCGAGTTCACCCGAATGCAATAAAGATGGAACGCCCATCCCAGTGTGAATGTAATGCTTGAAATTGCTGTAATCGATTACTTGCACTCGGTTCACTTGCCAGATTTCTTTATATTATATCTGAATATTTTTTTTTTTTTCAAATTACCTCCTCACATCGTTTCTGTGATTTAAAAAAACAACAACATGCAAGACAGAAGACTCGAAGGAGGAAAAAACAGTGTGGATTTTATCTCTGGCACAAACGAGTGAGATAATGTTTTTTTGTCCGTCTCAGCCAAAAACATTATAGCCTTATCATTCTATTGCCGGTAACTCTGAACCGTAGGGTGTTCACTTCATTTTGTAGGCAATATTAAAACAGTTGATATGAACATCTGGCACGCGAGAACCTATAATGCCCCAAATTCAAAGTCAGGGCACGAACGTGTGAATGAGTGCTTTTGTATGAGGGCATATCTCGACCCAGCAGAAGAATGATTTAAAGTAATTAACTTGTGAATTTAGACCCTTAAAAACATGAAAGAACTTACTGGTGTCACAAGTTCACAACAAAATTATCAGGAAATGATATGATATAATATGTAATCTAGCTGCCACAAAGACACGAAAAGAACTTTGACAAAAGTAAAAGAAATATATTTTTTCACATTTAATTTGGCCTGTAAATACATGTTTTCCTTTGTACCCGGCAACATGATAGTTCACAACTCTGATTGGAGGAGACGTGCTAGTGCTATCAGTTACAAGCACAGTTGAGCTGTACGTATCTGTTTCTATTTAGCGATATTAATGCGCTCTTTGAAAGGCGATTCTAGTAGAATTGAAAGGCACAAGACGAATAAAATGTGCAATGCTTTCATATTCATTTTAACGATCAAGAGTGTGTTCCTTTATTAATAAAGTTTAATCTTGTGGAAGAATCAGGAACTTATTACTGTCTCTTTGATACTGATAGTAACATAGTATAAACATCATCATGCTTCTACAACTTGTTCCATTCTCGCCAGGCGCGAGGTCCCGTTTACGCGAGTTGAATTAAAACTGATTCAGAAGAACAGACTTGAGACAGTACACGGCCGGCCTTGTACTGGCCACTGGTAAACTAAGAGTAATGTTGCACGAGTTTTGTGGAGTCAGAGAGTCAGAGAGTCAGGGGATCAGAGAGTCAGAAGATCAGAGAAAGAATGTCCACTTACCGGCACTGGCGTAAACATGAGACCCTTGGTCACAGATTGAAAGGCACCTGGGGAGTAAAAGATAACATTGTTATGCTAAAGAAGCAAATCATCCTTTTAAATAATAGAATACACAAATTAATAACTTTATGACTTAATTACAGACAATTATACCTTGAGATTCACGCTTTTAAAGAAACCTTTACCTCCACGACAAACATACAGACAGAACAGATATTAGCAATACTTCCGACTGACCATTTTGCACTATGGCATGATGTTCCCCAGCTATTTAAGCTCAAAACACGCAGAATTTGCGAACTGGACCAAAGAAACAAACCAGACAACACCCACACTGAACATATCCCCCCCCCCCCCCCCCCCAGGATCTGGTTTCAGTCAAAACACTTTCTGGGCGTCCACGCCCTTTCTTGACCCTTGAACTATCCACGAAATTGTTACTGTGATTTGTCAGTGGCTTACAACAAACGAACGTATAAACATTGAGTTCTGAAAAATGTGTTTTCTTTAACAGTAGAGAGGAGCAAGGAGATGGCAGGAGGACATCAGAAAGCATGAGGGCACAACATGGCAGAGACAGGCAAAAGACAGAACCAGAGGGAAGAAATCTGCGGAGGGCTACATCTTGCAGTGGATGAACAACGCCTAGAAGAAGAAAAAAAAAAAGACGAGGAAGTAGTAGAGAGGCATGCTGAATCTTTCTTGAAAATAATTATGGAATATCATATTAGGGCAGAAGAAAATGAGAGATGAACTGGTATGGAAATAAGTAACATAGATTTCTTCATTATATAATACAGTTTCATATTTGCTTTAGACCGAGTGTCAGATTAAAAATGAAATGAATAAATCAGGAAATATGAAGAAAATCTTGCAGGTCTCATCTGCAATGGAGTCGATCAACCTAACAATAGGATTAATACAGTTTTTTGACAGAGAACAAAAAGAACAAATAAATAAAAACAACAGCAGGACACAACAATACTTGTGGCAAAGATATCAGTGTCAAAGGATGAAAAAAAAAGACAGATGAAGACTACACCGTCTTTTTCTGCGTTACATGCACAGCGATTTGCGGCCAGAGATCCACTAAGCCTGAGCTGATGACTTTCAAAATCCAACAGTTTTTGCACACGGATTCAGAACATCGATCACCCGAGCAACCTGTGAAAATGGCAGTATTTCAGCGCAATAGATGGCCCCAGGCTGATCCCCCCCCCCCACCCCACCCCCTATTTTCACCTTTGTTCATCCCCTCTAAGTTGTCAAGAACATGTCTCTCAGCCTAGGCGAGCAGCAGCCCATTCTGATCGGACTACTTGGACTTTGTGACGTCACATTGAACCTCGCGCCAACCAACCGACTATTTGGTTCTCGTTAAATCTCAATGTTATGACGTCACTAGCCAACTAGTCGGCCGATCAATTTATCTAGTGTGCACTAAGGTTCTCCCTTGCGAGCAGGCATTGTTCATCACAGGCCATCTCGCATTATCACAAACTAAAGCTCTATACCGTATCGACAACACGCTGTTAGGGATGAGCACAGGGTCGTGCACAATCTCTCCTACTGCATTAGGGAATAAACTTTACAAAACACGAACAAATCATTATCGAAAATAACATATCATATCTTCAGAAGATTTTTCTTTGTCGTGACTATCTCCAGGTTTAATGTTTCTATAATCTTTTTTCAACTCCATACAGATGTTTGAAATGAAATAAAATGGCAATCACGACTCGTGACATCGCAAGATAGCTCACGATAGCTGATTTTTCCGTCTCTGCAGGGAATATAATAAAATGTAACAACTGTGCATGTGTGTTGACTATCCATTCTTCATCTCCCTGACGTTAAACTCACAAGGTCTGATTCTCTTCTCATATTATTATCTGCTTGAAACGACCCCAAAAACGCAGTTCTACCAGTGTTAGAAATATTATATGACTGTTAAAAATTCACTGCATACACAATGAGTGAGATTGAAAGGTTCAATAGAAAGAAAGTCTCTTTCAACCCAAACAGATGAAGAATAACGCAAAATGCATTAAGGGTAATTTACTATGAAAATGACAGATTACCAAGTATTTTTTTTTTTTTTTAATATATCTAAGGTTTTTAAATGAGCAAGAAATTTGGGAGACTAATCATACAGTTACAATTCATATATTTTTTTTTTGTAGTTTTGTCATCGAAAATTATGGCAACATGTTAAATGGCTGACCTTCTTGGAAAGCAACATAATGTCCATAAACAGGTCGGAAAGGTTAAGTGATAAATGGTAAATGAATGCAAAAATTATTTGAACTCATTTATGGAATTCCTGGATACCCCTTTCTGTCCCCTTTCCTCTGTATTAGAAGTTTAGCATACTGTTAAGGGGGAGTTTCTCGGTTTATCACTGAGAACAGGAGTTGGCAGTGGGGATGGGAGGTGAGGGATGAGCATTGGGGGTGGGGGTGGGGTGGGTGGCACCATGACCTTTCCTACCTCATGCACTGACGGGCGACTGAGAGAGAGATATCAGCTTTAAAAATCGCCTGGCAAAATTGTTGGTGCAATCGGGCAACACGAACAGTGCATTAGCCAGGATGAGATATCAGTTCCGCACACATGACGCGCATTTTATGTATCCACACAATGGAACTGTTGAAATGTCTCATTCATCAAAGACAAAACAGGGCAATCGTGTGTGAGCACAACAGTGGAAGAATGAACAAAGCATTTCGTGAATGTCCATGTAATAGGAAATTCATCTCCGGTTCCACTCAGGCGTGAGCAAGCATCAATTTCTAGCGCATGCTCACTGTGATAAAATACTTGCCCAGCACCAATTGTGCCGATACAGATAAAAATCAAAGCACAAACCAAACATTACATCCCTCGCTCTAACAAACACCATCGAGAATTGAACATCAGAGGTTCCAAAACAATGGGATCCAGGACTTTACCGCACTGACTGTCTCAGGAAAAGCGAGTTTAGTAATAAACTTCATAGTGTCTGGTACAGAACTGTACAGCCATGCGTGCAGAATGGGATGGTAATCTTTTTCTGAACTCACTGTCTCCTCCCCAGACAATGTAATCCTCACATTCACACTGACCACAGTTTCTTTGCTTTCATCATATCATCAGATCGCAAATGGAGTTGGGCAAACCGTCACAGTAAACTTTGATCATAGCGACAAAGAGTTCCCTGCGCTTGAACTTTAAACACTATAGTCAGAGATAAAGACAGGCCTAGGGATAGGTTTAGGATTAGGGATTGGGTATAGGTTAGGAAAAGGTTTTTGGGTTAGGAGTAAGTAGTAAAGTTGTATAAAAAAAAATCCCTTCTTTTATATCTTGACTAGGCAATCCGGACGTACCAAAGTCTTTCCTTCGAAACATAATAAATGGCGTCTCCCACATTAGAACAGAAAAAGAGGATGCGTGGAAAGAAACCAAATGAAGAAGGAAGGGGGAGGGGAAGAGGAAGGGCTCAATTACCCCCCCCCCCCACCCTATAAACAATGAGAAAACAAACTTATCCAGCTGGCTATTTGCTTCCATTGCGCCCGGGACCTCCGACAGCTTCATCATCATTATATCACTGACATTATTCTGCCGTCTTAATGTGGTTATCATGTTTCACATTTACATTAATCTACAAACCATAAGGGGCTTTACACTGCTGCTATAGGGCTCAGGAATGCAGACTGATAAACTTGTAAATAACACGTTTTCCTAATCCGCCGGGAATGGGCCGTTGGTGAGACTCGAACCTCTGACCTTTTGAAAATGAATCCCTTGCCATAACTCCTAGACCGTAAATATAAATATTGGCAATCTGCCATCAGCAACACAGGACCATCTATAACCAAACTACATCTCGATGCCCATTCCCTCACCCGCTCCCCCCACCCCCCCCCCTGCCCCCTTCACGGGTCTAACGAAACAAATTTCAAACAGGACACCTATTCTTTTGTATTTGGAAGCCCTAACCCCCTAACCCCCTCCCACCCCCACCTCGGCGTTGCTAAGGCCCTAAAAGGCGGGGGTGGGGGGGGGGGGGAGGGGGGGAATATTATTGGGCCTGCAGACATAGCACATGGAACAGATCACGACGCCAATTTCTGATAGCAAAAACATTGATTGATAACTTTCATGGAGCGATTTCTTGACATAAGGATCAGTTGATGGATGGATGGATATCTGGATAGATGAGCGGATAGATGAGTGGATGGATTGATAAATACATGGATGAATAAATAATGAAAAGCCAGGCGCTGTTTGGGGCGTAGAAATTAAGGCACATAATAACAATAATAATGCATTATGCATGAGAAGGTTAAGCTGACCTGGTTTTCTTTGTGTAGAATGTGATGGCGAAGATGATGATGATGATGACAACACATGCAGCAGTAGAGCCGAGCACAATCGCCAGGAATTTCTCGTCGGTGGAGTCAAAACCCGAGGCGTGGATGTTCTCAGCTGTTGGAAGAGAGAGAGAAACACAAGAGTCATCATGATGGTTGCTTAGCAACAGTACACAGATGACGTTGGGACAAAGTCCTTGTATTTGGAGACTAACCCCTCTAATTCCCAGTACTCCATAATTTGAACACGCCACCTGGTGCCCAGTGCCCTCTCTTTGGAGCTCTTCCTGATTTATCAGTGAATACCTCCATGAAAAATATTTATACTTTTGCGAGTATATTTGTCTCTGTAGATTTGCTAGTGACGTCTCGCGTGTGTGTGCATATAGCCATTCGTTCGTCTAGATTTAAAAAAGAAACTGCGACGCGACTGCGACGCAACAAAGTCGCCTAGCGCACGCCTAGCCTTAAAGAAAGAGAAAAGACAAGCTTTCTAACACTGAAGAGTTTGGTTGGATTTAAAAAGCATAAGTTATGCAATTTCAGGCCAGCTATGTCTACATTTAATTCTATTCATTGATGACTTTAGTAAATCTGCAACAGACTCTAAAGCTATTGCCCTAGTGGTGTTCACCTTACTAAAATTCTTCAACAGTCATCCAATTTGATATAACTGATCACCTTAGTAATTCCACAACAGGCCCCAACTCTATTACTCTAGTGGTATTCAAATTGCTAAGTCCCCCCCCTCACCCCGTCTTGTAATTATTTGACACAACTGGTCATTTTAGCAAATCCACAACAACAGGCCTCGGCGCTATTACTCAAGTGGCGTTCAGCTTGCTAAAACCCTTCCCCAGAAATCTAATTTGATATAAATGATCACTTAAGGAAATCCACAACACTATTACTCCAATGTGTTGATTTTGCTAAAACATTTCCCCAGTAATCCAATTAGATAAATAACCGAATTAACAAATATAACAAGGAAATTCGAGACAGAGCACCCTGAGCTCTGCGCACCTTCTCCACCGCTGCCAAATCATCTCACCCTTCAGCCGCCCTCTCATCATATCAAAGCAGATAGGATATTTTTTATTCCCAGCATCGATCAAATTCTCATTCAAGTCTTTTTAATCCCTGCTTAAATCAACCAATCTGCACTCCACAGACTGATATGAAAGGGGAGAGAAAAATGTCATGGCAACCTCCCCCTAGAGTTCTCTCCCTTGACCCTGAATCATAATCCAAAACTCCCAGTGTTATCGTTTCGTGGCAGCTTCAGGGATTATTTGTCAGCCACATCGATCAAATTACTCCACCTTCCTTTCAAATTTATCAGCTTGAAAAAAACAACAACAACAAGAAAAATGTTTTATCGAGATAAAAGACAGATACAAATTATTACTTTAAAAATTGCCATCGAGTTTTCCCCAGAAATTTCTAAAAATAATGACCTGCTAATCAAACAATAATAACCAAAGACGGCGCTGAGCTAAGAAGACAGTGTGAACAAGGAAAATTGTGTTTTGCAGCTGTCAAGTCTAAGGTAAAATTAATTGTTCTAAGCGCTGAACATTGCGGTACAGACACACACTGAGCAGATATTTTCTATGACTACCAGGAAACAGCTGTGTGGGCCAGCTTTCTTCTGTACACGATCCTTGTCAAATATTGACACTTTCTCTTTGCATGAAGTGAATGGTCTAGGTGAGGATTACTGTGTGTGTGATACAGTGCTACACGATACACAACAACAACCAGTGACCACTTCAACGCCAACTACATGCTGAAAAACCTTAAAAGATAATAATAATAATAATGTATAGCATTTATATAGCGCATATCCATTTAAAATGCTCTATGCGCTTTACAGAAACAACATGTCAACCACAGAGCAGAATGGAGCTGCCGGCGAAGCGCTCAACACACTGCACTGCTTCTTTCTCTCTCCCTGTCTCGCTCACTCTCTCTCTCTCTATCTCAGAGCAAATTGTAACGCAGCCTGTCAGGCGCAGTTCACAACTCACAACAGTTCACAACTCACAGCAGTTCACAACTCACATCAGTTCACACAACACACAACTCAAATAATATTTTAATCAGATAGCTCGTTTTCGAACCCAGCAGAACGGACAAATGGATGTGTCTACAAAATAAATGGACGTCAAGTAAAAAAGTGATAAGAAAAAGGCGTGCACCATTTATTCAATTATCTATCGACTGGTTAATCATGCATTGCCTTTTTTTTTCGCCTTCTTCTTTTCTTTCGAAAATTTCTTTGTTTTTATTTACTTAATAATAATAATAATGGATGGCATTTATATAGCGCATATCCATTACAAAAATGCTCTATGCGCTTTACAGAAACATGTCAAAAAATACATGGGTAAACTCACACACACAACCCACATTGATACACACATAATAATAATAATAATAGATAGCTTTTACATAGACTAGAAACTCTCATACAAATGACATTTTAACATCCTTTTAAACTGTGAAAATACTTGCGAACTGCGGACATCTAAAGGAATCTCATTCCACACCCTGGGCCCAACATGGCTGAAAGCCCTTTCACCAAAACTTTTTAGGGAGAGTTCTTTGTTCATCTCAGGCAATGGATAGACAGAAGTAAAGCACATGAAGAGAACGAAGAAAACATTCAGAGAATAAACAGGCGGCCGGGGTTCATTGTATGTACGGGATCGCCACAACATAAAGTGATGAGTGGATGGAGTGAATGGATTGGTTAAACCCGGGGACTACAGAAGGCAAACAAACATACAGACAAAGAGACAGACGCCAGACAGACAGCTTAAAGAAGCTACACAACCTCACGTTCACAACTGGAGATCTGAGGAAGCCGCTTAATGCACGAGTAAACTAATTATGGAATCCGGATGAACAAAAGAAATATTTAAAAAAAAAAAAGCCACAATAGGATTAATCATTTTTATGAACCACTAATTCATCATCCTCTTTTCAACAACAAAAAATTAAATAATGCATTTTTAAAACTCATTTTAATAACATTTCTGTGGAGAGCGGTCACACTTTTCATAGCGACCAAAATGGTATAATGCATGCATCAAATGGTCACACTGAACAGGTTCTTCTCTCTGTTTAATGCATAAGCAATGACCATTTTTTTTTTTGTGTGGGCTATTCATTTTCTAAAGAAAGCACGACAGTGGAAGTGGCAACAGTTTTGTGATTAATAATCCTATAATCTATTTATAACCAGGAACTGGAAATGCAACTCTAAAAATGGCGGCTCTAATCTCAAATGACTCTTCTGTAAGAAAAACAATACAATGGCAAACGGAAAAATTATTGATCATTACTGTCGTCATCTTGCTTTTGTTTTATCCCTCCCTCCCCTCCACACTATTAGGCCGAAGGGCTCAAGCTCCGATGGCTGATGGATCGAATCGTCCATGCAATGGATGTTAATATAATTCTCATTTCACTATAGCAGATTTTTTTAGAGGTTTTACAGATCCAAGTTCCAGCGGAGCAGCCGTGGGCAAAGGGATTGAGCGTTTCAAGAGCTCACACTGCTCGTCATCATCTCTGTGTCATTTTCGGCAGGATGGTTTAATTAGAAGAGAACGTTGTTATATGTCGTGACGTGACGTAACGACATTTCATGACGGAATTAAGTTTCTATCACAATTATGGCACAACCAGTGTGCCATAGTTGTCAGAATTTAGGTCAAGCAAGTCAAATAATAATTATCATGGTGTCATTGTCAGCTCAATGTCATATCGATGCCAACAGTGCAGATCTTACAGTACACTGATACCACATAGCCGACATTTTATGACCTACTACATACACGACATAATACCTCAGCGTTACTCAGCGTGCCATGTGATATAATTAATACCTATGTATAAAACAGTGTAATTTATGGTTCGATAATTCAATTACCTACCGCAACTTGGCGCTTATCTTTCCTCGCCCCCCCCCTCCCCCTAGTTGTTTGTTTTTATTTATTTTAGTTTTCGTTGCTCTTTGCAAGATGCTATACATGTGTAATTTATACCCCAAGACTTCAATACTGCAGCGCGCAAGTCTGTCATTTGCATTTGTAACACCCAAATTAGGAACATTTGTGAAATGTCACAGGCTGCAAACTACGGGCCTGTGACGGCAATGGAGTGAGTCGATGTACCCTCGAGAAAACTGATCTCTCCTACATTTCGCAACATAAACGATTTTCTGTTTTTAACAAGATGGTGTTTCGCTGTCCACAAATGCCTCAAGAAACGCTTTTTCGACCATTGGAGTTTCACACCTATGAGGATCAGGAACATTTTCTTTTGTCAAATATATCCAGGACTAAACTGTCATGTCCTTCCGTTACTTTCTATTTATTGTTTAAAATTTTTATCCTAGTCTAGGCGCGCACATGCGAATTGCTTTCGTGGGTCAGTCTTAGTTCCATGTTCCTGTTGTCTCTGCAGTGAGCTCGAGTCTCGCATGTGCGCGCTTCTCCGTGCATTCGCCGAGATTTAAAAACGAAATTGCGAGGCGACAGCGACACAGCAAAGATCGGCATTTGTGTACGCATACGCACTTAGGCTTAAGTTGTTGCACTGTTACACGGGCTTGTTGCTTTTATTATGGATCAACAAACAAAGGAACAAACAAACAAGTAAACACGCATAAAGAAAAAAAAAAACCAAACCATTCTATTATCTGCTGACTTGACCGGTTCTGAGAAAGACGGACCAAGATCAGATAGAATGAGAGAGAAAGGAAATAGTGAATAAAAATGTTATTATTGGATGCTTTCGTGCATTTAATCTACTTGTTTACGACTTGCTGATGTGCAACGAACGTCTCTCCGTCTGTCTGTCCCTCACTATGAGAGGACCAAGAGGTGGGGGGGGGGTGAGGGGATGGATGGAAGATGAAGATCTGGAGAGT
Source organism: Onchidella celtica (assembly GCA_963931925.1). Classification (NCBI taxonomy): domain Eukaryota; kingdom Metazoa; phylum Mollusca; class Gastropoda; order Systellommatophora; family Onchidiidae; genus Onchidella; species Onchidella celtica. Next base: position 5,077,577 of record OZ007574.1, on the reverse strand, counting down.
GTATGGAAAGTCTTCGGCTTCCTTGGTGTAACACATATACATGGTGTCGGGCGCAAACCAGCCAAGTCAAGATAAGCAAATTTTACAGGAGGAACAGAATGTTGCGGATAACATAAAAGGGAAATGTACTTAGCTGGTTTGATCACATGTCTATTTTGAAGGTTTCTATTGAATGATGGTAAGAGCTATTTTTACAGATGATGCGGGGTTCCAATCTTCATAAATTGGTACAATAATAAGAAATATGAAATTTTCGGACGTGGCTGGTTTGCGCCTGACACCATCGATATACACACACACAGTGAGAGACAAGCACCACTGAAGTTTCCGGATACCTACCTTCTTTACAGTCCGTATCTCCGTCACAACAGACGTATTGTAACTTGTACTGTTTCACTTCTCTAGGTGGTACCGTCACATAGTCCAGTCTGGGGAGAAACAAAGAAACAAAAAATGAGAACACAGAAACACAAAGCACACTCATTCTATAGAAATAATGATGTTAAAAAATGTCTTCCATCTGGATTGGCGTGTACGGTCTTTCTGTAACACAGCAGAATTTATGACGTCAGATTCTAAAGAACATAACATACAGGTCAAGGTTTATGCGTCAAATATTTCAAGACACGGAGTCAATTTTGAAAGTGCCAGGTTTCCTTAAGCTGTGTTCACACAGAGAACTGTTGCAGCGCTCAGCAGCTGCGGTGCTACTCCAGGTAACCGTGGAACTGCGCCCTTAGGGTCATTTCCAGCTTACGCCAAGTACACAAATTGTTAAGTTTATTTCCTTGCAAACGCAGAAATTGTTTGTTCAATGTTTAAACTGCTTTTCATGAGACACACAAGCTTCAATAAACAGTTTAGATAACCTGGTCAAAGAGCAATTTATAAACCATTTCACGCCCGCAGGGATTCAGGATAATTCTCGTACAGTTTGAATGCAAAACGCTCCTGAAGAGCTCCAAAAACGTTTGTTTGATTGGGGGGTGGGGGGGGGGGGCACTTTTCTCCAGATCGATACCACAGGTACACGAGCGCTGTGGAGAGCGGAGAACATTATCTCTGTGTCTTGAGAGCATAATCGCCTGACTGTATTTGATGTTGTTCAATTTTATTCCCAACAATATTTTTTGTTGATGTCGATCGGCAGTGACATTATCATGAAGTGAAAAACAAAACACCCAAACTTTCAACCCGTAAATTATCCTCTGACAATCCGTCATACAAGCAGGAAATCACCTGTCTAAACGGACGACACCAAAATTTTCACCTTTTTATATTTATTATTATCTTTTTTTTATGTTTTAAATTGACATTTCCACTTGCTGTTGGAGGATCCTAATCTACCGTGCACGTCATGTTTCTAAATGTCAAGATTTGAACTACCCATCATTGATTTTTGTTCAGGGAACACACAAACGATACATTTCAGCAGATTCCACAATGTACATGCATGCATTAATGACAGCCTTTGGTTGTCGGCCTGTTATTTGGACGAGCTGATGTAGGGCAGATATTACCTGAAGACTCTAGCTGTTCTATGATATAGATAGGATTATGTTCGAGTCAGTGCATACCTGCTGATTCCCCATCCACGTCAGGGACATTGTTTGTTTGTCGTTTGCCACATCGTTTGTGAGGCTGTACTGTTGTAGTCAATGGTTTTTTTTTTTTTTTACCTCAAAGGGAGAAGGGGGGGGGAAGGGGGGGGGGAGGATAAGTTAACTTACAGATGTGTCTGTATTTATGTGTGTCAAATGTGGGTTGGTGTATGCCTGGATATGTGCGTGCATGTGTGCGTGTGTGTGTGTGTAAGTGTTTAAATGAAGACACGCCTCGTGGATGTAGGGAAGGGTGATGGGTGGGTGAGTGGGTGATGTCGACCATGGAAAAGGGACAATCCACTCAGAGTAACAAATATCTTTGATGACCGTGTTTCTACCTGACACAATACAATGTACCGGAGACATGACAAATATCTTTGATGACCGTGTTTCTACCTGACACAATACAATGTACCGGAGAAATGACAAATATCTTTGATGACCGTGTTTCTACCGGACACAATACAATGTACCGGAGAAATGACAAATATCTTTGATGACCGTGTTTCTACCGGACACAATACAATGTACCGGAGAAATGACAAATATCTTTGATGACCGTGTTTCTACCGGATACAATACAATGTACAGGAGAAATGTTGGGGGGGGGGGTAGGGAAGGGGGAGAGGGGAAGGAGATTTGTCAGTGGCGACAACGGCTGAATGATCTTTATTTCTGGATGCAGATGATTGAATTTAACTTTTTTTTCACTTTTTGTAGATTACTTCCATTTGGATATGAGTCAAAGGTTAAAATGCCAGCCATTGGGGGCTGATGGAAAAAAGAAAAGCAAAAAAATCTGATTTGCTTACAAACTATCGCAACGCATATACGGTCAAGTCTTATGTCTTTGGCACCTTTTCTCTTTTTTGTTTACTTTTCTTTTTTCCTAGGGCTCTGATTCAAATCCGATTTAGAATGCATTCATTTCGTGCATGACTCGGTGATTAGAGTTCACTAAATGGGACCTGGTATAATTAAAAGAAAAAAACAACACCTCCTTGGTACCTACCACAGACTAATAAAATACCCAGACTGGATGATCCCATTGTGTGACGTCACAAAACAGCGAAAGGTCCACCATTTTAGGTTTACGGTTGCGACCGACGCTTCAGCATAGCTACAATGCAGCGGTCGCTAAAAGTCCATGCGCTCATTATTTATAACAATAAAAAAAAGGCAGATGTAGACAATAAAATGAAAAGATAGGGAAGTTAATGCATTATTAATACATGTACAACCAATCTTAACAAATAAAAAGAAATTTCTATTGCAAATAGAACTAGAATCGGAATTTCCCGAGCGGCGATGTCGGTTATACTTTCGCCGCTCGGGAAATTCCGTAAAAAACGACACAGCCCGAAGCTCGTGTTTCCAGTCTGGTTAATTTATTAGTCTCTGGTATCTGCATCATAGAATACAGTCAGACTTATCCGGGGAAAGCACAACTCAGCTACACGGAAGTGAACAAGGGCCAGACTAATACGTCACACTTTCTCGAACGATTTAATTTTTTTTTTCCACCTGACTCAAGTGCGTGACGCATTTAGCAACATCGTGTCACTCAGCAGGTTAGTGACAGGAATTTTAGTACTTGAAACATCGGCAACTTGAGCCAAATGACGGTAGACTGGAATAAAAGTTATTCTTCCTGCCAATCCCTCGCCTCTCCGTACACCCGCCCTAAACCAACAGGTGGCGTTGCCTCTAAAGGCAGAGACAGAACAGGGTTGAACTTTTACGTCAGCTGGACACAGAGGGTCAGGGGAATGGATACTTATCATTTGTGACCACAATTCCGCCTTGCGACCAGCTCTGAATTAAATACGCAACGGCTAAAGACAAACCACGACACCCCCCTCCCTCTCAAACGACAAATTTGCCATTTTTTTCTTTTTTAACATGCTAAGCCTTATACTGGATAAAACCCCAATATATAGAAAACAACAACCACAACAACAACAACAACAACAATAACACAACAACAACAACAACAACAGGAAATGCATTTTATATGTAAAGAAAACAATAATGACAGATTGCAGGAGAGCATCTTTTTGACTGTGATTTCATGATTCTCTAATTCAAGATACTACCATAAAACACATGATTACATTGTATAATCTATGTTACGAGAGCAGACTGGAACATCTTGACATCTTGGGGGATTAACAAAAAAAAAGAAAAAGATTTTAAAGACAGAAAAAAATGTTGTGGCGACAAATTTTGTTTAAAATTTCTTGTGTGAGGGCCAAATTATGTGCAGCATGGATGCCGTGGGCAGAGAAGTAAGGACCCAGCCCTGCACTCCTATTGCACAATGCACATTTTCTGCAAAACACTGCTCTTAACGTTGCATTGCTGGAAACAACCGCTTATTACCCTCCCTCTTTACGTCAGTGTGAGATCTGGATCGTTACTCCTTGCTACACAAAAACAGCAGCGTATCTGTCGTGTAAAAACTCTCTAAGATCGACCATGGCTTTCCTCGAGATTTTCGCTAGGCCAAACTAGTCGATAAGATGAGAGCTTTGGTTAGATGAAGAGGGAACACTAGAATTAGAGAAAAGAATGTAGGCTGTATGACGCACGTAGGTAAATGTCTCAGTAGTGAACATTTCAAAACACCACCAGACAAAGAATAGGTTTTACCGTAGAGGAATCATTTATGATTTGGTACTTTTATGCATGAAACATGGCATGAAATGGGGTCGCTATCATGTATTACAACATACTATCTGGCAAGCCATCTGGATCTCTGTCTGGGTGGATGGGTGCGTGGGTGGACAGGTGGGTGGGAATTTTCTTTCTCTATATAGTAAAAAATCTTTCAAGACTGAAATCTCCAGATTACCACAAAGTCATTATTTTCTGCTTCCTTCTTCTGTTCTTTGTTGCCCTTTCATTAGACCGCCTCAATAAACGCCTTTATCTCTCTCCCGTGATCATATTTCCAAATCACTAAATCTATATGAAAAACATGCATTACCAATGTAGCCCAACATACAATCATCAGAGATCGCTAGGATACGGGTAAGTGTGCGAAACGACCCATTCCTAAAGAAGTCACTCTGAGTTTTATCAACCAACACTTAATAAATGTCATATGAATCACAGCGCCTATCGAAACTTAAAAGCTCACGTTCTGCCCGCTGAAAGAGTGGACGTAAAAAACCACCAGCACTAGAAAGACAATGACATTCTCATCCACAACTAAGAGTGCGCTGTGGGTGAGTCAGTCAGCGCGCTCCTGGACATGAACATGACATTTTCAGTCTTAAATCGTTCACTGCCTGTTTTGCAATGGTAATACTGTAGATCACAGCAGTGTATCTTCCAGGTTTAATTGACAGCACATTAATTTTCTTAAATCGTAAAGAACATTTAGAAATATGAGCCAAACGTGTTCTTTAGTTTCTTTTCGAATGAATCTTGGGCTTTTCACTCTTTTATAGGCAAATCTATTGGTTTTTGAGTACATTGTACTTTAAAGCAATACATATTGAGCAATCAACCAAAGGATTGCTGGAAGCTCTTTTGTTCAAAAGGAAAAAAAAGGGAGCCTATCTCTGCTGTACAATTTATCGTTATTTTGAGACACAAAGTACACGCAACTTCAATGTGTTCTGGTATTCACTCAAAGGTAAAGTTTGTCCTAGTCCTGTTTCAAGATGGGTTTTCCACCTTTCTGTTCTACTAAAATAATCATTGGAAAAACAAACAAACAAACAAACAAACTGGAGTCACTGTTTCCGCCGGTCAATATTCGCGATTTTCCTGTCCCTGGTTTAATCTTCTTCCCAGCCTTGAACCAAACAGCAATAATAAACATTTTATCAACAACAATAACAACAACAACAACAAAAAAATAACTTTGGCCTCAGAAGTGTGTTCTATTTTTTAATTTGACAATCAATGAAGCGACAATTCCGAAAAGAAGTTATTTTTTATTATCTATTTTTTTTTTCTTCTTCTCAGTAAACTCTGGCATTTATGTTGGCATTTCTTTGTAGCTAGCTTTATACTCTAAACACTTGTAATGGTGACTGATGACCTCATTTAAGCCGTGACAGATCAAAGAAAAGATAATTTGGAGACTTATTATTTTTCCATTCCTAGAGCGATTTTAATAACAATGTTATTGCATTTTTCAAAGTTCTTTTTTTGCCCTGAATGGAACAGAAACTTTAATTTTTGTAGTGACCTAATAAAACTTTTTGGTAGAGAACAGGCTCATTCATCGCAGAAGAATGATCGAAAATCTGAGTCTTATCGTCACATAGAGGTGAGGCAAAGTTCACGTACAGATGTACGCAAAAGTTGCCGAAACAGCAAACGTAGACAAAAACTTGATGTCGCTTTGTCTGTCAACTGATTTGTGTTTTTCACTGCGTAGAGGATTTGACTAATAATCTTTCATTTACTATTAGAATAATTTTTCACTCGTACCCACGCTCGTAGTGGTTCTGTGGCAGTGATAACGTGTTTTTTGGTTCTTTTTTGTTCAATCTTCCCTATGATCTCAAGATCCTGCCTTGATGGAAATCCAACGCAAAATCTTTCTTCGATTTATTCCCATGGGAAAGAACTTGCAACATATCATGAAGAGCCAATTATGTTGTATTTCTGGTCAGAAAAACCGCAACTAAAGCTGTAGATTTCATGTGTAGGCTGAGCTTCAGTTTATACTACTCAAAGCCTTAAAGCTGTTCAGAGAGGTACCGAAGACTGGCGAGATAGGCAATAGTGATAACTTGTGACTGGAGACTCAGAAAACTATACAATAAATTCTGCAAGAATGAAAATAGTAGAAATTTCTCTAAGAACTTATCGTTTTCTTGTCGGTTGTTCTAATGCAGATCTTTTCTTGGGGGGTGGGGGTGTCATATTTTAAGTTTGTGGCAAGCCCTTCTGTATCTCGCAGATTTTCTCTGGTTTCTTACTAACATGACAAATGGTGACGTTATGGTAGTTTTCAGTAAAAACACAAGTAAAATTTTATCAAATTCGGAGATTTTGCAGCCAAGTATAGCATTTATTTTCAGAGATAGGGACCGCAACACGGTAGTTTTCTGACTGTTTTGTTACAACGGTTTCGATAAGCATCCTGGACGTTTTGTTAGACGAGAAACTATCTGTTAATGGTGATGATAGTGGTCGACATGGCAGTAGAGACATGCCATTAGTAAACGTAGAAGGGCGTGGTTGTATTGACCGTGACAACCGAAACCAGTGACGATAACGTGAGTGATCTATAACCTGAGAATACAGGTGAGAATAACTTTGTCTCAGGTGTGAAGTTGGTGGTACTTGAATCTTTGAATTGTAGCAGTAAAAAAGATACTTCTCGCTACAGGTTCTGCCCAGGGATAAGGGGTTGTGTAACACTTCATTTGCAGTGTAATCATAATACTATCTGCTGTAACATTTTCGTAATGAAAAAAACACCCCACTTCCTGGAAACTCCAGTTGTGGTTGTAGTAACTGGTAGTCGTCAAACCTTTTCTAATGGTGCTGCTGTAACTTAAAGTGAAAACTTTGCCAAATGTTACCATGAAATTTCGACATGTACATGAGTGATGAATTCTGAGTCTACATGTTTTTACTTCGATGAGAATGGTAACTTCTATCTCAATCCCCATCTGGAAAACAATGCAGAAATGACTAAGTCGGCGTAACAAGCCAGGCGTTGTGTCCGGAACCATTGTGGACGCGGACTTAGCGGCACCTACACCAGAACCGAAGACCCTCAGAGAATAATAACAGGCCGATCCCCTCCTCCTCCCCCCCATTTGACATAGCTCAGGTTAAGACGGCCAGGAGATTTATTGTGATTTCGGGGCTGAGCATGTTGCTACTCATAACTGTCATTCCTCATTACTGCACTCCTCAAAGCTCAGCCTCAGCACTCATATTTGCTCGCCTAGATCGATCAATGCGCATCGATAAGGCTATCGGTCCCCACCGAAAGATTTCTGGAGAAAGCAGCCACAGTCTAGCCCTATCGATAAAAATCATTGCTTGCATCAACCAGTGAAGTGTAGCTATTTATTTGTTGCTGCAATCCGCTTTGCCCGAGTCCTTGTGTGCGATTCACAAGTGTTTGCACAGAGAAAAATCAAACAGAGAATAACATGGTATAAAAAGTTTGTTTGCTTTGCCATGCTCAGCTTTGACGTAAGGATCGTTGGTACAAGCTGCCGTATCCAGGCATTTTTGTCGGTAGCCCCGGGGGGAGACAATGTTGCCCAGACACTGAGAAATATAAACTTTGCAATCTTACAAACCTCAAGGACAGGAACAATACACTTGGCTCAAAGTCTGACATTCAAGACTGAAATCTGAGTGGTGAAAATTAGAAGTTTTTGCAAAAACACCATTATCGAATACAAAAACACAAATTTATAACAATTTGCCATTTCACAAGAGACTGACTAAACCACACACAAAAACTGTTTATATTGCGGAATGACACACCTTTCACCCCACACTTCAAAGCAAGGCATGCAGGAGCCTCACAGGAAACCAGGACAAATACCCCCCCCCCCCTTCCTACATTTGGTCTAAATCCTGGAATCAAATAATTGACACGAACCTGAACCTGGACAGAACAGTTGAAAAACGGTTAAGAATAGATTCATGACAAATTTTTATTTTAACTTGAAACTGAAATCGTTAAAAACGTGCCGCAGTTTCAAAAATAAACTGGGACATTTTCAAGTTTTTATTAAAAACCGTTTGGAGAGGTAGAAGTTGGAAGTGGCTAATTTGACTATCTGTGTTTGGAAAAAAAAATGAGAAAGAGAATTTATGAGTCCAATTTTCTGCCTTTCGCAATCTCTCAAGAATTTTGAGGATTTGTATCCTGCGTCATATTCCAAGGCTTTTATTCATTTAAACTTTCCGTGGACACCTGAATCCAGAATAATGTCTTGTTTGGGTGATGTGAGAACAGTTTTAAGTTCAACACCCTCTCGGGCAGACAGCATAAAGTCTTAGACAGTTTTCCTGAATTAACTTGAAATGTTACGCAGTTTGGTAGGATCAGAATTGCTGCTGGTAATGGTAGAATTTGTCCAAAATCTCTGAAGAAAACTGGTCTTATCTGAGGCAAGTTTTCGGTAACTGTGCTGCAAGCTAATTTCATTTCAGCACCCGCGGATTTGGGTGAAACAAAATGCTTGCTAGTGTGTCCACATGGAGTATCAGAAACAAAGCCATCCGTCTAGCCCACAAGATGATCTTTGAAAAAAGGATCCTCAGGAGACACGATGGATGTCTTCGGACGAAATTGGGATGAGTAAGAAAAAAGAAAAACATGAATTAGATTCCAATTTTTCCTGGCAAATTTGTTGACTATCGTTTCTTTGATTGTACCGCCGAGGGCCTACATGCGCATCGATTTCCCGCCAAATTGATTCTTGGCAAAGGTGATTTTAAAGCCAGTCACGTGAACACACAAGTCGAGGTCTGAAATTCAATCGAGCAGAAAAATTAATTTGGTGCTTGGTATGCGTGTCACACGACACTGTGATGTCAATTTATCTGTTCGTGAGAGCGGGACAGATCGCCAAGGAATTTGGAGAGAATTTACCTCCTTCCCTTTCTCCAGCTCTGGTCGAATAATCAATGGGTGTACCTCCCGTGCTTCCACCACCTCATCCCTAGGAGAGCGATCAAGCGCTTAGGGGAAGCGGCAAAAACAATTATGGCATCCCGCTAGCAATTCCAGCCATCTTTTGTCTCAAGGGAGAACATCCTCTCGCGAGATCCCGTTTCTAATCTGTCGTGGCGCCCTCTGAGGGCGCGCATGGTAGACAGGGGCAGTAACCAGGCGCGACTCGGTGGGATTACATTTCAGCGCAGAGTTGTCTCTCTTTGTCATCGGTGATGAGGATAATGAGAAGAAAAAGATGAAGAAAACAGTAGAAAATGGGTTTGATTCGTGCTGGCTGAGACGATAAGACCGATAACAGGGAAGAAGGACGTGGGATTCCCTGCCACAAGCCGCTTAATTTCTACACGATGCAACAAAAATTCCGGTGTTCCCAGAGGTGTTGGCAAGGATCTAGCATTGCACCCAGTTCCCTGGCTGAAGATTTCGTTTTCCAAGTCTGAAACATTAGATGTATCGATTTTCTGATCGCCAGGACTTGTCGCATCTGATAAAAACCCTATTATATTTTCAATGACTGAAACATTATTCCTACCACCCATCAACCCCAGACTAATGTAATTCTAGCAGTTCCATCTCAGCGTTATCTCCACTCTATATTCAGACAAATTCTTGCACGGCGTATGAAGTTTCAGCGGAAACAATGTCGTTGTACCGCTATGAATGAAGATTTAGTGAGTCTCGATCAATTTCGTTCGTAATAAGTTCTGTCACACATAAAGATTAATTAGAGTCACAACTGGAAATAAAAATATCACTACTCCCCCACCCCCCTCCCCCCCCCCACCACCAAACCAAGTACAAGTTGGTCAAAATTCGCTTACACAACAAAGAATTGAATAGTCTATGTCTAATACAGAATATCGAGGGGTGCCTGCGCAAAGACCGTATCGCCAGTTTTGTACATATTATAGGAGAGCGATTTGAAAGTTCGACATGAAGTATCAAATGTCTGTTACGACCTTTAAATCCTCATAAATAATTAGGTCAGTTAATACGATATTGGAATTCGCAGCATGTCAAAATGTAGTACTTAGCAAGGCCAAACAGAACATGGAAAAAAAAACAACAACAAAAATCGAAACTTTTTCGAGTTACGGTGTTTGCACAGGCACTCCTCGGTATCACAGCACAGCCACCCAGCAGTTTACTCCACCTTTGTATTATTTTTTTTTCTAGTGCGCCACGAACCAATGCTGCATAAGCGCTATGATACATCCCTACCTCCCTACCTCTCTACCCCCTACCTCCCTACCCCTCTACCTCCCTATCCCCTACCTCCCTACCCCTCTACCTCCCTATCCCCTACCTCCCTACCTCCCTACCCTCTACTTCCCTACCCCCTACCTCCCTACCTCTCTACCCCTATCTCCCTACCCCCTACTTCCCTACCCCTCTACCTCCCTACCACCCTAACCCTCTACCTCCCTATCTCCCTACCCCCTACCTCCCTACCTCCCTACCCCTCTACCTCCCTACCTCCCGATGACTCACCAAAGTCTCCGGATCTCTTAAATGCCTTTCACGAGCTTTACCCAGTTTCAGATCTGTATTAAGATCAAAAGGACAGTTACTGATTGTATATTTGCATTTCAGCCCGAGCAGTGACAGGAGATGCAACGTTTTGTTCTCAATAAGCCCCAAAAACCGCCATCTCCAATAAAGCTTTATGGCACCCATATAAGTGGACTCCAAAGGCGTTGTGATGAAACGGAGGGAACAAATAACAACAAAAACTATGATGTAGATCGAGTTTTATAATGAGCTGTATTTCACGAAAACATTAGATTATAAGAGAGTTCTACAATGAGCTGTTTTACATTAAACCATTGGGTTATGAGATAATACTATAAAGAATTGTATTTTATGACTACTGTAATTCAGCTAATTTGAATTTATTGTGAATTATAGCGGCACTGTTTTGCTGTTTGTTGCTTGCCATCTTATCGATTGGCCCGTCTGCACTGGGCCCGCAAAACCTACATTATGCTAAACGTTCTAATGAAAGAGAAAGGGGAAATGATTGTGGCATACATGCTTTACACATTTGTGTGGAGTTTTCCCCCCTTTTTTTCTACACTTCTTCCCACCCTTTTTTGTGTATCCCCTAAAGCCTGGGCACATCTTGTATCGATCGTTCACCTGGATGTGACTTGGAAAAAAAAAGGAATGTTCAAGATAGAAATGACTTAATGTTGCTAAGATTTTCTTTTTTTTTTTTTTTAATATAAATAGTGAAATTACACAATTTGTTAATGGCTCCATGAATTGCAGAGATAACACCACTGGCACGTTTACCAGAGAGAGAGAGAGAGAGAGAGAGAGAGAGAGAGAGAGAGAGAGAGAGAGAGAGAGAGAGAGAGAGAGAGAGAGAGAGAGAGAGAGAGAGAGAGAGAGAGAGAGAGAGAGAGAGAGAGAGAGAGAGAGAGAGAGAGAGAGAGAGAGAGAGACAGAGAGATTACGAGATCGATCTTCACTACAATTGACAGGTGACACATCAATCCTGTGTTCATTTATTTGGTTCCTTTGTTTATTTTAACTATATCCTTTGGAAGTCAATGTTTTGATATATCTTCATTGTATACCATGCTTTGTAATAATGCCATTGTTTCCTTGGCCTTCTGGAAAGATACAAAACTTCAACACCTGTAAGGTCTCAGCCAGAACTAACGAAACCAGCGACATGTAAAGAAAAAAACAACTACAGAAAACCTGTGCATTTTCTCTAACCCAGCCAGAATGACTTAAGCTACTGAGCATTTGGGAAACTTAGTATCGAAGTACTGATCCATCGCAACGTAATATTCGCTTTTGAGTACTAAGAGTGAATCACTACCCAGAAGTAAAATAACTACTGAAACACTTTGTGCGCCTTCTGCTCTAACTTTGGCAGTAGATGAAAAGACAAAATCATCACCATCGAAGTTCTGGGCTGAGCTAAATCACTCATCACAGAGGCAGTCAAATCTGGAAGGATCAACTTACTGTTATATGGACAGCTTCACAAAATGCTTTTTCAGATGTAGTCTTGTCGCAGATCACGTGCGCTTTGGTGCAATCCTTTCCGCACATAGCAGTTCTGTATTTTCTACCCCAGGGCAAGTGGTTTGCACTTGCTTAGAAGACAGACACTCCAACAAACAAACGGTCTGTCAGGTTTGAAATTGATCGTCCTCAATTCATAAGACACTCCCAGGCCCAACTTAGCAGCTTCAGGTCAATTGAATTACGAGTGCATCAAGGAGAAACGAGAGGAAAACTCTTTATGTAGATATGGATCAAACAATTTGCGGAATTGTCTGAGAAGTGGCATGACTTGCCATGTATTACAAATCGATAAAACAAGGAAAGGGCAATACTGAAAAACGATGCCACATAAGAATTATTATTACATATTATCATAACTGCTTGTTACGTCCTTATCCTAGTTGGCCATAGTTGACACAAATGAAGTTACTGCTTTCTGTCCAGCATCACACTTTACATTGATCCATGTCTGAGACAGGGGTTTTTCTGGGGGTCCCGGGGATCCAATATTGGCGCCTCTTGCTTACTCTCCAGCCACAATTGTTACACAAACGAAGGACCGGATTTACGTGCTATGTGAGAAAGCCAAAAAACCCAGTGACATCTTGTTGAACAAAAGCTGGACTGGATTCTCACATCCAATGTCTTTGTGTACAACATGGCTCAGAAAACGTGTCCAAGACAATACCAAAGATGGTTTAAGCGTAGGCGATACCGGTAACCGGAAACTTCGGCCTAATCTGGAATCGATGACTGATAATACAGTTCGATTATCGATGAGAGATTTATAGCCCGGTTGTTCAAACAGTCTGAGAACAGGGGAATGCGTCAAAACATGACGTTTTGTTAATGAGGGTGATGACAAACGCACGTTTTGCAATCCCTGCCGTTTCCAGTGAACAAAGTCTCCGGTCGATCCTGTGTTGACTTGTTCGAATACAGTGCGGATCGAATTCATGGCGACACTTCTGCACAAATCTCTCTTGTATCGATTGGCCTCTTGTTTGTGTTTTGCTGGATTGTAATGGCCCACCACATCAAATTTACGACAAAATTCCAATTGCTCCAAATGGCGAACGATCCTACCAGTTCTCTATCGATGGATGCCACAGTCTTAAATCTGGACAAAGGCTAAGCGTTCTGGCCTTTTCCATTCCTAGTCTTGAAACCAGATATAACATCCGTCTTCTGGCATTTTGTTTTTCAAGGACAACCCATAAACTGTCGTAATATTGAGAGAGATAGTCATTTCATTGCAGGTATTTGTTTCTTCGTATTCTGTTGCACGTACTCTAATCTGTATGTAACGTTTCATGTGTAATTGACAAAAGTATATAAAAGAAAAAAAATCACACTCCAAACAAATATTAACAGAACAAGGACAAGAAAAATGAAAATAGCCACAACTATAAGGTAGTACATGTACCCAAAATCGAATGTTCCTGAATATCAAGATGTTAGAAACCTACAACACTAAACGTTTGCCAGAGTCCACCATTGAACTAAAGAACAACATTTCTCTTCTAGGGCAATAATTACATTTTAAAAGAGCGAAACAAATCTATGATGACAAAGTTAAAAGTAGAGAAGGAAAGAGAAATAACACCTTTGAAAAAAAGCCAATAGTCCGTGCAAACTTTGAACAAAATATCTTGCTCGCTCAACAAAATGCTGTGGCATGAGAAAAGTACCACCGACAAGAAAAAACAACAACAACAGCAACAATAAAAACAACAAAATATTCCTGATGCAAACGCACAAAGCACGTAACCTCTACTTATTTCGCTTGTTTTCCAATTAAGTAATCGAAGATGGGAAAAATTTCTAGGTGCTACTCTATAATTTTGTGTAATCACTGAACATGACATGGGTAGGCCGACCAACGTCAGCATGATTGTGCCTACAGGTTTTGCTCAAACCTACCATTTACTCGCACAGATTTCATGTAATCATTACCCACCTCTGAAATTTCAAATCTTCAGGACGAAATACAGATATGTCATCCGTGATTTCAAGTCCAGAACTTGCTTACATTCTCAATGGGAGAAGAAAAATCGCTTTCGACGAATTTCGCCCGCAAAAAAATCTGCATCTAATACCGTACCTTGCGCTAGTTTGAGATTCCTACAAGTTACTGAACGTACAAACAGCTGATTTTGCTCTTTTCAAGATTTGTCTGAAGGCCGAAACTTTTGCTATTCATCCACTTATTCGGTGAACAAAATTGAAACTTTTCACGCTTTCTTACCAAAATTTACCGACTACTTCTCATAAACTGTGAACACCCCTGAGATTTTCAGTATAGTCTTACACTTAGAGCCACCATCACTTGATATAATAATTTGCAAACATACGCGCCATTTATTCCAGCAGTTTCCCAGTCCGTCTTTCATGGATGTCACCGTTGACGTAGCGCTGGAAAAGGATACTTTGACTATTGAGGGTGATAAAAGTAAGCAATTTGTTAATCTGTTAATACAAAACTAACCCTGTGTTTGAAGTATGCAAACTAGCATGGAGTGAAGAAGGTTTTCTGATGCATTGAATAAAAAAAAACAACAACATGCATAGTTGCTTCCTGAAAATAGACAAAATAGCTAACAGTAACAGAGAACAATGTACTCGTAAGAAATGAAGACTTTGCACCCACAATATTTTTTCTGAAGACTATCCAACACAAATTTGTCAACATTATATTCTTTAATCTGTAATTCCTTGTCAAAAACTCAGACCCGCATAAAACATTAATTGCATTAAGCAGTCTATGGTTTATGGGGACACCGGGATAATTGCATTAGAGCGAAAGAATAAACATACGCAGCACATTCATTATACAATCTTCACAAATCTTTACAGTCTTAACTAACTTAGTCCTCAAATTGCCATCAATCAATAAATAACTATTTTAATTTTGATCTTAACAAAAAGAAAGGCCGAGTCTAACATCGATTTGTGTAAACAAAGGGTGAATCGAAAAGAAAAAAAAAAAAATCAGTAAATGAATGAATAGCAAAAATAATACAAAAGTGTCAGACAATGACGATGAAAAGACAAACCAAACAAAATCACAAACCAAGCCTACACATAAAAACGGAACAAACAAAACAATAAATCTAACAACGCCCAAAGAAGACACGGTAAAAAGAAATAATAAAACATTTACAATGAATTGTCAGGAGAAAACTACAAATGAGAGAAAATCTAAACAAATGATACGTCTGCAAATGAATAAACATAAACTCAGTTAACCAATTGGTTATACAAAATGCCAGAATTTTCTGCGAGATTCTGTAACTCATGGGTTTAAATTTAATATTTTTAAGACGAATTGTGGTCGTCTTCCCATTAGAGATCTTTGTTGAGCTAGAGAGTATCACACACATGTCGGGCCACAAACAATTTGAATAAAAGGAAAAATGTTGGGCGCAATGAGAGCTGAATCTTGGCCCGCTTCATTAGAAATCCACCAACAAACATGAGAAAGAAAGCTGATCATTTCACTGTGTGTTTGGGAATCTCCAAGGTTCCAGTCCATTTAGAAACACATGAATCGTTTTAGCGTGCGGACTGGTGAAGAATTCGATTACACAAGCGTGATCTGATGTCATTCACTGCCATTTTGGAATCGCGTTCGCTTGGATGGAAATCGCAGAATAAACGGAATTGAATAACTCCGAACGTACAAAAAACCTCAGATGTATCATTTTGATTTTGTTTCACTCAGAGGTCGGTGTGTGTGTGTGTGTGTAGGTGTGTGTGTGTATTTAGAGGGTTGAGGGGGGGGGCATGGGCGTGGGACGACGAAAGTTGGCTGGGGGGGGGGGGAGTAGATGGAAGAAATGATGAGTCATGTTTCACACAGAAGAAAACAACAACAAAACAGTCTGGCTTTTATTGTTGTTGTTACTGTTGGTAGTGTTGATGTAGACAAAGACATCTTACAGTGTTCGGCCCAGTGGCGTATCTACTGAAAAAAACGCCTATTGTAAGCACTGAAATTGTGCCCCTGGCCAAACATCTGATACCCATTTTT